>CM045461.1:23361092-24024425 GCA_024666655.1 Dascyllus trimaculatus | reverse complement strand
GCAGGTAGTTGCATTCTTGCTGGGAGGCAGAGTAGTCATGGAGCCGGTTTGGCCCACAGTAAGTGCGTCTCTGGTTGTAGCTGTTAGCCATGGTAGTGGAAAATGTTTTACAGAGGTGTTAAAAGACAAAGTAAAAAGTGCACTGGAAGATGGTAGGGGTTTGGCGAGTTCCGTTGGTCGTTCAGTCGCTGGTTCGGTCGTCGTTCGGTCACTGGTTCGGTAGGTCGTTCGGTCGCTGTTTCGGTACGTCGTTCGGTTGCTGGTTCGGTAGTCGTTCGGTCGCTGGTTCGGTACGTCGTTCGGTTGCTGGTTCGGTAGTAGTTCGGTCGCTGGTTCGGTACGTTGTTCGGTCGCTGGTTCAGTAGTAGTTCGGTCGCTGGTTCAGTAGTAGTTCGGTTGCTGGTTCGGTAGTCGTTCGGTCGCTGGTTCGGTTTCTTGTTCACTCACTGGTTTGCTCACTGGTTTGCTCGCTGGTCGGTTCACTGTTCAGCCTGGCATTAAGGACTCTGATGATGTCAGACATTAAAGTCAAAGAGTTCTAGAATCCTGCATCAAAGGACTGCGGAATTCTGAAGATGGAAACTCCGCCCACAAACAGCAGCCTCTGAAACAAGCTCCGCCCACAAACCAACATCTGAAGCATCAATTTTTTTTTCAATTTATTCATGTTAATGAAAAGAAAGAAAAATTAAATGCCAATGAATTTTGGAAAAAACTATAACTTAAAGACATTTATTAACTAAAGCTGCAAGCAGCGTTGGACAGGCCCTCGCTCCCCCCCGCACCACCGCAAGAAGGGCTGCAGTCAGTTGACATGTAGCAGAGACCTGCTGCATCACTTTCTTCAAATTTTAAGTGAAGTTCTGCAGCTCAATTTCATCTAAGTATGGGATTTGAAAATGTAGATGTGTTCACATTCGGACTCTCGTCCAGCATATGAAATTTGGGCCAGATTTCACATTAATGTGGTGGAACTGACAGATGGACAATTAGTTTTCGAGCTTATCTCAAGATTTCTTTCATAAATTTCATATGTACATCTCATGGTACATCACCTGTGAGCTCTGCACCATACAGTTTTACTCTGTGAATAAACAGGCCAAAGCCATGAATGACGTTCACATCAAAGATCAGTTCTGTTACAGTTAATTTGCTCTTTTGCAACGGTTAACCATAAAAATACACTATTTTTTTAAACATATTTAAATCAGCAAAAACATTGCTATTTTACAAGTATTTGTTATCGTTTGAAAGATAAAACTTTACTAATCCAGAAGGAAATTCATGGTTTATATGTACATCTCATTGTACATTGCTCCCCTGTACGCAATGTACCATAGAGTTTTACTGTGTGAATAAACAGGCCGAAGCCATGAATAACACTGGTACCTAACAGATATTTGTTGTCACTTGAAGGATAAAACTACACTAATCCAGAAGGAAATTCTTGTGCAAGATATCGCTTAAACAAAAAAATGACATAACATAAGAAGTACATAAAAGTAGAAAAGCAGTAAGATGCAAGTATGAAACATTGAAATCATAAAGGTAAAATTGAACAATACAAAGTCATGCTGGCAGTTACACTGAGGTCATAAGTAAAATGCAGAAGATGCTGAAAGTTTTGGGGGTTTTTTTGTATTTTTTTGTATTTTTTTGTTTTTTTTAATGCTATTTTTTATAGAGGGGGGTGAGGATGGAAGAAAAGGGGGTAGATAGAGTAAAGGGATGAGGTGAGGGTGGAGAGGAGATGGGGGAGATGGAGGACAGATGGGGGAGGTAAGTAGAGGCAGAGAGGGGAAGATGGACGGAGAGTCAAAGAAGGGTGGGGGGAAGGGGGAGTGGAGGGTGAGAAAGGGGTGAGTCAGGAAGCTCAAGAGCCTCCTTCAACTCATGACTTTCTGAACAGCCAGCTCCAGCAGCCCACCTTCTTCTTCTTCTTCTTTGGTTCGGGTTCTTGCTGCAGCACCTCCAGGTGTTGGATCTGGTTCTGCAGCTTAGTGCTGACTTCTTGCAGCTCTTTGTTTCTGTCGTCTGTTTCTGTTTTCTGCTGCTTCAAGTCTCGGTTCTGTCTCTGCAGATTTTCCATCTTTGCCTCTATGTCTGTCTTTTCTTGCTCCAGTTCTTTGTTCCTGTCCTGGAGTCCTTTGTTCTCTTCTTTCATTTTCATCTGTCCTTTTTCCAGTTCCTCCATCTTTTCCTGCAAGTCTTTTATCTGGTTCTCCAGAAAGATCTTTCCCTCTTGGAATTCTATCTCCTTCTCCTCGCGCACCTTACAACTGATCTGGAATTCTTCTTTGTGCTTCTCCAGAAAGCTCTTTTCCTCTTGAAGGTCTTCGTCCTTCTGCCTGAGCTCATTCAGATTTTTCAGGACCTCTTCTTTCTGCTTTTCAAGAAGGATCTTTTCCTTGTACAGATCACTGCTTGTCTGCTCGAGCTCTTTCTGGGTTTTTTGCATTTGTTTTTCCTCTTTCTCCAGGAAGATCTTCAACTCATGCAGCTCTTTGTCCTTCTGTTTGAGCTGTTTCTTGTCTGTGTTCACCTCTTTTCTTTCCTTGTCCAGGGCCTGTTTCTGTTCTAGCAGCTCTTTGTTTTTGTCGTCCGTTTCTGTTTTCTGCTGCTTCAGGTCTCGGTTCTCTCTTTGCAGTCTTTTAATCTTCACCTCTATGTCTGTCTTTTCTTGCTCCAGTTCTTTATTCCTGACCTGGAGTCCTTTATTCTCTGCTTTTATTTCTGTCTTTCCTTTTTGCAGTTGCTCCATCTTTTGCTGCATGTTTTTAATCAGTTTTCCCAGAAAGATTTCTCTCTCTTGGAATTCTATGTCCTTCTTCTCTCGCAGCTTACGACTCATCTGGAATTCTTTTTTGTTCTTCTCCAGAAAGCTCTTTTCCTCCTGAAGCCTTTTGTCCTTCTGTCTGAGCTCGCTCAGATTTTTCAGGACATCTTCTTTCTGCTTTTCAAGAAGGATCTTCTCCTGGTGCAGATTATTGCTCTTCTGCTCAAGCTCTTTCCGGTTTGTCTGGATTTCTTTTTCCTGCTTCTCCAGGAACATCTTCAACTGGTGCAGCTCTTTGTCCTTCTGTTCAAGTTCTTTTTTGTCTTTGTTCACCTCTTTTCTTTCCTTGTCCAGGGCCTGTTTCTGTTCTTGCACCTCTTTGTGGTCCTCCAGAGATTTGTGGTCATCTTGCTGGAGGTTCTGGGCAGCCTTGAGAGCTCTGGAGAGACTCTGGTTCTCCTTTTGGAGTCTCAGGATCTCTCTTTGTTTAATTTCAAGCTGCTCATTCAGCTCATCAATATCATCCATTATATCTCCCCAGGTCATGGGCGATGTGTTCATGTGCTCCACGGAGTCCTGTTGGTCTTCGGACTCAGTGATGGTCTCCGTGGGTTGTTGGGCCTTGCTCTCCTCAGATTCTCTGAGTTGAATCTCCAGGATGGAGATTGTGGCTTCATTCTGCTGCCGTTGATCCTTTAGCTCTGTTTCTTTGGCCTGCAGAAGCTCCTCCAGTCGGTCAATCCTGACTTTGGCGCTCAGCACCTTGTTGGACTTGTGCTGGTTTTCGGTGATAAGCTCCTTGATGCGAAGGCTCATGTTCTTGTTCTGCTCTCGCAGGTAGTTGCATTCTTGCTGGGAGGCAGAGTAGTCATGGAGCCGGTTTGGCCCACAGTAAGTGCGTCTCTGGTTGTAGCTGTTAGCCATGGTAGTGGAAAATGTTTTACAGAGGTGTTAAAAGACAAAGTAAAAAGTGCACTGGAAGATGGTAGGGGTTTGGCGAGTTCCGTTGGTCGTTCGTTCGCTGGTTCGATAGGTCGTTCGGTCACTGGTTCGGTAGGTCGTTCGGTCACTGGTTCGGTACGTCGTTCGGTCGCTGGTTCGGTAGTTGTTCGGTCGCTGGTTCGGTATGTCGTTCGGTTGCTGGTTCGGTAGTCGTTCGGTCGCTGGTTCGATAGTCGTTCGGTCGCTGGTTCGGTACGTCGTTCGGTCGCTGGTTCGGTAGTTGTTCGGTCGCTGGTTCGGTACGTCGTTCGGTCGCTGGTTCGGTAGTCGTTCGGTCGCTGGTTCGGTAGTCGTTCGGTCGCTGGTTCGGTACGTCGTTCGGTCGCTGGTTCGGTCGCTGGTTCGGTAGTCGTTCGGTCGCTGGTTCGGTTTCTTGTTCGCTCACTGGTTTGCTCACTGGTTTGCTCGCTGGTCGGTTCACTGTTCAGCCTGGTATTAAGGACTCTGATGATGTCAGACATTAAAGTCAAAGAGTTCTAGAATCCTGCATCAAAGGACTGCGGAATTCTGAAGTTGGAAACTCCGCCCACAAACAGCAGCCTCTGAAACAAGCTCCGCCCACAAACCAACGTCTGAAGCATCAATTTTTTTTCAATTTATTTATGTTCATGAAAATAAAGGAAAATTAAATGCCAATGAATTTTGGAAAAAACTATAATGTAAAGACATTTATTAACTAAAGCTGCAAGCAGCGTCGGACAGGCCCTCGCTCCCCCCCGCACCACCACAAGAAGGGCTTCAGTCAGTTGACATGTAGCAGAGACCTGCTACATCACTTTCTTCATATTTTAAGTGAAGTTCTGCAGCTCAATTTCATCTAAGTATGGGATTTGAAAATGTAGATGTGTTCACATTCGGACTCTTAGTCCAGCATATGAAATTTGGGCCAGATTTCACATTAATCAACAATAAACAACCAGGGAAGTTAAATTCACCAAGGATATCTTATTGAGAAAACACCTGCTGTTCCATAATTCAGAATCAGTTCTATGGGAATGACATCGCACTTTTTACTTTAATCTGCTTAACACAGATCATACATGGAGTGAAGTTGTCCCACAGTCCAGTGTGCCTCCAGTAGGCCTGTATCAACCATTGAGAGCCCTATAAGACAATCCCCTTTAGTATTTACTTCACAGAATTTAGGTATTTTAGAGGCTGATTACTCTTTTTGTACTTGACATCTATTGTCTTGTGTGCTGGTAGCCTAATATTAGGCAACTGGAAATAAATAAATTCTCCACACGAATTTTATTCCTGACAGCCTGGAGATGGAACATTAACTTTAACACTGTAAATTTCTAAGCACATGTTGTTAAACAGGTAACTGAATAAATACCACATAAGAATTCTAACACTTTAATTCAGTATTTCCAAAATCCCCATTACGTCCCTGGTAGTCAGACAACTTACTATCCAACAAAAAATGCCACAACAATGTCTTGTTATTTGGATTTTATTCTACAGCTGACATCCATGTGTAACGTACGCATGGTAAATAAAGTTTTAATTAAAAAATAGTAACGACAGAAGGCATTTTGTACAGGTGAAACAGTAAAAGAAACAGGGATAAAGTCATAGATGTTACACAGTCTTGTACGGCAGGTGGCGGTATGTACCTTTAAATTGCTTGCAGTCTGCCAGTAAAAAGAGGGAAGAAGAAGAAGAGGAAGCAGCGGCAGCAGCAGAAGAAGAAAAAGTTCATGTGATTCCAGTGCAGTCATATGATGGGTCATAACAAACGGTGAAACCTGCTTCTATTTGAGCTGCCAATGGAGCAATTTGACTTTATCATGGCCTTGTTAACTTCACAGTCTCTGAGGACACAGTTAGTTATTAACTGTTAACTCACTGAACTCGCTTGTAGCACTAAGCTGTGCTAACAGCAGCAGCAGCTTTAGGTGGACTGACCTGCTGTAAACATGCTGCCTCTTCTCCTCCTCGTCGTTGCTTTTGCCGCTCAAACTTCTGCTCGGTTCACTCCGGACTGGAAGAGTTTGGACGCCAGGCCGCTTCCTGCATGGTACGACGAAGCCAAGCTGGGTATTTTCATCCACTGGGGCGTGTTTTCTGTGCCCGGGTTTGGCAGTGAGTGGTTCTGGTGGCACTGGCAGGGTCAGCAGCCTCCGGACCAGAGCTGTGTCAACTACATGGCCAAGAACTACCCGCCTGGGTTCAGCTACCCGGAGTTTGCCCCTCAGTTTCACGCTCAGTTCTTCAACCCAGACGAGTGGGCGGATATTTTTAAAGCTTCTGGTGCAAAGTGAGTGATATTTATGTCTGTCGCTGAATGTTTTCACAGAGCACTTGTTAGCTAACAGACAGTGTCACCTTGATGTGCTCTGATTTACTGAAAACTGTGTCACACACATATTGTATATTTCACTTCCACACTGTTTTCATTACAGATATGTTGTCCTGACCGCGAAACACCACGAAGGATTTACTAACTGGGGCTCTCCAAACTCCTGGAACTGGAATTCTGTTGATACTGGTCCTCACAGAGACCTGGTGGGAGATCTGGGTGAGGCCGTGCGCAACAGGTGAGTCCTAAAGATGTATAGTTATAAAGCTCAGGGAAGGTTGTTATTGTTGGTAACCAAGAGTCCTGCTAAAGTGCCTCTTCAGTCATTGATAAATGGTACAAAGATACATATTTGCAAGTTTTTTTTTCCCATTACAATAATGCCTTAACATGGCTTAGGTGTAACTCTACACTATTCCTTCATTTAGGTTGTGCAGATCTATGAAGTCCTTACATCTTTCTCCACCTATCCCACACCACTTGCTGCAGCTTAAGCACACTGGCTCACCTACATATCTGCTCAAACACTTATGTGAACAATGCAATAAATGAAACAGTGCTACCTGTCCAATTAGTGTGACTCGTGGCTTCCTTCTGTGGTACTTATTACTAAAGATCACCAGTTGTTCGGTCATCTTGTGTTATCACCCAACTAATGCTCATTTTCATGATCAGTTAATATGCTTGTTATATTAGGGAGAATCCATAAATACATCCACTGATTGATTGCCTGCTTTGTCCTGTCAAGGGTTGCAAGAGGCTGGAGCCTGTCCCAGCTGACAATTGGCAAAAGGTGGATACACCCTGGACAGGCTGCCAGTAAAAACAGAGAAAATGCCCAGTATAGCTTCCTATAGTTCCTCAAATGTTTGACAAATGATTACTCAGCTGGGAAGATTGGTAGTAAAAAAACTAACTGATCCATGATGTTCACTCTGGACAGCTTACACTTAGATGTTAAGGAGGCTTCCCAAGTGGCTACACACACACTTAAGACATTGATAGTTGTTTAGATCAATTACATTACTAGAATTAATATGAATTTATTGGTTGTAGGTTAGAAACAGCACCGATACAAACCTTATAAAGAGGAACAGGTTTAGTGTTTCTACTGTCAGGTACTGTCATCTGGTCACTGCTCAGGGTTACTGACCAAACTTTACTACTTTACATGTTGCATTATTGTGTTCTTGTTTACTGTAATTTGTCAAGAAACCTGGATGTTTTGTTAAGGGGCCTGTATTTTGCTCATCAGCCTCTCTGCAGTAATGGCATAGTCTCATAAGTCTTGTCTTGTGTTATTGTCTCATTTAGGTCGTTGCACTATGGACTCTACAACTCCTTGTACGAGTGGTTCAACCCTCTCTATCTAAACGACAAGAAGAATGGCTTCAAAACACAGGAGTTTGTGATGCATAAACTCCTTCCAGAGATTTACAACATGGTTGTTAGGTCTGTAGTACTCAAACTACTGCATCAGCTGTTTGCACTTGATACATTTTTTTTCTTGCACATAATATAATTGGACATAGTTATGTTGACATGTGCCTCTATAAGAGCACGGCATAATAGGTATATGTTTCAACCTTTGTTTTGCTGTTTCCTTGCAGGTACCGACCTGAGGTGATCTGGTCTGATGGAGACTGGGAAGCACCTGACACTTACTGGAACTCCACTGAATTCCTGGCCTGGCTCTACAATGACAGCCCTGTTAAAGTAAGTGTCTTATAAGGAAACAGTATGTTACTATGCAAGAATGGAGCAGACTGCATTGTTTTAAGCAAGATATTTAACTATGAGTTGTTTCAGCATAGTTACACAGACTTACCAGATGTCCCCTGACTTAGGATACCATTGTGACCAATGACCGATGGGGAGCGGGCTGTGCCTGTAAACATGGAGGGTATTATAAC
This sequence comes from Dascyllus trimaculatus, assembly GCA_024666655.1. Taxonomy (NCBI): domain Eukaryota; kingdom Metazoa; phylum Chordata; class Actinopteri; family Pomacentridae; genus Dascyllus; species Dascyllus trimaculatus. Next base: position 24,016,429 of record CM045461.1, on the reverse strand, counting down.
TGTGAAGACAAGTATACTCCGGGCAAACTGCCAAAGCACAAGTGGGAGAAATGCACGTCTGTGGACACTCTCTCCTGGGGTTACCGTCGAAACATGAAGATGAAGGAACTTATGGACTTACCAACAATTATTAAGGTAAGGATACAGTTGCACATATTTTTTTTTTTAATAACTGACTACAAAATCTGAAAAGCTAGTAGTTACTCATTTATTCTGACAGTTTTGTAATTGTACTGGCTGTGTTGTGCCAACCTTTAAGTCTACCATAGAAGCCATTTTTAAATTAATTTTAATTCTTTATTTTCCTTTGATTCTGTTCTAACGTCCCACTTTTTCCATGCAAAGAAGTTTTTTTTTCCAATTACTCTAACTTTTGTTAAGTTAAACCTTGATTGTGTCATCACCATCCAGACTATACTGACCCAAACTTAAGTTGTGCTTATAATGAGCCAGCAGTCTGTTACTCATCTGGTCTTGACTGTAAGTAATACCAGTAGTTTGATTGGGGCCTTTCCCTGGGACTGACTGCTTCCTCTTTTGTCTGCTATTGTCTTGTTGCAGGATCTGGTCCAGACTGTGGCTCTCGGGGGTAACTACCTTCTCAACGTGGGTCCCACACCTGATGGGATGATCCCTGCTGTGTTTGAGGAGAGGCTCAGGAGTGTTGGAGACTGGCTGGAGATCAATGGGGAGGCCATCTATGCCTCCAAACCCTGGAGGGTGCAGACTGAAAACACCACTGTACCAATCTGGTAAGACAGATGGAGAGTGTTTACATACCCAGTTTACTGTTTAAATTGCCCATTTTCAAACACAACGTGAGGTGCAGACACTTGGCAGTTTGAGGCTACATTCACAGGACTATGCTTTTGTTAATGTTTTAAAAAATAAAAGGATGTCCAGGCAAATGAGTGTGTTGCTTTTAACACACTTGTAAGGCATTACAACATGCCTTAATATGCATGTAATGCAACACACAATCATAATAACATATACTGGGCATGCACAAGCCAAACAGGAAGCAGAGGGTTGGCTGCTTAGTTGTAAAAAACAAAACAAGACATTGTTTGTGCAGTAACTTGAAGCCTGTGCACGTAGGAAGTCATAGAATTACAAAATGCTGAATTTAACTGTACAACAGCTGCTGTCATAGAAAACAAAAGCAGCAGTGCCTGTCAATCGTTATCAGTGTTGAATTAATCATACACTCAGTCACCCACCTATCTGTGTCCTTGTTTTCAAATTCAGTTAAATTAAATTTATACAGCACCAATTCACAACAGAAGTAATCTTGGGGGACTTCATATAGTAAGGTCAATACTTTACAGTGTTATAGGGAGAAAGCCAGTGAAGATAATGATTTTCTTTTCAGCAAGCACTTGGAACCAGTAGGAAGAAAAACTCTTTTAACTTAAAGAAACCTCTGGCAGAACCAGGCTGAAGCAGGTGGCAATTTTAGTCTGCCTGTCCAGACTTAAATTCATTCCGGGAATTTTCAAACTAAAAAAGGGTCAGCAGTGTTTTAAAAAGTCTTTATTTTAGCAGTCTTAAAATGCCTAGGTGTAAAAAATAAAATAAAATAAAATAAAAAATTCTGCATTTTACAACAAAAACCAGTCGGTGTAGATGTTGTCTCAGGCTTGAGTGCAGAATTGAACTTGACAGGATCGTGTTTATTGATCAAGTGATCTATAATCCGGTTATTGTCTCTCTCATTATTGAAGGTATACATCTAAGGGAACCACTGTCTATGCCTTCATAACAACCAAACCCCCAAAGCCTGCAGTGCAACTGTTGGAACCTAAAACATCATCAACCACTAAGGTAAAGGTACAGCGTTGTCTGTGTTGTCTTCACAGATCACCTGTAGAGCCTCACTAAAAATACAATTGCATGTGGTTAAAACACAGGTATGTTTAATAGAGGAATTGTGCTACTCTCTGTCTACAAAATGAAATTTTACAATCAGCTCAGTGGACATCAGTTTAAAATCATATGTGAAATGTAAATTAAACTCTTTGTTTCTTGTCCAGGTGACCTTGTTGGGAGTTCCTACGTCCTTACCCTGGTCCCCAGTCCACCCCAATGTTGGCCTCACTGTCGTTCTGCCTGAGCTGCCTTATACTACTGCTCAAGTGTGGACACTTAAACTGGAAGATGTCCAGTGAGCCTTAAACACCTGAAGTGTTGAACCTCTGCACGACTGAATATTTAGAATTTGGTAAACTCGGGTTTTTCATATTAGAATGAGAAAACTTCTGCACTATGACTGAAGGGACAACGCTTGTGTAATGGCTAAGTACTTTTGCCAAAATGAAATGATGGAACACTCCTGTTCAATGATTCCTTTGTTGCTCTGAAGGCTACAAATTTGAATGTTTCACTGCTTCTTAATTGTTTTTTTTACGATTGCATTGTTATGAATGAAAAGTGGAGCCTCCAGCACAACTTTTGCAGCTTTTCTGGCAGTTTCTCAATTGTCAAATTACTTTAAAAATTTTTTTTTTTTGAGAAAATTCATTATATTTAACTGGTTTGTTTTGAAAAGGAATGCTTTGCATACAAAACACTTTACCAGTTTTTACTTGTTTTTTTAAATGTTTGTCTGATTCTTGACTTGTTGGGTTTGTGAAGAATTAAAATCCCGTGAAGCAAGGTCAAGCAGCAAAGTTCTTTTCCCATTTGTTATGGGATGCACTGATAGTACTTTTTGTCAAGGACAAGCAATTACATTTGGGTACTTTCCGATACAGAGTACCGATGTGAGTACTGAATAACATTACAGTGCTAACAATGAGGTGTTAAATCTTCAAACACAGCTTCTCTAGTTGTCTAGTGTGCAAATCCTGTGACTGCCTTAGATGTGGAAGGACTCTGTGGGGTAAAATCCTCATCAATCCACTGAGCAAACTATTGACAGACGGGAGGCTGCCACTGCTAGTTTGAATGTTAATGGTGAAGCTGAAGGCTGAAATGTCCTACAACAGGCTGTGGAGGTGCTTTTTTAGAAACTCGTGCAGTTAGGGTAGTACAGTTTCTTTGATGTGATGATCGCTGGGAATCTCATACGGGAGCGCCAGTAAGCTGAAAAGAATGAATCCTATATTGTATACAATTCACAACAACTGGTCATCAAGAAGGATGTGCTGGTTCAGAGCTTCTTATTTCTACAGATTGCACATCGTGAAGTCTTTACAAGCTGCTTCTCTGCCTGCGTGCTCAACTAATGAGAAGGTAAACTTATGTTGCTGTGAAGTAGCACTGGTTGTATGGAAACAAGTACATGAGCACAGCATCCTATCATGACAAATACAGTTATTCATGCATCACTAATTTGGTAAATGGCACTTTAAGTGACCCTCATAACTTCAGGGACTTGTTTCTTGCTGCCATGTTGTCCTGAGACTCTTTAAAAAAAAAAACGTTACACGAACTAGTCTCAGCTGGCATGTACACAGTTTTTTTTTTTTTACATACAAGTGTGATTGAATAAGAGATTTTTTTTGCAGCACATACTATGGTCTGATGGAAGCAGGATGACATGGCCACCACTGGAGGACTGTTGATTTTCTGTGTATCACTTGTTAGCACTTCTATTTCCAGCAAACCCCCTGAAGTGCCTCAGGAGTTCATTTCCCATTAATCTCCCCCCACTTTCTTATTTTACTAACTGCTGACCTTTCACTGTAACCTGCCTCTCTTACCTTGAGGTTACTGCTGCATGTTTTTAAATCTCAGCTGGGCGCTTACATTAAACAGCAGTCGCTGTTGTGGGAATGGACAAAAATATCCCATCAGTGTCATTCTGAGTTTAGACCTGTCTGGGAAGAGAATACCCACAGGGATCGAGTATTTGACTGAGAATAACAGCTCTAAATTGTTCTCTGTCCCCTCTTGTACCCTTTCCTAATATGTGTATGTGGCCTGCTTGGTATTTGCATTGCAGATTTCTACAGGCTGAAAGAGACACAAAGAAAATGGAAATTCTGTTTGGTAAAAATCCTCCTCTTTGACCTCTACTTTGCATTTTCACTGCGTGCCATCGAGGTTAATACAGCTGCACTGCAAAAAAAGGTCCATCTAAAAAGTGAGTCATCCCTGAGTTTAGCCTAAACGTTTTTATCAGCAATGGTGTGAGGTAATGCTACCACATTAGGAAAGCTTAACTTAAGGTGAAATGGCAAAAAATGACATTGATAGAAGCAATCGTTTTTACTCCACTGGCATGAGTGTTATGAAGGTTCTGAAAATGTCATCAGTCAGGTTGTTACAAATAGACATGATCTTATTGGCTTTCTTGCCCAGAGTTAGATGAGACAACTGTTAACACTTATATGTCTGCCCTTAAACATCCTGTTATGTAGCCAGCAGCTTTGTAGTTTAGCTCAACCCTGTATTGACATGTGTACTCAGATTTGCATGGCCTAAACTTTGAGACCTGCCAGGTAGCCCACCGAGCTACCTGCTCCTTTGGTTTTGCCTCATGTTTTTGTCATTTTTTTCCCCAAAAAACTGTCTTATGGCTCTTTTTGATAGGCATCAACACTACTGCTATTTCCAAATCATGCATCCATCCATTATCTGTACATCGCTTAAACCTCTGTAGGACCGCGAGGGGGGCTGGAGTCTATCCCAGCTGACTTAGAGTGAAGACAGGGGACACCCAGGACAGGTCACCAGTCTATCACAGGGCCACAGAGAGACAGACAAACGAGCACACTCACATTCATACCCACGGACAATTTAGAATCATCAAGTAACCCCAGCATGTCTTTGGACTGTGGGAGGAAGCCGGAGCACCCGGTGAGAACCGACGCTGCACAAGACCGGCCTAGTTCCAAATCAGATTTTTCAAAGTTAATTTAATTTTGAGTTATTAGTAATTTTTTCCTGTGAAGTGTCCTTGTATGCAGACATTTTTGTAGTGATCAGAGCTTGTCAAGTTGGACACGGTTGCTTGCGTCAGTCATTTTTTAGCGTTTGAAAATTCATTGCAAATAGTCCTACTTAAGATAGTTATGTGTTTTGTGTAATAGATAATTTATACGTCTTTAAGTTATGGTAAAGTCTTTGACTATAGGTTGCCATCTTGCTAATGTCTTCCTGTCAGTTATTTCATGCTAACAAGACCAGTCTCCTATATAAATGAGTGGAAAGAGAGGCATAACTACGATACCAGTTGTCACTTGGACAAAAAACAAAACTGCACGTACAGAATCACCAGCCAAATCTTATTTTAAACAAAAAGCTTAAAAGGTTTTGTGACTTTTTCAAAACAAGGTTTATAAAGGGTTTTCCCTGCAGGCTTTACTTGTATGATGCATGCATACAGTTTCACTACAACACGCTTGCATCAATATAACAACATGATTGGCTTGGTGTTTCTTGGGCCAACTGTTAGAAAGCAGATGATTGGCTTTTTGAGGGGAGTGGAGGGACAGACATGGGCCATACAACCACCACTGTGTCAGTACGAAATTCTCCCATAAGTTTCTGTTCAGGTTCTTTAAAGGTTCCAAATGGCGGAAATCCATTTTTATTGCCTTGTGGTTGTTATAAACTTGAAGGAGTAAAATAAAAGCTGTTCAGATATAAAGGCAGTTTCTCAAGCCCCACCCCCCAACTAACAGTTCAGACTGTGAGTTATAGTTCCAGCTGTCAATCACAGATGCACACAGCGTTTTCTTCTTGAAGGGGACGGGTACAACAACAGAGAGGAACAGCCTGTTTAAACAGCCCTTAAACCAGAGCTTATACAGTTACGGTGAAATTAACCATGACTGTTAATTTCATGGTTAATTTCACGGAATTAGCAGTATTTTACATTTGAAGACACACTGTGGGGACATGCAGGACTTTGATTACACTGCTATAAAAGGTCGCAACATTGGACCTTTCAGTGGTGAATAAGTCCTTCATCATTACTTAGCCTAAGTCCTGACAAAGACTATCTTTTCCAGCCTGGTCAGTTAGAGCGTTCAGTGTTTGGCAACTGCTCAGAGCTAGAAAAGGTTCATAGATGCCTGTAAAATGGCACATTGTCATTTTGATATTTCAGTTTTTGGACAAATATGTAGTATCAGTTTTCTAATCTAACTCCAGTGAATAGATTACTCCTGAAAATTTCTATTTCAGTATTGATCCTTTCTTTCCCTGAAGATTTAAAGTGCTGTCAGAAAGAGGTTATATCATTTACTCCTGTGGAAGTTTGAAATGAAAACTGACAACTGTGGGCTTGCTATCACCACATTACTGTCAATCAAATCTGATCGGAACAGCAAACAGTTTTTAAATGTTCTTTAATTGCGATAGTTGCTTATTTAGTCATGTATATTTAACAGAATGGGTGAAAAATTAAGTGAGCTCAAGAACTAACTCAAGGATTCTGTTTCTCGGTGCTCAAAACATTCAGAGGAGTCAAAGAACCGACACACAAGAAAGACAAAGGAGACGCAGCACCCCCTCATTTAACTCGCTAAAATAGCTTTATAATAATCATATTAATAGTAATAATATTAGCCATTAGAAAATGTTTTGACAACGTTGACAGTGTTACATTCTGTGTTGGGGTAAACCACGTCACAGTGTGCCATCTCTCTGGGCTTCAGCGCTATCAGACGTGCTCCTTTTGACACATCTAGATCCATAAAACATATGAGATCAATAAATAAATTTCTATGTACAAAATGAGAACCACAACACAACAAACAGAATCATGATTTACACTGTGCACCGCCCTCCACTTGCCGTCCAGCACGTCGTCAGACCGCAGTCTCCCGGTCACCAGTGTGTTCTCATGCATCGCGTGTATCCAGCAGTGGCATCATGAAAGTTTATATCTTATGGCATCTCTATTGCTATATGGTCCAGTCAATTCTTTTAAGAAGAGAAAAAAAAACCAAAAGCATCTCATGTTTGTATGTACAATATGCTGTCTTGGCACTGAATCAAATGTGTATAAAACAAGTGAACTCAAGAATAAAGCTGAGCTTAAAGACAGAAAAGCTTGCTGTATCAAACCCGTGTGATTAAAAATCATGGTGTTCAGTGAGAAATACAAGGGATGAAAGAGGAGGAGGAGGAGAGGAGGTGGAGAGAGTACAGAAGTAGGAGCTATATCAGTTTTGCTACATTATAGAGTAGAATACCGAGAGTGAAGCGTCTGTATCAGTTTGATGTCCGTCTTGTTTTCCTCCTCTGGCATCACTAAGAGTTCAGAGTGGAATAAAAGCACATGGAGAAAGAAGGTCTTATGCTTGGATCTTCCATTCACTCCGTCTGCTCAAAGCTTACTTTCCTCTTTTGGTGATCTCTCACCCCTCTCTGGAGTGTCCATCATTGATCCCAGAGAAAAAAGTCTTCCCAGAGTTATTGTCAGTTTGCTTTTCCTCTTCTCCATCTCCTCAGTAGCAGCGATTTATTTTCATTATAGATGAAACTGTTTTCTGTTATTGTACACAAGACTCGCCCTTGAATACAGAACAATGTTTACCCATAGCTATAATCGACAACACCATTTATAATAATGAAAGTGATGGCAATAATTAATCCTTTCAATGACAATAATCATACTAATAATAATCATATTGTAATAACAATATATGTAATATTGAGAAGAGCAATGTCCATTGGTAACAGGTATTTACACTTTTGTAAACGTGACGGTGGCAGGGTGTCGTTCTTTTTGTGTGTGTGTGTGTTTTATTAAATTAATTACACAGTAATTGCTCAGTTGTCTCTGATCCACTTGGTTAGCTGTGTGTGTACTGTAAAGCAACATTACAGTGTTAATACACACGCATACACATACAAACAGAATTACACCTCAGTGCTAAAGGCACATTGGAGTTTCAGTTGAACATCTGTCTTGGTGTGAGCTGCTCTGGAGGCAGAGGGGAACAAAACCTCAGCGGAGAATCAACAAACAGGTTTCAAGAAAGTGTAGTCAAGGTGGAATATAAAGTATTAAAGATATGATCCTCATGATTTTCATTAAATCACACTAATGCCAGATAAGGTCAAAGCTTTTCAGCTAGAGCCGATCCGTGAGTGCCTCTGTTCATAGCGGGGTCCTGTGCTGCCACTGTACTTTTATCTCGTTGATATCAGCTCCTTTAAACATGTTTTCATATTTAATGCAAATATTGAATGAACATCCAGAAAATCAGCCTGAGAAAATGCTAATTAATGTGCATAATCATCCACAGTGTGTGGCAGTAATTGTCTAGTAAGGTGCCATTAAAACACTGCAAGAGGGGGCTACGAGGTGGTGTAATTAAATGAGGAAAGTCAAACCTTAAAAAGTGAAGAAAATGATGGCATTTATGTTTGTCTGATGTATTGATTTGAGTAAAGCCATAGTTTCTTCATGACTCCACACGGATCTACTTTCACTCTGTAACCAGCTACTGCCAGCACTACCTCAGTATTTCCTATAAAAGAAAATCAACTGCAAGCAATGTCATTGTTTTGAACGAGTTTCAAATATTGCTGGGAATAATGAAACAAGAGCAGCAAAGCCTCTCAACTCCCTTTACTTAGCTTGAAAAACTGAGCTTCTCCTGCTGAGGTTTAATTCAGTACTTAACTTTATCCCCCAGAGCAGCTCTGCCTCACAGAAATGTCAAATTAAAACTCAAATCTGCTGCTACTACATCCCTCCAGCTCCGGTTTGTTGCAGACGCACAATATACAGCACACACACACACACACACACAGGCGTGCGCGCACAAATCGGCTACAGTTGAGCTGCTGCCTCAGCCACCGCCTCCTGCACTCGCAAAAATGGCTAAAAGAGAATCTGGTCTCGAACAACGAGTTATATCCCCCTCGGTCGGGATTCCTGCAGGACTGATGTGACCCCGTATTTTCAGGGTCTGGTGGTTTTGTGGTGTTGAAGAGAATCCCCTGAGGACAGAGGCGTGGGTCGGGGTTGGAGACACTGCTGCTAGAAACTGAGGTACTCGGAGTTGACTTGTCCATCTGGCTGTCCGTGTGGGGCTTTTGCACTTATACAAAGAGGTGAAAGGGTTCCCATAGTAGTCTGTTGTGTTGCTGAGTGCTCAGATCATGTTTGTACATCTGCACACCCGAGTGCTGGGGACCCCTGTGTTTATACTGTGCAGATATAGGACGATGGATTGGTACAATACTCAACAAAGAAAAAAAAAACATGGAAATCACAACCACCAAAAGTGTGTTTGCAATGGACCTGTTTCAAGGCAAGGTGGCTGGCTAACACCTCAACTTGTGATAAAAAGTATAGAGGAGAAAGTCAGCGAGAATTGAAGAAGTAGTAGTTGCTACTGTGGATAAACATCCAACAAAGCTTCTTTGATTCCTGGTGTCCCTCAAGGCCAACTCGTAATGGAAAGACCTTGCCCTCCCTCCGCATGTAGGTTTGAGGATCGTGAGGGTGGAGTCAAGAGTCCTTCACAGTGGAGTAACAGTATTAAAGCAGGTCTTTGTGCTTTGTTTGATGAGGGCTGTGTCAGACACCACTGAGATGGTGCAAGTTTGGAGGAGAAAGGATGATGGGATAAAAGGCTGCTCTGCAACCCACACTGCTGCAAATGGATTAAACATGACACCTGCCCCCCTTTTTTCCATTGCCAGGGCGGCTTGTTTTACATGGAGGTTATTAAATTGATCTGAGATTCAAATCAAAACATCGATTGCTGTTTCCAAGGATGCCAGTATCATTGTCCTCCAAGGATGTCATCTTTGTACAAAGAAGTGACTCAGTGTAATAACTGCAGTGTAAAATCCTATTAATCACTGTTTTTTTTTCAATCACAAAAAAAGGTTTATAGGCTACAAAATTTGCTTTCCTTTTATCGGTCAAAAATGAGTTTCTGCTAAATTTCTCAAAGGAGGTTGTCATAAAACATGCAGTATTAACATCAACAAAATTCGCCACTCTTATGTGTGTATTGCAAGTGAAGGTGAGGGAGATAAAGGATGGCATGTGAGTACAATAAAAACATTTTCTTTAACAATATTCTCTGCAGATTTCATACTTTCTATTTACATAACTTCATATATATATATATATATATATATATATATATATATATATATATATATATATATATATACTGTATATATACTGTAAACTGTGTTCAAAGGAAACCTCCACATATAGCTGGTTAGGCACATGTAGTTGGTTCTAAAGAGGAAATACAGGGAGGGGATACAGCAGTATATGTTGTTAGAACCACAGACAGATATATAGTAGGCCTAAGGAGGATCATACTTGGCAATTAACACTTGCCAGTTATACCCTGTGAACCTGACTCACAAACTGAAGATAATAACAATTGTTTGAAATTCTTTTTCACGTGTACTGAGTCTGGATATGCCACACAGCTGTAGTATCACACAATGCTATAATCTATCATAATAATACTGTAGTATTTCACATTTGATATATGCTTTCTTTGTACATATACTGTACTCAATAATTTCTACTAATCTAGAAATGTAGATTATATTATAAAATATACATCTCCCATTAAAATATCCCATTTTGCCAACACATTCCATCCAAGTGTTACAAAAGAAAAGAAAGAAACAGGTCATGCTAAAAGATTCTTATATTTAGTGTTTTTCTCTCTCTTCAAAATGGTAGATTTGGACTTTTTAGTATTCTCTGGGCTTGTGTCCCTCATGACACAAAGCCCTTCATCTTCTGTAATTCCAGCACATTCACACACCAAGCTTTACGCAACATCCATACTAAATACTTATATTATAAATACCTGCTCTGGCATAAATTTGTAAATGAGATCCCTTCAAAACTTTGAAAATCATGCTACACTTGGTAAAGTGGAAACGCCAGATAGTTTGATTTCAGGGTGTAAAATAAAGGGAAAGGGAAACACATAGTGCAATAAACGTACACTATTCCATTCATATCAAGTGTTACGTAATCTCAGCCTCATCAAGTTGCTTCTTTTCTATTATTTCACAACTGATGGGCTCCTCTCTTTGATGGCTCTTTGGAAGGGTTGTGGAGGGAGCTACTGTTCACCGATTGACTGCTTTCGTTTGCTTTTGATCAAAGAAATCCTTCTGTTATCAGTGCTGTGGGAAACTGCGAGGACTGCACAAGATATTAAGCAGCGCGCCCTCTTTTACTTTGTGATCCGCCGTCCTCTTAATTATCCATAAAAACATCACGGGAAAGTCCACCCAATAATATTCAAGGGAACAGAAAACACACCGCAAGTCGAGGGGAAAGAACTGAAATAAAGCAATAAAGAAACTGATCTTCTTTCATGGCTGTTTCATCAGGGTGTCTGTTAATTCCTGACTGAGGTGGAGAGAACTCTCTACAGACCACTGTTGTTAGTTTCCTCATTTGACCACTTGGTGGCGCTATAGTCTCACAGTGAAAAGGCGGCTTCCTCAGTAAAGTCCTGAAAAGCCCCCAAAAATATATTCCCCTAAAAACACCCAGAAACCCCACCCCTGAACACTTGAAACTTCAGAAAGACTACATAAGAAGCAAACAGCTCTTCTTTTTTTTTTTTCCTTTTTCTGTTTTTCTCGTCTGTGATGCTCTCTAGCTGTCAAGGCTGTGATGCTACACTGTAAAAGCTCCTTTTGGCAAACATGAGTGTGCACTCTATGTACAAATAGCACTTGCACATTCAAACAGCCTCACTGCTGAATGCTGAGGGTCGCCTGCGAACACACGGGGGGTGAGGAATGAAAGAGATAAAAATCGTTTCGTATTCTCTAAACCGAGCCCCCCCGTGTGGACAGATGGCACCTGGGCGAAAGGTGCCAGCTGTAGTTGGCTGACTATGCTTGAGGGATGTTCTTTGGCCAAACCATCCGACTTTAAGGGCATTTAAACTGATGCTGAGGAATTCATCTGTGTTTATTCATCCATACTGGTAGCATCGGTGGAGAGTATGGATAGGTCGTGATTCAGAAACCCCACGAATGTAACATGTGGCTGATTTTGCTGCAAACCCCATCTGGGATCCACATTGGGAGATTCTGTCAGAGGTCTTGTGCCTGTTAAGCCCTTTATTTTCAGTGATGGAGATGTGCTAGGTGAACACGCACAGGCATGCTACTACTGCGTGAACCTCTGCTGACTATTGTTAGAAAAGTGGACTGGTTCTTGTTTGTTGTCAGCCAAAATGATAATAAAAAAGAAATTCAGAGACCTAAAAACGTCAGTAACTGCTAGCTACCGTTTCAGGTTGAGGCCTCTGTGTCAGTAAAATGTCCAAATTTCAAGACACTAACATGGCTGTCATTGCTTGTTTAATGAGTATGATAACTGAATTTGATGGAGTTGCTAAGGAGGAGTAGCACATAAACAGCAATGACTCGCAGGAGATCCAAAACTGGGCTCAGAGAAAGACTGAGATTGGCACACAGGCCAGCTTCGCAGGGGTGAGGGTGAGTGAGGAGGTGGGAGGGAGACACCTCAGCCTGGCGTTCAGAGTCGAGTCTGGGCTTCGGGGATGTAGATCTCGATGCTGTCGGCGCTTTCCGTGGCAGAGTTCTGCCTGAAGGAGGCAGTACGCTTGGTCTGCAGCAGCCTCCTCCTCGCTTCTGTCCTCTGACGGTCCCCGAGGTCCAGGGACTTCTCCCTAATGGGAAGGGTGTGTCCTCCCACGCGAGGCACCACCAGGCCCCCCGGCCCACCTCCTCCACCTCCGGCACCCCCATCGCTAACGCTATCGGCCCGGAGGCTGCCACTCACCCCACCCGCTGGCTTCTTTGGTAAGGGAGGAGGAAGCTTCTTGTCCTCCTGGCCCGGCGACGGTGAGACGTAGATACAAGGTGAACCCGGACAGTGGATTTATCGTGTTGGGTGGTGGGGAAAAAAGTGGTTTTGTATGGTTGTGTAAAAAGGGATCCCATGCAAAAAAAGGGGAAAGAATGAGAAACCAAATCGCAAAACCACCAACAGAAAAATTCAAGTGTGGAAGAATCATGGGCCGAAACATCAAAAAACAAAACAACGAAAAGTATTTCAAGCATGCATCAGTATTGGATGATGTAAGGGAAATGAAATGGGAGAAGAAAAGGTAAACAAAGGTAATGTAAGAAAAAGAAGAAAAGAGAAACAACTGTTAGTTGGTTATCGAGAATAATGTAGTTGATCAGTGAGTAGCCTAACCGTTAGAGAAAATAACCTAACAGACAATCTTTTCCCTGAACATTTCTAGCACTAGATTCCAAAGTCTCGAGGGCAGCTCAGTTCCTCTCGCTGTTTTGTATTTTCACAGCCTGCAGAGGCTTGTAGGGCACAACCATCTGCGCTACTCGCCTGCACACTGCCATCTTAGCTCTGGGACAGTGCTGAAGGGAAACCAGGGTTGCTTGGACCCCCGGGTCTCTCACCTTCTTTTCAGGTGGAAGCCTCCAACCAGAGTCTTTGAGCCTCTGGAGGTCCTGAAACTTGACCCTGACGTCCTCTATGTTGAGCTGGAGCAGGTCCCAGAAGGCTGCCAGGTCCTGAGACGTGGGCTGGGGGTAGGCTGATGGGTCCTGGGTGGGCAGAGATACAACATGTGATGAGTGACAAAGTAATACAGAAGGATTTGTGAAAGAGAGATAAATTATAATAGGACCAGTTTCTCAAAGAGAGTGTGTGCAGTCAAGTAAAATTTGCCTTTAACGACAGTGAATCTCTGCAAAACCATGCACTGTATGTAATGTGTGTTGACATGATCTTTCATGTAGTCAGACATACTCACCACACTTTGTTGGCAGAGGCGGAAGAACTGCTGGACTTTCTGAGACATGAGCATCTGGGCGCTGCCAACTGCATTTCGAATCAGCTCAAGAACTAGGGAGGGAAACCGCACATAAGTAGTTTTAGAAATCCCAGAATTATTCATTGTTAATCTTTATCTCCGCTCCTCCTACCAAAACTCACCCTCCTCTGGAAGTTCGTTCTCCTCTGCCTCTCTCTCCATGTTCTGGCACCAGCCCTCCATCCTCTCCACCTCCGTCTGCAGGAGGCGTAAGAAGAACTCTCCGTCTCTCATGCAGGGTGAAGCTCGGCCAGAGTCGGGAAGGCTCCTGGGGCCCTCTAAGGATGGTGTCCCCGCCCAAGCTCGCTCAGAGGTAATGGGCAGAGGAGAGTGTGAACGTGGAGGCAGGAGTGGGTGCTGGTGGGGCCGTGGGTCTGCTTGGCAGGCCTCACTGGTGTAGCCGCTCTGGATGAAGTCCTGGGATAACATAAGAGAAAACAGTTTGGACACATGGTATTAGGCCCATCCAGAATAAGTGCTCATCTTGCAAAGACATTTTCACTGCAAACCTTCTGTTCACTGAAACAACCACTTTCTAACACAGTGAATGCGAGAATGCTAGTAAAAGAACTGCACGAAATAGTCTCATATCCTGTACTGAAATAGTGGACCATCCAACAGTTGATGTGGTATATCGTTAAAGTGGTGCCTAATCATGTGGAATACATCTGTGTGGTGTAGCAGTAGTACCATCAATGTGGATTTCATTGCTGAACTACAAAACAAAGTCAATGTCTACAGCAGACTCAATTTTTGATCAAGTTTAAAGGTACTCTATGGACTTCTTGACTACTACTAGTGCTATAGGGTGGTGTTTTAAGCATGTCTTTGACCCATTTGAATCTTGCAGATGTGTGCAGTCACAAGAACAAGCATAAGCACATGGTAAGTGCTATCTGCATTTCTGCTGAAGTTCTCATGGCATTATACAAAAAAGAAAATTTGCTTTCCGACATCTCACGCCCCACATGTCCTTTTATAACATTATTAAACAGCTGTATCATCACACAGAGGCAGAATCCCCTCTGTCTATTGCACTGCATCATTTACACAGGTGACCCAACAGCAGCGACTTCTGTCCCTTTGTGATCTAATGCAGCCTTATTAACCTAAATGCTTTTCTAAAAGCAAACAGCTGACATTCAGTTTCTGCGGTGAAATGATTGGGATTAAAAGGGATTGTGCTCTTTTAACAATTATTTGCAGCAAAAGTCCAAAATTAGATTTCTCTTGAGAATCGGGATATTTTTTTCTTGTGTACCAAGTGGATCATTACTGGGAGCTTTATAGGCAGTAAGTTTTGCTGCTTGAATGCAATAATTGTGATATTACTGCAAGCATGGACTCATCTAATCACTTAAGTAGATAAAAAGTAAATACACAGTTGGCTTAACAATAAAAAAAACAGTTACTGCAGAGTATTTGGGAATAGGCCTGTATATTTGGGGAGTTGTACTATTGTTGTTTGGAAATTCATGGAGCTTTACGAAAATGAAAAACTTTGTTTTTCCTCAAATACATTCAGATTCTTCAGCATAAAATTACCAAAAGGAACAGACAGTACAGAAATTAAATAAAGAATAAGAGTCTTTGTTTCTGGCTATTTTATATAGATTTAATTTGACACTTCAGGCTCTGACATTGGAGGTAAAAGGAGTTTAGGTTTTTTTTTAGCTTCAGCCATTTGCCGTTTAGAAAACTGGAAAATCTTCAACATCTCTGTTGTCACTCAGGACAATACACATCCACCAATGACACTGTGTAGTTTTCACTGGAGTTACTTTTTAGAGTTAGCCCCTATTTCTACTGTCTGTTAATCTGTGATCCTGACTTCACTGATCAAGTTGTATCTACCAGACTTAGACAAGCTCCGAGTTATGTGTGTGTGTGTGTGTATTTAGAGATTTATTTTATTTTTGGGCTTTTTATGCCTTTATTAGAGAGGACAGTGGATAAAGTTGAAAACAGGAGAGAGTGGGGAAGGACATGCAGCAAATGGCGGTTGAACTCGAGACTGTCATGTCCACTGCACGTCTGCACATGGGACGCATGGCATAACCGCTAGGCTAATTAGCGCGCCACTGAGTTATATATTTAACATAAGCGCTGCAGTAATTTGTTGATTCATCAGTTTGTCAATCAAAAGAAAATGAATCAGCATCTTTAGTGACTGGGTAATCATTGGGTCATTTTCCTTTTATTCTCACCACTAACAGCTGGCTGATGGTCATTTTACTTGCATTACAGGAAACTGAAGAGCTTTGGACAGTTGATAGGACCAAAACAAGGCAAATTATATTTTTCAGTTGTCTTTTTATTATTTTTTGAGAACCAACAGTAGATGCGAGGAAGTGTTTTGGTGAGAAACAGTGGCAGCAGACACAAGGGTGATCGTTTCCATGAAAACTCCACCTTTGATCAAGGAGGAGAGTCCTGCACATGGTTGCAGCCCTACCTCTCTGTAGGCCCACTGTCCCTGTGTGTGGACGGTGCGGTGGCACTCGGTGTACTGGCTCGCAGACTCCGGCTCTGATGAATGCCTTTGGAAGGAGCAGCCGAACTGGAGACTCTTGTCCTGCGTTGGCACGGCGATGCTGAGTCCCGGGAAGCCCTCAGGGTCCAGGTCGGCCTGCACGCTCGCCGTCACGCTGTTGGAGCGCTTGAAACGAGCGCGCCTGCAAGACAGGGAGCCACAGCAGGCCCAGAGCAAGCCAGTCACGCAGTATTGCATGCACAAGCCTTTCTCAAGTGTTTAGCTTTTTCCTTCTAATAATTGCACATTCCTTTTTGCGTGAGGCTGTGCTGTCACTGCAGTCACTACTACTCACTTGCTTGTGATAAGTCCTGCTAAATCCTCTGACATATGACGCACCAGTGTGTGCAAATGTCATATCAGTGGACTCAGTAATGAGTGTTTACTCTATTACAAGTTTATCCCCCACCTCCCCCCCATCCTTGTTTGCTGTCTGATGAGGTGTGACTCAGATTTCCGCTATCGGCCTCCTGTTTTCTCCGCGGATGTCACACTGTTATCCTTGATGATTGCGTGAGGTGAACACCGTTATCAGGTGTACGATCACACACTGCTCAAGGTTTGGGAGTAGCGAGTTGCTTTCAGGCATGCGTGCAAATCTGACCCGCGAGCAGTGCTGGATATAATTAGGAGAAGAGCTGAGTCACGTGTGAAAGTCATGTAGAGTGTATGATTTGCAGTTGTCATGGTTACACCCGCTAATGGCGAAAAAACAATACATTCTCGGAACAAAGCATTACTGAATTCAAGCTGTGATGTCTGATGAAATGTTAAATGAAATAATAGGATCTAGCCCAGAAATCAACCATAGGTGGCTGCACTGCTGGGCGCCCAGGAGATGAAGGCTTTTTTTCAGATTATCAAGTAAAATTATTCACATAAATTACTGTACAAATACCAAAAGTTCTTGATGAAGCCACATGTTTTGGGGCAAAGATAAATGATCAAACAAACAAATGCGCATCTTAGTTTGCAAATTTGTGTGCTCATAATGAATGGAGTTAGCTAAATGCCAGGCAAAACAAACAGCTCAAAGAGTTGGGAAGAGATTTGGGAGATAAATACTTTTCTGCTGCTTTGATTATTATTATTATTGTTTTGTTTCTTTACCTTTTGTCATCCTCCACTTGGACTCCGATAGAGTGGACCTCCGTAAGAGCTTTGCCCTCTGCGTCTGAATCTGACAGAGTCTCTGAGCTGTCCACCTGCAGCAGAGGAAACCACAAGCACCACAGATACACAACTAGAAATGAAGGGCTCATGAGATTTTTCCTGGTGAAGGTTAGATAAAAAGATCGATATAACTCTTGTGTTGCAGATTGTCATCTTTAACTCAACATGAGTTGGTGTGCGTTTTCATTGCTAAAATAACACCATTTATCAGAGCCACAATTTGTAACAAAACATAAAACAAGAATAATCTTCATATTTTTAACATTCAGAGGGTCCCTGAACTCATCATGTAGTTCTGTTGGCAAAAATACCTAAATCTGTGATTGAAATCATGATATTTCATCAAAGTCATTTTGTTCTATGTCTAATTTAAACATTTGCGAAAAAAAACATTGTTTACTCAAACAACACTCTGTACAAAACCAAAAAATTCATGACTCAAGGTGATATACAGTCGCAATAAAAAAAATTCAGGGACTTTCCAGCTGAAAGGAACTGAACTGCAGGCTGTGTTTACACAGAGTAGATATGAGAGAAGCCCGAAAAACAAATAAAAAACGTAAGCAGCAAAATATCTATCATCTGTGGAGCCACCATTTTTGTCCAGCTTTGGCAAAATCTGTGGCCAACTTGAAAAATGTTGCACATGTTGATTCGATTTGTGGAAAACAATCAAATGAATTCAACTTTATTGTTTTTGTTTCTTGGAATTATAACTGTGTTATACCGCACAAAAGACATTTTTGGAGTTGTCTCTTCTTCGAGCCATAGTTGTGCTATACCATAAAGGTGCAGGTCTTTATTTTGCAGTGAAAAATGAGCCCACAGTAAGTAAAAATTTGGCAGGGTCAGAGGGTCCTAGAAACCATTTGGATGTGAGAGGGTTGAATAAACAAAATAAATTAAAAATAATGTTTTAAAGGACCAATGATAGTTACTGTCACAGTTTTGATGAACCAAATCTGTGCTTTCTCACCTGTACAGCTATGGATGGCCTCCACTTCCTGCCTCCGCGTCCTTCATCCTGCCCTCCTACTTTACTCAGCACTATACTGTTCTGAGGCAGTGAGACCGACTTCCCCAGGCTGCCTCCGACCCTGCCGTCCCTCTCCCTGGCTGGCCTCGGTGGTCCCTCGAGGAGACTGTCAGCTGAGCTGCTGTGTTTGGCCCTCACCCCAACTCCCGGACCCCCTCCATAGGGCACCAGCTCCCTTGACCCCCTGACCCCATCTAGGCTCTCTGCGGAATTACTGTGTTGTCGGGAACGTCCAGGGCCACTGGCCGTGTAGTAGCCTCCTCTGGAGGTGCGACCTGAGGGCCCGTCAGAGCTGCCCAGGTCCACAGAGTTGCTGTGCTGCTTGGGGCGCCCAGGGCCGGAGCCCGAGGCCAGCTGTCCGCTACTCTGGTAGTAGGCATCCTGGGTGGACTCGGTGCTGCTCTGGGCTCGCACTGAGAGTGAAGACTTTGACATGCGAGGTGGGAGTGGGGGAGGAGCACCTTTGCGATAAGGAAAGACTGAAGTGTCAGAAGAGCAAGGAAAAAGGAAGACAGAGGCAAAGAGGACTGTTAAAGGTAAAAAGGGTAATATATCAAAAGGGAGCAGAGGAGGTGGATACTTACAAAAAGGACAGACTAGAGGGAAAATATGACAGGAAAGTTAAAGAATGAAGAAAAGAGGGAAATATGTTGAGGAGACCAGAACAGAGAGATGGGGAGAAAACAACAAAGCACATTGGGAAATAATGTCAATGCGAGATGCGACAGAAAGATTTACAAACATAACTCAAAAATGCCATTTCTTCTCATACAAAAGTCAACTTTTAGGATGAATTTCAGTGAAGTGCTGGGAAAGACAGACATGACAGACATGACAAAAGAAACCCTCTTCCCTTGAGCTAGCTTAACTCTGCTTCTTACGGAGATAAAGCAATTGCCAGGGAGAAATACTAAAAGGAGTCGCGCACATTCTGTTTCTTCCTCCTCCTTCATAGGCACATGCATCGGCGCAGTTTATTTTCAGGGTGCAAAGATGATAACTGTGGAGCTCTAACCTCCCATGTGCGCATACATCTATGTAGGTGTGTGAGCATGTGTGTGGTGCATGTGTGTTGATGTAAATGGCACTTCACAGAGGCTTTAATAAATCTCGGGGGGGGGGAGGATTTGCTGGAAGCTCAGAAATTTGACGTCCTGCAAGGCACTAAAAAGTGGCTCCAGTGAACAAACACACATGAGCAAATAAAAGCACCCACACAAACACACATAATCATGAGCTACTGCAGATAGATTGCATATCAGGCTTGAGCATTATTGGGAGGAATTATCAGAGAACAAAACAAACATCACAAAGAGTGACGGGAAGAGAAGAAGGCGAAGAAAGGAAGCCACGCCAGGAAGACAGAAGCAGTTGGAGACGGTGAGCTATCATCATAATCACGAGTGTTCCTGTACCTATTACTGAGCCTGAGAAACCTGCAGTCGCACAGGGGAGGGTGATGGAAGAGATGAGATACAAAGACAAGAGAGAGATGACAGAGAACAAAGAGAATGCACAATAACATACACACAACTCCGTGCTTATAGCATGCACACGTATATGCAGACACAAAAGGCTCGGGTAAGAAAAAGTGAGATCATGATAGACTGAAAGAACAGAGAAGCAAAATTAAAAATTTAAAACGGACGCATGCGGCTGTGCAGTGAGGGTTTGTGGATGTGTGTGTGTGCATAGGTTTGATTTGTCAAGGTGAACAGACACGTGTTGTCACAAGATTCCTTCTCCCACTGTGTCTCCCACTAGGCCGCTGCCACATGAAAGGCAGCCACACATCTTTCCCAACGCTCACACGAGACAGACCACAGACTTTCAGGCTAGCCGCACACTCACCGGCCCCGCCCTTGATGCTTCCCTGGGGGCCAGACATGGAGAAGACGGAGAGGCAGTCGTCGTCCTGGGAGCAGCCAGCCTGGATGGCGCGAACGTAGCTGTGGCTGCGAGTGCGGAACACGCCGGGAAGATCCAGGGCCTCCACGGCTTGAGACTCCACCTCCCCGAACATGGTTTCACACACGGCCTCAAACTGGCGGTTCAACGTGTCCCCCAGCTGGAGCACGAGAGGGAAAGTGATGACCTCAATTTCACACTCCCAAACACAATTGCGGTCAAACCATGTTATCTGTTACCTGTGAGCTGGTCAAAGAGCGGGTGTAGCTACGGGAGCGGGTGTGGGTTTTGGGTGCCGTCCGGTTGTTGGGGTAGGAATCTGTGCACTGCTTACACGAGTACCTGGAATAAACACACACACACATATATAACCAGCCTTACTGATGACAACTGCTGTGATGAAAATTACAGATATTTTTTACTTACATTATGCTACATTCTGGCTGTTAAATCTGAGGCCATTTGCTTTGCTATTTTCGCCTTATTTGTGACACACACCGCGCGCCATTTGGTTAGCCACAAATATCAAATGAATTTTCACTGACTCATGTTCTATGCCTACGCCAGCTGGAGTAATTCTGAGTATTGTGGTGCTGCATTCCAATGCGAAACATCAAATTATAACTGTAATTTAGTCATTTTATCTGAATCCATTTGAGCATTAGAGTATTTATCATGCCACGATGAAGAACAGTTACATATTAAAACTCTCCATGTTTCCAGGAAACCCTCCTATTTCAAGGTATAAACTTTACATAACAGGAAAATGAGTGCGGCTGCGATTTCTGTGTTTAATAATGGTGACTGAGCTGTGCTGAGGTGATAAAAAGTTTGCAGTTGCTGATGGTTATTGCAGGGCTGGGAAATATTAAATATAATTCAAACTTTCATCTTAACTCTCTGAATCCAAAACAGTTGCTCGGCTTTTTTTTGTTGTTGCTTCAGTCACATTTTTACTCACTGTGGAGTCATTTTCACAGTAATATACAGTCCTGCACCTCTAGTGGAAAAAGCACAACCATGACTAGAAGTAGAGAGAACGACACAGTTATAACGGCACAAATCAGAGAATAAAAAAAAAGAGATACATTTAGCTGATTACTTACAAGGATCAGGCATAACATTATAACCACCTGCCAAATATTGTGTTGGTCCCCCTTATGTGGTCCAAAATGCTCTGAACCATTAGGCATGGACAAGAGGACCTCTCAGGGTGTCCTATGGGGTCTGGAACCAGGACGTTGGCACTGGATCCTTTGGGTACCCTCGCTTGTGAAGTGGGGCCTCATGCCATTTGCATGAGGGAGTGTGCTTGTTCTGGGACAATGTTTATTTGGGTTTCTAAGTCTCATCAACACTGATGCCAAAATCCAAGGTTTTCCAGCAGAACAGCAACCAATATGATCAATGTTATTCACTTCACCTGTCAGTGGTCATAATGTTGTGGCTGATCGGTGTATTTCACAATAATAAACAAAAAAACTGTAATTAATGTGTTCCAACATTTTACGAGTGCCGCAGGTCTCCTCTGTCCTCTGTCTAAACACAACCTGCGTTTTCTCAAAAAAAGTCTCTGATTCTTTGTCATGTGACTGTTCTGCATCTGAGAGGCTGCAACCAAAATTCTGCGCCAAGATGCACAGAATTCTTTGTTTTTTACAGAATCTGGTTTATGCACATGATATATTTTAGGTACACTTCAAAAAAAGATGTAGAATAACGTGATTAAAAAAAAAAAAAAAAGTCAATCAGAGTCACAAACAAAGAATCATTGGATTTTCACCTTTCCAAAAGTCCTTGAACTTTACATCCATAATGTGCAGTTTTGTTAGGAAAAATGATCAAATCTAAATTTAAAAAACTTGATGTTCCATGAAATTGTTCATGTAATTTAAAATTTTGCCAAAAATGAACTGTTTGCATCAGCAAGGTTCTGTAAAAAACTAAAAAAATCTACACTTGTCAGCATAAAAAGACTTATAGAGACTTTTTGGCTGAACTGGGCTGAACTGCACGCAGTGTTTGCAAAGAGCAGATAGGAGACAAGTATGAAAGCAAATTAAAAAATGTATGTAGTATAACACCTATAGTTCAGTAGAATCATCATTTTTTTCAGTATTGGTAACACCTATGAGCATTTGGAAAATGTTGTACATGTTGAATCCACTTTCTCAATTTTTTGTTAAACAAATAAAGAAATGCAATGTTTGTTTCCCCTTTAATACAGTCTATGGCAATATAGGCTTGTTATACTGCACAAATGACATTTGGAGTTCTCTCTACCTCTAGCCATGGTTGTTTCCATAGAGATGCAGGACTTAATACTGCAGTAAAAAATGAGCCCACCATGAGAATTATTGTGACAGAAGCAAAAAAACGCCCAGTGAACTCAGTTCAGAGGGTTAAGTACTGTAGACTGCACCACAGTGTACGTCTGTGCAGTCCTTAATAGATGTTTTGTCCCTATTGTAATTATAAAGAACAAACACAAACAAACAAACAAAAAGCCTCAGTGGCTGCTTAATTCAGCACTAGTACAAAGACTGAATTTGACCTTTGATCCATGCTGATAGCCCGTCTGAAGGCATCCCTCTGGGCGATCAGGGTGGACTTGGGCGAGGCTTTAGGGCTTGTGTCTGAGTCGGCACTGTCATCATCACCCATGGCTTTGATGTAGCTGCCGCTCCGCATACGACGGCATGGAATCTCCCCTCCACTGTCAGTGGCATTGCCACCACCGTACCCACCTCCCCAGTCTTCTGAAGGGACCTGAGACACATTCACATTCAGCCAAACATTAGTCAGTGGTGACTGTAAAAAGGATCCAACCAGGACTGATCTGAAAATACAACATGTAGTGAGTAAATGTGACAACCATGTGGACCACACACATGGTCAGACTTTTAGTAGGATTCTCTACAGATGAGTTAAAATGTGTTAAAAAGTAAGTATGCATTCCTCTTCTACACCAACTGTTAAGGGAAAAGCAATTAATCACACAGTGAATTAATTAGTTTCAAGATATTAAGGATGTTTTTACTGCACTGTTGGCAGTCTCTTCCCAATATCCGTTATCAAAGTTCAAAGACTACTCAACACAGAAATATGTTTCATCGAGGAAAAATATTTCACACCTCAAACAGAAGGACAGCAATGATTCACACATACAGTCCTGGCACGCATGCATATGGCATTGAGTTGGAGAGCGCACACACACACACACACATGCACATGTATGCATCCGTGAGAGATGATATTAGAGAAAGAGCGAAAGGGACAAGGGACTTACAGAGAGAGAGAAACTCTGACAGCTGGAGAAACACTGACACAGAGAAGGAAAAACAGCGTAAGCTAGAAGCTGACCGACAGAGAGCAAATAAACAAATCTGCAGCAAGGCAGGTAGACAAGCAGAGAGGACAGCAGACAGAATATAGGAGGGGTGACACACACACACAGAGACAGACATATGTACAGGGAATGAAACATGGAACAGAAGCAGAATAAAAGACTTCAATGGGCGGAGAGTGGGAAAACAAAATGAAAAACACACTCAGGAACTGTTCAAGACAAGAAACGAATCAAGAAAACGACACATAGAGAGCTGAGATGAAGCAGAAGTTACCCCATCCTGGCCAGCAGTTTTCAGAACAAAAATAGCCCAAGGCAAAAACTGAGCAATGAATAAAGTTTTGCTATATTTTCGAGTATATTCATGTGAAGTGACTTATTTGTAAAACTCTAAAATATTACATGGTTTACAGTGGTGCTTGAAAGGTTGTGAACCATTTAGAATTGTCTATATTTCTGCATAAATGTGACCTCAGCCAGTTAACCCTCTGGACCCCAAACCCTGCCAGTGGGTTTAAAATCATGTTATCTTTTTAAAATTGCCAAAATTACATCATTTGTCAGAGCCAGAAACTTTAAAACAGAAAGAATTGCCAGATTTGCAACTTTTCAGTGATCCTTGAAATAGTCACCTGTAATCTAAACTTGGCTTTAAATCATCATATTTCAGCAAAATCTCTTTACTCTATGTGTCTCATTTAAAAAATGCCAAAATAAACCATTTGCACTAACAAGGTTCTCTAAAGAGAAAAATATTCTGCACTCATTGGTGACACAGCTGTGATCAACCATCACATGACTGAAATCCAGGGACTGTTCAGCTGAACTGCAGGCTGTGTTTACACGGAGCAGATGGGAGCCAAGTATGGAAACAGATTAAAAATGTCAGTAGAAGAATAATAGAGCCAACTTTTTTTTTCCAGTATCGGTAACACCTGTGGGCACTTGGAGAAAGTTTGTACATACTGATTCAAGGGTTTGTTATATTATATTTCTGATTTATGGCAGAACTGTGTCATACTGCACATTTTAAAGTTCCCCTTACTTCTAGCCTTGCTTTATTACATCTCTATTGAGGTGCAGGACTTTATACTGCAGTATAAAAATTAGCCCACAGAGGGTGGGGGGTTGGGGGTGGGGTGGTGATCAAAAAAACCAGCAACTGAAGTTCAGAGGGTGAAGCAAATTAAACAAAAATACTAGTCATTTCCTTTTCAGGAAAATGATCCAACATTACATATGATCTCACAATCTCTGTGGACATGTTTCATGGTATGAACAAAGGAGATTTCACAGAATCTCAGAAACAATCTTTATAAAACTTGGACTCCAATCCACAGTCAGACAACTTTGTACAAATGGGGGGAATTCATTACCATAGTAAACTTCCCAGGAGTGGTTGACCGACAAAGATTACGCAAAGAGAAAGGTCTTTAATAGTTGGTGAGGTTACAAAGGAACCCAAGGTAACTTCTAGGTGTCTCTCACCTTGGCTGATGTTCATGTTCATAATTCCAACATCAGGACAACACAGCAGGTCTGTAAGGAGAAAACCTCTGCTCTCCAAAAAGAACACTACTTCTCATCTGCAGTTTGCTAAAGACCACCTGGACGAGCTAGAAGGCTGTCAGAAAAGGATTTGTGTGTAAATGAGACCGAAAAAGAACTTTATGGCTCAATGAGAAGTGAAGAACCACACTCCAGCATGACAACTATATCCCATCTGTGAAGCATGGTGGTGGAAGCATCATGGTTAGAGCCTGTTTGGCTGCATCTGCCATTACTGATGGAACAATGAACTCTGAATTATACCAGCAAAAATGTCAGGACATCTGCCTGGAATTGAATCCCAAAAGAAAGTGGGTGAAGCAGAAAGACAGTGACCCCAAACACACAAGTGGTTGTACAGGAGAATGGTCAGAGAAGAATAAAGTTAATGTTTTGGAAAGGCCAAGTCAAAGTCCTGACCTTAATGCAACAGAAATGTTGTGGAGGGACCTGAAGCGAGAAGTTCATGTGAGGAAACCCACATCTCCAAATTAAAAGTGTTCTATACGGAGGAATAGATTGAAATTCCTCCAAGCTGGAATCTGACAGTTACCAGGTGTTCAAAACAAATGTTAGCATACTTTTGCCACTCATCTTTATCTTTTAGGACTTACATGGAAATCTTGTGATGTTTTAGGGCACATTTTTGCAGGCGTATGTAAAAATTCTAATCCTTCAAGCACCACTGCACTTTCAGATTTGGTCGGCTACTGAGAGAAACAAGCAAACACTTTACAGTCTTTAAACATGCATAAACAGATTTTCTTTGGTCACTTGGGGGAGGTAAGACAGCTTTAATCATCACATTTAAGTTACTATCCAGTGGACAAAGAGCAACATTTGCATCATTTCAGAGTTGTGTTTAATTGCAGAAAGCTGTAAAAAAAAAAAAATCAGGCTTTCTACCTTACTGTTTAACTATTTTTCCAGCTAATTGCTAACTTTGTATGTGGACTGGTGCCAGACACGGAGCATGGCAAGTAGCTGAAAACAGCTGCATTCTGGAAATGGGTTTCATGTGGCCATAACGTGTGGGTCAGAAAACTAAAATAATGAAGTGCAAGCAGCTTAAAAGCCGTGTAGAGCTGAACTGGAACTGCAGAGTTAGGCGATCATTTTATGCGGCTTTGCCACCACGAGTGAATCCTTTCACATATCGACAAGTGCAGCTTTAATTAGCATCATAGCAGATGAGTATACCTATTAACCTTCTACACAAAATTCTATTATTGTGGAGGACCACTCAGATCGACAAGTAAATGTGCTTGTGTGTGTGTGTGTGTGTGTGTGTGTGTGTGCACCATTTGATCCCCCCTTCTTTTCTAATGTGATGAAAGCTTTACACCAGCCTACAGTAACAGCAGCTGCTTGTGCTGAAGGACCTCTCAATCTTTCAGTTTTTGCAAAATGCTGCGAGGTGTGCAGTCTCGCACAAGCATGCGACCAAATGAAAACACCTCCACTCACACACAGACACACTCACACACACACACACACACAGTGGAGGCCCCAGGGTTTGGCATCCAGCTGAGTGTGTGTTTTTAAGGTCATCACTTAAAAGATGATTCAGCCTAATCTCCTGATCCCTCTGGCCTCCCACTATCTCTCTCATTTCCTCATCCGGCTCTTTCTCTCCTCTTCTCGCTTTGCCCCTTGGCTACCATCACCTCCTTTATCTCTTTTCTATCCCTGAGCTTGCTTTTACTATCTCTGCATCCCTCTACCTTGCTCTCTTCCCCCCTCTATCTTTGTCTCCCTCGCCGCTTCGGTCTTCATTTCACTCTTGCTCAATATTCTCGTTTTTTTTTTTTTTTTTTTTTTTTTATCATTCCTTATCTATCCCACACAGTCCGAGGGGAAGAGAGAGGCTTAGGGAACGGAGAGGTTCTGAAGCTGCACATGGTGATTGGTGTGGACGCCACAGGAAGAAGCCTCAAACATGCCTCTGACCACTGTAGTTCAGGTCAGGTCTGCAATGATATGTTTTCATTCTAAAATCTCTGTCCGCACCAGCATTTGAGAACTGTTTCACAAATAATCATGCGTGTGCTGGTCCAAACAGGAGGCAGGTGCTTGATTGAGTAGTCGTAGACTCACATGATAGGGGTGTGATGAATCACAGCAGGACATGTTGTGACTGATTAGACCCAATCAGGCAGCAAATGTGAATGTCTGCATTTCCAAAGCTGTCCACTTTTTTACATATTAGTTTCTCAAAGGGATAATTTTGTTGTGAACTAAAAGTACATATATGTGTGGACAAAAGGCCAAAATGCGCAGGAAAAGCTATGTTGTAAAAAATACCTGTGTACATATGGACAAGGCTTCAGACTTTACAAATTTTTGTTTATCCTCTTCTGCCCTCTGCAACCACCCAGTGTGGATTCATCAGTATAAACCTGTATTTACATGTTGTACACATGTTACAAATAGAGCTTATGAGTAGATGTCCCTATCGAGTGTTTTCCCATGATCCCATTTAAGTCATTTGATATTTAGTGTCTGCTGTTATCAAATTCCAATCTGATACCATTTTCCTAGATTGTACATGCCTTTATTCCTCTGGGTAAATATGAGCTTTTCCTGCTGCTCTATTCTCTTCATTACTTCTGTTTTCCAGCACTGTCAGAATCTCTTCATTCTCAGTATCAGTGTCACTGCTCTTGTCCAGTGATCTCTCTGCCCACATTTTCCGAGCAAGTCAGCTACAAGATCCTATTTAAAATAACTGTAATTCTTTCACTCTACATTTCAGGCGGTTTGCCATATATCCCTCCTCCTCTCCATTTCCACTTCACCCAGGTTCCCCAAGGCCATCCCAAACAGTCTCCATCAGCTGTTTGTTAACTTTATCCACCATCTGGAGCTCTGCTCGGCGATGTTGCTTCTCACCAGAGTCTAAGTTTAATGCTTAAATTAGCATTCTCATCTTTCTGCAGCAAATTTTTTTGCTTTACTTCCATGATCTCTCCTAATTGAAACAACACAAAGTAGATGGACTAAGAGAAGGAGAGAAGGAGAGACTAGTTGTGATATACTTGAACTAATTTTTTAACAGTGTATTTTCACCATGTGTTCTATGTTTCCCAGTGCTACAAAAAACTCTTTGTGATCAAAGACTTGTAAGTGTGGATTAATATAGGTTTTCTGTTCAACGCTAACGCCCTTGAATGGACACACACTTACATATGGGGGAGTGAAAGAACGTTACTAGTAAAAATTATGAGTGTGTGAGAAAAGTCCCCTTAATCTTGTCTTTGGTTTCTGTTTTACTGTGTGTTGTTGTGTGTTGGTAAGACTTAGGAGTTGCATAGTGGAAGGACTCATAACCTTTCTAGTGGGTGAAGGACTTATGAAATGCAACTGGTCAAGTTTTTGACAATATTCATAGAGGGCAAATGCACACTGTAAACACGACTGACATACACTGATCAGGCATAACATTATGACCACCTGCCTAACATTGTGTTGGTCCGCCTTATTGGCTCAAAAATGCTCTGAACCATTGGACATGGACAAGAGGACCTCTGTGGTTGTCCTATGGGGTCTGGAACCAAGACGTTAGCAGTAGATCCTTTGGGTACTCTGACTTGTGCAGTGGGGCCTCTGTCAGTCAAACTTGTTCCACTGCATCCTGTTGATGCTTGATCACAATGGAGTGTAGGAAGTTTGGAGGTCAAATTAACATGTTGGGCCATTGTCATGTTCCTCAACATATTCCTGATTGTTTGATGGTGTTGCCATGTGGTGGGGTGCATTTTCCTGCCAGTGACATTTGGGATTGGCATTTGCATGAGGGAGTGTGCTTGTTCTGGGACAGTGTTTATTTGGGTGTCTAAGTCTCATCAACACTGGTGCCAAAATCTAAGGTTTTCCATCAGAGCACCACATAGTACCAATATGATTAATGTCATTTACTTCACCTGTCAGTGGTCAGAATGTTGTTCCTGATCGGTGTATTATCTCCTATAAATATGATGTGGCAAATTAATAACTCTTTTACAAATCCAGCAGATATAGAGCCAAATTAGCATTAATTTGAAGTTGTATGTCTCTTAACCTGATGAATATCAGTGTTATATCCCTTCTTTTTAGGTCTATTTTATGCTGATGACTGTTTTTGTCACGACTAACCTCCAGCGGAGAATATCTGACTCTCCTGCTCCAGTAAAGGTGTTCACCAGCTCGTCCAACCTTACCCCTTAGTTGAAATTGGTGGCAGGTAGTGCACATTTATCTTTTAGAGCTCTTTTGTTAAAAAAAGTCAACCTGCTGCAGCCAGAAACTACTACTAATGATGAAAATGAACCAAAACAGTACAAGTGTGGGCGTAGGAGCCAAATCAATGAGCTAAAAGATGCTATCAAACTCCAGAACTGAGGGGAACTGCAGATTCCAGTGGTAATTCATTGTCCACTTTTCACTGCACATAACACCTTTTATATGCAATTAATTGTGTTTAAAGTCAGTTATTATTTGTATAAGGTCTGTGTTTGCTTTCAGAGAAGAAGGTTTCAGTTTGGAAGTGTTGCTTCAGTCTCCCACCTGTACTGAGGTGTCCTCCAGGAGGAGTCGACCTGAACACCTCTATATCTGCAGCTCCAGAGTGCTGCCTGCTCTGAAGCCATGGATCAATTTGGCTGGCCTCAGCACATCTAAGCACAGCACTAAATTCTCTGAACACAATGTCTCCCTGCTCCTCCCAAAACTGCGAGTGACACCTGGAGATAGAAGAAAAGCTGCAGCAGGGAAGTTCATTTTGTGTCCGGGGGTGTGAATGTGATGGTAGCCTAAAGCACGGAGACAAATTGTGTGGGGTTTGTCCTTAGGAAGCACTAACACTCACGACCCCGCTCTCTCTGTCTCTTCTATCAGCAGACCTCAGCTGTGTCTAAAGGATGAGAGTTGGAAAAACACCAGGGACTCCTGTGCCTACCTGCTGTTTCCGTAGAAACACAGCCTGCACGGCAGCTCTACCTCAACACAGCTGGAAGTATGTGTGTACATGTTTGTGTGTGTGTGTGTGTGTGTGTGTGTGCGTGTGTGTGGCTCTCTCAGCTGCCTACTGTAACAACCATATTAGTTATTTTTTTTCATTCTAGGAGATCCATTTGCACAAAATGAGTGAATGGGCACTGGGAAAACTGCAAGTGTGCGATTCAAGATAGAGTATGGACCGGAAGTGAGAGACAAGACTATTGGAAGAGACATGTAAATAATGTGTGGGTGACAAGCATTGTTTTCAGACTCACAGCTAAATAGCAAGACAGTCCATCTGTTCTCTCAGGTGGATATTTAACTCTTTCAACTCTGCGCTGCTCACTTTTCTACATATTTTGTCGCATTTGATGCAATTCAAAATAGTTGTTGTTTGTCTGTGTGTAGGGATTTTACCACACAGCAAATATCTCAGTATGTACTGATGCTGTAAAACTATTTCCAATGATTTTGTCATTGTTTTTTTGCAGTTGGGTATTAAAATGTATTGAGTTTTTGGCACTAAAGTTTCCATCATGCTTTGGGTCATGCAAAAAAGAGAAAGAATATACATAGTGTGTCAAATGTAGTATGCCAAAAATATCCACATAAGGCATTTTGCAGTGTGCAATCCAGCATCCTGACCATCCTGACCCACAATCCAGTTACATTACATGCGTCACAGTGTCTCAGGTGTATATAAACAAGCCTGAGCCTCCGAGAACACACAGACAGATGGCAGATCACTTTGCAACAACAGACTGTGACGGTCAAAGTTTGAGATGCAGTTTATATGTAACTAGTGTGTCCCAACTGTATATGTACTGCAAGAAACAGCATGTACTTTGTAAAGGCAGCTGAAGTATGTAATCAAAGCAAAAAGAAACAGTTTGCAATTTGGAATGCAGCCAAAGTATAAGATTGCCATATAAAAGTGTGTGTCCACCACAAGAACA
Source organism: Dascyllus trimaculatus (assembly GCA_024666655.1). Lineage (NCBI taxonomy): Eukaryota > Metazoa > Chordata > Actinopteri > Pomacentridae > Dascyllus > Dascyllus trimaculatus. The sequence continues at coordinate 23,985,162 of CM045461.1, read as the reverse complement.
AGAACCTGCTGAGGAATTCAGTCAGTACCTCCACCTGTGTCTCCACTGGATTGTTTTAACCAAAAGGTCTCTGCTCAGAAGTTTCTGAAGGTTCATGAACTTTCGGGTGGTGCTTGCAGTTCTTGGATCATCACCGATTGGTCATTTGCACTAACCTTTTCCCCACCCTTTACAACTAACATTTCTAAAAACTCCTTTTTTTTGTTTGCTGTTCTTCTATACAACAAAACACAAGATTCTATGATTTATGGACAAACAACGAGTTTGTTAAAGTTGTTAAAATCGATTTTGCTGTCTCAAGCAAAAAATGATTAACTGTCTAACATTTGCAGGGCTTTTGACTGTTGTGACAAAACAGATTGATTAACTGATGGATCTGTCTTTAAGTTATAACAAATAGCTGAAGGAAACTTTAGTTCCTTGAAAAGTTCCCAGATTTTAGTCCCCAGTATTAAAAATTCTTTTTGGCAAAGTTGTGTGTAGTTATGCGGAATCACCTTACTTGTACTTGGATCTCACTTCCTAGCTCTATAGACAAATAAGCACGTACATTATTTCAGTTTGCAGTGGGCAAATGCGTTTTTGCTTTTAGCCTGTGGAAGAAAGCAACACAAATCATGATTTACCTGTTGTTTATGCCTGTTTTCACACTTTCATATGATGGAATGGAGGGAAAACCACCATCACCAACAGACTGATTAAGAAACTTCTTTAAGCCCCTAGATCAGATTAAAGTTGGACATGTCTTTAAGGAGTACACTGTCTACAGTTTACAAATCTAAACATGCTGTCATGGTGAGTACAATCTATGCATAGTTGGAAAACCCAGTGAAGTTTGAGGAGTCACATGCAGGTAATAACACCTTGAATGCCAAGATCATCCTAAAGTCTGACCACAAAGCAGGAGGAGGAGACTCACATAGTAACTGTGGAGGGCATTCTGCTTTTCACCTACAGATATTTGATCGATGTGCTGAACAAATGTCACTTGAATTCCAATCCGAATAAAGAATGCAAAAAGAGTAGATGCCTTAGCAACAACATAGTACCACACTTCCGCAGTCTGTTTGATGGCCATATCTGGCTCAGGTACTTGAAATACAAGATCATGGTTAGTACATGAATGAGGACATACTTCTACTTATGCAGTGGCTAAAAATATGAGAATATCTCAGAAAGCAGTCTGAGAGATCTTATGAGTCTGTCACGGCCGCAGCTGTCAGGGCCAGGTAGTGGCAGTGCTCTCCCTCTCTCTCTCTTCCCCCTCCCTTCTCTCTAGGTGGGCGTGAGCGTTTGTGGCAGCAGGGAATGTGCTCAGGTGAAGCAGGTTTCCAATCAGCAGAGGAGGCACACCTGTGAGCTGCAACTGCAGCCACTCCACTCTGCCCTGCTTAAAAGCTGCAGCCAGTCTTTGTCTCATCGCTGGACCGTAACAGTCAACCGTTAGTTTGATGCTTTCAGTTCTGTCTAGCTCCTTACCTGGCCAGTCTCACCAGTTTTGGATGAATAGAGCAATGGATGTACAGACAACCATCACAAGCATCAAGTTAAATCATTTTAAAAGGGAAAGTAGTTTAAAATGTGAGAGATTTTTAAGCAGCCTTCAAAATGGGTATACATATACTAATGCTTACTGGACAATGAAACCACTGTTATCGCTAAAAAAGTTAACAAGCACTCCAGTATTACTGAGTTAAGACTGAGGAGAAGATGTGAAATTCCTGACATGTGTGAAAACAGCACAATGTGGTTTCTTTATAAGGTAATGTACATTGCCCTTATATTGAGGAACTGTACAGGAAAAATGCCTGCTCTCCTGGTTTATTTACAGAATTATTGTTTTGTCCTGCTGGTCAGTACCAGGCAGCATACAAAGTCACCTACATTAAACATTCCTTTTGTACACTCACAAACACCTACACACAGTACACATTTGTTGCTATGCAGGCGTACACACACCTGGAGGTAGTGGAAGGTCCTCTCCTTCATCTTGCTCTCGATGGGCACCAGGGCTTTGTCATAGCCTCCTCCCCTGGTGGAAGGATAGACCTCTCGGGCTTGACTCACTGTCATGGCTGACCAGGTGCTCCTCTTCAGGGAGTGACCGTGGGGCCCGTGGTGCCCATGATGTCCATGGTGCCCTCCTCCCTCACTCCCAGCGAGAGCCACTGTGGTACAGGCCATGCACTCCCCAGATCCTGGCCCGCCACCTCGCTCTTTGGGTTTCTTCATAGTGAGTTCCTGAATGGCAGCATCCAGGCTCTCGTGTCCACTTGGATACCCTCGTCTCCCTCCGCTGACCAGGAAGCTGCTGTCGCTGTCCAGGTTGTCATCAGAGCTCCACCAGCCTGCTGTCCTGCTCCGATGGCGTCTGCCCGACTCGTGCCGCGAGTCTCCACTCTTGCTACGTTCTCGAGACTTGCTCCTCCTGGTAGAGCGAGACTGGTGGCCTGAGTATTGGGCCTCCTCTCCTCCACTTCTGTGGCCTCCACCTCTCTCACCACGGTACTCCCCGCCTCCCCTTGTGCCGTTGTACTCCCGTTTGGAAGGCGCCTCCAGGGAATGGGACTTGGCAAAGAGTCGCTGTACCGAGTTGACCAGGTGGCGAATGCGGGAGGGGCTCTCACTACGCTGCTCAGCACCCCCACTGGCAGTGCGCTGGTACTGCAGTGTGTGGAAACCGTCAGGGTGGAAGGGCACCTGCTTCTCGAACTGATCCATCAGGTTTGGGGGAATCCGGTGCATCTTCCCTCCATGGCCCGAAGATAGGCACTCTTCGCAAGAGTCAAATGACTGGAGAGGTGGGTGCTGGCTGGGGTGGGAGCGGGGGAAGGTGCCTCCACCAGAGTGGCTATGGGAGTGTGAGTGGGAGTGTGAGTGGTGCCTCTCCAGTGCCAGAGCCTCAGCTGGACCTCCTGGAGGGTAATAGTGGCCATCGCTGTGACCCGGGTAGTAGTCTCTACCCAGGCCATCGCAGTCCTCAGGCATGCAGTGGCAGGGGCCTCCTCCACCACCACCGGAGGAATGCTGAGACATGCTACGGCTGACATGGTACCCTTTCATAGGCGCCGGGGCGTGGTGGGCCGTCCGGGCCGAAAGGGGGCGCTGTGGGCGTGACAGGGTTGCACCGGTCTCACCTGGTGGGAAAAAAGCAAGTAAGAAAAAAAATCTATTATTTAGGCGTTATGAACAGACAGTATTCATCAAAAAACATTAGCTTTATCAAATAATTGAATCTCGTGCTCAGTAATCAGTAATATGTTACTGTCCTACACACAATAACTGTAAGATGAAAAGGCAGTGCTGCTAATCATAGCCGACCCTTCTTATGTTTCCTCAACAGATGCTCAAATTTCCAGCTTTCTACACAGACAAACTCTGCATGAGAACTTAGATTGCACAGTAATCTAATCCTTTAAAAATATGATAACGAATGAGTGCAGGTATAAACTATTTTTGCACTGCGTATGAGACACAAATATGGGAGGTGCAGCGGAGTGAAATTCACGGCATGAGTTACAAACGAATCACAACAGAAAGAAATAGATTTTGCTGATTGATGTCCAGACTGTTTTCTTTCTTCTATCAAGTGGCCTCATGAATTGGAAGCGAAAACAATGTTTTGTGTTTTCTTTGTTTTCCGATTAACATTTTTATTGATGTTACACTTCAGTTTTCACCCAACCAAAGACAAACTGTGCAATGGTGAGCATTTATCCCGTGGGCTGCAATAAGCGGCCACAGACAGCTATCTGCTTCTCATTCATCTCAAGGACTGCTGAGCTGATAAATCAAGACTATAAGCTATTCTTTCTTTCAGTGTGTCTCTTCAGTTTCTATCATTTAGCGCCTCTTGCTCTTCTTTGCCATTTACATTTGTCGGCCCAGCGCCTCTTGTTTTCCATCTCTTTCTCCATCCAGGCCTGCAGGGCATCTCTTTTCGTAATTTACAGCCGAGGAAAACTGTGTGATTATCGATCACCTGCATCTTAATGCAGAGGAGATAGATAGAAAGCGGTGGCAAGCATCCAATGCATATTCATAAACGTCTGTGCAATCCATTACAGAGAGAATTCACTGTTTGAGCATGAAGTAAACAATAACGCGCTTCACAATATCCAGGTACTGCTGCCTCAAAAGGATAAAAGAGCAGAAGACGATGGGATCCTACCCACAAAACAAATGCAGGAAATGAAATCAATACACCTTGTAAAGCTGCAGTAAGAATGTGGCACAATGTAAACCTTATCACCCACTCTCTCTGGTTTCTGTAAGTAAAACTAAACAGAATGGAAACAGGGTAAGAGGCAGTCTTGGGATTGCTTGTCTTTTCAGCACACGGATAACAACTGAGATTACATTCCAAATGTGGTAATCATGTATTTTATTGGGCTGGCATTAATTGCTGCTGTTGTAATCACATCCCCTATTAACCACTTCTACCCTAACTATATAATGAATCACGGGCGCATAGCCTGCACATAATGCACACAATCATTTCCCGTCATTTCCAGATTTGATTAAATTGAGATGAAATTGCTCGATGAGAGGCAGAGCAGAGCCGCTCGGCTGGATGGGATTCGCTGAGCTCCTGCGAGTGTATTTGCGCCTGTGTTTGCCGGCTTTCACACAGAGATGAGAGATAGGGGACAGATGCTGGGATAATCATTAAATAGAGCGTGGCCTGTTTGCCTTGATTGGCTGAATGAGAGCCGCCACCCAGAAAGCTCACCCACATCGAGCCATGTCATTGCCGTAGCCGTGACGACAGGCCTCTCCAAGTCAGCATCCCACCGTGGACAGATTTCAGACAGCCGTGGCACCTGAGGGGACTCTCATTCACTCTGTGGGTGCGTGTTTGTTGGACTGCAAAAAGTATAAGCTGTGTGAATTTTGCTTTTTTCACAAGTTGTGAGGATTTTAAAGCAAAGCTGACATGAGTGGGCGCTCAAATCGCAAAAAACAACAGCGAACAAAGCCAGCAGTTGTGATATGATGAGCTATTATTAGTGTCAACTCAAACAGATACTACACCAATCAAGGTGGAGCTATCACTGCATTAAAATAAATCAAGCTTACATTTCTTCCCTAATAAATCAGAAAACAACATACTGTATAGTGTACACTGGTTTGTCAGCAAAAATATATGTTCAAATTCTGAATATTTATTTTGCAAAAAAAAGAATAAATCATTGTTTATTTCTGAGAAACAAAACTGCAAGACAAGGGTCATCCCATGTTTTAACAGTGGCTCCACTTTAAGTCTGAATACTGTATTAAATACCTTGTGGAGGCAGATATTTTTTGCAGTGTGTTGTACTAGTGCGTGAGTGTGTGTGTCCCTGTTTATGAATAGACAGCAAAGTGAGCAGCGCCTCTCTGCCTGGAGGAGTAAATTAAACCATGTTCTGTTTATTATGAAGTCTTTGGCTTTGGAGCAGGCTGCTGGCTAGGAGCTGTCAATCAAAGCGACACGCACGCACACTCCCGAATATGCGGCTGCACGCGCACGCCCCGAAAAGAGAGGCACGCACAGACAAGCGAAAAAGATAGTAAGGTATAAAAGACACAACCGAAACGTTGGCTGTCGCGTTCCTTTATTTCCCTTCTTTCTATCCGTCTCCCTCTCCTCCTCTCAGTCTCTCCTCCTGACCTACTTCTATCCATCCTCCAGTCATGTCTCTCCCTCCCCAGCTCTCATTCTTTCTTTGTTTTCTTTCCTTTTTTTCTCCCCGGTACCTGTCAGTCCGTCTGGCTCTCTGCCTGTCAGCGCTCTGTGCGGAGTTAATTACAAAGTTTGTTTCCATTCTTCATCTCTTGGCCTCTGCTGATCTATCTGTCATCCACTGGTGTTCTCTCACATGCATTCTTTGTCAGGTAGCATTGTAGGATTATGCACACACATACTATGCACCAAATAATACTTTCAAGGTGCTTCCTTTGTTCTCTCCCAACCTTCTTCTCCATTACCTTCTATATTGTCACACATCTCTTGAATCTGAAAGCATTTGCCGCTATTCCAATTGGCCCTACCTTCTTGTCCTTTCTTTTTTCAATGTTTCTGTTCCTCTCTGGACAGCTCCCTTCCTCCTCCTCCTCCTCCTCTCTGGGTAGGCAGAAATATGCAGTAGCTGCTCGGTTGGAGCTGTAGAACATGCTGTCATTGTTTAACACTGCTTGGCATCGACGAGATTGTTACAGAGGCTTCAGTCTGGGGCTGTTTCATTTTAAATATTCATGCGATCATGCCAGCTGCTCTGACCCACTTTGCTAACAGCTGAGTCTGCCTGCTCTCTGCCGTCTCCCTGAGTAGTGGGTCAAAGGGTGTTCCACATCACAGGATTTCAGACTGTAAATTCAACACCTAGAAAGGCTTAATTGATTTTTTAAAATTAGTTTTTGATTGTCTGGGAGCAAGATCGCTCACAATCATGAGAACTCCTTTTCATGAAGATCAGTGGACAGAAACATCTTGAGCCAAGAAGCCTTTAATTCGATTTACATGCTAATCCAGTTGTGTGTGTGTGTGTGTGTGTGTGTGTGTGTGTGTCTGTGTGTGTGGAGGTGGGGGGGACTTGAAGTGCTAATAATTCAGCAAATAAATGGTTATGCATTTACATTTGTCATCAAAGGCTCCTTGAAGGTGGTTTCAAAGACTTGAAGCAGCGGATGGCCCACAGCATCACGTGGTTAAGACCTCTCTCTTTTCTTTTGTTTGTGTGTTTGGGCTCTCTTCTTTTCAAAGTTGTGTACATATTCAATTCTGTATTGTTAAACTTGCTTTGAACTGCATCATCCTTGTGGCATCTCATATTTTATGGGTTTCATTTTGGGGGCCTTGGTTAGATTTAGGGACAGTAGCAAACACATACATGAATATTAAATCTCTGTCAAATGTAAAACAACCTGCTAAAAACTATAACTTTTAAGGGAGAGGTTGGGGATGCATAAGTGCATGAACACTAATATTTCAAGTGTCAGGTTACAATACCCATGCAGACCTGTATGACAATGATCCTGCAATGCAGTGACAATGTGTAGTAATGACACTGCAAAACATAGGAGTAGAAAGTCACTAGATCCCTGTGTTTCTTTGGCCTGTTCTTCTATTGGCCAGCATCAGTGTCACACGACTTGCAAGTTTCTTTCATTTTGGATGTTAAAACAGCAACAAAGTCCACATTAGAAGGTTTGACAGGTGGTGGTGACATTGATCATAGGACTTAGACACTTCTGTTCTGGTATTATTTTTACATTCTGTTGTGTTTTCATCTGTTTACTAAATTACTTGGTTAGGCTCAGGATTATAGGATTAAATATATCCATGCAGACGCTCACCACAAACCACCACAAAAGAATAGCCATGAATAAATGTAAATCTTACAATTTTACAGCCTTTATTTTTGGTAAGAAATGATTTTGGGCTGTAGATCTACGTAGCTGTTGCACACTGAGGTGTGAGACTTGTGGTGGAAGGTATAATTTTCCAAATAATGTAAAATATTTCATAGATTACGTTTTTTTTTATACAAATGAGATGACACTTTAGAGGAATAATTTGATGTTTGGAGAAATATGCTTCTCTGCTAAGAGTTGACAAGACTGATACCACCTGTCTAGTAGATAGATAGATAGATAGATAGATAGATAGATAGATAGATAGATAGATAGATAGATAGATATTAAAAAGTTTAAAAACAGTATAACAATAAAAAAAGACGGCATCTATAGTGACTCCAGACTTCATATTTGCAAAAATTTTAATCAGAAAATATATTCATTTTGTCACCGGACTCTTCCTCCTGCTAAACTCCTGACTTACTTAACATCTGATTATCGATAAACACTACAATTTACTGTTGTTCCCTAAACGCCTCACATGCAGGCTATAATAGATGCTGCTAGGCGACTGCAGGTGACTCAGACTGGTGCGTGACCTAAAATTACTTGGAAAAGAGTGAAATAAGGTGTTTTAAAGTCAGATTTACCAGAGTTGAAACCAGCAATTTGATCTACATGGGCTGTTTTCTATGTGCCGAGCACACTGTAAATGTCAATACTGCAATCAATCATGTCAATTCAATTGTGGGAAGTTAAAATCATGACTTTCTGAGTTATTGTGGTTAGGTTCATTTAGTTTTTCAGCTCTCATACTCGGTATTTTTTCTTCTTTGCTGGCTCAGTCAGTATCTCCCAGCCTGCACCTGCACTCTTTATCATAACAATCAGCTACGGACCGCTTCATCACTGAAACACGCAGCAGCTAAATTGATTGTTTCACGCGTAAGGTGAGGAGAGATTCACTGAGGCAATGGAGGAACAACTTTCCACCACTATGGCTACCACAGCTGCGACATGCACCTGGCAGAGGGGCACCAAAACAGCTTGATGATGCACCAGTGAAACTTTAACTCGCATGCTTTATAAAAAAGGTTACATAAGTGACCATTTTGGTAGCAGTCTGCAGCCCTGTAAGCCCGCTTTCTGCTGGCTTTAGGATAATATTAATTACTAATGATAACAGATATATTTACCAAAGTGTGACACTCCTTATTTTATATTTGTAAAATGTCAAAAATTTGCACTTTGAATAGGTTTTTTCTGATTGTTTCTGAGTCACACAGTGGCCCAATGGGAGACAATAGCAGACAATCACTTGGACAAACCAGCCACAGTCTTGGCTTCTCCTGAAATGGACTACCGCTGCAAAGCTCTAGGTATTGTGTTCCTGAATACTGGCTTTGTTTGACTGCAGATACAATGAACCAAGCGGCAGCGTGGCCACAGGCAGATATGTCAACTCATTTAAGAATGCGAGAAGGTGAACTGCACAGACCCCAGTTGTAGTCGAACAATGGGAAAGTTTCCATTAGCCTGGTATCTGTTCATATGTGCCCATACAGTAGACTTGAAAGACAGTATTAACTACTGGCACTTTGCAGACCCATAATGGAGAGCAGGACGGACAATAGTGAAATGTATGAATATGGGAATGGGAAATAATAGAGGATTGGCTCAGCTATGTGCTGGCGTGCTCTTCCTTCTTTGCCAGCCAGAGACATGCATGCTGGGAAACTGGCAGAAGGACTGATTTGCTCTTCTCAGCTTTTAGCCATGAATGATCTATTTTCATTTTTCCACTGTCTTGCTCTGATATGCACACACACGCACACACACACACACACACACACTTACAGACACACACACACTTACAGACACACACAGACATACCCCACACTCTTCTCTGGCAGCCGGGTGACTGCCGTAGCTAACCCATCATGATCCAGAAAGAATTAAGGATGATGGAAAGATGGAACATTTCAAGGGTGACCCGAAGAAGAGGACCCGTAAAAATATGAGTGCAGCGCCGAGCAGGGAGGCTGCAGCTCATCAGCTCTGCATACGGAGAGAGTGGCAGATTTGGAATAAGGGGAAAGGAATCTATGGGAAAAAATATGATAGGTTCGGTTTTTTTCAAAAAAAAAAGTACAAGGGATCAGCTGGCCTGATGCTTTCTTATCTGTTCTGCGTGAAGATATTCTGGAAGCACACTTGAACGTGCACTCACATGCACACTCCGGACATTAAAATAGTTGTCGGTGGAGGTGGCTGACAATTGACTGTTGCCTAAAATGCCTGTGAGGGGACAGAAAAGAGCGCGAGAGAGGCAGAAATGCAGCAAGAAAGACAGAAGGGAAATGTTGGACTGAGAGGCAGAGTGAGTATGACAGAAAGTGTGTGTGTGTCTGTGTGTGTGTGTACGTGTGTGTGTGAGAGAGATGATGGCTACAGCACAGGGGAAATATGCTCCCATCATAAGGGCAAAATTGAAGAGTGCCTAGGGGGCAATTCCTCTATCTTTCTCTCTCAGTCTCCTCCTCCTCTTGCCCTGTTTTCCCATCTCCCATCCTTCTCATATTATTTTGCACAACCTGCTTTCTCCCTTCCTCCTCTCCTACGCCTACCTCCCGTTCTTACACTCTCACAACACACGACTGTGGAGCATGAACACTGAACTGTTCGACAAGTCCAGCATCTTCCGTTTACAGGAGGTGTGTGGTTAGCACAGGGTTTATTTTAAAGTAACATTCAAATGCAAATTGTAATACTTTAGAGATTCTTTTTGATGCTGGTCAACAGTATTAACAAAAACACGTACGTCTAATACAATAGCCTCAGTGTCGACACAATCACAAAGCCTTCAAGGTAACATAACATCCAAAATGCTTCACCACAATACACCAGTTTTGAAAGGCGACATCTGACCTGACCCCTGTTTTTTGCCACTTTTGTTGAAGTTTTGGTCAAGTTTAGGCCCAAAAACTGTTTGATTAAGGTTAATAAAAGACTGCAGTCACAGCTGCATAAGGTTACAATCAAATTTAGGACCTGTATGCAATATAAAGTAATACCTGCGGATGGGATGACCAGGAAATAATTATTTATTATTATGCCACATTTTCGTAAGTACCTGCCTGCAATATATAACCATAATTTCTTATGTCATATTCTATTAAATAAAAAGAACATGGACCTAGGTAAGCAGCAGGAAACAAGTAGATCACCCAGTTAAAGCGGATTAATATATTTAAGTTATGTCATAAGGGCTGCTTCTTTTAGATATTTCTGGAAGTGCTTCAATGATTGTAAGTCTTATTTCTATTCTATACCATTATGTAGCTGCTGCTTCGTGATGTCATTTTGGGCTCCAGTAATTGGTTGGATGCACTTATTAAGACAGTTTATTAAAACAGTAGCTGCAGCAGAGTCTGGATCAGTTCAGTGTCAAAGTTTCCCAGAGACCCAAAGCTTCAAAAGTTCTGGAGTACTTCAAATCATCATAAAAAAGGGATGTTTTTTTACACTGTAAAGCTCCGACTGCGTGCCAGAGGAAGCCCTATGTGCACGGAGGAAACACACAGGCACTATTATGGAAGATGCACCGTAAAAAAAATGACAAAATCACCCTAAGTGATGTTTATTCATTAGTACAGACAGCTGTTTAATTAATTTGTCCTTGGAGCTGCTAAATACACTCATACAGCTGCAAACTCCAAAATATTCTGAAGAGATCTATTAAATTACGGCAGGAAATGAATCATTAAGCCAGTCAGCTAAAACAGTTAATAGATGAGGCCTACTGTGTTAAAACTGACTGATCTGTCCATTATGAGACCTTACTATCTAAAACAGCCTGAACAGCCTCCTGCAGTCCACAGTAAACTATTTATAACTAACAGCCAATGAGAAAACATTTCAAACTTCGGTAAATTCAATTTAAGACTACTTGATACCAGTGAGATACTTGTGATTAACACCTGCAGATAAAACTGTTAAAAGAAACCAGCGTTGACTGCTGATAGGAGTCTGGATCCGCATCAGTCTCTAGTGTCACTCCAACAACTTCACACCGTTTCCGTCTTTGCTTCTCAGATAGAATAATCATTGCTCACCAGCACAACATGTCACTCTTCAGAGGACGGGGAAAAGAAGCCATTTTACAGGGTTTTTTTTAACCAGATGACTGCTGATGTTGTGTGGAGGTTAATTGGTTGAACTCTTCTGTTGCCTGTACTGTATATTAGTGCTTCGTTTCAAAAGCAAACACATTATCATAGAGGTGTACAGCAAGAAAAGTCTAAAAATATCCAGAATTGGGGAACCGCAGGAGCAGTGAATGTCAGGAAGATTGAGTAACTGACAATGTATATCATCAGATTTCCATTTTTATGACTTTTCTTTTGCCTCCAATGCCATGACATCAGATTGGTCGTGCCTCTTTATACCAACATGTCTTGTCTGGCATTCACTAGTTTGTTCCAGTGAACTTGATGGAGAAACGCGTTTAGCATAAAGCTGTATGTTTACGCCGCTGAAAACAGCCTGAGAGGGCCTCTGACTGTGACTTAATGAGAAGGAAAATACCAACAGCACTTAGCAGAGTGCTGCTCACTTGTAATTGGCCTTCATTTTCCCTCCCTGCCTCGGATAACATGGGAGGACAGGGCCAGGGATATTAGATGGGTGTAAACAGAGATCAAAGGTGATGAGAGAACAGCAAAACAGATTCATTCAGAGAGTCAGTCATTAGACATTAGGCCACAACCTTCCACTGGAGAGTCCATCAGCGCACACAAACGCACACACTGCTGCTCCTACTGAGCTTTTACAACACACAGATGCCAAGATACCTCTACCTTCCTAGTCTGGGCTTCATATCTCCCTTTCTATTTCTTGCTTTATTTCATCTTTCCTCCTGTCCTTCTCTATCTACTTCTTATCCCCCTCTTCTTCTTTCATTTGCCTCACCCCTCTTCGGCTCATCGTTCACCTTCTTGCTACTCTTTTCCTTCACCCTCCACTCTCTCTTTCTGTCACCCTCTCTCTCATGCATGCAGCCATCGGTGTGCCCAGATGTGCCTGTGTCGTCTACACCAGTGGTTCTCATCTGGTCCAGCCTCAGGACCCACTATGTCTCTATTAATAATGGTCGTGACCCAAACTGTTGAAGTTTGCTGTTAGTGCTAACAAATTAAAGTTTATTTGGGTGTAGTCTCAACACATTTTGATACAGCTTGGGAAAATTGTGGCTTATTTTATGCTCATTTTGGTATATTTGGACGCTTTTGCCAAGTTTGGGGCATATTTTGGCCCATTTGGACAGATTCTCAGCACACCTTGGTTTATTTTTTGTAAGTTTTAGCATAAATTTCTCCAGTAAGCTGGCAGAGCCAAATATAGAGGTTAATAGTGGGCAACTACTGGTGTCACCACCCCTAAATATCCTGCTATCGAAAGCAAACTGTGTCATAAGAAATGCGTCCTTTAAAATAAAAGACTTTATACCACTACTTTTTTGCTTCTGCGACCCTCTAAAAATGGCTTCGCGACCCACTTTTGGGTCCCGACCCACCAGTTGAGAACCACTGGTCTACACCTAATGCCAACACCCAACATAATCCTAAAAAGTTGAAGAATTAGCCAGAAATTTCTGTCTAGACCAACAGACAGAGCGACTTCCCACCACTTGGGTGGCAATGTTGCCTCGATGCTGTTCAGTTGGTGGTAACTGACAAGTCATGGCAATCTATTTAGTGTGAGGCCAAGAGACTTAAAGACCCCTCTCTGGTGAAAATTAAGGTTTCTACTATGGTAACATATTCCTATGATGTTTTTTATATGTTCATGAGCAAAATAGATTTATAATAAATAGATTTAGATGCACACTTCCAGCATTTCATATATAACAAACCTAAGGAACCAATCCTGTCAACTTGCAGGGTGAGACTTTCTGTATCATTATTCCTTTTGCAGAATTGGAGTCCAGTTCTAAGATTTATGGTTGAATTATTCCAGTATTACAACAAACGACCATTGACCACAGAGTAGTTTTACAGTGTTTGAAGAGAGTCATAGGTGAGCTGGTATGCTGGAGTTGCAGCAAGTGGGTGAGGGGTATATGGAAAGAGAGAAACTATATTGATCTCCACATTGTAAAGGAGTCAGTAGTATAGAGTTACATCTGAGTCATTTTAAGACTGTGAGGGATTATTTTCATTAAAAAACCTTCTAAATATGTAATTTGGATACACAGCGGGCTTAATCAAAGACCAGAGAGGGATGTTCAGGTCTCTGGACAAGTTTATTAGGAGGCCATGCATCAATAAAGTGGAAGAGACAACGGCAGTCAGAAAAGAGCTGTCTAGAGAAAACCCTGATGGCCATGCTGTGGATGCTCCAGCTACAACCCCAGGGCACTGAGATTCTGAATCTATCAGCAGTAGAAAACCTGCATGTCATCCTAAATTACTCTCATTCCCGCTCACAACAAAAGTAACAGGTAAAAAAAAAACTGTCTCATTTATATTGTACAACAAGTATGCTTGGCAGGAATATAGGCTCAAACTGAACAGTGAAAGCCATGTGACCGCTTCAACAAGGGTTATGATAGGTGTGGATAAGTATGGGTTAAAGTCTGGGGTCATTTTGGTCGACAAAAAGTATAAAACTTGAAGTTAGTAAAGCACATGTTGCTGCTAGGGTCAATCAAAAGACTGTCCTTGAGATTAAAAGAGGTAGGACAGGAGACATTTCCCATTAAGTGGAAAAAGACATAAAATGCACACACAGCTGATTTCACAGAAAGAAGTCGGGCACATATTAAGGTCATCACAGACATTGTGCTTTTCTGTGCCAAGCGAGGAATTACAGTAAGAGGCCACCAGGAAAATCTAGAGAGTCTTATCAGAGGACAGTTTTTAGAAATGTTCAGAACTATTTGTGCAGATGATCCGGACATACAGGGACGTCTTGATGAACTATGAAAATTTAATGCTATTTTAACTCATGAATGCACTGGGAATGTGTATAGATAACTAGATAATGGAACTCGAAACACAAGAATAGTGACACGTGACCTGACATGAAGATATTCACATCTTCAACTGAACCCTGATCTGTGTGTAGGGTTCAGTTCTGACAGCGCTTCATGTCACGTCATGTCTGGCAGTGAAGGTGTGATACTAAAAGATGCAAACTAGTATTTTTATTGTCAGTTAATCAGTAGATTATTTTCTCAATTACAGATCTATAAAATATCACAAAATTCTCAAAAATGTACTTCTCAAAGCCCTTTACATAAATTGTGCTTTTTATTGGTAGCAGTAATTCTGGAAATAGGACCTGCTGGTGTAGCCTTTTAAAAATTAAACTTAACTTTATTAATGTCACAGTTTGCCATAATGCTGGATACATGACACTTACCCAGTGTATATACACCAGTCAGGCATAACATTATGACCACCTGCCTAATATTGTGTTGGTCCCCCTTATGTGCTCAAAAATGCTCTGAACCATTGGACATGGACCAGAGGACCTCTCAGGGTGTCCTATGGGGTCTGGCACCAGGGCGTTGGCAGTGGATCCTTTGGGTACTCTGACTTGTGCAGTGGGGCCTCTGTCAATCAAACTCGTTCCACTACATCCTGTTGATGCTTGATCACAATGGGGTGTAGGAAGTTTGGAGGTCAAATCAACATGTTGGGCCATTGTCATGTTCTTCAACATGTTCCTGATTGTTTGATGTTTTTTCCATGTTGTGTTCTATTAAGACCTTGGAATCATTGCAGCATTAAATAAAATAATGTTGCAGCTCGCCTTCACTGCCAGCAAACAAAACCAGCAGCCAGCTATCGATGCAATGTTTAAGCTGATACTAGGGAAATAATCTGAATATTTTAAACAAGATCTTAGAACAAGACTAAAAAGCTGCTATGGCTGATCCACAGATCACCTTCTGCTTTGCTTCTTGCACACACATCGTCCCACAGGCCCCTCTAAATTAATATTTCTGACAATGCTGCCGCTCTCTCCATGGATTGTTCGCTGTCTTCTTCTCTGTCTCCTGAGTCGCTGTGCTGTCTTGTATTACAAACTCTCCTTTCCAGAAAATCAAAGGTAGATGCAGAAACTACTGCTCAGAAAAGACTCAACACACACACACACACACCACAACAGCAGCCTTGTGTTTTTCCACTGTCGTAAACCTCCACAGAAACCAAACTGTTTTCTTTTAAACCTCTCTGATTTTCACCTGTGTGGGCTATTTTTCTTTCACTGCTTTAGTAGAACTAATGACACAACGTCAAGACTGAACTTGTATTCTGAAGTGTTTCAACATAGTTTTAAACTGGAAGGACAAATTTGTTCTTCTCGTCTTTTAACCACGGATGATCTATTTTCGTTTTTTCACCACACACTCATTCCTCAAGTTTGATAGCATGGAGGAAAAGTCTTAGACCGAGGAAATTAAACATCTGCAATCCAATGACAAATGAGCAAAATACCCAGGATGATACCATCAAAAGCTAGAAAAATGCCTGTAAAAGGAATTTGTACTGACTTTGTTCTGGTTTAAAGATAACACAAGAAAAAAAACCTGTTCAAAAACTCAAATTATGATGATGTTCTGGACTTATTTGACTGACAGGTGATCACAGGGAGGCTAAAAAAAATCACAGTAAGAAGTGGAAGAGAAAAGATAAAGATCAGTAGAAGTACACATTCACAAATTAATATCATGCAGCGTGACAGATTGCTCCAGCAGCGACTTACAACTTTACTAGTTCATCAGATTCCCAGCATACGGACACTTCAGACTCCTCCAAACGCTGCACATACATGTATACTGGCTGCAGTTCTGTCCAAGGATGCAAATCCCAGACAGACAAGCAGAGGGATGGACACACACACACACACACACACACACAAGCACACACTTCTAACCAGCTGACTCTAGTGTTGCTAGGTTACTTGGTGAACTAGGTTACTACATGTAGAACATATTTGCATAAATCTCACATGGGTGTTCATACGGCATGAGAAGGAGCGTGCGAGTGAATGAAAGAGAACAGGCGTCTGATGGGATCGATAATGGTGATCAGCCTCCGAGGACAAGACAGTGTCAGAAATGCAGCACAATTAGGACTTACTTGTGTGTGTTTAGTTGAGAATGCTTTGCATACACGTGTAAGCGAAATGCAAATAAAACATACATGCAAAATGTATACGTGCATTTGCATAATGTCTGTACGCATGTGTGTGGCAGCTTAGGCTGGTGCTTTGATGTAGGATTGCCATGTACAGAGGCTTTGAGGGCAAAACCAACAGGGAGGCAAACTCCTTTCCTTTCCCTTCACCTCCTCTCCCCTCTTTTAATTTCTTTTCCTCTCCCGTATTTTTTCTGCTCTTTATTATCCCTATCACACTTTCTCTTCCCTCCAATCTCCCTTCCCTTACTCTCCCCGCATCATCTTATTTGAGCTAACTAATATCAATGCACAAAGTGCAGTGTACGGTCTGCAGAGCTCCAATATTGAGCAGATGGAGGAGGCCTAATAACACTTAATCTCATTAAGGTGCAAAAGAAATAGTTTAGCAGTCATCTCTGCTAAACGGGGAAGTGTATACATCATTTAGTTAAAAGGCAGTCTCGGTATCCACGGTGCCACATGCTGCATGAGGATGGATTTTACACATGCACATGCACAGGTAGAACAACACACACAGCACATAACCTATAGATGCACACAGAAAGATGAAAAGTGTGTTGTGCTGAGAGGTGCTCTGTCACTCCTGGCAATAGAGACACAGCTGTGCAATAGCAGAGAAGTGACAGACAGTGAAAAGACTGTTTTGTGGTAGAGGTAGTGTGTGTGTGTGTGTACTGCCTCCTCTAACTGGCTGTCCTGTCCATCCACCACCACCATCACCAGTGTACAACAAACACACACATGCACTGACTTATGCACAGAGAAACCAAGAGCTCTGCAGGGTGGATACAGTAGCGTTCACAGGTATTTCTTTGATTGAAGAGTTCCACTTAAGTTTGACACGGAGCTATTTTCCCTAATCTTGACAGAAAATACCAAGACCGGCGCTGTAGTGCACTTGTCTGCCTTGAGTTCACATCTTGACACATGAAAAAAAGCCTGATGTGAGAGCAGAGCAGAGCTGCTTGACACTTGAGACTTGGAGTTGAGGACGTGGGACTTAGTTTGTATTTTGGCTGCTGTGACATTTGGCATACAAACATCATAATATGATTCATAGATAAGACTTATGACCTGGATATGGATACTGTGTGAGCAGCTGTGTCCTCAACTCCCATCATTTAGTAGTAGGTTGTTAGTTTAATAAAAGAAAACTGGTAGTGTTTTTTTTTTTGTTTGTTCATTTTGTTGTTGTTGTTTTTTGCAAGTTATTGCCAAAAAAAGCCAACTTAATGGTTGCTGATTTCATGTTGAAAAGCAATAAATGGGGAAATCTCCCAGTGGTGGTGAAAACTTTTTATAGGCACTGTATGAACAATCTACATCTACACAAGCGGCTCCTCATTGGGCATTGGGATTTCATGAATTACTTTGCTAGTTTAGTTGGATTAATAAAGAGTCAAAAGGAGAAAAATGTCATTTAAATATCTTATTCACACCAAACTGTATCTGTAAGGCTGACTTTTTTGAACAAAGAATGGAAAGCCATTTTTAAATCACTCCTACAAATGATGCTGCTATACAACTAAACTGAATTCTCCAGTATTTTTTGAAGGAAATGCATTTTCTGCCAGATTAAGTCCCACAATGGCATTCAATCAACATACTTTTGTCATATATTTTATTGTTTTATTGTCACCCCTTCTCAATCAACCAATCACATGTTAGATGGGATGGGATTCGTCACCCTGGTACCCCAGAAAATAGAGGAAAAGCTTCAAATACATCGTGAAATGGTTGCTTTTTTTGACTCAAACCACGTAATTTTCCTTAACCCAACCAGGTAATTTTAGGGTCTAAACTCAACCGAGCTTCTAACAAGTATCATTGCAAAAGTGTTTTTCCTAAACCCAACCAGCTGACGAATGAAAACAGAACTTAAGTCTTGAGTAAATGGTGTCACTTGGGAAGTAAACCCTGTTCATTTGGGTGAATGCCATGTTACAGACGTATACCACCATCCTCCCCTAACCCCTACTTATGCAGAATTTGTGGCGCCCTCAAAGTGGAAGCCTTTCCTATTACGTCACAGTCTTATCTTTTGGGGAGAAAATGCATTTCTTTCAAAGCGTAAATGAGAATGCACTTTAGTCGTGTAGAGATGTGATTTTTGGAGGGCCGGGGTTGTATTATGCACTCCTAAACCTCAGCTTGCCATGCATGGGGAGCTCAATATTTACATACTTATAAAGGATTTGCACTTGTAAGAAGCTGAAAACCACTTACATACACTCTGAAATCAACAGAAAATGAGGATACTTTACTCTGATTCACAGGATCAACACCATGTCAGACACTTTCATTAATAGACGCCTGCTATAAATCCATATGTTTGCTCAGATGTTCACACACAGCATTATGGGAGAGTGACCTGCAAAGCTATAAATAAAATAAGCAGTTTTAATCACATAACAGCGAGCAACGGTGAACGACGTGAGCAGGGCATTATTTTGTGTCTACTTCAGTGGTATTTGTATGACAAAACACACCTGTCTGACATATGGAGGAGTCGATGACGCTTCTACACAGATGATCTGAAACTTAATAATGTTAGAATCACAGAGGGACATTAAGAATCTAATGTTCCACATCGGAAAAAAAATCATTACAGGGATTAGTTTTAATGTGAACTTTCGAAATCAGAGGTGATGTTAATGAAATGACACAGACCAGAAGCTGAGAGAAGCTGAAAAAAAGATCAATTTGAGCTAATAAGCAGTGTAAACGTGTGGTAAACGGGTGACATCTCTCCTTGCACAGATACGGCCCTATACAGTCAGACTAGCAGCTCTCTCAGGGTTGTTTTAGACTAAATGCAAATTTCAGCATGCTAATATACATATATTGTGAATACTAACGTGCTGATGTTTGGCACATATAATGTTTACTGTGCTTATCTCCTTAATTTAGCAAGTGAGCCTCGCTAATCAGCATTAAACACAAAGTACCACTGAGCGTAATGGAAATGCTGAGAGGTCTGCAGAATTTCGTGACAATAAACTAAAGTTTAGACAAAAAGTCTGCGCATTACCATAGTCACTGATCCTCTGGGAGACACAAAAATGTCTGTGCAAAATTTCCCACCAGTCCATTTAATAGCTGTCTGAGTCTCAGACAAAGTGGCGGACCAAAAGACTGCCACTGTCATCTCTGAACCTAGTCACGAAAGCGACTGCAAAAACAAGGCAGACAGGCCTTGCAAAGCAACGCACCGTGAACATTTAGTTTCTGTGGATATGCATTGACAGGATTTGGTCTTAATTATGTAAAAAAGCACAATTAAAGGTGAAGTATGGAATTCTAATAACAAACAATGCAGATGTTTTAATACCATTAATAGGTGGTGCAACGGCTCATCATTCCCATACTTATGCCTAGCAGGGGCTTCCTCCACCTTCTAGGGTCAATAGACTAGTATCACCTCACTTAATGGTGGTGGAGCTGCAATTTAGCACTTACAAGAAGAACTAACGTCTGCATTTGGAGGCTGGAGGGATGTAGTAGGTGTAAGCCAGGAGACTTTTACAGTTTTTACTTCCACTCACTCATTCAGGCACCAAAACTGGTTGATTAGAAGGATCTTAGTTTGGGTTAAAATACATCCTGTTGCTCCATTTACCGCACTACAAAGCTTCATTTTGTCCACTTTTGTACACAGACACAAGAGGCTGCCAATGTTTTCAGGTTTACTTTCTGTCTATCAGTGGACAATATAGATGATAAACTGCCTTCTGAGCTACTAAAAGGTGGATGACATCCCTACTGGCACATATGATAATGATGTGCGCTACTAACGGCCATTTAGTCGGCTGATAGTTTCCAAATCAGGTGCTAATCCAAAACACTTCTATCAGATTCATTGACTATCTCCTCATGGACTGGGAACTGTCCATTCTGTGTTTGTTCACAGCCCTGGTTCTGAACCACACAACACTATCTACGTTTGTCCTTGTGCTCAAGTACAGGACAGGGAGATGGGGGGAAAAGGAAGCAATGGGAGCCATAGGGATGGTAAATCCGACCAATGATCTAAATATGTTAACTAGCTAAATATTAACAATGTTTCTCCAGAACTGCAGACTCCACCTTTATCAGCTTTGGAGGGGCAGAGTTAAAATGTCTTAATCGTCAAGATTCAAAGACCTAAAAAACTTTGGTGTTTGGAAAAAGACACGATAGTTTGCACAGACATAATAACACTTTGAAAACACTGTGCATGATTGTTACCAAAATTGGCCTGTTTCTCATTTAAAAACCTCCAAAACAGCCAGTCATTACTGGCTTTTTTTTTTTCCTTCTGCAGAGATGAGCGATGTATGTAATTCCATTATTGCGGCGCTTACGCACAGCACTGCCAGACACAAGTAATCTATTTCACTTTGTGATGAATTTGTCGCTGCTGCACCGTGGAAGCTTCTTGTTATTACTTTACTCTTTTTCGTCAAGTGTGTGTCAGAGAAAGAAAGGCACAAAGAGAGAGTGAAGGAAGGAAGAATAGCAAAAGAGGACGAAAAAAACACTTGATATTCAGCCAATCTCACATCCAGAGGTTGCAGCTGTGTCACATGAATGTATAAATCTATTCACTCAATTCATATTCAGCACGGTGCACCGCACACTTCTATTAGCCTAATATTATCCAAATCAAATTAACTGAGGGTAATTTCATTTCTGTAATAGATACTATCTAATAGGCTACGCACACTGCCATGTGGCATTACAACGGCTGCTCCTTCAAAAAGACAGATTGTCACCCAACACCGGCAGAATCTGACCTTTAGTCAAGTCATTTAAAATTGCGTAAGCGTTTGAATTTTCTAAATTGGTGTTTCGATTTATAGCCGCCTACAAACAGGCCACAGTGAAAAGTCAGCAGTGTTATTATTAGAAAGGCCTCCTCATTCATTCTAGCCACCATTCATAGTTAAGAATCAATGAGAATTCTCGCACAAAACGAGGAAAAATGAGATAAAAAAGGGAGAGAGAGAGAGAGAGTGACATTCATGAGTCTTTCATTGAGGATGTAGACAAAAGAACGAGTATCGCTGAGGAGGAGAAGTGAAAAAGTACTCTCCTATTGTTCCCATTCTCATTATGGTACAAAATCGGCGCAATCTAACCAGGCAAAACAATGAGACCAGACGAGAGCGGGAATGAAAAGAAGAGGGAAAACAGGAGATAATGAAGACTTCATTAATCAGCGCTGATACAAGCCCTCATTTATCATGTCATTGTTGAAACCAATACAAATTTCACCGCTGAGATGTCCTTAAAACTGCCTGATTGTGGAAACTTTTCCACTTGCCGTCACACTGACATAATCTACAGAGTTGCACGCCCAAAGAAGGCACACATAGGAGGAGCAATTCAAAAATCTCTGCACACTCACGCGGCGAAATTTACAGGTGGTGTTGGATTTGCAATCCATTCTGCGGAGTGGAATGAGGAGACGTGAATGCAGGAGTGACGGAAACAACAGTGTCTCCCTGCTGTTAATGGCTCACTGTGGCTTTGATTTTTATAGCAATGAAAACCACCAGTTCAATAAAATGTTAGTGAGATACAATTGTCAGATGGGATGAAAATGAGTCTACAGATGTAATAAAATTGTCAGAAAAGATCAAGAAAAGCAGCAGGTGTTACTCCGGGTTATGTGAAATGAATAATGCAGGGAAGTTCATTTTGGTTTTGGGTGGGCCTCAAGGAACAAATGTAAGCAGTCTGACATGTTCTTCTGCAGTTTGTAGTCTGAATTTACCCTAAATGAGAAGTAATGCAAGTTTTTTCCACCTAAAAAGGTTGGTAAAAGCCATCCCAGCTGACTCGGGTGAAGTCAGGGGACACCCTGAACAGGTCGCCAGCCTATCGCAGCACCACATAAAGACATACAACCAAGCACACTCTCAGTCACACCTATGGACAATTTAGAGTAATCAATTAACCTCAGCATGTTTTTGGACTGTGGGAGGAAGCCGGAGTACTCGGTGAAAACCCACACTACAAATGGAGAACATGCAAACTCCACTCAGAAAGATCCCAGGCGTCCTAATCGGGATGTGAACCGGGATCTTCTAGCTGTGAGGCGACCACCAAGCCACGGCAGCCTAAGTCCAAAACCATAAATTAAAAGTTCAGAATAAAAAGAGGAACTAATTGTTTTAAGTACCTAGTGGTTGGTATCATGCTTCGACAGTGACAGTTAGAGGACTGTGTTATTTAAGTCTAAATCTGCCTATATTCAGTGCTGAAAAGTAGAAACAATAAACTCTAAGAAACTGTTGTTTGCGGTGAGTTTTATGGGCTTAGAGAGACTGTAATTTCTGCTTGTAGATAAACATATTTGTTTATTTCATTGTTAAAAATCTAAAAAGCAGACATATCCGCTATGATTATCATGCAAACTTTCATAAACATTGTAATAACAATGCATGATGTTGTAGCATTGCACTTGCCAGAGTCAGTTTGAAACAGTAGTCTATACTTACAGTTCTGAAAAAATAGGTACATCCAATAAAAATGATTGGCTTTTTTGGCACATTTGGACAAGCAGACCTTTTAATATAGTGCCCACAGATAAATGTGATATACCTGAACAACGCCTCAGGGAAAATTTACGTCTTCAATCATTTTTTTGACAAAAAAATCAATGGATGCAATGTTTCTCTGTGGAAAAAGCAGCCACGCCCTCAGCCTCAGAAACCCATGTTGCCCCTTTTGGCTGCAATCATTTCTTTTATATAACTGTCTACTAGACTCTGACATTGGCATGTTGAAATTCAGTTTTGACTTGTTAGTGAGCTTAGGATCATCATGCTGTTGAAATATCCACAGCCACCTTCACCTTGAGCATTCAGATGGCCTCACATCATGTTCAAACACTCTTTGATATAAGGCTGTATTTATAGTTGAATCAATGACTGCAACTCCAAACCAGAACCTCCATGCTTCACAGTTGGTAGGAGGTTTTTCTCCTGTCTTCAGTTTGCATCAAACATGTCTGTTGCTGTGAACAAAGCAATATCTTTGATTCATCTGTCCAGATCCTGGTCTTTGAGTAAATGCTTATCCACTGTAATGTTCTTTGTGGACGGTAAAAATCTTTTTTCCTGGCGCCTTGCATGTCACATTTCAATATCTTTCTGATTGTAGATGCAGCACTTTGACACTAACAGCTGCAAGAGCTACCTGCAGATCCTTTGATCACATGTGGAAGCTCTTGGAGAATTCTTGTTGCATCAAACAGTCTGCTGTTGCAGTCAGTCCTGGACAGACTGTCATAGAAATCTGTGCTACTTGTAGATGATTTTCCTTACTTTTCTTTACATTTATTTCAAAACTTTTAAAATCCCTTGACAGCCTCAGAGGCATCGACAGCCTTTTTTTTCCTGAAGGTCTTCAAGAGCTCTTTAGAACTTTGTATAATGACACCAAACACTTCAGTAGCTCTGAGATGTCAGAGGTTTAAATAAGACACCTGGCACTTCGCAAGGAGGCTCTAATCACTGGTACCTATTCTGAAAGCCCTGTTTCTAATTTTATGGTTTTGAAGATGGGATAAATGTAGGGAATTTGTTAGTTTTCCCATGTGACTGATCTTGTGAAAAGTTGTTTAAATTACAAAAACAACTGCAAAATATTGATTCCATGTGTCATTTTTTAAATATATCGACACAGTTTCAAATGGGATCAAGTTTTTGCTTGACCAGGTATGTCCAAAGAGCCAAAAACTTCCATGTACTTTTTCACTTGGGAAGGCCAGGATGCTCAAATGCTCACAATGACAAGGCTGATGTATAGCAGGTAATTAGCACAAAATAAGACGCATTGCAGGGATTTCTGGCACAACTTTAACTATTTACAAATGCCTGAAGTGGTCAAAACTCCAGCAAGACTTAATATAAAGATTAACTTTATAGTCAGACAAACAGAGGCCTGAATCTTTAAAGTGGCAATGTTGAAGATTTTCCTTCAAATAAATGTGTGCTGAGGCCCTACCGGTTGCCAAATGAGATAACACAGTGGGTGTCACTCAAATAAGAAATTGTATGAGTCCTGGGTGTCTGTGACATTGCAGCACAAACAGTAAGTGCCATTAATCCTATCTCAGAAGACATCATTCTCTCTTCACTTTCACATATGTTTACCTCAAATTGTTATGGATATCAAGATCGTAGACTAAAGATCTCTGCTTTACAGGCTCTCTAAAAGTGCAAAACTATACATAAAAAAACAGAATAATAACAGTAACTGAGTGTTCTAAGTACCTGCCTCTTAAATAATGGTAGTCTATGGGGAAAATGGGGCCTATGATGTCTTTGGCACCTTATCCCACTCTCTTATTACATCCATGGTCACGCTCAGAAAACACTTAATCCTAAATTCCCACAGTGCAGCTCAATAATATCTTTTGTTAAACCCTTCCTTGCTGGTAAGTGGCCACGTCTTTCAAACTGCATGTCCCCAGTTTGTATCGCAGGCTCCGAGCCCAGACTGTGATAACCCTGATGACTTCACATGGCTTGTTCACTCAGACTGAACAAAATCATGTTCAGAGGCACCAAAAGCGTAATAAAATTGCATTTACAGTTCCCCTTTAAACGCGACTGAGCGTCTTTCTTGACTTGAATGGAATCAGTTTGAGAGGTCACAGGGCCACATATTTTATTGCAGTGGATGCCTCACTTAGAATCAAAAACTCTAACCAATAATTATTATCTCTAAAAGTGGGCTAAGTGTAATAATGAAATCTGACTGCATGCTCGCTTGATAAATGGGCTCTGTTGTATCTTTGCTGCTTTTTTAAGAAGCCTCTGTTTTTGTAGAGGGAACTTCAGATCCGCAGATAATCAGGATCATGGAAGTAGTGGAGTGAAGAGGAAAACGCTAATGAGTGCTAATGAGAAAAGAACTCATGGAAACAGCCACTTGATTACCTGTCTGACTCACTGTAATGGAAGACAATGTACCCATGATTAGTGTGTTTCCAACAGTAAAATTGCTCCATCAGTTTCTCTCCTCACCGTGCCTTTATATCTCTGTTTACGTGAGCTATACTCTATGCTAGAGGGCTTTCCATTTTCAATTAATATAGCTCCACGGGTCCACAAATGTGTGTGTTTGTGTGTGTATGTGTGTGTTTGCATGTGTCACTGAGATAGGAAGAAGGATCTGCCCATCATCTATCATTGCAGACAATAGAAGGCAGCCGTAAATCCTCTGAGAAATATCCATAATCAGAGAGAAACACGGAGAGTTGGGATGACTCAGAGGGACAAGCTTAGCGAAACTTTCTGAGGAATTTTGGATCTCTGGTGAGTTGGAGACTGTATGACTGACAAGCCATCTGTGGGAAACAGATGAGCTAGGCAGCTATAGCCGAGAAAGCCTTCCACACAGAGGGAGAAGCTATATTCGGTGAGGTAGTCAAGGGTAAATCCACCTTAATTCAAATTTACACATTTGCACAGGAGTTTACCATCTGCTGCAGATATCTTTGTGGAGGAATTCAGCTTATTTTCACTTCAGGAATGCCTTCACATTTTCTCTTCTAACCAGCAAGGCTGATAAGGGAAAAACATCAAATGCTGTGCATCGGTCCACTTATCCCTGAGCACCAGAGATATCACCAAAACCAAAAAGTAAGAACCTTGCAAGGACATGGAGTTTGTACTTCAGCCATGTTTTAATTTGCTCCACATCTCCGGCTGGAAAACAAGCGGGATATCTGCCATTTGGTAAAAGGAAGTCGGAAACGAGGGAGAAGGGTTCTACAAATTGGATAGGGAAATTATTTTTGCAGTCACTGGCACACTTAATTCTCCCAGGTTGCCAGGCAGTGTCCATCTTACAACCATTTAGCTCTTTATTTGGACTAATAATGATTAAAAAAAATACCAATCTCAAATCCAAGTCTCCTATCACTGTATTATTCACCACTATCTGTATTTTCTCTGCTTGTAATTTAGTCCCTTCAATGCCTTTTTAAACCCCAGAACCACAGAGCAATTTCGCTTTAATCTAGTGGTACATGGAACAGCTCATAAGTGTTCAAAGTGCGATGATTCATTTAGAGGACCAAGTGGTTCAGCTTTTTAATAGCAGTGATTCTGCAAAGAACCAGTCTACGGAGTCATATTTTAGGGTAATTCTAAAAGATACTGGAGTTTTATAGGGGTGAAGGTAATGTTTTTCCCTCCTGTAATTATAAGAGAACTACTTATGTTGCTGCAGAACTTCTCTTTGAAGCAATAAACTACTCTGATTGTACTTCACAGTAATTTTAGAACAGCTAAGATTTGCTGTTTTACATCACAGAGTGAAGTTGTGCACTGAAACAGTACTGCTTAATGGTTTTATAGAATAGTAGAAACATACTGACATGTTTTAGATGCAATAATTAGGGACATCCCGAGTCTCAACCCAATTTTTTGTTTACTTTTATTGTCACACGAACACGTGGGAGAAGTCCCTGTCAAGATTGTTAGATATTAAACTAGTTCAAAAAATCCTGTCCATGTTTAGCTTAGCTTAATTTAACACTTGGGTGCTGGCCAGACATCGGTAAGTCTCATTTAAGTCTTTGTCACAGCGCTCCTTTACTTATTAGACTCCCATAATGCTCTCTGCTTGCCAAGACGGAGGTGCATGCCTCATCTGGTTGCTACAGTATTACATCAGGTACTACAGTTAATCTGAGCTTTTTACTGTGAAGTTGTGATGAACTACAGACGTTTACTATCCCAAAGTATCAAATACTGCCCTCTTAACAAAGCTAGTGGTGTCCAAAACATACGCAGAACGTGTCCTTTGGCATTAAGGGCTGGCCAAATTAAAATGTGATGCTGGTATAGGAGTGTTTCCAGTATTAAAAGAGACATATGAAAAAGTTGTAGCGATGGAGTCAGTGTCGGTCTCTTCTGTCACCCAATAAGGTTTGTGTCTATGTCAAACCATTATTTTTTCCACTTAGTTTCATTTCAACTTGATGCTTATTTGTGTTGGTTGGTTTGTTGCTTTCCTTGGTTAAGTTTAGGAAAAGATCATGGCTTGGGTTAAAATACACCTTTTCATACCATCAACCGCATCACAAGGCACTGGCAGAGAACATCTGGCTATAGACTCATGGTGCCTATTTCTGACATTTATAGATTTCTGAAGGTTTGTTGGACTACCCTGCACATTGAGAAACTATGCTAAATGGTAACCAGTGCGCTCAAATGCGATGTCCCAAAAAGCGACAGTATACGCAGAGTTGGGAGTCAGATCGGGTTCAAAGTTCTCCTTGGCTCTACGGGTCATTTTTGCCTTTTTAAGGAGATTTTTTGCTTTTTGTGTCTTAAGATTGATGAACCGAATAACCAACTTTGCCAGGTGTTTTTCAAAGCAAAGTAGTTGCTAGCTGTCTCTAGATTGTGTTGCACATTGATCTGCATAACTGTGAAATTGTGACTTATAGGTGGTGGCAACTCTGCTCAAAGGAAAAGAGATCACAGTAGGGGTCTTGGGGGGGCATTGCTGAATTGTCAGTCGTAGGTGCCCTACTGTCTTTGCCTTTAGATGTTGAAAAGCTAAGAGACACTGAATTCTGTAGCTTAAGAGGTGATAGAAAACCAAATCTGTGGGAAAGGAGCGTCGACAAGGTGCACATGTGTTAAGAAAGCTTGGTGTCGAGGTTCACGAGTCTCGTTAGTTCTGCCTCTCACAGGAAGCTGATTTCTCTAATCAGAATAAGCAGCTTGTCAGCACACACTTCTCATCATCTAATTAATCACACTCAGACAGGAATCGACAACACTAGCGCTACCTAGACGTTCCACAAATTTGCATACATGTTGAGAACACACACACACACACACACACACACATACACACACACACACACAAATAGCAAGTGGCCTCCACTCAGCCCGGCTGGCCACAAGTGGACTTCTTTCTCCTACTGTACTTGTGTATGTGTTCCAGCATCTGGGGTGTGACCTCACGAAGTTTCAAGGGTGCCATGAAAGCGGAACAATTTTAGCTCATCAAATCAATACTAACCCTTAACGGCCTTAACTTCTCAGCCAGCTGTGACGAGGAGGGGAAAAATTGCGACTCAATCAAACGAAAGATAAAATCACAAAAGCTGAGAATGAGAGAGAGAGAAGAGGGGCATGAGAGTGCTATAGGGCAGAGTCTGGAGAATCGCTCGGGTGGGGAGACGGAACGATTTAAGGGGCATTGTCACCCACTCGTTCCTATTCTTGACTCCTCGAGGATCAGAGGAAAGCCTGGTGTCATTCGCCTGTCTGCTCTTTGATGTGTTCTGTGTAAGAGCAGAGGCTCCTGGCCTTTCATGTCGTACTTTGTATTCAAGCATCCCACCCCTGGCAAGAATTACAGTAGGATAGTCATTTAGTTCAAGCTCATCACACAGCCGATTTGCCTCTTCAGAGGCATTCGGCTGTGCTCATGTTAAAGGAGCATTCTGGTTTATTTCAGTCTGGTGTGTTTTCCTATTAATGCATCTTTTGTGGATCCATGAGTCATGCTAACTTTGCACTTTTCACCTCCGCTGTAGCGATTCTGCGAAACAAGGTGTTGCACAAAACATTATGTGAACGGTGTTTTTCAGGGATACTAGCATGAGCTCAAAGACAAATTTTTGCATGAATCATTTTAAATGCTTTTTTAAAAGTGTGACCAGAGGTTGGTACAGAAATTAGCTACTTTGCATATCCATTTTGCACATGGATCTCCATCTGGGGATACCCAATCACCAGCATTTTTAGCACCCGTTTGTTAAATGTGTTAGAAGGGGCATGTAGCACAAATTTACCATCAACCAGACTCCGGGGTTAAATTCTGGGGACTGGAGGACTGATAAGCTCCAACGTTCTGCTTAAGAAAATAGATCTCCTATTTATTGTTGCTTCACAAACATCTTCTTGCACATTTTATCTCGCCAGCTCTGTTTCTAGTTCTATGAATTTCACTGCTCCTAATTCAGAAGAGAGGTCTCTATCTCAAAGCTTGTGTGTGAGGGCAGCAGCTCTCGCTATCACACACACACACACACACACACACACACACACACACACACACACACACACAGCTCTTAGTGACAACGGCAGAGAGAACTAAATGTTCAAACGTGTGGTTACACTTCACTAGAATCAATACTGACAATGCTTTTTGCCACTAGAGTATCAAGTCTTTTGCATGTCAGGCCGAAAACATGAGCAATCTGTCCAGACATCCTGCGAAAGTTCATCACATACGGCAGGGGTGTCCAATCCTGGTCCTCGAGGGCCACTATCCTGCGTGTTTTAGATGTTTCCCTCTTCCGACACACCTGATTCACATGATCAGGATCGTTATCAGGCGTCTGCAGAGCTTGATGATGAGTTGATCATTTGAATCAGGTGTGCTAGAAGAGAGAAACATCTAAAACATGCAGGATAGTGGCCCTCGAGGAGCAGGATTGGACATCCCTGACAGACGGGCAGAGAAATGCACAATCTTCTGCTGCTGAGTTTAGTTCATGTCTTGTTGCCCCTGCAGGTGTGTTATGTATGAGAACCCCAGAGCTCACACACAGAGTTAACTAAATAATATGAACAAGGGTCAATGATTAAAAGTAATCATTAGTTAACTGATTGCTTAGATTTGAGTGTGCACATATATTTAATCCCAAGTGGTCAGAACATGATGGGAACTGTCATTTAGATATTCAGCAATCAGAGCAAGGACAGATTTTGTGATCTGGCAGCTGGCAGGTAAACTCTGTTTTGCACTATTTTCAGCCTTCTTCATAAAGACGAACTAAACTACAGCACTGGACTGATTAGCAAAATTAGTAAAGTTGTAACAATATCCATCCCATGAGTGAGGCACTTTCTCTGTGGTCATACTGCCCACTGAGAAAACTCAGTAGTTAAATGCAAAGGCGGATTACCCCTTGGACCATTATGAGGAGGACAGTGGGTCATTTCAGTTTGATGGTCGACCACATTTATTCCATAGATGGGGAAACTGGCGATGTTACTGCTCTGCTGCCAGCTGGGGGGGAAGAGTTTTGCTGCAGAGAGTGGAACCTGTTGATGCCAAATCTCCATGTGTCCACTGCTGAGAGTAATCCCAGCTGTGGAACAAATGAGTTTGGAAGTGTGATAAACATTGTTGTCCTGGAGACGGTGTTTCACCCTGGAATCAGAGAAGATCAAGAATGTCTGGGCCCAAAGCTCAGAAAGCTAACACAGTTACCAAAATATTCACTAATGGTAGTCACCCTGTCAATTGCCGTTCACACACAGTTTGGTGCGACTCCTAATTTCCATAGAAACTCTACACTGGAGGCAGAGATTGTAAAATTAGCTCGACACTTAGAGCCACAACAGCCACATCAATGAGAATTATGCTGAAGCTGAAATAAACTGAAATTCTTTATTAAAACTTCAACAAAAGAGGAGATGTCTGGGGCGAGGGACGTCTGGGTCTCTCTGCTTAGGCTGCTGCCCTCACGACCCGGCCCCAGATAAGCAGAAGATAATGGATGGATGGATGGAACTTTAACAAAGAATATCAAGCTGTACTTAACAGCACAAAAAGATGAAAATAGACATGGGAAATATCAAGTTCCACATCATTTTATAGTTTATTGGATCTCCTGCCCTGAGTACAACTACTCGTATACACGCACAGAAAAACATTCTATTTTCAGTTTCTATCAGTGTACAAAGAGGTTAAAAGGGCATGCAGTGATTTCCTGAGCAAAAGGTACATCTTTCCCTGAGCTAATAGTAATAGCTATAGCAAATTATTTAATATAAAGCAAAAGCAGCTTCTAAAGGTCAGTGCTTTGTTCGGTTCAGTCCTCCATTCATGGTCAACAGTGCTAGACTGTAACACTGGTATGAGATCATCAGGCAAGGTCTGTTTTTAGTTCTTGGACAAAGGCTCCCGATTGGCTTGTCCCAGTCTACAAGAGGAGCACTGAAAACGCAGTGGTGTCTTTAACCTTGAAACACTGTAATGGTCTTATCTCTGCATGTAAAACAACAACACAACATCAACATGGCGTGTCAGACGCTCAAAATCCAAATCTTGTGGTCATCAGTTGACCTCATCATCAGTCATACAGGGATTCAGAGTCATTGTGCATGAGACATCGTTTTCTCCACCAACATGCAATATCACAATGCAACGGGGCATAAAAATCCAAGTGACTGTGTGTGTTTCCTAGTGCAGTATGCTTCTGATGCACAAGTGCCAAGAATTGATAGCGCTCTAAATAATTCTGCTAACATTTTTGGCTTCAGTAGAGAGTTTCTTCATGAGTCCTTGTGGTTGCCCTTATAAATGTTGGATGAAAGCGAGTTAACTAACACACTGTAAGACAGACAAATCTAGCACAGTGACAAACTGCAGGGGCAAATATTTCAGAAAAACAGAGAGGCATCTTGTCAAGCAGAGGTCGGGCTCACTTTGAATTGTGTAACACGCAACAAACTTGATAAGGACTGTGTAATCTGAAACACCTGCCTCGAACATAAAGCACAACATTATTAGGCTTTCCTTCATTCCTCATGATTTTGAGAAGAGACAATACCTGTAAATCAGCCTGTACTGGACATGATGGTGGTGCTCTATGAAAGAAACATCGAGGGCTGTGTACAGTGTAAGCAACATTAGGTTTGTTTTCTTCCTCAGTTACGTGTTGTGACGTAGCTTAAATTAATTCCATCATTAAGTCATCTGTACTGTGAATATACATATATATAGGGTTGGTCACATTTATACTACATAGGGTGTTTGCCTACAAGTAATAGAGCTGCAGTGATTACACATTAATTATTTAGTTGTCAACTGTCAAATTAATCAGCCACCATTTTATTAAATAATAACTGGTTTGCATAATTGAGGGGAAACTTTACAACAAACCAAAACATTTAAGGATGTCATTTTGGACTTGAAGAAACACTGATCGGAATTTTTTACCTTTTTCTGACAATGCAAATGGAGCCCGATCGATATGGGAGTTTAGGGGTCAGTACTAATACAGATTTTAATAAAATTAAATAAAAAATTTGTATATTTACTTTCTGGCAAGGCATTTCATAAACCAGTTAGCAACTTATCATAAAAGCACCACTTTCCTCTGCACCATCATCTGCTCAGCTGTATGCATTCTCTGCTACATGTGCTGCAGACAATGCTTAGAGGTTGGGAAAAAGAGATGTGTAAATCATCCCTAGTATATTTTTCTGCATTAAGTTCTGTAAAAAAAAAATATTGGCACATAATAGAAAACATACACCGATTAGGCATAACATTATGACCACATGTCTAATATTGTGTTAATCCCCCTGATGTGGTCAAAAATGCTCTGAACCATTGGACATGGACAAGAGGACCTCTCAGGGTGTCCTATGGGTCTGGAACCAGGACGTTGGCACTGGATCTTTTGGGTACTCTGGCTTGTGCAGTGGAGCCTCTGTCAATTAAACTTGTTCCACTGCATCCTGTTGATGTTTGATCAGAATGGGGTGTAGGAAGTTTGCAGGTCAAATCAACATGTTGGGTCATTGTCATGTTCCTCAACATGTTCCTGATTGGTTGATGTTTTTTCCATGTGGTGGGGTTCATTTTCCTGCCAGTGATAATTGGGATTCCCATTTGCATGAGGGAGTGTGTTTGTTGTGGGACAATGTTTATTTGAATGTCTAAGTCTCATCTGCACAGATGCCAGAATCCAAGGTCTTCCAGCAGAACAGCATGTAGTACCAATGTGATCAATGTTATTCATTTCACCCGTCAGTGGTCATAATGTTGGGGCTGATCGGGGTATATAAGAATATCAACATATCTGTGATAAACCGGCTGACATATCTGCTTGTATGTCAGATGGGCTCTAATTTTAAAGACCACAAAAATCACTCTCAATGGAAGATGTTCCCTCATTTGGTGTTTTGATTCTGGTGGTGGAGAGTGCTGTCTAACACATTGCTTCAAAATCTCCCAAAGGCGTTCAACTGATTTGAGATCTGACGCCTTAGTATGTAATTCACACTATTTTAATGAAAATTTACAAAAAAAATCAGTGACCTCTTGTGCCCTGTTTTTGCAGGAATTGTCATCTTGGAAGAGACCACTCCCATCAGGACAGAAATGTCTCATCATATGATAAAGGTGATCACTCAGAACAGCTTCTATGTTGATTTGCAGTGATTCTTCCCTGTAAGGGGAGAAGAGGACCCAAACCATGCCAGAAAAATGCCTCCCACAGCATATCAGAGCCCCAGGATCCTCTCACTGTAGGGATCAAAGGTTCAGGTTTTTCCTTTAGTTTGTCACCCATCCATACATTTTCATAGCTGATGATCTGTACAGAGCCTGGAAGACAGACTGAAGGACAGGTGATGAAATTTTTATGCTAAGTGCTAATATTGCCGCCAGCTGAGCCTGGATTCATATTCAGGGTATGTAAGAGCTCAATCTTCCTCTCTCCTCCTTCATCTTCCTTTAACTTAATGCATATGACCTATTTAGCAGTGCATTCAGTGTCAGTTATATTCCGACGTTCTAGCAGCAAAAATCTGACCTTTGATTTGAGCGACAACAAAATAAAGACAGAGAAACTCTTCGTGCGCGTCTGACCTGCACTTTGTAACCCAGTGGAAAGGTTATCGAGCAGCAGGCTGACTCACGCTCCAAACACACCCAAAAACAAACACCCACATGCCTGCACACTAACACGGGTGGAAAACACTGTGAAAAGGTCAAGGGTTGTGGATCAATTCTGACAGGGCCACCGGGATATGGACACAGATGGCGCATAATCTCCCATCCCCTCTGAATTATGCAGAGGGGATGGGACTCCCCCACCCCCCAACACCCCACCCAACTCTTTCTTCTCTGGCCAAAATCACAGCCAAAACATTCATTCAGACCTAGTTACACTCCACTAAAAGCCCTTGTTGGTTTACACTTGGTGACACATTAAAGGGAGAACCAATACCCAGATTAGCCAACAAACTAAACACATAAACCTTCACTGTGGATCTTTTTTTAATCACTTATTTAACTCACCAAAGGCTCAAACCAACATTTTTATTAAATATAATAATAAAATTTCTACTGGAAGTGAGCAGAATCCAGCATAAACTTGTTCACCTCAGTCTTTCATGTTATAATGATTAAACTTTTAGCACATCATGTACAAACAGATGAATAATAGTACAGTTCAGGATGGCAGTTATGTAAAATTTGTTTAATTTCCATCGCTATGAACTCAAGCACAAAGTTAGAAAATGAAAAATTTCCAATCTTAGCGCTTCCCCTTTTCAAGCTTTAAAGAAGATTAAATTAAAGTGTGAAAAATCACTTTGTTAATATATAACAATGTACTTTCTCATGCAAATTTGAGTATCTTTCATGTGGCCAAAAATGATTATTTCTGCTGTCACGCAGGTAATTCAAATATTGATTAAAGTAAAGGGCTTTGATTCAAAGCGAGGCAGAGATCAAAACACATTTTTCAGGACAAATCTAGAGCAGCTTTGCGCCGTCTACAAAAGCGGGGAACAAAAAGAGGGGGAGCACCATGTCACTTGTGTTTCAAATACATCATTTTGTGGGTAACTACAGGAATTGTCCGAATAAAAAGACCATTGCGGCGGTAATAATAACACACAGAAATATAAGGGAGATGCACACAAAAGGAAATAAAGTCAAAGAAAGGGACACAGGATGAGCTCCGCTGCCTTTCAATTACCGTCCCCTCTCTCCTTATGCTCTTCCAGCTCTCCTCTGAGACGGAGCTGTGAAATTGAATTGCTGAGCACATCTCGACAAACAAAGCAACTCTCCACCTTGCTGCCAACAGGAGGAAGGACCGGCACCGCGACAGCGACAACACATCCATGTCAGAGCCTGATAAGTTCACTAACTGTTGGAAAGAAAACAAATCTGTGGGCTTAAATCAAAATTGCAGCAAAAGGAGCTGATAGGACTGGGAGCTATTGGTGCTCTGTGATTGGTCAAGGTTTTCTTTTTTGTGCTCAAAAGATACTTTCCAAATTATGTTGCTTCAATTAGTGCCAAACTATTCAAATTTGTTGATTTGAAAAATCTGGATCGCCGCGTGTGGTTAAGTGACGTTCTTAAAAAGAAAGCTGACATTTTGGGAAGTGAGATTATTTGCTTTCAAGCTGAGATTTTGATGAGAAGAGGCATCAGCCAGCCTGGCGCTATCCAAAGCTGACAGACTCTGCCATCCAGCAAAACAAATGCTAATGAATCAACACATTATATTTCACTAATTTAATCTTTACAAGAACCAAAGTGTAAGAATGACCTTTAGGCAGAGCCAGGACAGCTTTTCCTCTCTGTACATCATATTTGGTTTACAGATATAAGTGGTATTGATTCTCACATTTCACTCTTGACACTCTTGACTTACTCTCAGGCATGCTACTTAAAAATTGTATTCTATTAACAAGCCTGGAAAACTTTCCTGGCTTCACTGTTGGACTTTCTCTTCATTCTTATGAGCAGACAAAGTAGCATTCAGAGTGACAGTGCAGTTCTGTTTTTTGAGTATATTGGAAAATCATTTCAATGAATCTGAGTGACGCTGAACTTTCCCTGGCAGACGGCCTATCTGACATGTGCAGGTTGGAATTAAGTGATTGAAGTATAGAAATAGACCATGTAGCACAAATTGGTCCCTGTAGACATGCGGTAGTTGTCACCGCCACAGTGCGAGAAATATTATGTAGAACACTCTCCCTCGCATATCCAAAGTGTTGTCAGGTTACAGTGGGTATGGTTGAAGGGCTGTGAACGATAACTTACTTTGGGAAGAGGGATGTCTGGGTGTTAAAGCACTGAACGCTGTAAAAAAAAAATGTCTGTGTCAACACGTCAGTTATTCTATGAACTACAGCACGTATAATTGCAGCAACTGTATTGTTTTGGTCATTAGAGGGTAGTGGAAACAAACCAGGCAGACTCACTAAAACAACATTAATATTCCAATGGAGTTATGTTTCTCTTCACCAACTAAATATAAGTTTAGTCTTAAGTCTGTTTCAGCTGTTTTAGCCCCCTGCATCTCATTAGTGAAACGCCTGCCATCCAAATAATAGCATGCAGTGGAAAAGAAAATTCAAAATATGATGTACTTTTTGTCCCACCTATTTCTCGAAGACATAACTGAGCTCAATTTAAAATCAATGTGAGGGTGTCCTATGGGGTCTGGAACCAGGACATTGGCACTGGATCCTTTGGGTACTCTGGCTTGTGCAGTGGGGCCTCTGTCAATCAAACTTGTTTCATTGTCATGTTGAGGAACATGACAATGACCCAACATGTAGATTTGACCTCCAAGCTTCCTACACCCCATTGTCATGTTCCTCAACATGTTCCTGACTGATGTTTTTTCCATGTGGTGGGGTGCATTTTCCTGCGTGGGTAGGTCAGTTATATTTAGGATTGCCATTTGCATGAGGGAGTGTGTTTGTTCTGGGACAGTGTTTATTTGGGTGTCTAAGTCTCATCAATACGGATCCAAGGTTTTCCAGCAGAACAGCACATAGTACCAATATGATCAATGTTATTCACTTCACCTGTCAGTGGTCAGAATGTTGTGGCTGATTGGTGTATACCATGAGAGAAATAAGCAGTCAACACCACGGCTGATCATTTCAGCCTTGGAACTGAAGCAAACTAGTCAAAAACATTCATACAGTCAAAGTTTCACATGTAACAGGTGTAAGGAAGTAATCTTCTGAACTTGCAGGGTGGTGCTTTCTGTATCACTATTCTTCCTGAGAGTCGGTTTCAATTTTAAATGTGTCCGACTGAATTACTGCAAATTTACAACTTGCCATTGTGTCTCGTAGAGCAGTTTTACAGTTTTTGAGCAGATTCATAGATGAGCTGGTCTGTCGAGTTGAAGTGAGCAGCAGAGGAGTGAGTGGAGAAAGAAATGGGTACTTCATAGATCCCCACATTCTGGAGGAAACAACAATGTCGAGTTACATCTAAGCCTCTTTAAAACAGGAAGGAGTTCTTTTCATGGAAAAAAAAAAAAACATGTAATTTTGATACTCAGAAATGAGTTTGAGGGGTTTAATCAATGCCTGGTGAAGGACTTTCAATTTAGCTCTTAAGAAACAGCCCCTCATCTCGTCTCAACTCAATCCCAATTTAAAATTTTAAGATGCCCTTTCCTTTGTCTCACTGCACTGATATTTATTTGTCTGAAATAATCAGCTCTTGCGATAACAGCAGGAAGCCTGAACAACATTAGAAGTTGGTAAATTTCTCATCAATTTGTCACAAATCTACATAAGCAAGTGTCTGTCTGTTCTTCACTTTTCTCGGCCGCCCTTCATTTGATTTACTTCACACTTGGTAGGAGCACTGGTGGGGATTTGAGGAAGCCCAGTGTTGAATTTGAAGTCATTTGTATGAGCAGTTCTCACATTTTGGAAAAAAAAAAACTTGTTTTCATGACATCTGTATGTATTTGTGTGAACTGAGTGGAGCTCAGCAGTTGAGAGTTTAGAGGCCACAAAGCTCCATAAAGCTGAGGGGAGACTGCAGAGTTGTGCAATAGTTCTCTGCGGGTTTGTTGCTACAAGTGACCCAGTTCATATTAATACAAGAAAATATAGCTGCTTTTAAAAATTGTGGTCTTGTGAAAATAGCCTATTTACGCTAAATTACTTTAATTCCTGAAAGTGGCTGTAATGCAGACATGCATGCATAAAAGTACACACAAACTCAAATGTATATGTGTATGAGAGCAATCATGGGTGAAAAAGGGGCATTGGAGTAGATAGAAGTGTGCATATAGATGATTATCCGGGCCGTTCCAGTCCCCACTGTGTGTTTGTTGCCCCGAGGTGAGCAAAGCACAGTGGACAGTCTGCCTGGCCCTGCTTAGCCTGAACCCCCCCTACACCCCGGAGGCCCCGGGGCCCCCCCTGTGCCAACCAAACTTCCTTGGGCCCACAGTTGGTGATCTAGTTTTACAAGCCGACACATATGGGATCCCTCCATTATTCATACTCCAGGGAGGCGGTGTATCGGAGTCATGCTCTGTGGTGCCAGAGTGGCATGAGGGGGCTGTTGCTTCCTAGTTTTTGCATCCTAACATTGTGTGTGCGTGTGTGTTCATTATTCCTGGATGCAAGGGGTGTTTCATTTTGACATGGGGTTATGCAACACATCATAAGATCCTCGTACAGCATCAGACTGTGAATTATGAAGTGAAACATACAGGAAGTGAGGTTGAAAGAGTTCAGGCTCTCCATGCAGAAAACGCACACTAATGCAAACAAAAATGAACGCAATCGAGGAGAGAGGAGCACACGCACACACTCAGCAGTGAAAAGGTGATGCAAACTCTACAGGATCCTCCTCACACACACACGTATACTGATTACTGCTCTCTGCTTGTATATGAGTGGGCCTCTGACCAGCAGAGAGGAGCTGGGAGTGAATTACAAACCATTATCCCTTGCACTAAAGCAGTTACAGCCGAAACCTGAGAGTCCTCACCGGATGGAGGAGAGAGCATAGATGGAGAGAGAGAGAGAGA
Organism: Dascyllus trimaculatus; assembly: GCA_024666655.1. NCBI lineage: Eukaryota > Metazoa > Chordata > Actinopteri > Pomacentridae > Dascyllus > Dascyllus trimaculatus. The sequence continues at coordinate 23,946,021 of CM045461.1, read as the reverse complement.
GAGGAGGGAGGGATGAGCGACAGAGAGAGTGACTTTAGGACAAATGGAAACGAGGAGAAAACAGATGGGGAGAAGGTGACGGAGGGGTAGAATGACAGCGAGAAGCACGGCGATGCAGAGCAGGAAGACAGAGTGGAACGACAACTCTTGACATTTCTCTGCCACTCTGCATGAGGAGAACTCGGATGACAGTGTACCTTTTGGGGTGTGTTTTCTCATTTTCACCCCTCTCGTTCCTCACCCATTGCGCCCCATTGCGCCCCCCCTCACCCTCCACTCCCGCCCTCCCTCTGTTCTATTTTCCTCCGACACTTTGTCACAGGTTCGTAGCTTCCTTGAAAAGATGACATCATATTAGTCACAGTGTTTAATCAAATGTCATTATCATTTCACAGAACTCTCTTTCTGTTTGCGTGCGTGCGTGTGCGTGCGCAATTGTGTCAGTAATGTCACTTCTACTTTTGGCAGGAACAGATGATTTATCCCTGTAGGGATTCATCTCGCAGCTCTTTGAGGAAAATATGAAGGACGAAGTGGGGAGAAGGGGTGAGAGGAAGCCCAAAAAGCAAGGGAGACGATAAGATGGTACAGATGAAGAGAGTGAGGGAGAAGTTTGGAAGAGTCTAAGGAAAGATGGAAGAGTAATATAAGCAGTAATGAAACAAAATGACGAGCAGAGCTGAAGCCTGCAGGAGAGGCAAGGGCAGAAAGTGAAGGGGAGAATGCAGAGCAGTGATGTCCTCGTGGGGTGGGTGTCGGGTGGTGGTGGTGGTGGTGGTGGTGGGTGTGAGCCAGGGATAATCCTTGTATCCCATTGTCTCCTGTTTTCAAACCAATTATTGTCATCTGCAGCTCCATGAAAGAGAGTTAATGAGGGGAGCAGAGCTTTGGAGTGTCAGGGCACAGCCAGGGGAACAGAGATAAAAAAAAAAAAAAACAGAGGATGGAGAGAAGAAGGGGACACGGGAGAAGAAAATACAGTGGAAAAGGGACAGAATGTACAATAAATGAGAGAGAAGAGAAAAAGTAAGGAGTCAGAGAGGCAGGTGAAGCATTTTTATATGGCCTGAACTTTTTTCTCATTAAATGTCCTTCCTCAAAGGAAATCAACACTTCTTCTTTTTAGCATTTTTTTGTCTTCCCCAAAAGAAAGTGGTTTTGTAGTACATTTTTATATTAAAAAAAAAATCCGCTAAAACAACTATACAGAGTCGTTTATCACGTACAATTTAGACATGTAAAGATTTAAAGTATTTATAAACAGATATTAAGAAGCTTCTCATTTAATTATAATTCCCAGCAGTGATAGGGTTGCACAGCTGCTTTCAAAACCATTTATCTTATTATTTTTAATTAGTGAAGAGCTACTTGTTACAACACTAGATACATTTACAAATTACAACAACTACAACTACATAAAGAGTCCTCAATCTGAAAATCTACGGTTGAAAAACAGATTTATGATGATGCTGAAGCGGCTTTAAATTAACTTTTTTTATTTACTAAGATCCATAAAAGGGGTATTTTAGCTGTGTCTCTGAATATATAATGGCAATGGGATCTTTTGAAACACAGAGTAATTTGTGAAACTGTGAATTGCATCATATGATGCCCTGCACTGCTTTACAATCAATATACCATTAGTTTGTGATGTCTGTTCTGCAAGCATGGCTTAAAGTGTCTGTTTAACCCCATATGTGCCCAATATGTGAACATTTTTGGTTCCTGTTTGCATTCAGATGTGTTGAGTATTTTTGTATGTCTATGCAACATGCTCGAGGCTACACAGAGCTCTCTGCATTCACTCAGCAGGTTATCTGTTACAGGTTGCCTTCACCTTTTTAACCTCAGTTCATTCATTTACAGTTTATCTGCATTGCTTCATACAGTTATCTTATTTTGTCATTAGTAGTCTGTCATCAGCCACGACATTAAAACTCCTAACAGGTGAAGATGACACTGATCATTGATTGTCATAACGCAATGTCCTACTGGAAATCCTTGGGTCCTGGCATTTATGTGGATGGTACTCTCATATGTACCACCATCCTAAACATCTTTGCCAATGGACCACACTCCCTCCCAGCAGAGGCACACCCAGACAGCAGTGACCTCCCCCACACTGCGTCCGTCCACACCGCAAAATCTGCTCAGGAACAGCTCAGTGAATATGACAAAGAGCCCAGGGTGTTCATCCAAACTCCCCAGATCCCAATCTGATTGAGGATTCGAAGCATGCACTGGAAGAAGTCAGATACATGGAGGCTCCATCCTCCCAACCAGGACACCCAAAGGATCCGCTGTGCTGGCAGCGGATCCTTTGGGTGTTCCTAAAGCCAAACACCACAGGACACCTGCAGAGGTCCCTGTTAGTAGCCCAACAGATTGAAAGGGACCTACACAATATTAGGCAGATGGTTTGAAAGTTGTGGCTGATTTGTGCAAATTAATATAAAACCTTAAGAAACAAAGTTCAGCATGAGGACATCTGTTACATAAGGGTGATCCCATGTTCTCTATATTATTTCTGCATTGCTTCCAGTGTTATTAACTGACTCAACCTAATACAAATACAATGTAGATTAAAATAATAGCCAGTACCCAAAGCTGGAAGTCTCAATATATTTATTTCAATATGTTTATTATGATGTAATATATTTAAATAATAATTCCTTATTGATCACAGTATGGAACTCCTTTTCATAATTTTTGCCATCATTTCTATATGATGGCCAAAGTATTTTTTGGCGATGTCACATCTTTATTTTAGAGTCAATGAAAAGAGAAGACAGGAGATGACGGGAGACAGATTTGGAATGACACACAAGAAAGTAAATATGCTGAGTCATAATTTTGCTGCTTTATTTTTGCTTCCAAATATGCCTGTCTATACCCTGAGGTTTGTCACTAGGATGCCCTTTTGTGTTGCTGCTGTATTATCAGATCTCAGCATCTCATGCAGTCATTCGGTCTGGAAAACAGAGGAACAGTGGCAAAAACCATGAAGCAAGACCTATATTGTAATCAGCAAATATACCAAAAATTAATGGTGTTGAATGCTCAGAAACCCTGAGGCGTGCTTGGTTCTTACATTTGATCAACAGTGACTCCTGGAGGGATACATGATAATATTAGCCGATAAAGGCTTCAAATTAAATACTAGTATCAGTGCAAAATGATCGTTAACACTTAGATAACACCTAAAAGTTTACAGTTGTGCTGGAAATTGTTAAATAAAAATAGATATGGCATCTTTAATTTAGTGGTAAATCGTAGTCTACACTTTCACTGATCAGGCATAACATTATGACAACCTGCCTAATATTGTGTTGGTCCCCGTTATGTGGTCAAAATGATCTGAACCATTGGGCACAGACAAGAGGACCTCTCAGGGTGTCCTGTGGGGTCTGGAACCAGGACATTGGCAGTGGATCCTTTGGGTACTCTGGCTTGTGCAGTGGGGCTTCTGTCAATGAAACTTGTTCCACTGCATCCTGTTGATGCTTGATCAGAATTGGGTGTAGGAAGTTTGGAGGTCAAATCAACATGTTGGGCCATTGTCATGTTTCTCAACATGTTCCTGATTGGTTGATGGTGTTGCCATGTGGTGGGGTGCATTTTCCTGCCAGTGACATTTGGGATTTCCATTTGCATGAGGGAGTGTGTTTGTTCTGGGACAATGTTTATTTGGGTGTCTAAGTCTCATCAACACAGATGTTAAAATCCAAGGTTTTCCAGCAGAACACCACATAGTACCAATATGATCAATGTTATTCACTTCACCTGTCAGTGGTCAGAATGTTGTTCCTGATTGGTATATAATGCATTTCTACCTTAATGGTACTCAAAGCACTTTACAATGTGTCTCTCATTCACCCATTCACACACATATTCACACACCTGTGGTGACAGACCTGATGTGCAAGGTGCCTGCCAGCCATCGGAAGCATATATGAGTTCAATATCTTGTCCAAAGACACTAACACTGGGGAGGCAGGGGACTGAACTGCCAACCTTGCGATCAGTGGACAATCCACTCTTCCACTTGTACATCGCTAACTGTTGGAATCATTTACACACTTTGCCATTCAAGTGATTTTGAGGAATTGAGAAAAACAGTGATGTCAACTCACATTTCTGTGTGTGCATATTTCAAGTCCTTCTCACACCAATGAGTAAACACACTTGCTGTGTTGCTTAATGCTCACATTGGACATATAGACACACTCTGCACGTGTCCTGTTTGTGTGTATCTTTATGTGTGTGTGTGTGTGTGTGTGTGTGTGTGCTGCGTTGCAAGCACATGTTGTTTCAGCTGTGACTGGCAGGACAGGTCACTGTGGGAGCATAAATGCCGCGAGTGACGAGAATTTTCAACTGCCTTCATTTCCCCTTAGACACAATCCGCACACACACAGTCAGCCATGTGTGAAAAACACAGACACACATGTGAAGACAAACAGATGCACAGAAAAGCACACACACTGTGCGCAGTGCTCAAATCTGTTGCCTTTTACTGCACCTATATCACTTTACCAGCTGGTTTCTGTGACAAATCTGATCTGTTTTAGGCTCGACCCATCTCATTACCTGCGGTGACAACTCAGTCACAAGTGAAAATGAAATGCAGTGAGAAAAGATTGCATCTGAGGAGGAGATAAGGTGATAATGACAAATGAGGATGTGATTTTCTTTTGCATGTGTGATTGTGTTTATTAGTGGAGGAGACGGAGGGAAGGTGGCAGAGGAGAAAATGAGAGAGATGTCACGGCATATGAAGTATGGAGACGAGATGGAAAAAACTCAGATCTCAGCGTCGCACTTTTAGTCACTCATCCGCACCTTCGGTAAGAGAATATGTGAGGAATAGAAGAGAGGGAAAAGGGCAAGATCTCTGACTGCATCAGCAAAGATCAACCCTTAGTCTGTAGCATATTTTCATTAGGGCATGCACACATTCATTAGTCTATATTGTTTTAAATTCCTCTGAGAGCCTGTAGATCCACTGTGCTCCCCCTCATCAAATCAATGTAAACACAAAGTCAGCATTAAAACAGGATCACTCACAGCGTAAGAGCCACATTGTCGGTTGATTATGAAGTAGCACAATAAAAATACATCTTAGCAGGATTACTGCTAATCTGTAGATGCAATACATCTTCTGATGTGCATGTAATTGGCAGAATCCTTATTGAGCGCCTTTTATATATTAACCATATATACAGAAGGAGGATTACGGCAATTTTGCTCCTCTTGATGTGATTTTCCTAAATCAACAATCAACATTTTTACGACAGCATAAAAACACAATTTTACATTCGGCAGCAATCTACTGAGATGCTATAAAACACTCTTTCAGCATCATTTAACATTTTGAATTAAGGCGAAATTGGCTTACAACAATTGGCACTAAGACACATATTCATTATTGGAATATGACAGCATGATAGACAGCAGGGGAGAAAGGCTTACTGAAGACAGTATCCATAGTACTATTCTATATAGTACTATTTAGTATGTCCCAATATATAGTATTTTAAATGCAGTTTGCTAAAAATACCAAGATGTTCTACTACATCCAGTCAGAGGCTGTTCTGGCCATTCTGACCTACAATCCTTTGTGTAGCAGAAGATTCTCCACATATGTCACAGTGTCTGGTGTGATTATAAACAGGCTTGAGCTGCTTAGTGTGCACTGACAGATGACAGTTAATTTCACTCTAAAGACTACAATAGATGAGCAAGATGGTCAAAGTTTAAAAAGCAATATTATGAAGAAGTAGCATGTCCCTATTGTATGCACGTTGCATTAACAGTACACACTTTGTAAGGGCAGCTATAGGTCATACTGACAGTAAAGAGAAGAACTACGCTGTTCAGAATGCAGCCTTGATCTTCTTCAATGTCGTGGTGACAGACTGAGATATTATATCAAGATCCACATCATATCTGTGTTTCTCTGATGCACGTTTAAGCATCACTAAAAAAAACGTTATTCCACCATACTAACCCAAACATTAGAGACTACATTAGCAAGTCAGATTTTTACCTTATAGCATAAAGTAGTGCTGCACAGCAAGAGATAACCTTGTAGATAATTCAGTTGAAGGAGGTTTACACGGATGTTATAAAACAATGGATTTTTAAAAAAAAAACTCAGCCAACAAGCACTGCTTACATTTTTTGGCCACAGGCTGCAACAACAACACCATGTTATCACCCTTTATACATTGGCCATCGAAAATTCTCAGTTGGCCGGAAGGTGGGCATTAACATTTGGTCAATGTGCAGTACAACAAGACACCTACAGTGCAGAAGTGTAGGCGAAGACGGCAGCAGTGAGGCTTAGCTTGGGGTGGGGAGGGGTGGGGGGTGAGGTTTGAACTTGGGTAATTTATGCAACCATAATGTCTCTGTGAGAAGCACACTTTAATGTATGTGTTTTGTGTATCTGCAAGTCCAAATCAACCTTAGGCGTAAGTGTAATATTATCAGCATTAATGATAGAGAAAGGAAAGAGTGGATTTTTGAAGGAGCCCAATAATGACTGTAATAGCTTATAATGGCAGCACAAGACTTTGTTCTTTGTTGAAAATTTACAAGTATTTCAAAACCACTGAACCCACTCGCGCAGTTACCCTGTATATGTTGCCTCGCAACACAAAGGCAGGTGTTCTGAGGATATATTTCATAATGTCTAAAACAGAGATCCAAATATGGCTAGTAAAATAAGAAACTATAGAACTAAATGAGCAAGAACAGCTTGTTTTTAACATGATTAGATGTGGAATATCTTGGTATATAGCTGCGGTATACCAAGGATAATATAATCATCTACACCAGTCAGGCATAACATTATGACCACCTGCCTAATATTGTGTTGGTCCCCCTTATGTGTTCAAAAATGCTCTGAACCATTGGGCATGGACAAGAGGACCTCTCAGGGTGTCCTATGGGGTCTGGCACTAGGATGTTGGCACTGGATCCTTTGGGTACTCTGGCTTGTGCAGTGGGGCCTCTGTCAATCAAACTTGCTCCACTGCATCCTGTTGATGCTTGATCAAAATGGGGTGTAGGAAGCTTGGAGGTCAAATCAGCATCTTGGACCACTGTCATGTTCCTCAACATGATCCTGATGGTTTGATGTTTTTTCCATGTGGTGGGGTGCATTTTCCTGCAAGGGTAGACCAGTGACATTTGGGATTTCCATTTACATGAGGGAGTGTGTTTGTTCTGGGACAATGTTTACTTGGGTGTCTAAGTCTCATCAACAGATGGTAAAATCTAAGGTTTTCCAGCAGAAGAGCACACAGTACCAATATGATCAATGTTATTCACTTCACCTGTCAGTGATCTAAACGTTATGCCTGATCATATTGGCAGTGTTTCCAGTTGATGAATGCTAGTCCAGTATGCAGTCTCCTTTAAGTTTTCACCATCATCTGGGAAAACATACCTATCTTTTTCGAAAATAAATGCTCCACTATGTTCAACCAGCTAGATCCTAACTTCGTTTGCCTGTCATGTCACACTGGGCAGGTAGTGTACAGTGAGATTTAAAACTTTTTGCTAAACTGCTGCAGCTGCGACAAATTATGGAACTAAAGTAGTGAAACTAAACCAAACCAATGAATAGGCCATAAGATTAAAATAGGAGCCTTTATCAATACAAGCAACACTTTTCACTTTGTCATTTAATTAACCTATATTAAAAATATGGACCACTGCAGCTTTAAAAATGTCTTACAACAATTTCATCATAAAAACTACAACAAGCCGCCATGATAAGTTATATTACAAGCAAGGGAATAATAAGAACAGTATTAATAATAATGCATTAGTTTTATATAGCGCTTTTCTAGACACTCAAAGATGCTTTACATTACATTATTCATTCACTCCATACTCGGTGGTGGTAAGCTACGTATATAACCACAGCTGCCCTGGGGTAGACTGGCGGAAGCGAGGCTGCCAGTTTGCGCCATCTGCCCCTTCGACCATCACCAACCACTCACTCTCACAGTGCAATCACTCAGGCTTCCTGGTGTTCTCTCTCGTCTCCCATCCAGGTACTGACCAGGGGCGACCTTGCTTAGCTTCTGAGATCTGACAGGATCGGGCATCCACAAGGCGGTATGGCCTTAAGTTATAATCAGTTTTTCCCACTTATTCTAAGACGAGTCTTAACACTTCATTGACATTAAATGACTTTTTCTTGACATTTTCTACAGTGAGGCCCAGTATTCTGGTCATTATGTAGCTTTGCGCAGAGTTCTCCGCCTGCCAGCATTAATTCTACACAATTAATTGGCCAACAGGAAGTGAAAACCCCACTGACAGAGACCAACTTAGGCTGACTGCCTCAAACTGCTCCCAGCTGTCTGTCGCTGACTGATTATGTCTAAGTTTGGTGCCATCATGTTTTAGCTGCGACCGTCCTGGGTGGATACAGAGAGGCGGTTGTTGAACCTTAGACCGTGCTGGGACCCTCCCCTCTTGTTTTCTGGATGTGTGTGGAAGTAGAGGTGGGTGTGAACGTGTGTGTGTGTTCTAACTGATGGGCTCTGGTCATGCGATCCATGCTGCTGTCTAATTATCCAGATGTGATGGATGGCTTTGATTAAATCATGTGAAGGCTGAGACAGTCACTGCCTCCCTCTACCTCTCTTTTGCCAGTTCTGTCTCTCTTTCCCTTCCTCTGACACACACACATACACACCCGCCAAGCTTGCAATCCCTTTATTCTAATCTCTCCTTTTTTTCCCCCCCTTCCCTTCTCTATATGATATAAGACTTGAGTAGTTCAGAACAGATGAGCCCTGCTTTCAACATTGATAAAAGATATCCATAAATCATCTGGAGGGAGAGGAAGAAAGTGAGGGAGGGAGTGCGAGAGAGAGGAAAGTGTGTGTGAGTGACACTAGAAGTATAAAAGGCAAAAGAAAAGATGGGCGGATAAACTGTGATGCAGACAATCACAAAGAACTGGATTTTACATGCTAATGATACTTGTTTAATGGTAATTTCCATGCCGAATAATTCAGCTCTTCGCCTTGTCAAAAATCAGACATGCAGAATAGTTTGGGGACAGTTCTATTTATGATTTCCAGCATTTTTTGGACTTCTTTGAAAGAATCTTTCCGCTGGCTGAGTTCAAATGGTTTTCTCTGTACTTAACAATGACACAGCAAAGTTTTGAAAAACCGGCAGTAACCTTGTGGCACAAAATATTAGGCGCGTTTATTGCATTTTTTTTTTTGTTATCTCTTTTTCATTGTGTCCACCTTCCTTTCTATAATTCAAAGCACAACCTCCAGCTTTTGACAGGTGGCCTTCTTTTAATGCAGCTCAGATACGAAGAGCAACTTTTCTGATCTAAAAACTGCAGAATCCTGTAGGAATACGAAAAAAAGGTAAAGTTTATTTCATACTGAGGAGAACAATATGACAATAAGAAAGTAAATCTAATAATATGATTCCCGTGTTTAGTTGTTGAGAAAAAGGCTGGCATGCAGGAGTGCGACACAGAAAACGATTCTCGACCTAATTCCCTTATCTGCTGCTGATAAGCTGCACCGCAGATAATCAAGAAACACAATTGATAACCTGCTCTCCTGAAGGCTCACTTCTACCTGCTTCGTCACAGCTACACGAACCAAACTACACACTTCCTAATGCGCTTCCTAATGAGATGCTGTCCCTCAGTGCTACAAAAAGCTGCTGTTTGAAGTTACTCTCCCAGAAACCATATGCTGACAGCAGGAAGACTGGGCGCAGAGCCACAAACCACACATGTAAGTACACATGCCTTCAATAATGTATGCGCAGCCACACAGACATCCATTCAGAAGTGAAACTTGTGTGAGGGGGGGAAAAAATGAAGGGAAGCGACTCTTGTCTGCAAAGTAGTCCTCATATGACATCAATTGAGATTTTTTTATCGAGTTCACTGCATTGTGAAAACATGAAACACACAGCTGCAACAAATACTGGTGTCTAATTCTAATTGATGTGAAGTTGCCATCAGCAAACACATTTTTCATGTGGAAAGATAAATAATAGAAGCCTGCAATGTCAAATGTATGCGAACAATCAGCCACAATATTAAAACCACCTGACTAATATTTTGTAGGTTTCCTTCGTGCGGCTATAACAGCTCTGACCCACTGACGTAGTGACTCTGTAAGACCTCAGAATGTGTTCTGTTGTATCAGGCATGAAGATGTACCAAGGAGATTATTTATATCCCGCAAGTTTCAAGGTAGGACCTCCATGGATCAACTTGTTTGTCCAGAACATCCCAAAGACGTACGTTTGAGATAAAAAAAAGTTTAAGAGCCAGGTCAACACCTTAAACTCTTTGTCATGTTCCTTGAGGTGGACAGGGGTCAGCATTGACAGTACTGCACCTGTGCAGCCCCACATGCAACACTGTGTTCTGACACCTTTCTATCAAATCCTGCATTTCACATTTTCAGCAATTTGTGATACAGTATCTCCTCTGTGGGATCCGACCGCACTGGCCTGCTTTGTTTCTCTACATGCATCAGTAAGCCTGTCATTGGTTCCCCAGTTATCCTTTCTGGGGTTAAAGTATTTTCTAGTAGGAATGAACTAAACCCACACGACCTGCTGTTTTGGAGGTGTTCTGACCGGTCGTCTAACCATCACAATCAGGCCTTTGTCAGAACTGTTATACTTGTCCATTCCTCCTGCTTCCGACACATCAACTTCAAACCTTGAGTGCTCACCTGCTGTCTAATGTACCCCATCCCTTGACAGGTGCCATTGTAGCAAGATAGTCAGCGTTATTCACTTCACCTGTCAGTGGTTTTTGTTGTGGCTGCTCTGTGTATACACATTTATCAGGACAAGAAGTGAAAATGGAGAAAGCTTTGAGTTTGCATCAGCTGAGGATTGGAAGCGTATAAAAACAAGTCCTCGGTCTTTTGGGTTTTAGTTCACATTTACATTACATGAGTCCATATGTCTTCTGGTAGGTTAAAACAAAGCTGGTAACTGGAATAAGTGACTCAGTGAAACTCTTGTACATTACTTAAGCACAACTCCAATGTGACAAAGAATGAATGAATATGTAAAGAAATAAATTATGCATCCTTTTCATGTTCTAACTTTTGTGTTGACGACAAAATTCAACATACTATTACCATACCATGTGCCCTGTGAAACTGAAAGAGTCTAAAAAATAAAGACTCACAAGCACAGACAACAAGATTTAGTGGCTAACCAAGATTTACATCTGTTATGACCAAGTGAAACACTTCTGATTGTCTGGAAGCAGTCAGTTAAAGTTCCTAGACATTCTCACAGCTGTTTTCACTTGTAGCTTATGTGGCTGAAGTGTGGTCACATCAGCACCAGTCACTATGATTATGGTCTCCTGTTCGTTCAACGTTTACCATACAGATTTGCTGTTTTTCGCCGCATGCATTTTTACTTATCACAGTAAGAAAAGCACAGGGGCCGTTAATGACATTAATGCTGGTGTTCATGTGTCCCAGTCCCAATTTGTTAGACTGATGGATAATATAACTGTGCGCTCATAAAAATGCAAATATGCTATCCTAAGGTGCAAGAAAACTCAAAGGACATTTAAGGTGATGTCAGTCAAGAATGTCCTTTACAAGTTCAAACTTTTAACAGGTCAAATAAGTCAAAAAGATTAAACACTTGTATAAGCACAAAGACTATGTAGATCTTTTGGCAATTCAGGCATAATACTAATCTAGACTTTATCCATTGTTGTAACCATTGCTGAGAAGTAATTAAGGCCTGAAGCTGGCTTTATATTTCACCCAAATTACTTGTAGGATGGTTGGATAGCTTTGGGTTCATGTCACGCTTTTTAGTTTTTTGTTCAATTCGCACCATCAAAATGAATCAAATGAAAAACTGGACTGAAACTTTGATTAACTGTGTTTTTCCATTACTTCACAAATGGAAAATTGTCTCTCAGTTCAATTTTAATGGTTCACGTTTCAGTAGATTTTTGTGAAACAGAAGTTTCACAAGAACTTTCCATGTACAGACAGATATAAAAGAAAAACCAAGATAAATCAAAAGGAACACATAGTGAGGTGTTGGACCAGAACACCAGAAGCTGTTCTGGTGGTTCTGTGCCACCAGAACAGCTTTAGAGTGCATTGTCATTGATTCTACAAGTCTTTGGAAATCTACTGGATGCAACATTGTTCTTTCAAAAGACATCTCTCGTGTGAAGTTTTATTAATGATGGTGGAGAGTGCTGTTTAACACATCAGTCCAAAATCTCAACTGGGTTGAGATCTGGTCGGTGTGGAGGCTATAACACATGATTCACATTGTTTTTATACTCATCAAGCCATACAGTAACCCTTTGTGTCCTTGGGATGAAGGCATTGTCATCCTGGAGGAGACCATTCCCACCACGATAGAAATCTTTCATCACAGGATAAAGGTGATCACACAGAATAACATTGTATTGATTTACTGTAACCTCTCTCTCAAAGGGGACAAGTGGACCCAAATCATGCCAGCAAAATTATTTCCACAACATAATAGAGCTGCCAGATCTTCTCACTGTAGGGGTCAAGGGTTCAGGGTTTTCCTTTTGTCATGTGTCTGTATGTTTTGCACTTGAGGTCAGACTGTACCATTCGGGCCACGGGCGATAGGAATTATAGTCAGCCACGAACCCATTAATACAAAGCACTGCAAAGCTGTGGAACCGCCCACCCCCACAGCTTTTCAAAATCAGTTTTTATGATTTCTGTACATTTCCAAAACTGAAAATCTCACATTGGATGAACTTCATGTATGATTTTAAATGATTCTGAAACTACATCTCTGTCAGCTCACTCTTTTGATTTGTACAGAAATATTTTTGGCACTGTCATACAAACGGACAAGTGCAACACAACCAGTGTCCTTCATTAGTCTTTTAATCACCTCATTTCCCCTTAAATGTATATTTTCATATCTCACAAAGTAAGAAAGACAAGCAATCATGGCAATACTATCCATGCTTTCCTGATGGGTTCAACAGAACAGAAATTCATTATTTCCTTATATCAGCACATCTCATGTGCTATTTAAACACGTGCAGGAGTTGTCAGAGGGGAATATACAGTGTTTTCACCCTGACAACAATGACAAGCCTGACATATCACTGAGGCAACTGTGCAAAGCCATTGCTATGATAAGTACAAAAGGGTTTCCGGTTCTTTCAGCAACACTCTGATGCGTCTGTGATTTTACTTGCAGAGAGGATCACAACCCATCCTGTCTGTCCATCCCATCACAGAGAGTGTGCACACACAGACACACACACACACACACACAGACACACACACACACACACACACACACACACACACACACACACACACACACACACAGGGCATTTAGTCTCTAAGTGGCCCTCTCTGTGGCTATAATTAAGTGGAAGCTTCGAAGCTCTATATTGTCTGGTAAGTCCAACTCTGGCCAAAAAAAACAGGGGTACATGATTATATTAGCTGAGGCGGTGATGGACAAATAGGTGAATAGGGAGGATAAATAAATAAAATGACAAATGGTTGGGAGGTAGACGGATGGAAGACAGTTAAGTGGTTTTAGCCAATTATAGAGAGAGAGTGGATATCCAGAGTGCTTCCAGACACCAGATGGACTGTAGAGGACTGACGTCACAGCGGTAACACAAGACTCAGGAGAAAGGAGGGAGGGGAGAGGGAGGAGAGAAGGAGGAAAAGGAGGAGACTGAGGCTAAGAATAGTAGTACAACCTCGGGCCAGCACAATCGTTCAGGCCTGCCTGCTATTTTTTACTTTACTACTGTGCCAGCCAGCACTTGTCTGACATCTCTCCTCTCCTTCTATTTCACCCTCTCCATCAGTCATTTTCCAAAATATAAAGCCAACAGCACGCAGCCTTTGTCACATCGATATTCCTCCTGAAAAGCAGCGCCCACGATCCACGCATGGTAGGTACAACTCAAACCATTGTCTGCGGTGTTCAGCCATGACTGTGGACAACAGCTTCAAAAGCGAAACATCTACAGAGAAGTAACTCAGTCAATACTGGCTCAAATGCGAGATCAAACACAAGGCACTAGAGGCCGTGAAGCAAAGTGAGTGGCATGCTTCTGATTCCCACTTTCTTAGAGCTGTTTCATTGACTTGGGTTAATCCTTGAGAGGTTCCACTTACGCACTCCTCCAGGGGATGGATTTCAAGGATGCACAAGACAGAAGTGGGATTTACATGTGAGTACAGGTGACAAGTAACTGCAGGATTTACACGTGTGTGGGTGCATATATTCTACTCACCACAGTCTCATCAGGAAATGGTGCTCCATGTCTGTAGGTGGAAAAGGGCAGCAAAATAACTCAGTGCCAATCGCTCTGCAGAAACGGAGAGACAAAGAAAACACATCAAGGGGGCTTGAATGACAAAAGGCCCACATATGCGGATTTTATGCAAAACCAATCATACCTGGCATGGAGCATTTAGCTCGGTTTCTCTTTCATTTCTCTACAGTATGTTACTCCCTCCGTTTTGGGGAAAAGCGCCCCTCCCCATAAGTTCGGACCTGTAAATGGGTCCCTGGCGATGCCTGCAATGTGGTGGAAAATGTGTGGCTGTTGGTCCCAAAACAGAGAGTTCCCCTGACTGCCTGGCTAACACCTCAGCTCCCCTGTTCAGAGCGCTGAGCCCTGGAGCCACAAATGGAGGAATGACGGGAAGACATGATGGGAGGAGAGCGAGGGAACAGCGGACAGAGTGAAATTAGGCATGGAAATAAAGGCTTGTGGGGGACGAGTGGAAAGAAATAGAAGCAAAAAATTAAAAAAAAAACAGAAAGAGGAGGGGAAAAGGCTAACAGCTTAATTGAGTGTGTGCTGCATCGAATTACCTCCAAAAGGTAGCAGAATGTGTGAAATCGCTTGAACTTCAGAGAAGGAAAAACACACACACACAGCGAGGCTTACATAAAATAACAGTGTGAATGCATCACCCGATGTGAGAACATGTGTACCTGTGTTCATTCTCATGGTGATAATAAGACAAAAACAGGAACACAGTGTTGTGCATTCATCCTTGCTATGTCTGTGTGAGCTGAATGCTAAATGCTAGTGAGCTAACTGCAGTTGCATTAGAGGATGCCACAGGGTTTCGCATGGTTTATTACCCTTCCATTAGCATTAGCAGAGTGATTACTATTAGCTGTTAGCATTAGCTGCCAGGCTTTTTGCTTCCTGTCATTCTGTACCTCTTAATAGCTAACGCACACCCCATGTGCTGGTTTGGGGCTCCATGGCAACAGCAGATGATATAGAACTGCATTTACATTTACAATCTATGTGAGGAATCATCTCCAAGATGATGATGGTGCTCCTACAATTCCCAAATGCAACAACAAGGGCCTGATTTCATTTCAGCTGTGTTCACCTGGTGATTCTGTTTTGCTGAGCACAATGGAGAGGAGAGGCATCATGTGCAGTCGCACTTCGAGACTTGAAGGCCGTCGTCATCATAAGAGGGTTTTAATATGCAATTGTGTGACATGAGGCGATGTATTTTTGCCAATCCTACACGGAGGATCTGCCACTGTCGCTCGTCTAGCAGAGCATGGCAGATGCTCTCACGAGCTCCCATTGATTTGACGGAAAGTGTGTGTGCGTGTTGTACTCGCATGCGCGTGTGCGTGCGTGTGTGTGTGCGCGCGGGTGTGATGTGTCGCTAGCTAGCTGCAGAGATAATTAGAACACAACTCTTTTGCTGTCCCTGCAGGCCACTGATCCAGCTGCTTTCATCTAATATAGGTCAGCTGTGACAAAGCCCTCAGCATGGACACTGATCAGCTCTGCCAGCACTCTCATACGCAAAATATGAAGTTAAACTCACACACAAACATTCACACACGTGGAGGGATGCTGTTGCATGCATGTTGATGGTACATGTACAGTGCACACATATACTGTAGATAGAGGCACACAGCATGTGAGGTTCCATAGTATGGGATTGGGTGTTCACTAAAATGCTCCCGGCTTCTTCTGCCCACCGTTTTCCAGCTACTGCTGAAAACACACTGCCTAATTCATAAATACACTGGGGAGTGCAAATGAGTAACTTCAAGTCGGCTCTCTCACAGTAATAAGAAAATACTGCCAGACATAGTCAATGCAAATTCATTTACTTGCTTTGAAGTCAATGCTGGGCTGGAAATTGTCTTTTGACATATTATCTAATACTCAGTGATGTACAGACTGCAGTAGTTTACAGTTATTTGTCATACTGGGATGTAATGGATACAAGTACCACAAGCACAAAAACATCAAATTAAAATTGGGTGCAGCAAGGGACATGAGTAAATCATTTAAACTGATCACTAATGTTTGAAGGCAACATGAACATGATCCTTAATAATAAGATAGTATATGTATTGTGATTTTTTTTGAGCAATAGAGAGTTGCATCTGGTTCGGAGTGACAGAGATTATATGTTTTTACCAAATGACTCTGCTAACTAGTAGGCCTATGTACCTTTCTAAGAAATAGGGGAAATGTGATCATATGCTGCTCTGCTGAAGATTTGTACGATAGAAATTTGGGATTGTTATTGTACATCAAGGAAAATGTATGTGTGTTGTAGAGCTACACCATTTCTTACACCTTTCCTTTTGTGTCTCTATTCTAAAACATTGAGAAAGTAACACCCCTTTAAAAATGTGTTTGTATAGAATTCATTCATTGTTCTCAAAAGCTGAAATATGATGCCGATGTCATATTCTACGTTATATCTGCAACTGCACTAGTAAGATTTGAACTCCTTCCTACAGATATAAGAATGACTACTTTGATTAATTGTCTATGATTTGCTGAATTTCTAGTGATTCTTCAATACACTGCATTGCAGGCTACACACGAGTGGCTCGTATTCTCATCATTTACTAAGTTGTTTGTCTGCCAATAACTTCCTAGAAATCTTGACTTGCTTTTTGGTGAGTTTTGCAATTTATCCCCTCCTCCTTTTCCTTATTTTTCAGCATAGCTGGAGGAGCAAATGTATTTGAACACTCTGTTCTTTGGCAACAACTGTGGGATTCAGAGCTCTCCTCTGCATAACCTCTAAAAATGCAGAGAGGGCTACAGCTTAGTTAACAGTAAATCCTCAGTGCCCTCATAGACGCATTCAAATGCATATACTTTGTTCACACACATGCAGACTCGCACTTTTTTGCACACTCAGACACACTCTCTGCACTGGTACTTGCACAACAACCTTTAACGTCATATACAGGCCTGCCAACATCAAAATCACTGGTCACCAGGGGTAACCAGAGGGCAGGACAACAGCAGCTGGGACGAGGAGGAGGCAGGTAGGACAGTAGAAAGACAACTATTTCCTCCTCTTTTCTTCTGCACTACACTCCGTTGCCCCTCAGCTTCAAAGGCCAAATTTATTACGTGTCTCCAGTGATAGAGGGATTACGACTGAGGTGACTTCCTCACCTCCTCTGGTGTTTTATCCAACCTATTATATTGACGATCAGCTCAACAGAAAAGCATCATTATTGTGTGCCACCCTACTACAGTGGACTCACTAATGGGGTAGTAATTGGTGCAAATTACAAAGTAGTGATGTAGCCTTTGGGATGCTTAGATTAGGAGGCCTACGCAATGTCGCATTGCGGGACATCCATACATTCTCTTGACTCTAATCACCTCTTTTCTCCCTCATTCAGCCTCCCTTTATTTTTTTCTCCAGATGCGTGCCCAGAGAGTGCAAAGCTAGCAAGTAGGGTCATGCAGGGGCTTTAAACAACTGCAGCTATTTATGCAAATACAATCAATATTTGATAGTCTACCTACTCTCTCTCTCTCTTTCACTTCCTTCCTCCACCTCCCTGTCTAACAAGAGACTGCAGTAGGGGCATTAATTAAGGTCAGACATGCACCAAGGATTCCCTGCAGGGCTGAGCAGCAAGGCCAGTTCATACCAGGTCACGAGAGTACAGGTTTAGCCCTGACCACTGCAATCAGGAAACAGCGAGGCAGCACAGACACAGCAGTGGTCGCGCAGCAATCTCCATCACCACTGGTTAACTTTAAAAGGCTCATTAAAGCAGCTTTTATGCAAGTTGAAGGGCATAAAAATGCTTGTAATATAATCTTTTTTTAGTTGTTTAAACTTAGCAGTATCCTGTATTGTGATGGATTCCTGAGTGAATAAATGTGACTTTTAATGATAATGGTGGTATATTAATATTCAAAAGTTTTTTTTTTTTATTAACTGCTAGTTTTAAATTTTAGACAGAGGAAGACGAAAGCAGTCCTCTCATTTCTAGCCAGAGAACATCGATTTGGGGATTGAAACAAACAATAAGAAGTTTTCCTCATAAAATGAAGGTAATGTTGTGTAACATTACAGTGTGGCTGTTGCTCAGGTGGTTCAGCAGGTTGTCCACTGATCACAAGGTTGGGGGTTCGATCCCCGGCCCCTCCGCATGCCGAAGTGTCCTTGGGCAAGACACTGAACCCCAAGTTGCTCCCAATGGTAGATTAGCGCCTTACATGGCAACTCTGTTGTGTGTGAAGGGGTGAATGGGAAACACATTGTAAAGTGCTGTGGATACCACTAAGGTAGAAAAAGGCGCTATATGAGTGCAGACCATTTACCATTTAACAGTGTAGTTGAACCCAAACCAACCCAGACCATCTTTACTAAACCTAACAGTGTGTTGGCATCTAAACTTAACCAAATAATTCTGTTGCGAAAATGTAAGTCAACAGCTAGTAGGAACAGCAATAAACAGCAGGTAAATATTAAGCTTAAGTCACAAAATAAAATGAAACTAAGTGAAAAAATAATGGTCCAACATGGGACATGAACCTCAGTCTCCTGGATAAAAGTCCTGTGACCTTCGATCTGCTTAAGTTGGACAGGAAAAATTCCTAAACCTCTCTGCTGGCTTTGAATACTGACATGGGTGGTACTGATGCCAAAGGACATTTTCTAGGTATCTGTCAGACACCAACAGATATGACAGAAGTGCAGGTTTTGACACCTCGGGGATGAGAACCATTTCTGAGAGAGTGAAAGAACCAACTTTCAGGTACCTTTTATGTTTGACCTTTAAGATCGGAAACCTCCTACTGCTTCAGGGTCAAAAAAGACTTGAACATGAAACAATGGACCTGAACTCTCTACTGACGCAGTCTTGCTGGTCGTGGGAATTTCTGTTGGATGTAGCTGCTGTTTGCTGATCAGAGGTGAACCCATACAGCCCAGTGCCAACCAACCTTTTCTCCAAAAGATACACTTTATGTTATGGAAAGGAAGTAGCCCTAAACACACCAAGAACTGTTATTCTTCTAACAGCACATTGACTACATAGGTGATGTGATGCTAAAAGATAGAGGTTCACGTCTCAAGCAAAAGCAAAAAAAAAAATAACAGCATCCTTTCCAGTTAATGATCCATGTAGATATTTCTTATATTGCAGAGCACAGTCAGTACTGTTACGACAAGATATTCATTTCCACATGTTCTTGAATTTCTCTTTCCATTTTTGCTTTGCGTGTATTCCAGGCTCGTGGAAATTACAGAGCCACGTTCATGTGGCACTACTACAGAAAGAACATTAATCCTAGAGATGACCAGACTTGTGCCGAACCATCAGCAACAGAAATATCTCATCACTTTCAACAGCTGAAATGAGAACATAATTTAAAAGCAAAGCAGTTCTCTGGAAGCAGCTGTAAGTATGAAAAAGTAGAGCTGTGATAAACGGGGAATATACCTCAACAAAATATTCAAGAGCTATTTTATCCCCAACTAAAGAGCCCATGTCAAAAGCATTCTATTACTGTACTCTCAACTTTGGGGCGACCGCTAAACCAGAAGAGGCTTGGAAGCTTAGTTCCATTTGCGAACCAGTGTCCCACATTTAGGACATAGCACATAGATTTTTAATAACTTCTTAGGGATTTCCACAGGATTAGGTTCAAACAACCCAGGCAACTTCCTTAACACCAGCCATTTCCAATTAGATCCTATTAACAGAACACTGACTTCAGCTCTGCAAACACCCTATAGGGGATTTCCATCAGCTTAACAGAGGGGAAAAGTTGAATAACAGTTACATGTATTTGGTCCATATAGTATATACTGCCCTGATTTTCTCCTTTCCCATGCACCATTAGGTTGTGTGATAACCCCTGAATCCCAGCAGTGTGTATCTTTCAGTAGGGGTTAGTACAGTGCCTAACACATATAAATACTGTAAGGATCAAGCTAATGATATCTCCAGGAGATCATGTATATGTTACAGTTATGATTAATCTGCATGGAAGATGACAGGGCTTTCGAGACTGGATGAAACAAGATCAGGAGAGAGGAGAGCAAAGAAAGGAGAAACGCTGACTTTTCCCTGGTGATCTATGAAAGCAGATGCAGATGTAGGGAATGGATGACGAAAGGCAATAAAAGAAACACGCTTTAGTGGAAAGGTTGTATGGAGAAATGAAGAATTGCAAAAGCTAGTGACGGGTTGCCAAGTTGAAAACAAAGGGATTACTGATGCTAAGTTTCAGTCTAAGATCTCGGTCAAACCAGCATTTAAAAAACAAGAATCTATTCATTTCAATGCAATATAGTTTTATACAAGCCTTCTTTGCTTGAGCATGATTAGATTGCAGATCATCTATGAAGATGGACGCGTCATACATGATCAAATCATCGCATGAGTTCAGTTTTATTAGTATCAGTAACTCTGTTTGCACTTTTTATTACCATGGTGAGACAACAAGGATAGAATGGTTTGCTTTCCTTCTTATTCTATAGAGGTGTTCTAGTTATGCTGTTTCAGTCTTCAATAGAGGACGTTTGTGGTGGTCATGGCTTTGCTAGATATGTGTCTTCAGAATCACTTTTCTGCTTGAAAATATGTTCACTTTCAATAGTCTTCACATACTTCTAGCTGAGGCTAACCAATCATAGCTCTTGCGGTCTCCAGATGCTGTCTCCATTGTCTCCAGGTTACACGACAAAGGACACATCAGCTCCAGCACATTACAGTACAGTAGTTACCTTCTGTGGCTCAGAAGATAATCGATGTCTTAGCATAAATCAACTTTTAAGGTCTCAACAGGGTAAAAAAAGAAAACTATGTGTAATTTAACAGAATTTTTCCTTTGAATTTTTCAGGTTTTTTTTTTTTAAAAGACTTTTTAAAAACTCAAAATATCAATAAAATTACAAAAAGCGTGTTATACTAATAATTTAAAATGACATTAAGCCTGTAATTGTGACCACTATAACAACAAAAATAAAAGATCTGAAGAAAATTGAAATTGTTTTGACACTAAGACACACACATTCACAAATTTATCATAATTTCACCACACTTTCACTTTGTTTAATTTACTGGCTTTTATTTAACACATGAAACTGTTCAATTCAAGGTTAATACGGTAAATATGTTTCTAAAATTAGCAGTTAGTGGCAGTTAGCAGAAAAATAAGTATTGGTTCCAGTAATTTCACATAGACTTGTATGTTTGTTAAATGAGAGATGCCATTTATAAGTACATAGGGTCAACAAAAAATTTCAAAGAATGTGTTTTCATCTGTGTCTTATAGCTATAAGCATTGGTGAAAATCTGTCAAAATACAGTTTTTATCATTATTCTGTGTATGCAATATATCATTTTACCGTACATAGATAAGCATACACATATAAAGAAGCACTACCTGTTTTATTTTATAGATAATTTTTTTGCTTTTAGACATGTAAATATCCTTCTTTAAACAGTAAAAAGGCTACAAATATACACAATCTCATGTAAAATTAAGGCTAGAAATTGTATTTTAGTTATGGAAAATTGCTGTATTTTTATTTCATGGTCATTTTCGATTATTTTCCTGTATTTTTAGCACCCTGTTGGTGGAATATTTACTCTTTTTTTTACCATTTGTTTCTTTTACAGCGTAGGTGACTAAGCTAGCAGCACCCATTTTCCAAGGACGTGTGAATGAACTTCACTCCGTCCATTTCTGGTGTCACCACTGCTAACATAGGTGCTATGTATGAGGACATCTTGACCTAGAACAAACTGCCAATACTATCAGGAAGAAAATTTCTTTAGGATTGTGACATAGAACCCTTGTTTACAGTTACAAACAGTTCAGATTGCTCTAGATGCAAGTTTAGGCAGTTAATCAATAAAGTACTCCAGCTACAGTGGACAACTTCACACAGCTGGCCTTTTAATGACCTGCTTCAAAATCACAGCCGTCATCCTGCCAAATCCTTTTTCTCCAAATAAACAGTTGGACAAAGACCTTTTATATGGACACACACACAGCAGCAGCACCTGGATGCTGCTCCTGTCCTAATGGGTTTTAGACTATATTCTGACTGTACACAAATCAAATGAATGTACCAGCTCAAGGCATGCCCGGAGACACACTGCACATTAGAGGGAGGCGGTAGTGATATGGTGCTTTTAAGCTGGCACAGAACTGCATGCATAAATCAGAGGCAGCACCGTTGAGCCGAACGGAAGCGGCGAGAAGGGCACGGGGCGGCCGAAGGGAAGGTAAAAAGTTGTGTGAGGACACGAGAAGATGGAAATGAGATGTCACTGGGAAAAGAAAAGATGAAGTAGAAAAAAAGAGGGGACAAAAGTACTTTTTAATGCTTCGCTGAGCGTTTTTTCACTGTTACATCTGTGTGTTAGTGCAAATATAAATGTATGAGCTTGTATGAACACATGTGGGCGCATGAATGCAGCTGTGCCTTGGTTCACGGTCATGTATCTTTATGGGTGCACTCCCACTCACACACACACACACACACATACACACACACACACACACACACACACACACATGGGTTAGGGCAAAACACTTAGAGTCCAGCTCTCCCTCTAGCACTCACCTGACAGCTCACCATTTTTCATAGCATTTCTACTGCCTTCTCCCTCCCTCCCTTCCTCCCTCCCTCTCCCCCGACTCTTAAGGATCCCTTGGTTCTCATTAGGTGATTCCTTGGCAGCAGCTGGAATCAGTAAGTGAGTGTTTCTTCTTCCTTCACTCTCTCTCAATCAATCTTTCACCCTCTCCTGCTCGCTCCTCTTAGCCTCTCGCTGCCTTCGACTTGTACATCTTACACCTCCCTTTTTGTCCCTCCACGCTCCTCACCAACGCTTGGCCTTTTCATTCACCGCTGTATAAACTGCTCGGCCCTGCTAGGCGACAAGGATGGGGTGACGCGTAGCAACGGAGCAAAACAAGGCGACGACATTTAAATTTGGAGAATGACTAAAGTTATGATTAATTCATTTAAATGCTGCTGGTGAACATGACGGCAGGAATGATGCCCCAGAGCATCCAAACAATCAGCGTCTTTCTCATTATTCTCAGTCCAAAGGTTTGGTCTACATGTGGCCGCTAGAACACATTCAAAATGTGCGCGCACACGTGTGATTCTTTAAATGCAATTTTTTATCCGTGTCCCTTCACCCGAAACCCAATTCCGAGCTTGCTAATGCGTTATGGATCATTACACAAATATACTGACGGCACACTGATTACAGAAATGAATGATGCATGCTGTTTGGCCCCATTGTGTGTGTGTGTAAATGCATTTAGTTTGCGATCGTGTGTTCGGATGCATGCAGAGAGGTCATTTAAGAGAGACAGTCTCAGAGCAATGAATAGGATGTCCATTAGTGGCAGGCTATTGGTAATCCGACACAGAGGTTACAGCTAAGGTTTACAGCGTCATCCCAAACCTCGTCATCAGCTTCCACTCAAGGTCAAACGCACTTTAACATTGGGAGAGAATCCCTGTTTTTGAACTGACTTGCACAGATGGAGTCATTTTTTTTTATCTACAAAGAAGATAAATGACTAAATAATATTGAAACTGTAAAATGTTGGTAATTACTGTGCTAATGAGAGTGCTGAGAATGAGGTTTTACTGACATTTTAGCTATCTATAGTGCACAAGCTTCAACTTCAACCTTCAATCTTTCCTTTAACTTAAACAGAAACCTCAAATATTTTCAGCTTCTACACATCCACTAATGACGTTTTCAACCGACAGTTCAAACATTAAAAGTCACATTTCAGTTACTGTCACTCCTAACAAACAACCTCCATTGCAACATAGAAGTACCAAAAACTGCAGTTCCTCAAACGGCCACTTGAGGCTGCTCCAAAAGTGAGTCAATCCCCATTAACCTCCATGTAAAAATGTCCAACTTTACAGCAGAAATAAACATGTTTACAGCCTGGTACAAAAAACAGCTTTGGTCTCTATAGCTAATTTTTTGTTCTCTGACAACTGTGAGGATGATGTTTTTTTATACAACTCACCCCTTTAAATTGCATTAAGGCTTAAAGTAATGCATAATTAAGTGCACGACTGCTTTGAATCACAGGTTGGTGCCATCACAGGAGAAATCCGTGGCCCAGAGATGTTCGAATAAACCTGCCTCAGCTCTATTCACGCTTCACCTCTTCGCTCATTTTTGGATTAGCCGGGGGTTAGGAGGAGTCAGGCACTGCCAAGATGACGACAACCGGAGCCACCGCACCGAGCTTCAAAACCGCTCTCCTGGAAACCTCTAGGTGACGTCTCAGGGGGGTTTGTCCACCTTTATATACAGTAAGTGCTCCTTACAGAACAGCTGATGCTTCAATTATTTACAGTGCACTTAAATCCTCTCGGCGGCTTCCATTTCAATTGCTTTTATTGATCGCTCTTCAGATGACAGTTAACCTGCTTGCATCTATCACATTTCAATCTACAGCTGTTAAGAAAAAAACTGTCAAACGCTTTCAGTGATTGTGCCGCACATGATTGCATCTGATTTTGGCTCTCACACTTCAAAAGACACTTTCCATGCTCGAACGAAAACTAGAGATTCAATTCAAATGCTCAGATGGAAACAGTTTGCAATCTTTTTACGGCACGATTTTCAGCACAAGCGAGCACACTTACATTTTCTTCAGAAAATTTAGCCCTTTCTAGTTTGTTTCATGGTGTCTTACTGCATGAGAACAAGTGGGACGCTGATGTTAGCCCCATTTGTGCCACTCAGATAAAAGGACATCCTCATGTGCACAGAACCATATTTGATCATTTCAGCTGTCTCTCAACACTCATTTGGACTTCCCCCCGCCGCCCCCTCACCCCCAACCCCCCTCACTTTTCAATGAACAAGCCAATTTTCAAGTGCGCTTTGGATTCTGTTTCACCCAAAAAGGCTTCAGCTGTTGATTTTTCTCTCAATGGATCCAAATGGCAGCTAAAAAAGTGTTTCCTCTGCTCGCCTCTCTCCACCACATCACCATTTTACGATCACTGAGAAATGGTGACATTAGTTTCCCACCTTTCACTCTTATCTGGCACACTGATCTCCAGCCAATCAGGGGAGCCGATTTCCACAGCGGAAGCGGGGACGGGGTGAATGAATCAGAGCAAAGTCTAAGGGTCACGCCGAGGTCAGAGATGATGTCAGTGCGCAGCGAGTCTCTTCAAGTGAAGTCATCAAAGCCTCATTATTCCTTTCACTCGGGTCCGCTCAGGCAAATTAGCTTCACCACTCAGGTGCGTGCACATGCATGTGTGTGTGTGTGTGTGTGTGTTTCTGTCTAATTTGTGGAAGAGAATGAGCTTTTATGTGCATGCGTGTGCACATATGCATGTGTGTTTGTGTGCACAGGTGCTAATTAAGTTTACAGCCGTTCAAAGAAGCACACAGTACTTGTTGACCACATGTTGTTCAAGGAAAAGGACACATCATCAAAAAGTGCATCATCAAACAGCCTGGTTACAATGAAAAGCATTAGGGACAATGCTGATAAAGAGGCAGTGCAGGCGGAGGGTAGACTAGCCTTACTATTACATTTGATAAACCTTTTTCATTCAGTTGAGCAATAGAACAGACAGAGAGTGGAAAACAGTTGACAAACAAACAAAAGAGGAGTACATTTATCCTAAAATCATCATCTACCTGTTGTAGTGTGCACCAGTGGAACCACTGGCCGTAACATTCGTCACGGACTGGCTGCCTCTGCTGCAATTTGCATATTCCTGTTTGCATAACGTGCATAGGTTTGTGCGTCTAATTATAGCACAACAAGCATCAAAACTGATTGCTGCCGCATCTGTTCTGTTTGGGGAGTTGGTCTTGATCTGAACAGCCATTTGGAGCGTGTTCACAGTTGTCTGTTTTGCATGTTTTGTAAGAGCGAGTGATCCGGTGACCTTTACAGAAGAGGACACCGGGAGTCATATTGGGTTAATGCATTGCTTTTGCAGATTGAAGATTCGCCATATCAGGGGAACACGTAAAACATTCCATCACATGGAGCTTTGCTAAAGGCCAGCACTGTCACAGCTGCTTTGTGAGTCTCTAGGTAACTGCTGCACCTATTTACTACATACATCCACACCCACGTAACCTGCGTTGGCATGATTTTCAGGAAGCACAAAGGCATGGAAACAAAAACACCCAGTGGATCCTTGTCGTTTATCAAACGGAGGCCACATAGTTTTCCTCAGGTAATGTGTTCCTTGATGCATAAGTAGAACATAAGTGCAAAATAAATGCAACAAACTGCCCTTATTTCAGCAGACATGGCTATGCTTGAATTCGAACGTCTGTTTTTTTTGACAATATGTATATTCATTCTACACCAATTAGCAGGAAAAAGTCTGCAAAGGCTCCACTGTAAATGCCAAAAAGACCTGCATGCACACAAAGCAGAGAGGGAGAAGAAGAGAGAAAGTCAGGCACAGTCAAACCCTAATTAGTGGACAGGAGCAAAGTGGCGCTAAGAGTTTTGACAATGAGGAATGTCGTAATTTTGAATCTTCCTCTCATCCTCGTTCTCTCCCTCCTCTTCCATCCCATCCCCCTCATTAATTGGCTGTCGCCATTGTGCGTCTTGATGTATGTCCAGTGTGTGTGTGTGTGTGTGTGTGTGTGTGTGTGCATGCGTGCGGTGATTGTCAACATCAGAGCACTGTGGGCTGCGGTTGCCCCCGGCGATGAGCGACCACATCATTAGAGGGAAGTGATTATCGTATTCCGTGTGACAGAGCTAACTGTATAGCTAACCTATACGCACACGTTCACAAGCTATTTCTTTCACTTTCCTCGCTAGTTTCCCCTCCCACTGTTTCCCTTCATCCATCAATTTTCACATTTTTTTTTATTGAATTCCTAATTCTTTCTTTTCTGCTGCCTTGCTGCCCCTCACATTAGACCCACGCTTGAACACACACACACACACAACAGGGTTGGAAAGTCAAGCAAAACTGCAATAAGTGGACGGTTGTAGAAAATGCCACCCAAGTGATAATGAAGGGAAGAAATGCCAATGTGTGTGTGCCTGGGTGTGTCAGCTAAGTGGCCCTATTTGTGTTTGTGTCCACATATGCTTGCTTATGAGACTGTTAAAGTTTAGAAGACACAAAAGGAGAAAAACAGAAAGTTACCAAGACTTCACACAGAGCCACAGAAAAAGGGAACAGAAATAAAACAGCAAAAGTTGAAAAAAGCGAGAGATAAGTCATTTTCTCTCCTACTGAGATTCATCTGCGGACTGTGGAATTGTGCTATGCCATCTTTACTGCTTGGCTTGTAGCCCTTAAGCAATACAGGGATTAGTGTAGAATTTGTTCTGTGAAGTTCCTGCTGTGTTAAGAGGCTGTGATCTAAAGGAATCTATCTCAATGCATTAAGACCTGAGGGAAGGCTGTGTAAGGAGTGGTGAAAAAAAACAAAGCGATGAAGGTGTTTGATAAAAAAATAAAATAAAAAAAAAAAACAGTTGCTGCAGGATTCATCCTATTAAGCCGAGGTGTTGGGTCGCTCTGAGTCGGTGGACAGGAAGGGTTGCTGTTACTTACATGTTACCTGGCAACTTGGAAAAGAGACAGGACTCGCTTTAACCATTACATCGGAGGGGGACGACTTCATACTGATGAATTTGTTGTATAATTAGTTACTTACTGAGGTCATGCTTCCTGTCTGATGCTGCTGGATGCTAGAGCTGACTCCCACAGCTTGCTACTTAGTAACATGAAAGTTTGGCTGTTCCTCAGAAGGTGTTTATTAAATAGATGTGATTTCATACCCATTTTCTGTGTTTGTGATTTTCTGTTCTCCATTGCATCCATTACATGATGCTTGAGGAATTAAAAGGTGATATGAGAAAGCCTTAATCGGGAAAGCATGCTGTTGTATCTGATTGAGTTTGGTTTCTGTTATTCTTTTTTATGCGACACATCAGATGAGGGGTGGACTGATATGGGTTTTTCAGGGTCAATGCTGATTAATCAAGGAAACTGATGACTGATATTTGGAAAATCTTGGTGTCAAAATTTTGAATAACACAAACTCAAACACAGAATTTTCTTGAAGTTTCTTTGGTTGTTTACATTTGACACATGTTGAATTACAAGAAAACTTGTACATGTATCCTCTAGTATGGATGAGTTATCAGTTGTGACATGAAACCAGTCAGATAGTGTTTGTTCGAGACCGCAGAGTGGCTACATCAGAGCAAAAGTAGTGCATTTTTTTAAAAATCATTTATTTTATCAAGAACAAATAATGATAACAATAAAGGGAAAAATGCTAAATATCGGCGCCGATAATTGGCCAGGCTGATAATCTCTCAACAGAATCATCTGACACCACCACAAGACTCCAGGAAGGCTGTTTTGCCAATTAGAGCACGGATCTCCAACTAAAACTGCAAGAGTGTTATTTGACATTAATTTTGTGTGCACATTAAACAAATTGTCAGTGTGAGAGAATTTGGTTTTCAGAGTTTTGATCTGTTTCTTCCCGCTTCCAGTCTCAAGGCTAATCTAAGCTAGACGCTTGTGGCAGATCAGTCGGTTCATAAGGAACCTAAATTGATGTCACAACACCATGTGAAGCCAGCTGGTAACCATTAGATCTGCTCAGCTTGCCTTTTGGACCACAAGCGGGTCATGGGAACACGAGCCAGTCTGACGTGCATCCGAACTAGCAGGGTGCTGAAAATTTGAACAACTGTTTTGGCACTCTCAGTCTCTTCCTGCGATGCTGTTTCTCATTATCTTCCTGTGTTAATCCTGAGATCTGCTCATTAAACAGAGCAAGAACATCCACACACTGTCAGCAACTCCACGGGAACAAAGTGCCGACACACCGGGAAGCGTTTGCACACAAGGACGCACGCAAAGACACACACAAACCATATCTCATTCCCTCTCCACATGTGTCACTCACATCATGGAGTCATTTCTGCTTCAATCACACGCTCAAACGCTTTAGATTTCCAATATGATGGCATGTGGCATTTAGCTAATCAATTTTTCATAGTCGACACTCTGTATGAATATAATGAAGGCCAATATTTTCACAGCTATTCATATTGGTCTGACATGCCACTGCATGTGTGTATGTGTGTGTCACTGCTCATGAAAATCTCTTGGGGGGGTTAGAATCTCTTTGAGATATGAATTATCCCTCTCTAAAAACACAAACAAATGCAAGATGTATTTTTGGCCAAAGAGAGCTGTCAGACCTGATCTCCGTCGATGCCCGCTGTGTGCATCTGCGCATGTTGCTGCTTGTTTTATTTTCATGCATTTCTCATACGTTTGCAAAACTTCTTCGGAGCAGTTCGCTACCAAAATGGCAGTGTATTCCTCAAATCATGTCCTGTTAAACCATTTCACACAAGATGCAGCCTTGCATAACATTACTGTGGTTTTGCTTGCTGCCCATCCCCATACTAGTCAGAGCACTAAGTGACATCCATATTGCATGAGAACATTGCTGGGAAATGGTCACACAAATATACATCCTTATGCACAAGCTTGCATGCATACAATCCCCTCCAAAAAATACATACAACAACATGCATGCCTAGACAGAATGCGTGCATACAAACGCTGATTATAAAGTATGAGCTCATGAGTTCAGGCCTCGGAGCCTGCTGCTCACATAGCACCTCCTCCTCTTCTTGTAGTTTTATTAATTCATTGAATGGGAGCCGAGCTTCACAAGCTCCACAAATCATAATTTACTATGCACTGCGCTAACAGCTGGAGTGTATCTCAGACAGAGTAGTTTCATTTCCCCTGCTGTCCTTTACATGACAACAAAGGCAACAGATCAGTTATTTTTGATTTTTTGAAGCGCGCAAGAGAGGAGCGCTGCAGACGGACCAAACGGAACTGCCTAAAATCAGCGTGCCTCTGATGTTCATCAGTTAGCCGAAAAGCTGGAGGTTAAATGAAGGAGGAGTAAATTACTGCCAGCAAGAGGAGAGGAAGGAGCAAGTGGTTAGCAGAGGATTTAAAAAAACAAAAAGTGGCATATTACACAAATTCACAGAGTATATACTTGAATATGAAACTTCTCCACTTTTCTGTCTTTCACTCTCTGGGTTAACCTTCTCTTCTCTTTCTGCTTCTTTTTACTGATTTTCTCTCCTCTCCTGCCCTGAGGTTATGGGCAGATTGCCAGCAGAGAGTGTGTTTGTGGCTCCCTGTAGAGAGTGTGTAAACTCGACCCCTAACCTACCCTTGAGAGATTCAGTCCATCAAATATGCATATGGTGGAAAGAGGCAGCCAAAGCATATATATTTTTTCATACAGTGAACCCTGCAACAGGCTCTTTCCTGCTCTGATTTGACTGAAACTCGTAGATCAGCTCCAGAAATTGTATGCACCATTTGTCTAATTAACACCGTCTTCAGTCTATAATCACGGAAGCTGATGCCTTGGACTGAAGTTTCTTACTCTTGGTGCAGACTCTGCAGATCGTGACCCCCCTCCTCTGCTCATGCCTGCTGCCTCTTTATCTCGATTTTTTTTTCGAGCTTAGCATCAGCGATTTCCTTTATTTCACCCGTGCAAGCTTCAAGCTGAGAGAAGGCTGCGCCTGATGAGACGGGTTCACACAAAATTTCACAGCCTCAGAGAGCAGGAGTGTGATGAAATGAGAATGTGCCTCACATTTGGTTAGCGTGCACTACAGTTCCAGTCTGTTTACCTGGAAACGTATGAGACAGTGTGAGATAGTCAAATGGGAGGGGAAAGCCTAAAATGCCATCCAAAGTCCTCATTCGGGGTGCAGCAGCACACTGTTTCAAAAGGGATTGTTATCCTTCAGCCAGGATGTTTTAGCAGCTATGGATTCTGTCAGACACTATGAACTGGTATCCAATGAGACAGATCTCATCTTGGGGTGCCCTGGCTGCCATTTGAAGGTATTTCTTTATAAGCCTGGACATAGTCCTGTCATAATGGGATCAATCAAGCCCTCTCTTGAAGAGAAATCCACCCAAAATTGATGGACCTTTCACCGCTGAGCCTGCTGAATTGCTTAGTGTTCTATTCCGACGCCTCTTTCTTTGTAAAAAGTTGCCTGAGTTTAAACTGTATACTTCACAAGACCAAAGACTCAGGTTGCAGCCTCACCACAACATCATACAATGTTGTAGCAACAAGAGATTCTGTGTTTTCAATCTGGAGACGCAACGATCGAAAAGCTCTTATATCACTCCATAAAGGTGAAATCGAAATAGACAAGGCACTTTCAGTGAAATTAGGTGCACCGAAAAGTACATTACAGCACTGTGAATGTGTTACAGTGCATGGGTTGTGTGTGTAAGAGCATGTTTTGCAAGGGGACCCTTTGAGTTTTGAAGTGCTGCACATTTATGCTTTCATCTCCCCCTCTTGAATTACGCTCGGTAATGGATACGCAGCCTCCGGTGATATACAGATTTCGAGTGATTAATATGCAAGTCCATCTCCACGCAGAAAAGTGAACATTCTGTCCTAAACAAGAAATACATTCTGTCCCAAACAGTCCAAGACAAACAAACACAAAAAAATAATGTGAAGCAAGAGATGCATACTAATAAACACCCAGTCACAGCCTCGCAACCATGACAAGCAATGATCCTCTGCATTGAAAGACTTTGGAAGAAGGTGTCTCACTTTTAAGCCTATATATATAAAAAACAAAACAAAAACAAGAGCAAATAGTGGACATTACATCCTAAAAGTCAAGGAGCACATCATTAGCTACACTAATTAGTCTGGGTTAGAGGTTATGTTCATGATTAGCACATCCACCTTGTAGTGTTTTTGCAAATGCAGTGTCATTGAACTTGATGAAGTTTAGAGCCAAACCAACATTACCTCCTATTGTGGCCTTGTCCACACTAACACAGATATTTTGCAACAAACATTTTCTTCTACATTTGGGCCTCTTATTGCACTCAAACAGTGTTTTGGGTCATTCAGATGGTGTTGCGAGTGTATGCATGTGAATGTGTAAAACAAACAGTTTGGGAAGCGATGCTGTCACTGCTCAATTGGTGCATTCCAATTGCTGCTTTGTGTAATGAACATGTGTCTGAAACAATTAAGGATATATACTAGTTTCTTTTCTCTATTGTTAGCAGTAACAATTACAAAATTACAACTTATCTTGGTATTGCTGCACCATTTCTGATTCACACTAAAGAGTAGCTACATTACTCGGGCTGGTCCGAATAGCAATTTCTGTGATCCGGATATTCGGGTCCAATTAGTGATGAATATCCAAATATTTAGCTTGTGAGGGGGTGGTGGCGGTGGGGTAAGACTTAGAATAAAATTATTCGTTTCTTCATTTATTAACACAGTAAGTGACTGAGATATACCAATGCTTCATGACAGTAGAGCCGAGGCCGGGTCCAGCCCTACATATTACTATATTACTTGTTCCGAAACATCTTATAGTTTGCAAAAATGATGAATATGAAATGAATAGTTTTCTGTGTTACCTGGGGCATTGTTGGTGTAGACGGGCTCAGCAAAGTAGTGTCGACAAGGCTACTGGTTAGTCGGCATTCTAAAAGCCTCTTCTCTTGTAAGTGTTGGGCAAAAGGCAGCATTACTGTTTTGTGAATCAAATAGCTTTTCAGTCGAAAAAGCTCTTTTACTGATCAAGTAGTGCTGTAGCGTCCACACAAGCTACATTTTCCCAAGCATTTTAAACATTAGGAGAGCTTTCAGTGTGGTCTGAAAACAAAGCCAAGGATCAGCGCATGATGCCGTCATGCACGTACATATGTGCAGACAGAAGGTCCTCCATCAGCCAGCTACATCTGGTGAAATTTGCCAAACGACAAATAGTAGTTACTGGACGTAACCCAGTTTCTTTGAACACATTGGAAATAGAACAATGGAGGTTTGTTATGTTAGTCTATATACTGAATTTTATGTTTAGGACAGCAATGTTAGAGAGAAGACTGCTACTCAGTGAGGATATAAAGAGGGCAGAAAAATGGCACTTTTTTTCTCTCCTGAAAATAACCCTGAAAGAGGGTCTACAAAGGCAGTTCATGTGGATGCACGGATGTTCAGGCCGCCCTAAAATGGCCCACAAGTTCCTGCAGTGGAAAACAGCCACATGACAGTCAACTGCCGAAGGTCTCACTGTGTCAAAAACAACAAAGTATTCTGAGTACTTAATCTGAAACTGATATCACCGTAAACTACATGAGTCATGTGAGAAAGGAAAACTTGGCAGGCGGTTGCAACAGAAAATGAAGGAGCAGGCCTTGGTGAACAGTCAGTTATCCATTTAGAAAAACCGGAGAGACAAATGAGTCTGTGCAACTCTGCCAGTTGCTTGCAAGGATGTTTAAAGCTAACAAATGACACCCTACAACTGGTAGACAAAGCCTGAACTGAACTAAATGAGCATATCAGTCATGTGCAAAGACAACGTGGAGTCACGGGAAAAGAAAACATGGACAAAAAATAAAATAT
The DNA here is from genome assembly GCA_024666655.1 of Dascyllus trimaculatus. Classification (NCBI taxonomy): domain Eukaryota; kingdom Metazoa; phylum Chordata; class Actinopteri; family Pomacentridae; genus Dascyllus; species Dascyllus trimaculatus. Next base: position 23,912,166 of record CM045461.1, on the reverse strand, counting down.
ACTTCTGCAAGATGGATAACTGACATTTCCAGGCCATGTGCGGCCTCATAACACCCAGGATCAGATCTCAAAGGTCCCATTGAAATGATGAGTGGAACGGACACACTCCTGTGTTTGAATTTGAGAGGCTCACACAGCCATGCATGGATGGCAACAGACACACACTTAAGTCCAGTGACATACTCATAGTCTCTAATTAGCACTGATACGTTGTTGTAAAGGGCAAAGCTGTCTACTGGCTTTTGGGTATGACACTCTTTCGATAACCTTCCAGTCATCAGGAGGAGGAGGGGTGAGGAGAGAGGGAGAAGATCATCACACATGCAAACACTAAAACAGCAGAGAAAGTGGTCAAAATGCCACTGTTATATGCTGTATGTGACTTAACAAGGCTGCTTTTGTCTGTTGAGTGTGTGTGTGTGTGTGTGTGTGTGTGTGTGTGTGTGGTGTTGCTCATTGGTTGGTAATGATTTGGTCGTTCACGCTTTGTCATCATGTCATATTGTGTGTGAGTCATCTCTGTGAGGGGATTCAGACGTGCTGGCCGACACAGAGCAAAACAAAACCATATCATTCTGCAATTTCTATCTCTTTCATGCAGAAACCTGCCCCAAAACCTGCAATTCCTCTCACCTGAGCTGAACTCACAGAAAGAAGCCAAAATCTAGAAATGAAAGGATCGATGACAATTGTGTTTAGAGTAGCTATCCCGGTGTAAAGAGAGAATGGCGGGGCATGTAATAGAGACGGAGAGCCGGTTAGGCGGCACAGAGATTCAGAGAAAATTGACTGTGTGGCAGTGCGACGCTGAGGGATTTTCAATGAGAAAAGAAAAAGAGTAAATTGACTTTAGACCAACTTATGGGTAGAGATTTGGCTGTGACTATGTACTATTGTTGTCAGATATTACCATATTTGAAACGATGATCATTTCTAATGAAGGCAGCATAGGTGTAGCGGTACCATCTTATACAGTAGACTCCTCCACACACACATCTACTCCCAGGTGTCAGTGGAGCGTATACAGTAGGTGAGCTGAAAGCTGTGATGGGCTTGAAGCTCAATGAACCACAAGCCCTCCACTCTCAGTCTCTCTTGTTGGAACAGATGGCAACACCACCGAGAGTCACACTCATCTATCATTCACTATTCATTTAGCCGGGCAGTGTGTAGGTGTGTGTGTGTGTGTGTGTGTCCCCACGGTGCACCTTTAGGTGAAGTGACACCGTGGAGATTGGCTATCAAAAGGGTCAAACTGAAGCTCAGCTGCAGGATTCCAGGTCGGCTCCATTCCCCGTTTGAAATGCTCCCGTAAACACTAAACCCCATCCTAAAAATATGCACGGGTCAAAAAGCTGCAGTACATCTGTTTGACAGAAGAAGAAGAAAAAAAAAACCAGAGCATCCAAGGGGCTGAGCAAAATGTAAAAGAAAGAGTGTTGGTAAAACATATCATGAGATGATGGATGCCATGTGTCAACTGTGACGGCTGCGAATGCTGCGGCACAGTGTCGGTGATGCCTGTCAAAACTCCTCCAGTATTCTCTCTACACTCTCTACCCTTTTGAAGCACGGGAGGAAAGGAAGGGCAGATGTGTATTTAGTGTTTCAACTCATCATCTCTCTCCATCGCTCTCTCCTTCCTTGTAGTCATTTCTGCGAGTATGGAGCGCCTCGGGCAAAAACGCTGAAACCATCTGCTCTGCTAAGTCTGCCTCTCCATTCGGCTTTTGCTTATAGCTTCTCCAGCTTTCTCTTCGCTACCTTTGCCTTTCTTCTCTTTCCCCTCTGTAGAGCCCTGCGGTTTACCTCCCCTCTTGCTCCACTGATCGTAATTTGTGGTTTGTTTAGCTTGTCCAAGGTAGCCTGACCCTAAATTCAAAGCCTATAATAGCAAAATTAGGCTGTATCAACAAAACAATTTCCTGCAATTTAAATATTTAAGCTCAGTGTTATTTTTTAGTTTTACAAATAGCAAGAGCTGGAAGCACTTCTGGTTTTTATTAAGGAGCTGTAAATTCTTTTCACAGGATGCACTTCAGACATTATAGGTGCATGCTTTCAAGGTATCATCCATCACCAGCCCTGCCAAGCCTTTGTTTTCTCAAACATCTGCTTACAGTAGCAAGTAGTAGTGAGCGTAAACGTCTGGCTTCTGAGAAGACGGCAAACTCTGCAGTTCTTGTTGGAATGTTAGTGTAAAAGATAACACAAGCAGTTTCTTATGTCACATACCTTCTGTTAACCTAAAGAGAACAGCTGGTTACATGTTGGTGCTCACAGGCCGGTGCAACAGAGGTCTTTGTGGTTTCACACCGGTTGCGGTTCCTAACCTTTCTCAAGCGGTCTCCACTGGGTAACAACTTCTTGTTATGTCTCCAGGCCAATATCCCTGATGTCCACAGGAGATTTGTGTTGTATTGACCCAAGTGACAGACAAAGAAAATGATGTTTGTAGCGCCTCTGCACATTCTTCAAGCTCTTGACCCTCCATAGTACGACGCAACACCCTCCACAGTTACTGTTTCCACGCCTGCCGAGCTCTCCATTCATGCGCTGCGTTTTACAGTCACAACAAATTTACAACTTTTAATTATCCATTGTTTTTAACAATAGGTGTTGTACTTCAGACTCAGGCAGACGGTGCAGCTAATTAAGCCTACATGAAAGCCATGAGTTGGTTGAAAACATTATTTTTATTCACGCTTGTTCTTGTGTAAGTATGCAAAGGGAAAAATAATCATTTCATTCAATGGTTTAGCTGCACTCATATAGTTACAGTGGTGCAAAAAGTACAGACGGCATTAAAAATCAGAATGAATGTAATTGCAACAGAAAAGTCACGAATGAGATGAAAGAGCATCCTGGGAGTTACAGAAGTCCTTCAGAATATAAAGGTAGCTTTAAAAGTGTGGAACCATTCTATGTTTTGCTCTCTGTCTTGTATCTTTCCTGTGAAACCTTGTTTTGTTTTTTTAAAATCTGTCATTCACTTTTTTATCTCTTGTAATAGAAATGCAGTGAAGCAAAGTGTTTATTCACTGCTCTCCAGTTAACTCTTTCTAAGCGTGATGAAGTCAAATGACCCCGTGTCCCTCCCATTCAACCAGTCTATTCATTAGCTAATTATAATAAATGGCTACTTAGCCAAATCAATTAGAAGACGACTCCTGCTCCACCAGCGTCCAGCTCTCTCCCCGTGGATCACGGCATGGAGGCTCACAGAGGAGCTGACTGGATCCAGAGCTCTTTCTGGGTTAATACAGTTGAGTTTCCTCCCTTTGATTCCTGGAGATTTCTGGTTTTGTGCATTTATCAATTCAGAGATCTAAGGCTAGAGTAGTTATTGTGAGGGTGACACACACACACACACACACACACACACACACACACACACACACACACTCACACACAGAAAGTGGCAATAATATATTCATCAAACAATACTGCATACTGGACTAGGAACAGTATCACACGCTTCTGTCAACAAACGGGCAATATTTTGACAATGCTTCAAACCAATGAATTATTCTGTTTAAATCATGCTTTTATTATGCAGCTGAAAGCCACCGCATGACCAGGGAGCACAAATCTGTATGCCTGTGTATTAAAATTTCAACTGAATTAAGGCAATAACACAAAGCATCCAGTGCAAAACAGCTCTAAATTTTTAAAAGGGAGACACAGAACAAAAGCAGTGTAAGTGTGTGTGTGTATGTGTGTATGTGTGTGTGTGAGAACTGTTTCGGAAAAACCAAACAGTGGACAATGAAGCAAAATGTTTGAAATTACATAATACATTCATTCCATATTTAGCTTTCTGCCAGAAAAACAATGTCCTTTCTTCACATCCAGCGTCCAGTGTTTTACATACATATACAGTATATTTTGTATGACTTCAGTGATCACAGAAATGAGGAAGTCACTTACTCTGGCCATTGTCCAGTATATCATTCACTTCTACAAAGAATCATAGCAAGTTCAATTTAATTTCTTCTTTCTGACTGGACGTTGTTTTTATTCAATTTGTTAAAGTAGCATGTAACTTTTTCTTATATACAATTTGTATGTCATCACTCAAAGTGAGACAATGAAGTTGAGAAAGAAGATTCAACATGATTTAGGATGTAGCCACACTGCACGGAGGACTGGCTGGCCTAGCTCAGGTATCACTGTATAGGGTTCCCACCCTGGCCTCCATGTTCATCCCAACGTCAAGTCCGTCAGGCCTTGGTGCAGGCCTCTCAGGACTGTGTTGTTCAGGTGTAGGTGGTGGGGGAAAGTGGGAGGCAGTGGGTGTTTTAAGACTGTAAAACTCATTTTGCAAGAGCACCCACCAGCCCCCTCTAGCAACAAGAGGTCCAGGTGGCCACAGACAAGCGCACTTTGGGAGACCTGCACAGAGGCTATGCAGAGAGGGTGAAGGGGCTCCATTATCAGGGGCTATGATAAGATAATATAAGCCAGGTAAGGAGCCTGCTTCGGATTTGTTTCAGAACCAAACTTTGCATTTTAGTTACTTTCATGGCAGTTTGCATCTAAAGCATTTAAGTGAACCAACAAACCTTTCACTGAACAATCTATTGAACTCAACATTCATACGTTTTGTGAAAAGCAAACAAAGATCAAATTTTTTTAAATTACGTTGCATTTGCTTGGATTTTACCATTAAAAGCTAACATTTTAGTTCAGACAGGGTGTCCATCTTCACAGCTTTGAGGGAGGGACATGTCATGGACACAACTGTGACATCAGTCTGTATCACACCTACTCTGTCCAGTCGCATTACCAGGTGGGAAGAGACTCTGAGTCTCAGTGGTCTCTTTCTGTCTCTCACTTTCTCTCACTGTCTCTTTCCATTGGTCACACCTTTTTATTTCTTTCCTTCCTACTGCCACTTTCCCCCCCCCGAACAGACTAACAGCAAACTATATAACCAGACAAGAGATAAAGATGAGGTCTGGCAAATCTACAACAGATGGATGAAGATGGCAGAGGCCCTTCTTCTGAAGCACTCAGGTTTATCTGTGGATCTTTTGTCAATCCAGTGTGATCTGCTGTTGGGATGAGCAGCTATTATTATGGAGAACTGGCTTAACTAGATGATCACAGCTCTGTTATTAAAGTTTATAGGACGAAAACTATAACCCGCATGATGTAATGCTAAAACAAGCATCTCAGACCTCTGTAATCTGAAACACAATATGCAAAAGGTCACAGAGAGCATTAGAAATGCATCGTGGGTTTTCTGTAAGGTTTCAAATGGTCTGTAAATGGCAACAGTGTCAAAATGTGACGAATGATAAGCACTTTTGTTTCCTCTGTTGCAACACTGCACATCTCTGTCCAGATAGAGTGCAATCTGTTTTCCCAACTGAGCAAACAGGCCGAACCAGTACACATAAAACACACACACGTGTGCGGAAGCATGCACGCGAACAAACGGAACACAGGCATAAACACACGCGTACATGCATAAGCGCATCATGCACGTACTAGATAAACAAGGCAAAGGGAAGTGAAAGTACTCGCGCACAGTCCTAACTGTAGCAGGGGAGCCGTAGCAGGCGCAGATTGGTAATAAAACTTTCCCTTAGTCAATGGAGTCTGTGAGAGTGTGTTTGTGGGTGTGTGTACTATTTGCTGCTCTCAGCGGTGTGGGAGGTCTGATTTGTAGCAGTAATATCGACAGGCAAGGCCTTGGAATGAGGTCTTTCCTTCAGGGAGCCCTCCTACCCTTTTGTGCCCGTGCAGAAAATGCTCACACAGAAACACATGCACACAACAACTAAGTTTGTATTAATATACTACAGACATTTCCACAGATGCCATCCAGTTTCTAACACTGAACCTTAATAATACTCTCATTTGTGTGCAAGACTTTAGCTTCTAGAACTGAATATGAGCATTAAAAACTGACATTCGTACTATTTTTCTTGTCGCAATTAATATTGATGCACTTTGACATTCAGTTGCTACTGCAGACACATAGCAAGCTGTCTTGCTTGTGCTGATTTTTAGTAGAGCAGAGGCCCAGAGGTACAAAGATGAAGGAAGTTATTATAGATTATTAGTTACCTGAGGGTCACTTGAGGATCCAGGGTTATGTAACTCCTCTCTCGCAAATTGCTTCACAAACAAAGGACAATTAAAGTCATTTATGACACAGAGAAACCTGTTTTCACCTCTAATGAACTGTACGAATTAATTGTTGAGCCAGCAACCATGTTAATGACGAACTGACACTTGGCAACCTCGCTAGCTTGGAGACATTTTATCCCCCTTTTGATACACCTGGTCTTTACTGACAGGACGCAGTTGGCACTACAGTATGGAGAAAGCAGGACGAAGCACAGTAAGTTATTGTGACTCATAAACACTAACTTCAGCAGCTACAACAGCCAGTGATTCCAACTACTTTCAATGGAAAGTAGCTAAACTATGCTTGAAAATTTGCTAAATGTAGCCAGATGATGCAAATTAGAATATTTATGATATTGCTGTGTCACATTTGCATCATCAGTCCTTTACATCAGTTTTCTTCTCTCCTACTGTCCGAGCTCACATACTACATACTATATTTTAACACAACAAAGCTGTTTTTATTCACAAATCTTCTGTTTCTGTTGTCAGACAACTAGTCCTGTCTCACAAATATTGCATTCCTATACAATGAAACTGCATCTAGGTTTTGACATAACACATTTCATGCCTGATTATGTTTCTTTTTTTGTAATGAACATATAAAAATGCATTTCCAATCAACATATCTTTGCCATTGCCATTGCCATATCATTGCTTTACTCTCACTCCTTTTTAGTTAACCAGTCAGATATTAGAGCACTACTGATCACAAACCCAGAAAATGGAGGAGATGCTTAAAACTGTTGCGAATTTTTCCCAAATCATTATATTTTCCTAAGCCAAGTCATTTCGGTGCCTAAACCTAATCAGGCTTCTTTCCCAGTAGGTATGATTCTAAAAAAGAAGCTCTACCAAAGTTTGACAGTTTTCTAAACCTAGTCAAACAGCAAGGAAAAACTGAAAGTAAATAATGAATTTACTTAGCAAATGCAAAGTCCTTAAGCCAAGCAGTTGCCTCCTAGCCTGCTGTATGGAGGGTGTCTAATCCTCCTTTCACACTTTGGAGAGGACAAAGCACACAGTGGGCTTGGACTACTGCCCCATTTGTGAAGGCTGGCCAAGCAGGGGCCATGTCCAGTGGGAGGTTGGTGTCAGGGATCTGTTGGTTGGGGTGTGACTCCAAATGTTTGTTTGGGACCTCCTTGGACTCCCATTCCCTTTTCCAAGCTAATTGAATGGTGAAGTCAGTTGGTGGGATGTTCTTCCAAATTGGTCGTCTAGATGGAAACCAAGGAGTGGGTGGGTTGCAGATGTCTGCATGGATTGGTAGATGGGGAGAGTCTTTGATCTTTTGAAGTATCCTTTGAGTGACTGCTGCTCGCTGGACATGTGGAGGGGCAATGTTTGATATGTCAGGAAGCCAGGGGAGTGGTGTTGAGTGGACGGTCCTGGTTATGGTTCTCATAATTGTGTTGAGCTGGGTGTTTACATGGTGTGTGTGGGGTGACTTGGACCAGACAGGGGCACAATATTCTAACAATAAATGAAAAGGAAACTTAAGTCCAAGAACGATGGTCTCATGGGGGATACAAAGCCCAATTTCCCCAGGTTAAGGTCTTGTTTTGGACTTGTGGCACCATTTTCCAGTCCTTTCACCTGACCCTAACCTTGTGTCTCTTCAAACTGGAAGCTCTTCGTACCATGTCAGTCTTGCGGTTCAGGGAGAAATCTTTCAATACGTAAATGAGAGTGCAGTTTAGTTGTATGGGAATGTCATTCTTTAGAGACAGGGATGCCGAGAACAGAATTAGTATGCAATAGTAAGACTACATGTTAACTAACAGGCACTTTATAGCCAATCCAAACTGCTGTTCTGCACTGCTGAAACCCTGTTTTTATAACCGCAACGTGGTCTGACAAAATCCCCGCAGATGTTAAAAACAATGCCTGTGTTTTCAATTTGGCTGTAATTACATGTAAAATGATTGCTCAGAGAGAAAGTAAGAGAATTTCTTGGTCTCCAACACTCATTTACATCTGTGCCAAACACTGAGCAGAGTAGACGCAGAAAGAGTTGTGCCTGCGGTGGAAATAAAGACCTTGCGCTTGTTGGCAAGACTTGGCAACTTTCTTCGCCAGGGAGTAACAAAGATTTGTCCTGAAAAATTGTTGCTCTTTTGGAAAAAAGTTGCTAAATCTTATGACAAAGTGGCTATGCTGCTTAATATTACAACAGCTATGTATTCACCAACTAGCCGTAGAAGTAGCAACTATCACCAACTCCAAAAACACAACATCTAGTGATAACAAAAGTGGCAAGTTTCCCTGTGCCACTTTCTAATGTGGTCGGGCCTCACCTTTCTCATAGCCTTTAATTCTAATTTAGCCTTTCAATCCTAACCGGAGAGAGCTGCCATTTTGTAATCAATAGCACAAAGCTGCCAGGAATGAAAGACTAAACACGCACATCAAGAGGCTCAGCATCTAACACCAGGACACCTTTCTCACTTAAGCTTGCAACAATAAATGTAACACTACAAAAACAAGGGAAACTGACAATCAGACAGGAACACATCTCCGGCCACAGCACCTTGTGAATCGGAGAGGGCTTGGAGGGTGATGCACTTTCTCTCTGCAGCTGTCCACACTTCTCTCACACCTTGTTCCTCTGCTGACACATTGGCCAATTAAACTTCTAAACTCTGACACTCAAACCGCCTGCTTTTAGGAGTATCTGGGGTATTTGCAGGCCGTGTGTGTGCATGTGCTCGTGTGTGCACGCGCTCAGGATATTACATCCTGGCATTTCTGTCGGGCAATAGATGGACTCCTGTTCAACTCTGAAGCTGCAGAACTTTTAAAAGGTATGAGACAGCAAAAACACAGCATTCTTCCCGAGCCCTGTGCAGCATGGCATAAGATAGACCTCAAAGAGGGCTTTTCATAGCCTCCGTCTTTGTCTCCTCTGGAGTCACTTTAAAACATATTGAGCTGTTTGTTGTCCACATATCAAGTCCTGTCCATGAAGCTCAGCCAATCTACAGACAGAAAATAGAGCACTTTTTGTGATGCCAAATGGCTCATCCTCAACCACAATCAAGCTGGGGAAGAAAAGGGAAAGTCACCTTCAGCTAAATTAGGAGTGCGGTTGAAGATTTTGGGACATTTGGGTGACAAAGCCTCAGTATTTTATCCTTCAACTTAGTAAACTGCGCCAAAACCTTGAAAAACAGCTTGAAACTTGAAAAATGTACTTTTTTTGGGAAGTATTGTGCATCTTGCCAGCGTTGTTGGTGTTAATTCAGATTTAGCGGAGTTCTATGGCTTTGGATGAAAATGAAAGGAAACACTGATAGAGCTGTCCTCATGCTTTAACATATCCATGATCCATAAGTACGTTTAATCAAACTAACAGTTAACACTAACTTACGCCAGTGTTACAACATTACTACAACATGTTGTCACTGCAAAATACTTTATTCCCCTCACAGTCATGGCAGTCCCTCAGGGGTCAAACACTCACATATGATTTCAATCAATCATTTTCTCACTACAAAGTGCCGGCGTACAAAGCATGTCCTACAAAATCATATAATTTCCAGGTGGCTAGCTAAGGCTGATTGACAGGCCTGTTTCATTTTCCTTTCAGATGAAAAGGCCAGAAGATCCCAGAGTATTTCAAAAGCCACAGACCATCAAAGATTCAGTTCACATGTGACAAATCCGGCCCAATGCCGAGCCGCAAAGATCGCAATAAAGACGGTAAATGATTGTCATGCGGTGGGAGAGCATTCCTGTGGGTTATCGGGAACACGCTGAACATCTGCAGCAGGTGTAGGTCTGTGTGAGTGTGACTGACGTCAAATAGACACGTGAGTGGATGTGTGTATGAGAGTGACCGCATGAGTGCATACATCCACGCAGGATTATAGAAACACTGGATTATTTCCTCTGCGCCTCGAAGAAGCCGCTTCAAATCCTTAAATGAACAGTCAAGGAGAGGACAGCGGCTTGAAAAGACTTGGAGATGAAATGGGTTCTTCTGAGTCATTCTGGGTATTTTCTGGTAATACAGTTGCAACAAAACTGACCTCTAGTTTTCAGAACAGAGACGCTTTGTGGGATAAATCAGCCGTTAAAAAATTCACAAATCCACAGTGTGTGTTTGCCAATATTTGTTTTGGGTGACAGCACTTTTTTTTGTTGAATAAAGAGTCTGTTTATGTGTGTTTGTGCGCACATGAAAGAGAGATGTGTGTATATAAATGGAGGAGCAGCACCGACTGTGTGGGCCCTGACACCCAGCAGTAAACAGCTAAAGAAAAAGCCAGACGACTGAGCCCATCAGCCTGTTAGACTGTTGATAAAGGAGAGACCTTCTTTCAGAACACAAGAGCAAGAAAACTTTAAGCCTCCGTCTCTCTTCTTCTTCTCTGTCGTTTCCTCAGCGCCTTCTTCTTCTTTGGCTTTCTGCGATGGCATCTGTCACCAGTTGGGAAGGAGCGAGAGGATGAGGGGAGAGATGGAGGCTACAGGTGTAACGTTACACAACATTTGTGGTTTCAAATATTTTTGACGCAGCAGAAAGACAAAATGTCTCTTTACTGTTAACAGTTAATGTGCTCAAATGCTGCCACAACAGGAGCAAATACACAGCACAAATAATAACACCATTATGAGAAATGCTTCAGGAATCCACAGACTTCGACCTGCATGCTCTCATGCATCATTGGGCGATGTATTACAATTTTCCAACCAGCCACCATCAGTCCAACAAGCAGTGATTGCTAATATATACACAGAAGAGTCTGACACTGTTTGAGAAAGAATCAGATGTTGTCAGATCAGTGTTTTCCATACTCTGATGTATTTGCAGTGACCAGCCACAATACCAACATTGATCTCTACATGCTGATTTTCAATTTTGTACTATTCATAATGTGTAAAATTATATTTCATTGTGCATCTGCTCTCTCTTTCTCAGCTCCTCCTCTGTTTGCTGTGATGACCCCCGAGGTCATCTTGAGGGCAGCTCTGGTAGTCTGTGGCTTTTGGTTTTGGGAGTGGCTGATTAAGGTAATCAGGAGCACCTGTGGGGCCCAGGGTGCTCCTGGGTTATTTAAGAGCCAGGCACACACTAATCACTCTCTCTCTTCTTACCTGCGCAGGTTCAGCTATGGTGTTTTAGTTTCCCTCTTTAGGAGTTTGGTTTGTATTTACAACACCTGTGCAGACATGATTCACACATTCATCACACACACCACTGATTCTACTAATTTTCATGACCCCACACTATTTTGCCTTTTATTTGATCTGTTTTAAGTTAATAAAGATAAGCTTTAATCTCGATACTTCGTGTGTCTCTCCCTTTTTGTTATGGCCATTTTGAGCTGGGTCATAACATTGCACACTCTGAATGAAAGAATCAGTCGGCCATTGGCTTCTGCACAAACCTTTCCAAAACCAACACATTCAAGTTAACTCTGAAAAATCTGTCTATCTGTTTTGAGACATCATTGTCAATCTCAGATTATACGTATGAAATGTGCTGTGTTATCTATTCAGATCTGCAGCTCCTAACTGTGGCAAGGAGGCCTCTGAGTCATTCCGTGCCAACTCACCTAGGGCCTTGATTTGACACTGAGGACCTATTTTCAAAAAATTCATAACTCAAAAAGTATTTGGAGTAGAGCTGTGGGATTTTGCAAGATTACATGGTTTAGGTTGAAGTTTTTGCATGATTTTTTTTTTTCAAGAATATCCATGACCTCAATTGGGAGGCCCTAGGTGAGTTGGCATGTAATGACTCCTCTGAGTGTCCTTACTCAAGCCTGGCTTAAAGCTGATAACTAGCCTTTACTGTCTAGATCTCCTCTATAGTGATAAGGAGAAGAACTGTCGTAATATTGCATGGACTAAGTCTCTATCATCTTCCTGGGCAGCGAGCATGGTGGACAACATTTGGTTAGCTTTATAGTAAAATTTGTTCCTATCTACACACTTAAAGGCTGATTACACTAAAATAATCACCTCTGTCAGAATGCATTTCACAGCGGCTGCAGCTACATGCTGCTAACTTACTTCTCGAGTATGCAACTCAAACTGCAAGTTCCTGATAGACTGTGCTTTGAAATGTGATTTATAAGTTCATTATATACTGCATTGAATTCTCAGGGAGGCAGGCCAATAAATTAGAAAAATAAAAAGACAAAAATTGCCCCACTAAAAAACAAACCTTCGATGGACTGAGTTGCCAGAATACGTGTCCAATTACCCAACGCTACTTTGAAGTACTGCCAACACAGTTCTTGCTTTCAACACTGAAGACGTAGCCACCCTGTTTGACTAAACTTTATTAGAACTGTCCTTGGACTAAGATGACAGGGGCTTTGAGTCTATATTCAATGCCACTTCCCACGTCCGCATCATGGCTGTGCAAGAAGGTGGAGTAAAACATGTAATATGAGTTGATTGTATAAGATTATAAAAAATCACTAATGTCTGTCCAGCTTTCAAAGCCAACTCTCCTAATAAACTACAGCTCATAGACAACAACTGATTGTAACAATCTTTAAACCCACAGGAAGACTTAAATGCAGGGATCACTCAGGAATCAAAATCATATTCTTAACTTAGAAAGCCAGTGGTCACACCAAACAATCCAAAAGACAAACTGCAAAAACCAGGAACAAGCATAAGTCTAAAACCACATATTGATCTGGCAAAAATCTCAAGAGAGAATATGCAAAGCTGAAAACTCAAAAACAGATAAAAGTCATACACAAGGAAAAATAACGACTGAAATGCTTGACAAAGGAATATAAAGACAATCTGACAGATGATTGGTGGAGCACAGTACAATGAGGGGACTGACTGGATATTTAGCTGCAGGTGATGCAGGAAACTGGCAGGTAAGAACATAAAGGCAGGAAGTACAAACCAAGCAGGACACATCAGATAAGAGATTTAAAAAAACAAGATAATAAAATTGAATTTCCAGGACTGTGAGTATGTGGATGTAAAAAGGCTATTGTTATGGTAATTTTTTTTACAAATACAAAGTAGAAAGGTCATACTAATGCAGACACAAAGCTCCAAATAGAGACAGGAGACAGATGTGAGGAGAAATGAATGAGGAAAGGAGAAAGTGGAAGAATAACTGAGAATAGATTTACAGGTAGTGCTGAAAGTACATCCAAGAAACTGCAAAGAGATGGGAGGATAAATAAATGGGTGGATGAAAACAATAAAACAACAGGCCGCCAGAAAACAGATGAATGCGGGCATAATGGAGGGAGAAACATTGTGTGTGTTTGTATGTGTGTGTTTGTGCATGTGTTTGTGTGAGAGTGTGGGATCTGGCGAGCGTTGCTTTTGGCCTTCATTGGGGAGCTGATAAATCCACAGCCATTTGACTCATGCCAGACACCCCCCACCCCAACACACACACACTACATCTCCATCTGTTTGACTTGTGCCAGTTGCCCTCTTTCAATTACCCAGCATGCTTTGCACTCTGAGAGAAATGAGCCTATTCAATGAGTGCTGTGAAAGAGAGACAGATGGAAAAACATAAAACACTAAAACACAGATAAAGACTTTAGGAAGAGATGACGGAGGCTAAAATTATCTTCTTTGTCACCTGAGTTTTATACTCAAACTCGCATGTAACTTTTGATAGCCTGTCCACACTGTGTGAGTAAGCATTATTTCAGCAGTCAGTGAAGCATGTTGTTATTAGGGTCTGAGCACCAATGATGTGTAGAACCCTATTGTTAATCAAGGAGTTATTATTATTGTTGGGCAGACTTTTGCATCGCAATTTGGAGGCACTAAAAATACTCGAAAACACTTATAAATTTAAATTGACACGTACATCAGAACTACCAAAAAATTCAATATTTTGGGGGAATTGCACGAGTGGCAAAATGGCTCAATCGCACCCTCTTTAAGATTCGAAAATTGGATCCCTGAACTACATTTCACCTAGAGCCATGAAATTTGGTACACATATGTATCACATCAAGATGCACAAAAAAGCCTCAAAAATACATACCCAAAACGCAACAGGAAGTTGGCCATTTGGAATTAGGTGTCAGATTTTGGACAATTTTGGCGAAATTTTGTAATTTTTCAAGAGAGCGAACTTGTCCTAGGGTTTAACTCCAAGAGGCCTCAAATTTGGCCAGCATATACTACAGGCATCAGTGATCAAAATTTTTTAAAATGTTCCGCAAAAGTATGAGGGCATGGCCATGGTGGCCCATGGCGTTTCAGCATTTTACCATGAAATAAACAGGAAGTGCTGTCTAACTAGCCTGTACATGCTCCAATCGGCCTGAAACTTAACATGCATGATCAGAGTCCAGGCCTGATGACATGGATATGGCGATATCCATTTTCAGTCATGTTCTGATGCTCGCCATCACGCCATGAAACAGGAAGTGCTGTCTAACTAGCCTGTACGTGCTCTAGTCGGCCTCAAACTTTACATGTGTTGTCAGAGTCCAGGCCTGATGACATCCATATAACGACATAATGATATATCAGTCTCAGTCGTATTTTGATGCTCGCCATCATGCCCTGAAAAAGATATGCTGTCTAACTAGCCTGCACATGCTCAAATCGGCATCAAACTTTACGTGTGTGGTCATAGCCCTAGCCTGAAGACAGCCATATGGCGATAGTCTCAGTCACAGCGACACCTGGTGGACATGCGTGCAGTAGCTGAGCAGCAAGGATGCAAGGACGCGTCCAACACAGCTCAGCTTTAATTAAAGTTTCTAAATGTGTTTCCAACAGTGAAACTAAAATAAACTGATTTCAAAAAACTAAGTGTTTTAAAATTAAAATATTAATTTGGTTGCGATAATACTTCATTTCATTAGGACTCAGAGAGGACAGTTGAGAATTCTATGTTTTTCTTAGGCAGAACTGACGCACAAGAAACCATACAAAATAGCAGAAAGGCCCTGTAATGCCAAAAAGTGACTCAGCAAAATTCATCAAAACAAAAAATGTGCCTCTAGAATTTTAGTGCCATTGTTACTGAGTGTTAACTCACTGTATTAACTCACTGTCCAGCTGGGAACGTGCTGGCGCTAGTCAGTTACAGTAGCTCTTTATCTGTGCTATTATCCTAATGCTGTCCCATGTAAGGGTCAGCCAACAGTGGCCTTTTTTTCGGATTGTTTGGCTTTCTGTTCAGTATAGTAAGATCAGCTGCTAGTCAGCAGCTAAAATGTGTGTACCATGTTCATCAAAGTTGAAGTCAAGGTTGAAAATATGGATGGCTCTTGTCGGAAAATCCACTCATTGGGGTAGTAGACACTGAAGTGAAATGAATCCTGTCAAACATTTAGTTGTTTTAAATGCTGGGCCTTATCCAAAAGTCTCAAACAGACTCTGGGGCACTGTCTAACCTGCAAGAATACTTTTATATGAGGCGCTTTCCTGCTTGATCTTCATCAGGCAAATGGTTTGTTACAAAGACAAGCTGTCTTAAACAGGCAGTTGCTGTAGTTCCAAAACCACTCACATTCCCAAATCCCAAAACCTAATTCGACTGAATGATAATTTCAAATAATGTACAGAGTTAGAAAACACTCTATATAGTGACAATCACAGATGTACCCCAAAATTCTTTCCATTGAATTGGTAAGATACTATGATGGGAACGCATATGAAAGGGGTGAACTGAACTTCCCAAAAAAATAAATACATCTCTAAAATCTTCCACTGCCCACATGTAGATGAACCTGCAGGGATACATTTAAATAGGATGTGAAGAAAGAGCGTTGATGAACAAATAGAATCATTATGAAAGATTATATTTATTTATCAGTGCTTCATCAAGATGTTGGAGACGTAGGAATTCAACCGGATACTTGGAGTTTTAAGGACATTTAAATCATAGGACTTTACCCATTTACCCTCTGAATCCAAAGCAGTTTCTAGGCCTTCTTTTCTGTTTTTTAGTATCTAATAAAAAAAGAAACATTTAAAATTGTACAATAGTTTTCAAGTGTCCATAGATGTTAACAATACTGGGGGAAAAAAACAGTGGCTCAACATGCTATAGACATTTGACAACTTTTTAAAATTTGTCTCCTATCTGTTCTATGTAAACACAGCCTGCAGTTCATCCCACTTCAGCTGAAAAGTTCCTGATTGTTTGTGAAATGACACAGCTGAATCACTCATGGCTTCATATTTGAACTGAGGAGTACAGATTTTCTTGTTTTTTTTTTTACAGAATATGGTTTGAATGTAGAATAAAGTGTTTTTAATAAAACATATTGATTTTGGCTTAGATTTGGACAATTCTGTCAACAAAATAGTACATCACAGACAATAAGTTCATGGACCGTTGGAAGAAAATTGATAATTCTTCCCATTTTTTCACGTTCTTTCTATGACAAATGTGGATGTGTTTTGGGGTTCTGAGGATAACTATAAAATAGGATGGGGAATATTTGACTGGGGCTGCACCATGGCTCAGTTTTTAGCACCTTCGCCTCACAGCTAGAAGATCCCTGGTTCGCATTACGGCTAGGATGCCTGACATCTTTCTGTGTGGAGTTTGCATGTTCTCCCTGTGCATGCGTGGGTTTTCACCGGGTACTCCGACTTCCTCTCACAGTCCAAAAAACATGCTGAGATGAATTGATGATTCCAAATTGTCCGTAGGTGTGAATGTAAGTGTGCTTGGCTGTCTGTCTCTATGTGTGGCCCTTGGACAGGCTGGCGACATGTCCAAGGCATCCCCTGCCTTCTCCCGAGTTGGCTGAGACAGGCCCCAGCACCCCCGCGACCCTACAGAGGATTAAGCGGTGTATAGATAATGGATGGATGGATGCATTTGACTGTCGATATACAATGCTTTATAATTTTCTGTATGTTATTGAAAATCATTCAGTAGAACGATTTGGGATCGATTCCGACAGTATGTAGGGTTCAGTTGTGGAGTTAGAGCCAGGCCCTATTTAGGATGACTTCTCATAGTAACACATTGTTTGCCTGATGAAGGTAAAGCACCAAAACATTGCTGATAAATGTATTTTTGCAAATTAGACAGTGTAAGGAAGTCTTTTTCACCTGCTTGTCCCTTTCTTAAAAATCAGTCTCATGAAATTGATGCACAAATAGTTCCTTGGTCTTAAACCAGTAACTGTCTTTTCAAATTAAAAGCACATAGCTTTTGCTGTGAGCAGGTGGCCAAAGTTTGATTAGATGTTTACCACCTTATTTGTGTATACATCTGCAAGAAGAGGCTTGAAGCACATTTGTTGTAGGCGTCTCTCTTCTCAGCAGACCGCCTCGACACCTAAACCTGTCACAAGTGCACATTTCACATGACAGCTCAGTCAAACCCATTACAGCCTAATATGTTTGCATGTTTGTCCATCAAAGCAGGAGCATGTTCCTATTATGTTGTTTTTTGCATGACAGCTGTTACATTTGCATAATTATACTACATAGCTTCATACAGGTCAAGCCAATTTGCCACCTGAAACTTCAGGTTTTGTGTGTCTTTGTCAGCTGCTTGTGTGCATTACAGTGAATTCATTGGCTCATTATACTGTTAGAGGGGATAATGAAATGCTGCTATATCTGTGAGATCGGCTCCCTGGTAAGGGATGAAGGCTGCCCTGTCAATCAAATGGGGAGATGTAAACAATAAGGCCGAGTAACAGGTGGTTTGTGAGTGAAAGGAAAATCCACTACTACAGACTTCCCTACCTGAAGCCAAACATTCCAAGCGTCTTAAATTCCTCCACCGCATCACACCTATCTGATAAGAAGATGAGAGCTAAATGCTGTGAGAGAGTCATCTTTGGCAGTTACCTCCGCCCTGAGGTGTGCCGTGGTCACCACACTGCATTAAGCTGGTTGCTTAGAACAGCATGAATTCAAAGATTCAACACCCTGTGTGTGGTCGCCAACGTAAACCCTAATAAATCCTATTTGGTCATTAAGATATTCCTGGGAGAGTACGGCCTAAAGCGGCCCCGTTCCTTGGTTGTTCCTGTGTGGACTTTGGGAGTGTTGATTAACGTGCAGTGGTTTCCATTCTGCTGACTCCTTCAGGGACCGGCTCCTCTCCCCACCTCGTTTAAACAGGAGGACAGCAGATAAAGGGCTCCACTTGGTCAAACAGTGCCGAAGAGCGTGAGATGGGCTAATGAGAGCTGCGTGGCTGGGGCCTCCGGAGTGGAGTGTGTGTGTGTGTGTGTGTGCGAAAGGCAAAAAGACTTTAAATTTTGGCTGGTTCACAGCTAAGTCTGTAAAATTAATAGGGCAGCAGCAGCGAAGAACACATCACACACACACACACACACACACACACACATACACATACACACACACCGATATTAAAAACATGGAAAAACAAAGCTGTGCTGCATGTTAGCAGAACATGGAGCTAAACGAGTTACAGGCACAGCCCCACACCCAAAAACAAATTGGTGTGATGTAATGCACAATAGGTGGGGGAAAAAAAAGCCATGGTTTGCTCGCTTCCAAAATGCACATCATTTCAGCCTGCCGCTCCTGTCTCTGCTCAGCTGCTGTAAGTAGGGCACATCAATTTTTCACACTGCCTCTGTCTCTCACTCAGTCTATGGCTGTGACCACAGCACCTGTCTGGGCCATATGTGTGTGTGTATATAACCTTTGCTTTATGTCTTGTCACACAGTATCCAACCCATCCCTTCCAACAAATATTTAAAAAATCCTCATATCTTCACTCCCCTCTGTGCCTACGTAGTCCCTTGAGTGCACTTCTCCATCCGTCTTCCTCACTTTCTCTGCAATTTCTGCTCCCTCGGCTGTGAATCTTTCACAGAACCTCACCACCCATCGTCTAATATATGCAATATGTAATAATCACAGAAGCAAAGACACACATATGTGCACACATGCCACGGAGGGGTGGCTCGATAATGACATGGAGATTGCGTAGAACTACTGATGCTGCGCGTTGCAGGAATTCGACCTTGCACGCAAACAAAACAAGGTTTCGTTGATTTGCACTATACGGAATCTATACCACAGCCCTGGCATCAAGAATCCGCGGAGCAAGTTTGTTGCCCCAGGTCTCGTAGTTTTGAAACTACTCCCTCTGAATTATACATCTGATTTTCTGGATTAGTATGCATTGTGTTCTGCATATACCAAAGATGGAGCAACAATCAAATATATCAAGTGGAAAACAAACTCATGCATTTTTGAAGCACATCGGGGAATAGACTTGTTTGGAAAAAATACTCCTTTAAATAGGCTTTTCCTTTATCAGTGGAACTCATTAAATCACTGCTGTGCAAAATACTGAGTTGAGAAGGTGACAAATGATTTGACTGGTTAACCTTGAAAGAATTCAGACTAAACTGTGGAAGCAAATGCACCCGCGAGTCTGCACAATGCGTCTGTGCAAACACATTTATGTCTCCACAACATGAGTACTTAAGAGGTTATGTGTCTGACACAAAAGTGATAGAGATACATTTTACGAGTCAGTTAAAGCTCCATATTAGTAAAACAGTAAATACAATTTTAAAAAATGAGTTTCTTACTTTAAACCCTTAATCGGAAACAACCCTGAATGTAATGTCTTCTGCCACATGGATAAAGACACACCAGATAACTTTTTGTCCAGCCCCTTTAAGAGACTGACACATTTTCTCTAAATATCACAACTTAGTCATCCTGCATTTAGTATTTTAAGAAAATCCTGTTTGGGTGCATGTCACTTTACACTACTTTAAACCTGCACGGTCTCAACATCTGACTAAACCTCAGCTAATTCTATTCAAAAGCAGCATTAGCTCCCAGCGCTAACGTGACTGCCTCTTTGGTCAGTTTGCAGGTCACCTTCTCAATTGCGTAATGTAAATGCAAAAACAGTATGACAGTGTGAGAGGTGATGCTCGTAGTTGTGTGGCTGCTGAGAGTTATCAATTCAATCTACACTTCCACACAGATTGCAGTAACTTTTAACAAGTCTGCTGCAGCTTCTCCTGCTTTGGTCCACTCCCACAGCATCATTTTTGATCACAGCAGGCAGTTGTTTTTATTGAAAAAGCTCTTAAAACCCTCTGAACACTACCTGCTCAGCATCAAAGAGCAGACAAAGTTCCTAATATTTATACCTTTTTTTGTTTTTTAGAAAATCACTATTGTTTATTTGTACTACCCTTTATCATCTTCACTACCCATTAAATGTTTTGTCTTATTCCACCGCTTAGGTGTGCATTTGTCTCCAGATCTGTTTTTACGACCCTATGTTTAGTCATCTGTTTGCAGCTTGTGAAGTGACTTTCAATTTAATATGCTTAATTTAGAAAGTGTTACATAAATACAGTCTGATTAAAAATGAAAAGGCAGCAAGTAGCTGGTAAACACAGCAGAGCATTT
This sequence comes from Dascyllus trimaculatus, assembly GCA_024666655.1. NCBI lineage: Eukaryota > Metazoa > Chordata > Actinopteri > Pomacentridae > Dascyllus > Dascyllus trimaculatus. The sequence continues at coordinate 23,891,667 of CM045461.1, read as the reverse complement.
TGCAGGTAAAGAGGGAGCTTTCCTTCAGGAACTGGTGGAGACCAAAACAGAGCTAAAAGAGAGAAAAAAGTGGACTTCCAGAAACACAACTGCAAATAAATGGTTGCTCTTTTGTAACTGCTAGCTGTTTAAAAAAAAAAAAATTGCTAACACGTTTGTCATATCAGCTTATAAGGTGATGTAACTATATGTCAAAGTTGTTTTCCCAACTTTTTCTGAAGCCTAAGTGGCCCAAAAATGCTGCTTAAGTAAGCAGTGAGAACTGAGGAACCACCAGCATATTCTAAGATCATCACAAAGTAATGCATTACTCTACTCACATTACATTTGTCTAAAGCGCAGTAATATGAAGCCTTACAGTTCCTAAATTCAGTAAGCATATTGTAGTCATCAGTCAGAGTTACTGCTCTTATTTTGAGACAGTATAGCCTACTGCTAGTGTCACTTTTATTCTGTGTAGTGTTCTTTGGGAAGGTTTTTTATTTATTTTTTTTTTTTACCAAATTTACTGTTTCAAAGTCTTCATTAAAAAGCATAAAACTTTATTAAAAATCATAAAAGAAAGACAGTGTATAAGATATGGCATATATATATATGGTTTGCCATTATCTTGTTAGCTGGCAGTTATGTGACTTGGCATGTAAGGCAGTGTTGCAGAGTAGTGCAGAATTAATGCACTCAGTATTTTAATTAATGGCTTATAGGAATAAAGAAGCAAAGCAATGCATTACTTTAAAAAAAAGCCTTGAGAAGCGCATAATTTATTACTTTTTTAGTATGCTTGTTTTAAGGAATGCAGATTAAAAGCACTTGACCTCCTGTGTAACATTTTTAGTGATGGAATGTTTTTGAGGGCATTAAACAGGTTTGTAGCGAGCCACATACACAGATGCACAAGCAGACTAAACAGGATTCAGATTTTGGGAAGGTATCTTTAGTTGTTTACGATGTAGCAGAAACTCTGATTGCTTTATCCCGCACTTATTGCAGTGCCCTATCAGCCCTGCTTTACAACCATGCACACTTTGTGACATGCTCTGTGGGAAAAAAAAATGTGAAAATTACTGAAATCAATAACAGAACCCATCATTACAAGGACACAGGTCAAATCCTTAATTTCATTACTTCGAGAACTTGTCTTTAATGTACCTTCCGGTTCAGCTTGTGAAAAATGTCAGGTCAACTTGTGACACGATTAAAGTTCACAGTCCTGCAGTTGATACAACTTTTCCCTGACAGAAATATGGGTCAGGTGTGATGAGCCCGAACCTTTAGTGAAGGCTTCCACTGTGAAAATGCTAAATAATTCATCACAAAAGGGCAGTTTTGAAAAGCCTTAACCACCTGAGCTAACCTATCCAATATTGTACAGGGGTCAAGTTGGCACCTGCACTGAATAATATACTTTTATTTTAGCCTATATCAAAGCTCATATGTCTCTAATACCAGAGGGGCCCTCCTTCGCATTAATATCTGGGCCTGGGCAGAGAAATGAGATAAAGACTGAGGAGGAAGTCACTGCTGATAATCTCACTGATGTGTGAATGAAGTCACAAAAAGTATGCAAAATAAGCTTTATAGCTCACATGATTCCAGTAAGAATGAATAATGATGAGATATGTGGAAAGACGTCTCGAAAAGGGAATGAATTTCAGAAAAACATATGCATATATGTGTTTGCTCAGGATGTCACCTCATCGGTAAGAATCAGCAAAAATGACAGCTATAAAATAGCTGTAGCTGGTTAAATAAAGAGGTCTGGAGATGGTTATGTGAGTCTTTGGAGAGCTAATCCGTTTGTCAACCAAGCTGTGGGCTGGGGACAGGACCCAGTACACAGAGACAGAAGGAGTAGAGGAGGAAAGGATAACACTTGGCGGTGGAGGTGCAAACACAGAGGAGCGGTAGGAAATAAGAAATAGAATAAGAGAGAAAGGCAAACAAGGAAAGAAGACTGAAGGAGACGATCGAATGATCAGACAGATGGAGGGTGTAAACACAGGAGACAGGGAAAGAGGGAGGAGAAAGAATTTAGTACAGAGCAACAGCGGCAAAAAGATGAAACTGGGAGCAGATCATGTGGGGAAAAAAACTAGCTGGGGGGATTTGAGATACTGTATAAAGCAATAAAACAAGCAGGCATGACAAGAGAGCCAGAGGGAGCAAGGGGGCAAAAGAGCGAATGAAATGAAGGACAAAAAAAGAGATGAAGACAAAGCAGAATCATGATGACATTGGTGTGTGTGAGAGAGAATAAAAGAAATTAAAAAGAAAGCAAAAAGGGGAAGAGATGACGAGAGAAAAAAAGAGCAACAATATGGAATGGGAGAGAATGGGAAAACAACGAGAGAAGATAGAGACGTGAAAGGGCAGCGGAGCGGCAGAAATCAATTCCCGTTGGGGGTTGCAAGATCGGGGCAGTGAAGTGCAAATGCTACATTATAAACACTCAGTAGGTTATGGCCGCAACACAAGCCATCAATTTGTCCTGGATGTGCAATGAAAAATATCCTAATCGCTTCCCTATCAAGTGATTCTCACATAAATGGAGTTGCTATTGACTCACTGCATGTACAGGCAGCAGAGTCTACCTCTCATAAGGTCAGCATCCAGAGTGTTTCACGCTGCCCTTTATAGTGAGACATTTCCACTGCTCTTGCAAGTTGGTGCTGTGTCAAAAAAAGTTCCTCTATCTGAATGACGTGGTTATGTTGTACCATTTCACGTTATGTCACTGGTTGTTTGATTGAAGAGTTTAGGCCAGCGTACGCCTGAAACAAAGCAGTTTTTCACAAAATGTCATCTGACCACATCTAAAGGCAAAACTGGCAGATGTGTACCTGTTCCGAATGGCCACAGTCAAAAGCGGGGCAAACAGCTTGCCATCACAGCGGTGATGAATCATACATAAAAGGATGACAGAAGACACATTTTTGGATAGGCATTCATGGCGGTGCCAACATTTTTCCACAAAAATGTGACGGAAGTAGTCGCAATAAAGTGGGAAAAGAAACAGCTCAGTCACTCACCTGGATTTTGATTTTTTTTTTCTGATGCCGTTTAATGACCAGAGCCCAGTGACACTTTCAGTTGTGTGAATGTTTAATTAAATATATAATAAATAACAATATATAATTCCAAGTGTTATTAGAAATGTTTGCAGATTTATCATAAATGAAAACTGGAATCTCTCAGTTGCAAAAGTTATTGGCCCTTTGCTCCAAATTGTTGTCATCTTGGGGTTTATCCTGCTTGCATTAATTATTCTTGAAATGTGTTTACCACTTGACTGGAGTCCACTTGTGGCAAATTAAAGTGATTGGACTGAGTTTAAAAAGGGAGAACCCTGTGTATGTAAAGGTCCCACAATCCACACTGCACGTCAGGACAAGAACCAAGTCATTAAGACCAAGAAGCTCTCTGTAGACCTCTGTGATAAAATTGTGGCGAGACAGATCAGGCCAAGAGTACAAAACTACTTCTAAAAGCTTTGAGTGTTCCCAGAGGCACAGTGGCCTTAATAATCGTGAAATGAAGGATGTCTGGAACCACCAGGACTCTGCCTAGAGTTGGTCATCTGGACAAATTTAGCAGTCGTGAGCAAGAAAGGCATTGATCAGGAAGATGACCCACAACCCAAATGTTCTTGGCCCCCTCCTTGAGCTTCAAAAGTCCTCCGGAAGGTTGACCTTTACACCAGCACTTCATCAGTCAGAACTTCATGGTAGAAAAGGAAGAAGAACCCACTGTTGAATGAAAAGCATAGCAGCCCACTTGGAGTTTGCCAAACAGCATCCAAAGGACTCTGAGGCCCAATCCCCATGTCCCCATGTCCAGACTCAACGACTTCGAGGCATATTTCTGCTAAGTTCGTGAGGGTTTAGTTCTGTCTCACTGTCAAATTGTCAAGTGTGTGCAAGCTCTCTCACAGACATTTTTAGCCTTTATGCACAACTTCTGTAAGTCTGCATTCATGCAGTATTTGTCTGAGGGAATTACCCACAGTTTGTAGCCTTGTGACGTTACACACAGGCTTACCAGGGGAAGCTCACTAGAGATTCATAGCCTGAACTGTGTGTAGGTGTTCGTCTTATGATGGTGTCGTAATGAATAGCAAGAATGCGTTCGCTTATGTCTCTTGGTCGGGAAGAAATTATAAAACGTAAAATAAAAAGTCTCAAACCTACAGAAGTATGAAACAAAAAGTGCTGTCCTATTCCTATTCATATCATCTGGACCCCTTGCAGCCTCTCATACTCATTCACTTACCAGGTGGCATCGGTCAAATCTGTGATTGTTTAGTGCTTAGGTCTTTTGAGTGAAGATTGTGATTTAGCCTTAAACATTAAGGAGAAAGAGTCTATGGTCTGAGTGAAACAAAACTTTAACTTTTTAGGCAGATATCTAATCACTTTGTCAAACTGTGGGCATGGTGGTGGCAGCATCATGCTAGGGAGTGAGTCTCGGAAACAGGGATAGGAATACCGGTTGCAGTTAAGGGGAGGATGAGTGCAGATAATACCAAGAGGTTCTTAAAGAAAACCAGCTTCAGTATGCAGTAACTTGAAACTGGGGCAAAATTTTACCTTTTAGCACAACAGTAAACCCAAACATACAGCCAACACAGGACTGGAGTAGCTTGGGGACAAGTCTCTGGCTCTCCTTGAGAGGCCCTGCCAAGGCTCAGCTTTAAACCTCGTTGAACATCTACGGACAATCCAGAAGATGGCACTTCACCGATGCTTCCCATCCAATCTGACGGAGCTTAAGAGGATCAGCCAGGAAGAATGGGATAAACTTCAAAATCCAGGTTTGCAAAGGCTGTACAGACTTACCCAAGAGGACTCAAAGCTGTACTGGCTGCCAAAGGGACTTCTGCAAAGTGCTGAAATAAGGGTCTGAATAATTGTCTAAATAAGAAATTGTAGTCATTGGATTTTTAGTAAATTTGCAGAAATCCACTTTCTCATTGTAGGTTACTGACTGGAGATTGATGGGGAGAATATTCCATTTCCATTCAATGAAAATTCAAATAATACACTGAGGAAATTCTACGAAATGTGCTAAAAGTGAATGGGTCTGAATACTTTGTGAAATGACCTAGATTTCACTGAAAAATTAATTCTGACTGATATAGTTCATCCTGTTGTAGTATGTTCCAATAACGTGGAGTACAGTTCCTCAACAGACACATTAAAGACGCGGGTGATCGATGATCCGCCTTGTGTAATGGCTATATAAAGATTTTCAAAGTCAAAATTTGGCACAGTACCACTTGCAGATTACTAATTTCTTTTGATTCGCTTATTAATTATTCAAATCAATTTTTAACATTTTAAGTGCAACACAAAATACTCCAAATTAAATTTACTGATACTAAAATTCATTATTAAGTGTTATTGGTAGGTCTGCTTGAACAATATCAACCCTGGTGCGGAAACACAATGAAAGACCGAGATTACTGCCACCAAAAGAAATCATTACCTTGTTTTCCAGCTAAAAACAAACACACACCTTCATGACCAGTGGAATACAATGTGCCCATCATTACATGTTTAACAGTAGAGTTGGGGTTGAGGTAATTTAGAAATCAGTTTGTGAGTACGCCTATCTGTGTCTGGGACTTTGTCAGGTCAGAAGTGATTCTAAATACACTCCATTTTGAAGCACATTAAGAAGTTGATAAATTAGATCATGCACGTAGAAAGAAGCATAGACAAGCTTTAAGCACATCCCTGTTCGTATGCAGGGCTGATAAATGAGGCCCCAGATCTTGTGTCCACCAAAGAAATTGATACGCATTATGCCTGGATATGTTGTGCTCTTTTGTGCTTAATGGGCTTAGATAGGACTTGAGAGGATTGCCAGCAATAATACTTCTGAGTTGAGAAGGTTTAATTTCATTGATAATATCACCTTAGCGGCCTGAGCCTAAGCCTTCATCCCTCGGTGCCGTTGCTGTGAATCAAGCCTCTGCCTGCTCTCTCTCCCTGCTTCCTTCTGTCTTGTCTTGTTGAAGTATTGCTGACATGTGTACATTTGCTTTTGTCTTTGGATTCTGCGGTTTGCAGTATCAATAAGTAGCCTACAGCTTTTTTTTCTCCCACTCTCTCATATACACATACATAAATGCCTGCATACACACTCAAGCACAAACCCATAAACATGCCTTGCTCGTAGCATCTTCATTATTAAAATTCCTACAACCATTATGGAACAATGGAAGCCTCCCCACAATTACCCCATGCAATTACTGACACACTTGGTCACATAATAGCTGGTTTTCATTCATTCAGCTGGGCTGTTTTCCTTTAGTCTGTCTGTTCTTTCTTGCCATTATTTTTCATACTCTCTGCCCTCAGACCGGCTGCCTCAAAGCCTCTCTAATTGCATTGGGGATCGGCCTTTAAAGGGTTGCTATGGTGACCGGTAGAACCTTCGCCGCGCCACATGCCTTGCTCGCTTTCCTTACTTCAGCTAAAGCTTGATCGCTCCCAGTCTCTCTCTCTTTTTCCTCTTTCATGTGTCACCATACTTCCTACCTCATCTATACTTTTCCACTTCACACTATTCACCCCTTAATTATTTCCCACTTTTCCATGTGGCTTAATGAAAGCGGGGGAGGATTCCCAGAGGATGAGTGATCTGCAGATGTGGGAGGAGAAAGCTTCGCCAATAAACACTCTACATGTATAGATGCATGTGCATTCACACACACACACACACCCACACACCCACATACAAACCCCAGTCCAGCCCCTAAAACACACACATGGCTTTGAAAGCAACCCTGCTGTGTTGGCCAGTGGTGCAGCAGCAGGCACTGAGAGGCAGCCCAGATAGTGTTTTGTGTATGTGTGTGTGTATGTGTGTGTGTGCATCATAGCAGCTGGCCAGTGGTGAATGCATGCCGGCTGACAGCTTTCACAATGAGAAGGCAACATTGTCAGTCAAGGAGAAATACCTTGCCAGGAACTTTCCCACACTTCAGGTTTAATCAGTGAGGTGTGGGTGAATACATTGTACTCTGGAATTGAGTAGTAAATAAAAGCCACATAAACAAGGACCTCATGCCGGGGGTATTTCCATAAAAGCAATTTCTTTAGGATCTTTGGTTCAGGGCTGGGTGGCGTTTAGCCTTTAGCACTGTTGTGTTTTGGCACTTGTCAATCCAATGTTGGGATTGGTACTGTCAGGTCTTCTGTCATGTCCATATCACTGATGTTCCTGCATGTAGTGCCATTTACTTCTCAGCTCCTCTGCAAAAGTCTGTATTTAGCAGAACTTAAATGTTCATAAAATTTCAGTGTTGATGATTTTTAACCAATTTGAATTACCAACAGTGTTATTAAGGTTAGACAACTGACACATTTAGCTTGAGGCCCTCCAGTGGAAATCACATTTTTGTCAACATGTCCATATGGTGCTTTTTATTTGCTGGAAGACAAATCATTAACAAAATAAGCAGTCACCACCACGACTGAGCATTTTCATCTTTAAACTACAGCATACTGATGACTAACAGATGCATATTTAACAGACCTAAGGAACAAATCCTGCCAACTTGCAGGGTGGGGCTTGCTTTCTTCTTCCTCTTCTTCTTCTTCTTCTTCTTCTTCTTCTTCTGTATCTGCCTCTAACATGTGTGGCTTATATACTCTAATATGACAAGCTGCCATTGTGAAGCGCAGAGTAGTTTGACAGTGTTTGGACAGAGGTGAGCTGGTGTGCTCAAGTTGCAGCGAGTGCCGAGTGGATAGAGAGACAGGGACTTCATAGATCTGCACAATCTACAGAAATCAATGGTGTAGAGTCATCTAAGCCATTTTAAAGCAGGAGGGGTTTATTTGAATGGAAGAAAACTTCTAAATAGGTAACTTTGATGCACAGAGATGAGTTTCAAGAAGTTTATTCAATGCCTGGAGTTGGACTTGAAGGTTTGGAAATGTCTTAATGGTTCAAAAATTGCAACATAAATGAAAAAGGACGCAATCAACCATCTCTCTGTCAGTATTCTGATGAGCCACACACCAAAGTAGGGTAAATACCAGCTGTCATAAAAAGAAAGGTGATGGAAGTGAGGTATATCATGATTATATATATAGATAGAGTAAGTGAGAAACAGGGAAAAGTGCAGAGGAAAGGTTCTTTTGGTTATCACATTCAGTCATCCAAATGGCTGCGGATTAAGTGGCTATTATCTGTGCCACCTGCTGTTTAAACTGTAAACAAGTCCAAGTGTGCATGTGTGTGTGTGTGTGTGTGTGTGTGTGTGTGTGTGTGTGTGTGTTGCAGATGACATTGATCCACAGCCATGTTCAGCTGGGTGCTACAAAGCCAGCACCGGGGGAAGTTAGAGCCCCACTAGATTTGCCAGTTTATAGCACACAGCCACACATACAATCACAGCATCCCACTTTCGCCACTCACACTAAAGTACACACACATGCACACAAAAACTTTGCACACATAAACACTGACATGAGCAAATAAGCGCAAAAAGCCCGACAGCCTCTGCAGCTCTATTGAGCAGTGTAACCTGAGCATGAAGAAGACATTAGTGCACAGCGACTGTTTTTCTTTCCCTTCATCTCCTCCAGTCCCGAGGGCCATGCACTTCCACATACGTGTGTGCGGCACACATGCATTTCCGCAACTAGTTAAACTCAGTGTAGGTAAAAGCCCCTGCTGATCCAGCCATTTCCTCTTTTCAACAGCAGCCAAACAAGCCACTGGGAGAACTACACATTCTACTTACCTCCACCTCTCTTTCTTCGTGTCTCTCCTGCCTCTTTCAGCATCTCCTCCCTCTTATGCGTTTCCTTGTACTGTCTGCTCTCTCCATGCCTTCCCTCCTCCCTCCTACCTCGAGCTCTCTATCTCAACTTCTCTGCCTCTTCTTTTTTCTTTCCTTTATGGACAAGCTCCCTGTTCACTCTCCATCTTTCTCCTTCTGCCTTCAATAATTCAAGTGGCTTTTCTCTTGGTGTACAATATATGAGGTCGGAGTCCCTTCAGAGACAGTGAGAGCTCGAACATCGCTGATGGAAGAGAGTGTGCGTGTGTGTGTGTGTGTGTGTGTGTGTTGCAAGTGTGTGTTTGTATTAAGAGAGCTCTGCATCTTTAACGTAGCAATAGATTGCAGGACCTTGGATGGATGTATTTATATATACATATATATATGTGTGTAAGCTGGTCTATGTGCAATTTTTTGCTGAGTGAAAAGACAGCAGTGGGAAAGTTTGTGAGCTGGAATTTAGTTTTCTCCTGATATATAAAACAGTAAACCCAGAGTAAATGATGCATAAAACTTCTCTGCCAGTTCTTTGTAAATGTACTCTTGATATTTGCTTTACTTACTTTTGCATGCATTAAAAACATGTATTTAACAGAGCTAGCAGGCTATTCATGAAGCTCACAATGAATCAAGTAAAATTAGATTATGCTTAATCTAGCTAATGCTATTCAGTCATTTAGGCATTTTTGGCTGAACATTTTGTGATTTAAGATTGGTTGTGCTTTTATTGTGAAAAACTTTGCCACTTTACATCATTATTGACAGTATTTAAACGGTATTCTGTCATACTAAAGGAAAAGTGTCAAACCAAGTGTATAACCCAATGGCAAATGACAGCAGAATATAGTAGATTTTTCAAAATATTTTAAAGACGTGCAACTTAATCATCATACTGGCGTAAAATGAAGAATATACACACTGCTCAGTCTGTGTGTGTGAAGCAAAGGAACATTTTAAATCCAAACTCCGCCAGAAAAAAAATATATACATCAGAGGGAAGAATCAGACACAGATGAGGATGTTTGTGAGTCCCAAATCTGATCCCCAAGCAAATGTAGTGAGGGCTCAAGTTCTGCTTCACAGCTTCATAACACAATTACAATCCGCCGATGGGTGTAGAAGACCACAAGACTGAACTCTTACCGCACATCTTTTATAATCTGCATGATTTTATGTATATGGTTATAAGAAATTTAAATGGGGGAAAATCCATATAATTTACAGACATTCCGATGAAGCTGCCTTGTATGCAACCTTGTTTATAGCTCACTAAAATCAGACTATAGCAGGAAGCTCGCTAGTTCAGTTAGCTTCAAGTTACTGGGCGTAAATCACGGCTGTACTGAGGAGAACTGGACACTGGACTCAGAGATGTTGCCCAGTCACTCGATGGATGGAGTGAATGAAAATTACTTGGCTAAAGAAGGAGCCAAAAAAGCTTTCTAGCTTCTGGGTTTTGCTTCGGCGTGATGCGGCCCACTGCACATGCGAATGAATGTTCCTCCGCTTGACCCATAGACATTCGGATGACATCAGGCAAATAAAACTCACTTTTATAAGCAGCGGGAACGCGTTACAAACCTCTGTGGATTAAAAATTCATAAACGAATGAATAAAAACTGACCTTGTTTGTGGTTTGGAAGTGTCCTGTAAACCGTTTTACAGAAATGAGTAAAAAAAAGCTTTCGGGGCCGTAGAGGATTTTACAGAAAGTGGCCACTTGGAAAAAATAGCAGTGAAGCCAAGTGGCAGCACTGGATCCTGCTGTCTTACTAGATCCAAGGCATAAATCCTTAGTGATGAGTTTTCTCGATGTAAGGACTGGTTAGTGTGTGTGGTGCAACCCTTTAAATTTAGTCATGCATAATTCCCCACAGATTAAACCTTTATGTTATAATGTAGTCGAGTTTAAACTTACGACGAGCCAGTTTTGAAGCAGATTGATGCTACCTGTACTAGTGCACGGACAGATATGCATGCATGAAGAAAGAGACATGAAATAGAAGGGGTGGGAGGGGAAGCACACTGAAACACACAAAGCAGGTTTAGCCAAATGCTGTGTGTGAATAAAGCAGCTAAATCCACTAAATCTTCCTCTGTCTTGAGGCGTCTGGTTAGAGAAAGAGAGAGAGAGCGGTGGAAAGGCATGATGCAAAAAGATGAAGCCAACGAACAAGAAAGGCTAGCCCGTTTGTTTTTTTTTCTTCTTTTTCCCATGCAGCAAAAGGGAATTTTAGGTCAAGTAGGAAAGCAGCGGTGGAGTGCGCTTGTACCATCCTCCAGAGAATATCAAATGGGAAACCATTCGACTTGACAAGGACATTAAAATCCAATATATTCACATTATGAGGCCTGCGCGTTGCTGAGGTTATTTTGGACAGCTCCTCCCCATACAGCGCACACACACACACACACACACACACAGAGATCTCTTTGTGAACTGAAGACAGCTCTTCTGAAGTGTCATCAGCAATATTATTTGGTATTTGTCACTTTGGGGACTTGACTGTGATCCCAATGACAGTATAAGCCCGATCACTCATCGTGACTGCTCGGCACATGTCGATGTCCATGAATGCAGATTGATCTGAAAGCTGGGAATGGATGTGACTATACATATTCCAACTCCTGCAGCATTCAGACGCTACATGCAAATGTGTCTGAAGCACAGACACAAAGTGGTCGATGGTCATTGTTTGCCACTGGTTTAAGATAGGAATGTAATGAATGACATCAGGGTGCAGGTTGGAGTCTGCACACTAATGGGAGGGTAACTTTGACATTTCACCAGTCTGAGTATTACTCCTACAATTACCTCTTGACATTTCTGCATCAGACTCATATTTAGGCCTCTTTCACTGTCAGTGTGTGTGTGTGTGTGTGTGTGTATATGTGAAAGTGTACGATTAATCCTCTTATTTACCACCACTGCAAACATTTACAGCAGTAATTTCCACCCCCGTCTTTGATAGTGAGTGGGCTTTGGGGCTGCCGGTGTATCTGCGTGGACTCAGGCTCCAAATCCCCACAACGGCCACAAACACGACTCAGTCCGGACTTAACGAGTTTTACTGCTTTATCACCTCGCTCTCATTTAAATAGAGGATGGGATTCGATTTTTTTTTTCAAAGGCTGTTTTCTCTTTTCTTTTCCTGCAGTTGAGTCGAGAGAATGTTAAAACGTCGTGAGGGATCACATAACGGCAGTTTGAATCAAAGGCAGTCTGAGCAGCATTGATATTCCTTCACTTTACCAGGCTATAAGGAAAAGACGCCGCGCCGTGCAAGTGTGCGTGCATGTGTGTGTCTATGAAGCTGCTGCTTCTTCTACATTGCCCAACTTCAAAAGCAGCGTCTCCACTTTAATCTTCTCCTCTCCTGCACTGCGGACCCAAAGAAAGACAGAAGAGAGAGGCCCGGGCTTGTGCTGCCACTCCCATCCCTCCCAGAGATGCCTCTTTTTCTCTGTCTGCTCTTCTCCCTCAGTTTTTTTCATTTATAACATCCTGATGATGCACACATGCACTTACTGTCTCTCTCTCTCTCTCTCTGCCTGCACACACACACACACACACACACAGGGCACAAGTATTCACATGCTTGCTGTGTAAATACACCGCTATCGCTACACATGCTGCTTGGCCTTGTAGTGACTTACAGTAATAGCCTCATCGCTCTTTCTCTCGCTCCCACTCACACAGTCACACTGCATTGCAAGGCACTGGCGCAGTGAGGTGAATGTATCAGGCATATTAAGTCATACTAGGAAAGCGCTGAGCAGCGGGTGTGGGAGAAAGCTGGAGCGGGTGCCTCGCGATTTCCGCCACTGCAGCGTCAAAAATTGAAAAGCCAATTCCAATTGGACCCCAGTAATTAGAACTGACCTGAATGACTGCACTGAATATGGAATGAGAAAGCGAAGGAGAGAAGGGCAGAGTGGAAACAAGGGCAAATGACCTACACCTCGAAAGGTGTTGTTTCAATGGATGGGTATAAACGAACTCTATGGAGCTTAACTGTCACCATAATGACTGTATGATTATGCTGACAGTCATGTTGGTTACATGAGCAGGATTGCCAAGTACTCTGCGAGGAACAGTACAAAATTTCAGAAAAAAACAGTTGTGTGCTTTATTTCCAAGAGTGCAAATGACATCAGTCTCTGGTTGCCTGTAGCCTTGTTTGGAGTTTGAAGACTGGAAGCAGCAGCAAACAGCTAGAGCTCTGTTTAAAGTTCAAAAATACAACCCTCTAAAGCTCACTAATTAACACATCCTGTCTTGTTTCTCTGACTATTACATAAACAGACGCTTCTTAAATGGCAGTATTAGGGTTAGTTAAATGTTAAATCCAACATGTTCTTTTAGTTATGCTAGAGGACCAGTTTCATTTTGGCTTGTCATAGCAGGAAAAGTAACGGATGATACATATTTGTGTTAAGTTGGCTCAGTTCCATTAAGAAATCCTTTTGGTGAAGTTTTTGTTTAATCTTGTCAGTATTTCATTATACAACCATGTCTTCCAAATATTACATTTCTATACAACTAAACTGCGTTCTCATTTAGATTTTAAAGAAATGTATTTTCTCCCTGTATGAAGGAGCATAAAGAGGAAGGACATGAAAATGGAGAATGCAGGCAACAGGACCTTCTCCCTGAAGGCCGAGGTTTGCATCCTATTTGGGGTCCTTATCCTTAGACTTAAGTTTGGTTTATGTTCAGTTTTTACTTGCTTTTTGGTTATGTTGACGTCACCAGTAGTCTGGTTGGCCACTTTCACAACAATACCTGTTTATTAGAAGCTTAGGTATGTTTATACACCAAGATTACTTGGTTAGGGTTATAAAGACAGCAGGGTTTGGGTTAACACACTACCTTTTCACAACAAGCTTCTCCTTTATTATCTGGGTTACCAGGATGATGAACTCCATCCCATTTAATATTTGAATGGTTGAGAAAGTACCAGCAGTAAATCACTGCAGTTTTGCTGTATAGGAAGGTTTGCCATATGGTGTTTTTTGTATGCATGCTTTCTAGAAAAAGTACTGAAGAGAAAGATCAGGATTATTATCATGGAAAAAAACACATTTTACTTTGAAGATGTACCTTTGATACACAGAGATGAGTTTTTAGGGGTTAAATCAATGACCAGAGAGGGACTCTAAGCCATGTAGCCATTTTAAAGATCAAAAACTACACCTTTGGTTTTCCTGCTGTGACAAGCTAAAATGCGGAAAAGCTCTTATTGGTCTCGCTGCTCTGCTGTTACTGCTGTTCGTGTAGCATTTCAAAATGCTCACCTCCGCCCCATCCTCTGGAGTCAACCTTCCTCAGGGGGAAGTCAATATCATCACTCTCCACTCTCTGCTGCTCTGAGCTCAGTGTTTGTACTGGGACCAAACATCTGTACTTGCAGTGCTATATACTCATGTACACCTGAATTAGTCACTCTGACTCATACTTTTCTGCATGGGTTAATCATACAACATACACTGTCAAGTCCTTATCCTGACCTAAGCACAGCACAGAATGAGCACAAATGACTCATTTCTATCTCACTTTTGGAGAAAAGAAACAGTGGACAAGGTTCTTTCCGAAAATGTTGAACTGCTCCTTTAAAATGCATCACTGTCAAATTAAAGTTTAATTTCAGCTCAGATAATGTGACCTGCTTTTCATGCAAATCAACCTGATTTGCATATTTCTCTTCAAAACAAACAGCAGCGTGTCAGATCATTTAACTTCTATTGAACTTATGGCTCCCAGTTTAATGAAAACCCTCCAACAGCTTGTTTTCAGAGAGAAGACTCACGTTTGTTTGTTTATTTGTCTTTCAAAAGAAATCATATTTGAAACCGGTCTGATCTGACATTACCAACTCTCCCAACCACCCCCACCACCCTGCTCACTCCATCCCCCTTTTACCATTTCACATCCAATCTCCCTCACCCCTAAATCAACCCCCCTCCCCTCCCGCTTCACCTCACCCTCACCCTTACCATCCTCTCCCTTCCTTGATTCATTCTGCACCTTCATCCAGCCTCTCTCTCTGCTGACCCCATCCCTCATCCACCGGGCTCTCCATCACTGCTGACCCTTGCATCTCCCTCTCTTAAACTCCCCACTGGTTTCACCTTGACCCTCACCTTGCCCATCTACGTCCAAACCCGCCAAGACCGATGGACTGAATCAACGACCCTGATGCCAGAGGCTGAAAATGAGAAGAGGGAGGGAAAAAAAAAGAGCAGAGGGTCTTGAATGGGGTGAGCCGAGAGATGGCAAGTTAGAAAATGTCAAGTATGAGTGACGGGGTAAGTTCGAGGGGTTGCGACGTATAGATACGAGCGATGGGATTTATTTCCGCACTTGCACCATCACAAACATACACACCAGTTCACAAAAACTGTCAACAACACTGGGATACCCAGGACGCAGCACAGTGAAATTAGAGGACACACACACACACACACATAGCAAAAACACAACCTCATCTCTCTAGTAATTCCTGGTTGCTTTCTGTCAAATCCAACACAGAGCACAATAAAGACTATTTAACCTCTGCACACCCAGCTATTTCAAGATTGTTCGTTTAACTGCCTTTTGAAAGGGAACTGAATGATTAAAGGGTCATGGTTTCCCAACATACTGATGCTTTCCGTTCATAAATCATATCAGAGGTAATAAAGTGCTTTCAGCATGCAGCACAGAGCACAATCAGCATTTCAGCATCCAAATATTGTGCAAATTGGACCAAAAAGCTCTCTTATCAGCTCAGGATGGCTTTTCACGCATTATTTTCCCACTTATTCAAACACCATTTTCTATTAGGGATGCAATAATGAGTTGTCACGTCGTGTATAAAATGTCAAAATATAGTAAAAAGTCCAGCAAATTCCAAAAACCTCAAACTGGCACAAAAGTTATTTAACATGCTATCACTGAAATCACAGTTGAGAATGTATTTGTTTTTCTCGATTAAATGACTTAAAAGATTAGCTGACTGTCAAAATTGTTGGTTAATTTTCTGAAAGTGTGCTAATTGTTTTGGCAGCAGTGTTCTAGCAGGCCATTAAGTTACTGTATCTCACTGTCCAAGACTGAACCAACATCTGTGCGGAGGTCATTGTGAGAGAGCAGGCTGCCAAACTTCCTTCAGCAAAGCAAATCAGCTGACCAGCCAACGGAAGAGGCAAGTAGCCTGCAAGGAATGGAGGGGGAATAGATGCAGCCATGCATTTACAGGCATGGGGTTAATGTATGTGCACATATACATGAAATGACTGTTGTTTTCTATGGTAACAGCACACTGAAACACACACACACAGCGATGGGGGAAGGTATTCCATTAGTGGGTGCTGTCGGGACCAGAACTCTGACTGTGTTCAGCCTCTAATGGCCACAGTCCTGCAGACCTACAGTAATCCAGCAAAGCAACTGGCAAGAGTGTGTGTCAGTGTGTGTATTTGTGCGTGCTTCTTGCTAGTGTGTTCCACCCCCCTGTGGAGCTTGTCTCTCATCTGTTTATGCACTCACCAGTGTCATTGCATTTCCTGCCAATGTTTGCACAGCGAGGAGTCATCTGTATAGCATCAAACCTGCAGTGCAGAACTTCTATTGCACGTTACACAACCTGTATTGGGCTTGCTACTTGTGAAGCGGATAGTGTTGCTGCCACTAATTCTTCTTTATCTCCACCAAAACAAAGAAATTAATTCATCTTAAATTCTGACCACTTCTGCCCGCATTCATATGCAGTGTGTTTCCTTATTAGCTGTAGCCGTCACATCCCAGACAGAGGTCAGGGTCCCTGCAGTATCATGTCGAGTGGCTGGACCTTTGCTCCCCCGTATGCAGTCAGGTCACCGCTGTGTGACAGCTGTGGGCCTCTCCTGCTCTCTTACTGGCACTGGCTGCTGCCTCTGGCCCTCCTCCAGAAGAGCCACATTTAACCCAAACTGGCTCCGACTGGAAATGAGAATTGCTCTCTTGATGGCATTATGCAGAGCTGAAATTTTCGACTTTGGGAAAGGTATGATTGACCAAACGGGTTTTGTCTGGGGTCTGCACAAAAGATGTGTTCTACCGCAATGGTTCGATTACTTATTCAAAATGAAAATCACAGTTTAAATAGGTTCTTTCAGCCAGAAACTCAAATAAATAGGCTCAAATTAGTATTAAGCCTAATAAAAAAAAGAAAAGAAAACCTCTTTTGCCGAGTGAGTCACACTGGGCAAGCTGTTATTGTAATGTGGTGTCAGCTAATGCCATACTTCTTTCCAGCTTAAGATGACAACATGAAGCTACATTAGTCAATATTACAGGGTCTCAATTAATGGTCACATAATCACTAGGTAAAGCTGAAGATTAGTCTGAGCCAATTGTAGCTCTTGTGCAACAAGATTAAATATTTGGTCTGGCTGGCCATATCCAACCAATTCAAAATGTGCTATTTTAAACATGTTAGTCAACTGTATTGACTTCATAGAGACACACTACAGGTTAATAGGGTAAACTAACAGATGTCACCATGAAACTCTCCAAGTTGACTGCACACATTAAGATGATTATGTTTTCGTATTATAAGTTTTTTGAATTTGTATGTTTGACTATGCGAATAATGCATTATCGTCTTAGATATGTGCTGATATGCATACATTCTCAGAACAGAACTCTCAGCTGGGCTATGAAGCCCGGTTCCAAATTCTAGTTTCATTTAGTTGACGTAGTTTACAAAGGGGACTTTAGGGGGGATATCTGCTTTAATCAGTCCAGCCAGAAAAAAATAATATTCTCTATGTTTTAAGGAATAAATGATTATATAAATATGTAAATGATGTAAACAATATATGAATTTCATCATATAGAATAATTTTAGTTGATTACTTTCATTAAGACAATTATTTTTTTCGTATACAGGATTTCTGAAATTGTTTCAGTATTCAAAGAAGATATTATCTAATTAAATATGCACTCATTTGCATAAACAAAACAGAGAAATAGTAGTAATAGCAGTTTGTAGAGAAAAAATAGTGTACTTAAGATGTTTTCTTCCCACTAGTCTGATAGAGAACATGTTATGAAAACTAAATATCCTGAAATCTCTCAAAAATTTGACCAGTGCTTTTACCTGTAGCGTGTCACTTCAAAATTTTGGTCTCTGCAATTTCCAGCCTTACAAAATGCAAAGAAAATCACCACATCACCACTTACACTCTGACAAAATTGCAGCTTGGAGAACTGTACAAAGTGTAAGCTGCACATAAATTTGAATGCATTGCCGGTGTCATGCACAGCGAGCACATGTAACATTGCAGTGAACCCCGCCACAATACATGCACAACATCCCCCCTAGAGGAGGCTCAGTATTGTCGGAGGTGTAAAAAGTGGAGCTTTCAGGGCCCTCATTTGTCAGCTTCTGGCGAGAACACCGCTGACAGCCGACACTCTCGCGCACACTGTATCACACCTCTGATGGATGGCAAAATATATGACAGGATTTTTGCTTCATCTACCTTACAGATTACACATGGACTCAAAGGTAGACCCCCACAGAGACCAAGAGAGGCAGGCGGAGATGGGAGAGGGAGAGAGAGAAAAAGGCTCGAGACACCGTGCATACGAATGTGCAAAAGACACCTAGAAGGCAGAGGGAGACCGCCGAGACTTCTCAAAACTCTCATTTAGTCTTTCTCTTTGTCTTCCTCTCTCTTTCCCTCTGCTCCCTCTCCTCCGCCGCAAAGCACCAATCTCTCCATCACATCCCAGTGTGACTCAGCACCCCACTGATCAAACACTGTCTAGTCCTTCTTTTTCTCCATTTCCATCTCACCCTCCTTTCCTTCCTTTTCCCTTTCTGACTGACAGTTGGAGGCAGCCACACACAAACAGCTCCCTAAAATGCCCCCCTGAGGGACCGAACCCTGTATTCTTGAAAAGTAAGAAGCGCCCTCCAGGAGAAGGCTTTACAGAAAAAGTGGTGAATAACAAGCCAGAGAGAAAATAACAAGATGAGATCACAAAAACAACTCTCTCTGTCTTCTTTTCTCCTTCTTTCCTCAAGCGCCTGTGCATTGCTGGCAGCAAGGATACCAGGAGACAAAGGGACACACTTTAACTGTCTTTTTTACAGCTCCATTCGTTCCTTCCTTTACATGAACCCTCTTCTTTTTCTTTTTTTCTGCCAGACTGTCCCCAAAACCTTGAAAATCTCCAAAAAGCCCCAAAAGTCAGTTTGTTCCCAGCTGACAGCCAGGCTAATAAAGCCCCTTAAAGTCAAGCTTCTTTCATTCCCTTAACTGACAAGAGGCTTTACAAATCATGATGGGATATGCTGATAGCCCTGATGAGATGAGAAGTAATGATCATGACAGACTGAATATCACAGATAGTCATCAGTGCAGTGGCTTGTGAGAAATAGACACAGCTGAAATATCATCCCTATGACGGTGTTTCATAGGGGCATGACATGAGATCAGATGACAGTGTAATTTAACAGGCAGGGAATAGGTAAGTGCGGCCAGAGCTTGGTGTGGAATAAAAACCTACCACAGTGGCCGGACTCTGTGGAGCCTTTTCTCTTCTGTGAGCTATGGATTTACAGATAAACCTGATTTATGGATGTTTAGCCACAATGCACTAAGGAAATACTATTCCTGCAAAGCGTAAGTCACACTGATTCAAAAATTGACTGAGTTATGGCTTTAGAAAGATGGAGTGTGTGGCTTCCCCTCTGCTAACGTCGCCAGTACTCCAAACCAGCATAATAGCATGCACCTGAAGCATGTCATGACTCAAATCATGCACAAAAATGATCCGAATAAGTAATTCCCAATCTGATATGCCAACAGTAATTAATGTGCACTTGTACTCGCATGAATTGACCATATAAAATGCAGCTTCCTCACCAGTGTCAATACAGTATTCAGTGCTCCTGATATCAGTCACAGCAGGTAATTGCAATGCAATCCATGGCCTCATGTCACCTTACAGAGAACCAACAATCATGCTGATGTAATTTGCTCCATGGGTCACAGAGGGCATGGAGTCCATTCCAGCCGATACAGAGCAAGAGGCGGGGTACACCTTCGACAGTCGCCAGTCCATCAAGAGCTGAGGGTTATGGCTCACACTCACACCTACATCCAATTTAAAAACACTAATCAACCCACCATACATGTTTTCTGACAGCCAGAGTTCCATGAAAAAAACACACAGGAAGAACATATAAACCCCAAACACAAAGATCCAGGCGACTGGGAGGTTTCAACCCTTCTTGCTGTGAGGCGACAGTGGTAACAACTGCACTACTTGTAATGAGTCGATATTTTCAGAAAGTGCTGATTAATTCATTTGTTATTGCCTCACAGGAACACTTTAAATCACTGCTGCAAAGTAAAGTATTTTCGGACAGGAAAAAGCTATGGTCTGGGTTTGGTTAGGTTTAGGCACAACAATGACTTAAGAAAAGATCATGATTTTGGTTGTTAATCGAAGGGTAGACGCCCTTCGGTGTCAAGGTTTAGATAATAACTATTTGGTTATGGTTGAGGAAACAAAACAGCTAATAGAAGCCAATGGTAACCACCTGCAAAAAATGGAACACAAACAGCTGTTCACCTACATCCATCCAGTCACTATACCTGTTTTATCCTGCAGAGAGTTGCAGGAAGCTGGAACTGCTGAAATTAGGTGAGAGACAGGGTACACCCAGGACACATCACCAGTCCATCACAGGGCTAATACAGAGAGACAGACAACCATTCACGCTCACATTCACACTTACAGCCAATTTAGAATCACCAGTTAACCTCAGCATGTCTTTGGACTGTGGGAGGAAACAGGAACACCGGGACAAAACCCACGTAGGCGCAGAGAGAATGTGCTAGCATGGGGGTATGCGGATTTTAAATACTAAACCCTTTAAATACATTAAAAACAGAGCAGTAGTGTTAAGATTCCTGGAGTTAATGAGAGATTGGAATTGATATCAGCAGATTGATGCAGTCCCAGTATCTTATGTGTTCCCTCTTAAAAGGACACGCAAGAATTTCTTGATGTTTCTAGAAATCTGCAATTCATTCGTCATTGTCTTCCAGAGCAATTTCAAACTCCTGCTGAAAAACAAAGCCATTATTGTTCATTGCCAACACTGAAAAATAACTGCGTGGTTGAGGTAGGGAAGAAAATGGCCCAAAGGAGCCAACGGTGACTGCTTGCAAAGAATGGAAAATGAACAGAAGTCTCAAGTGTCAGTGTCTAACTTTTTGTTGAAGCGTCAAAGCAACTTGACCTCTCCCCTCAGCACACGTTGTAGCTCTGTAACAATGTCACGCTGCTTCTTCCTTTTGCTCCTGATGGACAAGAGTCACAATTCCCACAGCTGCTTTGTCACCAGAATGCAGAGAAAGCTGTGCCATTATTGGCCGTTTGCCGAAACAACTGCCGTTTTTCTTGAAAGGGAAGTCCCTTCAGCTTGACTATGAGAGTCAACTATGAAGAACAAAGCTGGCTAATTGGAGGAAAAAGATAAAGATAACTGCTACTGAGTCCCTTCCCCTCTCTTGATATCAATATTGCAAGCTTGTGAGCTGGCGTATGCATGTCACCATCAGTGATGCCTGGCAACAATGCCTTCAGGATCTCCTGCATTATTCAGAGGGCCCAACAAGCACTAGGGCTCTGCCATTATCTATTTAAATCTGAGCACAGGCATGTCCCACTGAAAGCATGTACTCGCACCGCCACCTGCCCCCGCTTACAAGAGATAGAGAGGGATGTAGAGAGGAGGCAGGGGACTGCTCAGTGTAAAAGAGGAAGGGAAACATGCAGAAGGGAAAGTGATGGGGAGGCAGAAACGTTACTGACGGGGAGGGGTGGTGGTGATAGGGAGGCAGAGAGACAGAGGTCACAAGGAGATGAGGACAGAGGACGAGGAGGAATTAAGCATCACAGTCAGTATAGCAGGGAGGTTAGACAAATGTAGCGAAATAAAAATAGGAGACAATGTCCAGAAAATGAAGGCGGGCAAGAAGCGATGGAGGCAGATATTAAGAGGGCATTAGGGAAATAGGCTGAAGATGAGATGAGGGGGAGGAGTGGAAGGAATGAGATGATGAGAGAAGAGAAGGAGGAGGAGAGAGGAAGGAAGGAGGGAGCATCAAAGAGGGGGATGTGAAGTGAGAAATGAAAGCCCAAAGAAATGTGGAGAATAAGACAGAAGGCGGGAGAAAGAGGTCAGAAAAGAAGGAGATGAGGGAAGGGGTGAGTGACAGAACTGAATCTGAAAAACGAGGAGGAAAGATGCACTTTCTTCGTAAAAAAAGGGGCACCTTGAGTAGAGAACAGGAGGTAAATGAAATGAATAGCCACCACATGATGCAGCGTTTAAAGACGACTCCTCTGTATCGTTTCATATCTCTCTTCCTCGCACCGCGCCCCCTTCAATCATCCATTCATCAGATGACTGCCACCCCTTCATCCTGAGTCATCGACGCACTCGCTCATCCACTCCATTAGCCTGTCATCCCAGCCTCCTTTATTCACGTCCCCCCACCCACACCCTGTTTCTCCATCCTGTGATCACGTTCAGGTGAAGCACATCCCTCTTGTGGTGCAGGCAGGATGAAGAAGCCATGCCTGGGCCATAAAAACATCCAGTTTAACAAGTCATTTAATCTGGCATCAAGTCTTCTAATGTCATTTCCATTTACTTGCCACCGGGGAGAGATAATTTCACATCCAATCAATCAACTTGTTTCAAGGATTTGCCATGAATCAAGCTACATGCTCTTGAGTGAGTGATCACCAATACTAGTTTGATTTTGCTTTTTTTTGCCAAAAGCAGAAGCACAATAGTAAAACTGAAAAGACCTGATTTGAAATTAAGTTTTTTAAATACACTAATGCAAGCTGCAAATTTGAGCACATTGGTTTACTACAGTGTTAAGTGTGCTGCTGGAGCACATCGGAAGGACAAACTGCCACTTTTTCTCCAAGTATGAAGTTGAATATTTTCACATAATCCAGTGGAAATCTGGTGGAATGCTCAAAATTGCGGTGACAAATTTGTATTGACTGATTTGCAGCATCCAGTCGTGCACCGAGTAACTGTACCAGCCAACAGCAGCCCTGTAGCTGCTGGTAGCATTTGAGCGTCAAAGTCAATTAAAGTCTTTTTTCAACCAAGCTAACACTGGCTAGTAAAGGTGCACAGGGAGCACAGCATCGGGGTTCATTCATCATTCACTCGTCTGACGGTGTATTTGTGGTGCATTTACAAAGAAACATTACAGAGCCAGCCTGTTAAACTTGCACAGCTTGTGCTGCCTCCACAATGGCTGCAGGACATGAATACTTTCTAACCTTCATTTTCATGGCGAAACCTATTAGATGAGCTTGACCTCTGCCTGCACTGCAACTTTTCCTTGGAATACATGTTTCAAATGTGACATGGCACAGGTGAATAGAGTCATTCAGAGCAAACAGCTTGCGTTCATTTTTCCATCTTGTATAGTCACACCAATAACAAGCTGCTACATCCATGTGTTATTTAATACTACTTAGCTGCAGATGTTTGGCTGATGATATTCAAAAGTGATGAAAGTATTCATTAAGTCAGTCTAACATCTAATTGTGTAGTTTGATGTATGGAAGCCTTTCACTGTGGTTACATAACCATTAAAATGAGCCATAACTTACTGCATGTCATAGGTGTACTCTGGTGCTTAAATACATAGCACTACAAGCCTGAACACAGTAGCAACTGAGCATCACTTCTGAAGCCCTGGAGTACATTACTAGATAATTTCATTTTTTCATGGGGTTACAGCAAATATATTCAATATTTGAATTTTCAGAATGAAAACACTGAATGTGTGGGATCCAGACCTGGATTTTCATTATGTTTCATTTGTTTGTGTGTCAGCAGTATTACCCAAAAACTACCAGAAACTGGGCACCAGAAGAACCCATTACATTACATTACTGGTGTCACACTTAACCCTTTTCCACCAAGAAGAACCAGGTGCTAGTTCGATGCTAGTGCTAGTGCTGGTGCTTAGTTGGTTTAAATCTCGTTCCTCCTAAGAACCTGTTTGCTTTTCCGATGGCAAGAAGCCAAGTTAGAGTCACGCCATTGCATCACCGTAAAACGACTATGCTTGCATCCATTACATAGCAGTTAAACAAAAGCTATAAGTTGATGACAATATCTATGTTTGTCTTTATAGATGGTCTCAAGGCTGATTGCAAAGCAGAGGTCGCCTGTTGCCTGGGCACATCCGAGATCGCGTTACTGGTGGGACACAATCGTACTGGATTTCAGCACGCAACAGTGTGTGCAAAACTTCTGTGTGTCCCTGGAGTCATTCTAATACATCTGCGATTGGCCCAGGACATCCTGGCGCAAAAACACACAAATTGCTGCTTGTGCGTCCCTTTCTACCGTTGATCGTTGGTCACGATAACCCCGCTCCCTACCCCTGACATACTCGGTGCTTAGCTCTGGCCCAGCAAAAGAGTTGGTGCTTGATAAGTTTTTAGCACCTGGAGCTGGTACTTAAGAACTGGCGCTAAGTCAGGCACTGGCTATGAACTAGCACTGGAACCAGCTCGGTGGAGAAGGGGTAACTGAGGCCTCAATAGCAAGACCTATGTTAAGCATGTTTTTGTGACCACCAGCAGGTACACATTTGCAGTTTATTCATGGACCACAAACTGAAACAGAGAACAAAATATCATATTCTGTGTCAGTCAGCAGCCAGGATGATTCAACCTTCATGTGGAAGATCATCGGTAGGGACAAGGGGTGGGTTTGTGGCTACCTTTAAGAGAAGAAATAAGTTTTCACAGTGGAGGAGAGCACAATTTCAAAAACTTTAATGTATTTTTGCACCCAAAATTAGTTCCCAAAGGTTAAAAAGCAGAGTGGTACTGTATTGTCCTGAATTCTGACGGATAACATTCAGCACAATGATTACACAAGGGTATTTTGACCACAACAACACAACCCTCTCTCTTTGGCAGTCAAATTTAAAGGGGTCAGTTTTTAGTTTTTGATTTTTGATTCATCTTTTTGGTAACACTTCATATGTGAAACATCAACTGGTGGGGACGCTGACAGTCTTTACCTTCAGGTTTTTAGCATTGTTTCATGCATGTATAGCTATCATGGGCATCTCTTTTAGCAAATCAGCTGTCAAGTTTAATAATATTAAAAAGCAAGTTGTGAGTTGAGTTATACAGATATAACAGTGAACGAGAGCTAGAAAGCACTGCCGGCAGCTAAGGCTGTCCTTTCAGACAACAAAATCAGCTGTTGTCAGGTAGAAACGTGAAGTCTTCCCCAGTCACCTTCAACAGTAATTCATGTGCAGCATTGATCATTTTAAGTCAGAAATGACATTTACATGAACTCTCGGGATACGCTTTTGCTTATTATAGTAACACTGGCTTGTGCACTCATCAAGAGTGGAAAATCCGTAAAGATGTGTAATTTCTGTCCTGATGAATAACAGTCATTTTATGATATTTTTGAGGAAACAAAGGGTCACATCAGAGGAGGAAAAGAATATGTTTTACACAACTGGGTGCCATCCTCCTCTATTATTTCTCCTGTCATGGGAAACACTGTTCAGAATGTGCGCAGTTCCCATGACAATCACTACTATAGAATACACAACTACAGTGCAAACACACATCTTCTGGGCAGTGTTTCTCAAGCACATAACACAGCAGGGTGCATGTTAGATTTATTCTGTTGTGGTTTTCTCATGGTTCAACGGCTTACGCACAGAAATGGAGTCGTATTTTTCTTACGGTAAGACTTGTTGAACTCCAATGTAATGAAAGGCTGTGAGTCATGGCCATCAATGTAGAAAGTCAATTCATCAATCGTGAAAGAGGGCAG
Organism: Dascyllus trimaculatus; assembly: GCA_024666655.1. NCBI lineage: Eukaryota > Metazoa > Chordata > Actinopteri > Pomacentridae > Dascyllus > Dascyllus trimaculatus. The sequence continues at coordinate 23,865,966 of CM045461.1, read as the reverse complement.
GATTGAAAACACACACTCATCCACACACGCAAACACACACAATCCTCTATCAATATATGAATGAACATATGCTAATATGTTTCCGTTCCAGAAGCCACTCAAGCCACAGTTCTCAAAATCAGCTTCTCTCATACTCTGTGTTTCTGTCTCACTCTCTGATTTCAGCGTGAAATGCTCAGTGATCATTCGGCCGCAGTTCTCTATGCAGCCCATAATCATTGCAGCGCTCGTTCACTTATTCTGTCAGTCAGCGAGGAATGGAGAGGGCCAGCTGACATCCACTACCCACCCACCCTCCACCCTCCACCGTCCCCTCCCTTCCAATCTCACAAACACACTCGTCAACAAACACTCAAGTAAACGCTCGCACAGCTCGGCCGAAGGCAAACAGACAATTCTGGCGTGCAAAGACGCACACACATGCAGAAAGGCCACTTCGCCTGGCTAAGGATGGGCAATGGACTTGGGCTTGGGGCTTGCTAGGGTGGAAAGGGGAACAATTTCATGCCCAAGTGCATCAGAGAAGAGTACACTGGAAACACGAGCAAACATTTTTTCCACCCAGATAGGTTACAGCAATTACCCTCGCCTCTTTAACCTTGCCGCTCGCCTGCAAGCTCTGTTTCAGGTCCCATCCGCGACACGATTCTGACGCTGGGTTTGAATCGTGAGCGTTGGGGGGGGCTGGGTGGGTACATTTCTCTCCCTTACATCATTTTAGTGGTCTCTAGATTGAATGTGCATTTCTACTGCATGATTAATGATGAGTTTGGGTTGACCCGTTATCCCGCAATAACAACAGCGGGTGTGATTAAATACTCATCATCCGGCGGGGAAATGTGTCAAAAGAAGGTGCTAACACTCCAGCAAGAGTAGCTCCACTGTGGCAACAGTGGCATGTACGGGGGTGTACTTACAATCAAAACAGAAGTGTGAAGCACATGCAAGAGTATCAGTGTGTGTGTGTGTGTTTGTGTAAAAGGCTTCTTGCTCCACAAAAGCTGGATTAACAATACATGTCCTCGCTGTTTTATTAGTGTTTGTCCTATCGCCAACACTCCACGCCTGCCAACAAAGAGAGGAGAAGAGAAAGCCCTTTTGACACAGGAGTAAAGATTAGCATTAAAGTGGCTACAAACACACTTAGAAAATGTCAGAGCGGAATATAGCCCAACTGGAACTGCCTTAACCTCTGTATAAAGCCTATAGGAAGATTATATTGACCATACCAACTTAATTATATTGCTTAATCACTGTGTATGTCGTTTGCACAATTACCTCTAAAAGGCAGTTTTCCTATTAAGGGCATGCTTTTAATTTCAAGGCAATAAAGCTTAGCAAAAGTTAAATTAGGAAGAGTATCTTTCATCATTACTCACCCTATACAGTATATTTATGCTTTCCCTTTGTCATTTCCAATGCAATCAGCTGACTGGGTAGCAGAGCAATTAGTTCCATCAATGGCTGTTTTTTTTGGTGTTGTTTCTTGGTAATATTTTACAGGCAAAGCAGAATAAGCCTATGTGTTTTCAGTGTGTTATTTTCTTGGATGTGCTATACGGTATGCGATCTCACAACCAAATTGTTATATATTTACTGGAATTTACATGAGCCTTGCATCGTGTTGGCATCTAAAATAGGTGTATGAAGACCTCAAACTGTAAAATGGAAAGCTTCGGCTGCTGACGGGGAGACGAACATTTATTTTGAAGGGCTGGATTTGGTCCACGAGTCACTATTTGCTAACCAGTGGCATAGAGAAAGAGGAGTTATTTTAGAAGCTGCTCGTTAAAGTAAAAGGTGACACGCAATTAGAGTAGGGCTGCATGATTCTGGCCATAATGGTGGTCAAGATAGCTGTGATCGATATTGAAATTTATGAGCATTTATTAGGATAATTAATTGATTTTAGGGAAAATTTAGTCAATATTTCTGATTGCACTTTTCACATTTAAATAAACAAAGCACTGCTTTCACTTTGAGGTGGTGCTACGTTCCTACTAATGTACAAATCTTTAACTTAAATGAAGAACTAAATAAGGTCCTAACCCTGTATTTCAAGCATCTCCCAGAGCAAAATATAAATTAAATTGTTCTCACTCATCGGGCTGAACAATTAATAAATTTTAATTTAAAACTGCACTGTGAAACAATGCAATTAGTAAATCAGAATATGCATTAGAATATAAATTAAGCAGTGCATCAGACCCAGGGTTTAAATTGTTCATGGTTTTATACATTCATGCCATCCACCTTGTGTGACAGTCACGGTTTTAGCGCTATCTCACATGATAACGTTCCATTAGGTTTTAAATCTGTTACACAGTGAATATTAAACTGAGGACTGATGTGAAAAATGTATCGCAAGTCAAATTGCAACGGCAAAGTCTTTCCGAAAAATCACAATTACATATTTTATAAAAGTCATTCAACCCAGTTATTGAGCCATGTTCTGTAAACGTCTCACATGTAGGTTCGGGTAAAAAAAAAATCACTTCACAGCTGTACACAGAGAAGCTTCTAGTCTCCACTCAGCTACTGCAGCAGATATGACTCAGACAGGTGTGTGACCAAAAACTACTTTGAAAAGAGTGAAATAAGGTGTTCTCATGTAAGATTCACAAAGCTGAAACCAAGTGATTACCTACATGAGCTGTTTTCTAAGAGCAGAGCAAAAATTTTAAACATCATTGATCTTGATCATTTAATTGCGGGAAACCAAAATCATGACGGCGATTAGCATTCAGTTAAGTGTGCACCCCTTGTATAAAGTAAGAGGAGCAATTTGTGACACAAAATTGCATCCCTTCTACAGCCTGGATGGGTCTAAAGCTCTCTCAGTTTAATCATCAGTTTAAAACATCACAACACACCATCTTCATTTTAAAGTATTGGGTTCATTGATTAAAAGTTTACTCTCCAAGGCGGGAGAAGCATGAAAACTGGTGGCCACAAACGTAAACCCACATTACTGATTAACTTTCTAAGAGGACATCTTTGATAAAGAACATCACATCAATAAATATGAAATTGTATATTTGAATGCAGAATTGAGAACACTTAGTTCCTTCCATTTCGCAACTGTAATAAACATTTTTGGGTAAACATTGTTGCACTTCTATGAACCCATCATCTTGTTTCTGAATTTAAAATCTGCTCCTTTGCCTTCAGTTCCTTTTCATGTCTGATTGACAGGCCCCAGCTGTCCATTGGGTATATCCAATAAGATAATCACATTACGTCCACTCAGAGCTTCATCTTGGCTCAGTATTGTTCATTTATTTACCAGCAACAGTCTTGACGTCATCAGGCTGTATTTTCATATGGCTTACAGCATGGCTATTCCCATTAAGGGACATGATTTCACAAAGGAAGGCAGGTACATTAAGCATCGCACTTCAGTTTGGTGCAATCACAACAGAGAGATGAAAAAACGAACAAGAAAAGTCAAAGCAGCAGAGGCCAGTGTGAGAGAGAATCCTATACTTCCTAAAATGCAACCAAAAGCATATTTTTGTTGAACCCCACCTGTGTGATAAATGGTAGTAATATCTTTGAGGAAAGCCCCAAGCCTGATCCTAAGATCGAGCAGAGAGATGAGCCCGATTCCTCATTTAGACATTTACTGTTACATTGGCATGTGAAACGACTTGTAAAAACAACAGTCTCATATGCTACTAGGCTACAAAAACCATCTTAGTTTATCCTAATATGATTTCACACTTATGCGCTGGCTGGAGGTCATTAAGCCTTAGAGAAGGCTTTGTCATGGTGCTCCCTTACTAGCTAAACTACCATAAGGCTACCTCCTCTGGTCACTACAGTATTAAACAGTGAGTCTGAGCCAGGTACTACAGCCAATTTACAACACCTGAAATGTGCATCATCCAAGAAAAATGATATAGAGTTATCGGTGGACACTGAACGTTAAATGACACAGATCGGACCTGGAGCAGAAAAACTTAATCCGGACATCCCTTATGCCTTTTCAACTCCATGCAAGACATTTTTAACACTGACTTTTCCATTATAATTTGTCATCTCCAAGCCAGATGGATGATGAAAGATGGATGTCATCACGGTTTTTGTTAGACTTTGAAACTGCAGACAACATTATGCTGTTCTTTTTACAGGCTACGTAGTACTCGAAATAATAACTAAACTGGCCTTTGTTTGTAAAACTGGCGGTGTGCCCTTTACATCCCCACACACTGTATTAAATACATTCATATTTTAAACTTTTCTTTAAGGTTGCGTCTCATAATTGATGTGGAACAAAGAAGATGAAAGTGACATGAAAAAAGTTTGCGTCAGTGCAGCAGGCTATATGATAATTCGTGTAATTTCACATAATTGCCATGACTCATTCCACTTACATCACCTGGATATAAGTAGCTATAAGCAGCGCACCTGCTGTATTTTGCAGCTGTTAAAATGCAGCCATCGCTGCATATACCTTACGACTAATGTTCCTCTAGCAGATTTATCATCTGCTTTAACGTTTTAGCCGATACTGAATCAGTTTTCCACTCTGTGTTAGAAAAACTGCGAGTGTACCTGGTTATTTCAGCTTCAATAATGTCTGCAGCATCTAATCATCTCATCTGTGCCCGCCTGTGTTTCATAACGACAGTAATCTCCCTCGTTCCTTCTGTTTGGCTCTGTGGGGAAGATACAGCTGCAGGACAGGCAACGTTTGAAATGACTAATGTTACAGCCACTGATTAACTCAAAGGTAAATGTTATACTGTTAATTACCACAGGGATATTAGTGAGCAAGTCCAATTAGACCATGAATCAGTCATGGTAGCCTCCTCAGAACCTCAGCTGAATGTTACACCACAAGAAAAATAAGCATCTTGATTATTCAAATCAAGAACTATGCAAGTGCCCCTTATTACTCCGTTCCACGTCTGATCTGACTTTACCTCACATCTGTCATTGTTATTGTACTCTGATTTGTTTTCATTCCAGTTGACATTTGGGGTTTTATGATATGGCTTCAAACTAACTACTTGTGTATTTATAAAAATTGACTGGCTGATAAAACGCACAGATGACCGACCACACTGTGTTTATGTTGTGCATGCACAGCCAGCAATCTGCCATTTGTGTCTGCTCGAGCCCAATAAACTCCCAGCTCTAGAGCTGAATGCTCTTTATTGATATGCAATATTGAAAACAGCCTCAGTGTGGGTTTTAAGAGTTGGGGCTGAAGAGAACAGAGAAGTAGAGAGAGATGACCAGAAATCATGAAGCTGGGAGGTGAGGATGCTGTCGTTGCACATACATGTGTATGTACTCATATATGTACCTGCTGTTCCCCCAAATGATCCCTCATCGGCAGCACCCACTCATGCAGATTTCAAATAAATGCACTATGTCAGGGTTGAAAGCTTTTCCTTTGACTAACACCAGCTGCTCTTCGCTGAGTTTTCATGCAGCGGTCGACCTTAGAGGGAACTGTAACAATATAAAAACACTCGAAGCCCTTCACCTTGTCATGCAAACCAGTATTGCCTCCCCTCTACTGAAGGATGTCAGCACTGAGCTTTGATATACTGCAGAGATGGTAACAGAGATTTCAAAGGATACTCTATTTTCTCCAGCTTATACTGGGTGAATGAAGTAATGAAAGGTTTGACTCCAAAGTGGCTATTAAAGGCACGCAAATCTGACACATGTCAGTGTTTTAACTGTTCCCTTTCTCAGTAATGCTGAGTACATTACATTAAACAAGAGCTAACCTTGTGTCAGATTCAAATTAAGGTTTGCCTTATCTGGAATTATTTAACATCATTCAGTCGCTAATCTTGCTGCTTATTTTCTGCCATCAATGTGGTTTGTAAAGGGTGGTTACGTTGAGTTGGTCATTTTTTAAGTTTTTGATTCACCACTTTGGCTACTTTGCCTTGAGATGTTGCACAGGCATTCATGCTCCCCACAGGACAGACTTTGGTGATCTCTTTACTTTTTACTTGAGCACCACTAGCGCACTAAATTTTTGGCTGTTGGATTGTTTGCTTTGAAATTTGGTGCAGACATTCATGGTCTCCAGATGATTATTGCTAATGACTACAGTGATTTGGTCATTTTTTCTTCTATTGCCACCAACAAGTCAGAGTTTGCACTTAATCTTTTACATTTCTTAGCTCTTACATGGACTGAGACAAAGTTTTGTACAAAGGATTTTTTTTTTTTTTACATCTTCTTTGCAATTTCATCTCTGAGATGGATTTACAACAATTTTGGTACATGGGTTGGTGCATAGTTTCCAGTTGATGAATCCTAAAAGCCTTTCAACAGCTGTTAGTTGGACTGCTGCATAGATTCATGGTTTCCAAATGACAAATCATAAAGAGTATGGTAATATCCTGTTTTTCTTCTTCTGATGTTTTCGCTTATCCTATGAGTGGGTTTGAGGGAAATGTCTCAACAACTGTTGCATGGGTTGCCATGGCATTTTTCTCACACATTCAGGCTCCACTGAGGATGAACGTAATCATTTTGGTAATTCCCAACTTTTCATCTGGTGCCACTGTCAGCAAAACTGCAAAACTATGGACACTACCATCAGCCTCAGTTTTGTTTTGTGTTTATTGCAAATTAGCAACGATTAGCTATCATGTTAAGTCAGGATAGTGAACGCGGTATATGTCTCATTAACATGTAGCGCTGCAATGATTAATCACTTAATGGATTAATTGTCGTTAACTTCTTTCCTCCTATGTGATATTAAACTGAATATCTTTGGGTTGTAGACAAAACACAGTTTGAGGCGGGGTTAACTGTGGTTAACCCTAACACACCACAACCACAGTTGAGGAAGTCGTCTTGGACCTTGGAAGAAACTGATTGACATTTTTTATTATTTTCTGACATTTTACAGACCAAACCTCTAATCAATTAATCAAGAAAACAATCAATAGTTAAATCAACCATGAAAATAATTGTTAGTTGGACCCTCATTAGCATGTTAGCATTGCCACTGTGATAATGTTGGCTTGCTGACATTACCATTTAGCTTAAATCACAGCCTCGTAGCGCTGCTAGGCTTTAGACGCTCTGCCTTGTTATTAAGGCTTGGACAAGCACTGATTAATCAGTGCTGATCACGGCCCGCTCAGGTGTTTGACGGTGACAGATCAGAGTAATCTGTCAGATATCAGATGTTGCATCCCTTTGTGCCAAGAAATTGTTTGTTTCTGAAGCCATGCAGGATAATTAACTGAAACCTCTCGGCGTCTGTGTTGTTTTTTTCCCTCTCCCCAGATCATTTATTGCTCAGAGAACGCAATGTGCAGGAACCCTAAACAGACGCCAAGATGAACACTTAATCCTCATGTGCCCATCAAGATGGAGCATCATTACTGAGCCTCTTATGTGATGGTGAAAATGGGATTTCTGCAATGCGTGTTGGTGCACCAAAATGAGCACCGCCAAATTCAGCCCAAAGACACAGCAAGAAATGTCCATTGCACACAGTCAATTCTTTTTTTTGTGACACAAGAAAGGAAAATCAATTTCAAGGCTGAACAAGACCATCATTTTAATGGCATCTTGCTGTCTTAATGCACTGCCTTTTTCTGGAAAATGAAGCACGCAATTTGATTAGAGAATAATGTGCAGTTGTTTGATTAGCTGTTTGGAGTTTTCTGTTACACCCACAACACAAAAAAGTAATAATCCAAAATGGAAATATGATATAAATACTGTATTTTCTTCAGCATTTGTGATATATTTTGTTGCCGTTTAATGTGACAGTATTCGCTAACAAAGTGGAAAAGCGCCACTGCGACAACAGTGAGGGATTTTTTTTTTTTCTGTGTAATCATTCACTGTCAAACTGACCCTCTTCTCCATTTAAGGGGACAAAATGAACACTGTGTCCTGCTGTGTAACACAACCTGCTGCTTCATCACACTATTTTCACATCTGACAGAATCCAGACAGAAAAGGGGAATTGATTGAGGGTGTCTCTACTGGAAACCAGCTCCCTTTGCAAACTGGATGTGCAAGCAGGGGTGAGGTCAAACACAAACCTTTTAGGCTGGATTATTTGAGGGGAAATACCATTTGATACTCAGGGTCTGCGAGTGACATATACAGTCGTCGTGAGGTTGAGAGTCTTCAGCCCACTGTCGTGTTAATAATTTATCACTCCTACACTAAAGACCACAGTCTATCAGTCAGTGCTCCACTTTGTTATCCAATGAAATTTGGTTTCATGTAATCAGGTTCTGGAGTGATGGTGTGTTGGATGCAGGGACATTTAGTTAATGTGCACTGCATTGTATATGAGGGCCCTGAGGTTACTGCTCCCACCTACACACACAAATGCACCAGCACACACTCACACACAACCACAAAGCAAACTGCAGCACAGATCCAGCAGGATAATCAGAGGGAAGGACTACATTCAGTTAACTTCATATGGATTCTAACTACCTAAATTCAGCAGCAAGGAGCATGAAACGCATGTTCTATCCCTGATCTTTCCATCCAGTCCAACTAACGCCATACCATATAGCATGGCAACGTCAAAAGAGAGGCTTGTGTTGCAGCAGCACTACTGTGAGATAGGTTACTAGAGTAAAAGGGGCGGTAACTGAGACAATTAATGTGGAACTGGATGGGAAGGCTGAGAATGGTGACCATCCTTCAAATCGGAGCCAAATGCGCGTTATAACGACAGTAAAAGCTCGCCTCCTTTAATCATCCAAGTGTGCATTAGGAAGAAGAATAAAGCATCCTATCAGACCCCACCTCGCCATCAGCAGCAGCCCCCCTGAGGGATTCCTGGACCGGGTGGTCCTGAGGAATCATCTCCGAGCTCGTTGTGCGCAGCTCTCGCTTGATTAATTAAACCGTTGTTCTCCTCTGGCTTTGCAGTGTAAATGCAATACTTCTGCAGCCAGCGCGGATTCCTTTCCGGGACGCACACACACATAAACACACACAGTCTCTCACACGTAGGTTTTACCACACACTAACATACGAGCAAGGCGCGCTTTTACGGTCAGCGAACATTTACGCACGGATGCAACCCGGCGATCGCCAGCGTCTCCATATGCGTTTCGCGTTTCCAGGCGAAGACAAATTCGGTGCTCTTGTGTGTGTTTGAATGTGAGGAGGGGGGTCGTCCTGCAAATGGCGCAACTTCTCTTTTTTTTTTCCCCCTGTCAAGTTGACACAGCTGGGAGCCCCGCTGACTGCAAACCTGCCAGCGGCTGATGTTTAAAGGGGAAAAACCAACATCCAGTCTCTCCCCCAGCAGAATGAAAAGACAGGAGCCACATGACAGCCGACTTGCGCTGCGTGCACGGACAGTGTGCGCTCAGAGAACGTTTTGCACAGGAGCACCTGAACCTTCTGCTTTTTTTTTTTTTTACTCCATGCAGCAGCTTTAGGAGAGTCCTTACCTTAAAGTGGGGCTTTCTGCGCGGCGTTGTCACTACTCGTAGCCGTATGGAGACACGCGTCGATTCCACAGCTTCCCGATCACTGTGTGGAGGAGAACGGAGGATGGAGAAGCAGCAGGGAAACCAGCGGTGCCTCGTCCTCCCTCTCCCTCTCTCTCCCTCTCTCTCCCCACTGAAATATTACCGGCAACTGATTGGTCCACGGGATCCTCGGCGGCCCCTCTTCTCCGCTTGCTCTAGGAGGGGCCAAATAAAAACCGCTGTAACCGACAAGGCCAAGACACTGCAAATGAATCAATCTTTCGAGCTGTTCAGCTTCACGTCTTTTCCTTTATTGAAGACGAGTGATCCATCTTTCTGCTCTATACTCAGGCTGATTCTGTGCCAAGTGTTTCCAGTCCGCGACTGCGATTTGGGAGTGCACTCAAACGAGAAATCATTGTGCGTTTAGGAAGCTTATCTTTGTCTTGACAGCCTTTTTTTTCCAACTAAATGCCATAAACTAGTGTACTACACAGACATAAACTGATTTTTTCAAGATATGGATGATTTTGAAAAAAGTTCGACTTGTTCCATCCATTTAGAAAGGGACAATAGGGCACAGGACCCAGCTGCAGGGGGCTCGGGGTGACAGTCCTGTTCTGTTTCTTTGGTTATGTGCTGGAGGCTACAGTTTTATGTTTTATTGACATTAAATCTCGCCCCTCAACTCACACAGACATCAGTAAAGCCAAGCTTGGGCTTAGTCTGTGTCACACACCTCACCTCTGGTGTTTTTAGCAGCATCGAGGTCCATTCTGGATCCACCACCACATCAAGCACTTAACTTAGACAGTAGCAACTGTAAATGGGTCAGAGCAGTGAGAGAGACACAAAGAGGTGGGAGAGGGGGGGGAGAGCAAAACAGTGGAAATAAAGACTCATTTTCAATACAGGCCCAAAGGCCATTTCATGATTGCACGAGTGTTTTGTTGTACTATTGCAAATTTATCGGCCTAGATTTATTTTGCTCATTTCGTAGTCTCCCAAAACAGTCATCTCCCAACAAATATCAGTGAGCCGCAACAGCACACGTTGAGTTGAATCATGTCCCTACAGAGGCTTGTTGAGTCAGCTAAACTGCTGGAAATGCATAATCTTGACATACATGTATCTGTATGCAAGAGGCGGGGAGAAAGCAGGGGAGGGGCAGGCCTAAGCTGTGCACATGTAGAAACCCACCAGCTCCCACCATCCACCCACTGAGTTGTTTATTTGTTTAGTCCATATCTAATGGAGAGCACCCTTTTCTCAGGGCCTTTGGTGTTGATTTCTCTTCATGATGCATAAATGGATTCACAGAGACAGGCTCCTTAGAGGTCATCTCTGCAGAATTCATCTTTGTGATTCTCTTATTGCACGGTGGCTTGATTGTTACCACCGTCGCCTCACAGCTAGAAGATCCCCAGTTCACGTCCCAGTTAGGACGCCTGAGATCTTTCTGTGTGGAGTTTGCATGTTCTTCCTGTGCAGCGTGGGTTCTCTGGTTTCCTCCCACAGTCTAATCTGCATTGTTCTGCTGCGTGACCAGGACACACACAGACACTCCTTTGACGATGAAAGCCCACCTTAAAATGCAGCTTTGTTCACATGACTTGATGGCACAGATGACAAGAGAAAGACAAGAGCAGGCTGATGGATGCTGGCTGTCAGTTAGGGCTGTAGTGAGACACTTGAATGTCCACAACTCCACCATTTGTCATCTAAGAAATCATTTCAGACAGAATAGCATGACGGACAATCTGCCACATGATGCTCCGGATGTCCAACAGCATGACGCTGTCCCCCCAAATGTCTGCCAATTCACCAAAACCCTTCAGGAAGAGTGGGACAGCGTTCCACAAGCAGCATGGACAACTTCAGTAGAGACACTTATCGAAAAGAATGGATAGAATTTCAGCAAATATTACATTCTGCATTTATACATTTGCTTGTATAAGGGTTACACTGAAACTATTGGACTGGTGGTCTTACTTGAAGTTGTGTGGGGCTGTGCTGCATGGGTGTGTACAACTCTATTCAGTCTAGAGGTAAGTATGGTATAAGTATTTACAAGTGGAAAAATACATGAAAAAATACACGCAGACAGGTGACAAACCAAGGGAAAATCTAAACAAATGAATGGACGTGTACAATGAATGCAAATGCTTCCACACAGGTGCACACTGCATAAAACCAAGCACCCATCCAATCATGCTCTGTGGTGTACACAAAAATATAGAGAAAGCCCAGTTCACTCCGATCTTGCATAAAGATGGCAAGATGAAAGCATCCAAGAAAGAGAGTTCACTACTGGGGCACGGGCTGCACATATAAGATGCCAGATAACAGTTTCCATATAATTCTCTCTCAGTACCTTCCAGTGGGTTATGCATAAAAACTCCTATAGTCATTTCCCCCTTCTTTCATTTGCAAAAAGTTCCCCCTCTTCCAGGGCTGACAAATATCCAAGATATATTAGCACTTTCAGATTTAATATGTCTGAGGTCCAGTAAAAAGTGGTATTTTTCTGAAAATATAATACCCTCTTCTACTGCACAGCTCACCATTTTCCTTGTGATTTTCACCCACTGGCAATCACAGATTATTTTACCTACACTTTAATTTACTGCTGCAGTGGTTTTGATAGCAATTCCGTATCTTGCAGTTGTTCATAACACTTTGTCATCATGGCACATTTGCATAGAATAGTCCTAGTAATGACAGAGAATGGCTTGGTTAGAGTGGCAGCCTTTTGGTTTCAGCACCATGGTCAGTGGCACTGATACAACCCACTGCATGAGACTGACTGAGTGTTGTAACTGTTCTTACCACACAACTGAGAAAAAGGATTAAATGTGTTGACTGTCAGGAGGAAAGTGTTATCATAGGAGAGATCAGAGTTGAGAATTAGTCAAGGACTACTGTTTGGTGTCAAACTTTCCTGTTTACCATGATCAACACGGTGCAATCACGTCTGGCTCTGATGACTTTATAAGGTTTCAGATCATGAAGGTTGCTAGGAACCAATCGTGTGGGAGAACATAGATCTACATTAACTACGTTCAAGCTCCCACACAGCAATAGCTGTCACAAAGTGATTGCTGAAGGATAAGGTTATGTTGATTGCAGAGCTCAATTCTGTACACTTAACATGCAACGCTCGCCCCCAAGCTTCATTGTAAGCGTGTTTCATCTCACTCAGAGTGCCTTCATGCTCATGCAAAGTACAGAAACATTCACCCTTTAGTGAATTAGCCTCATTATGTTTGCGGTGTCCCCTCCTCTAATTGCATTCTCAGTCATGCCACACCATTTCCTACATAAACACCACTGATGTGTCCGCACACGCTGTCTCTCCATGGAAGGCAGCATAATGAATATTTATTGGTGCACTGGGTCAAGGTGTAATATCCACATTTTCAACACGGCACAACACGCAGCCCTACCTCTCATGTATGTGGCAGGGCATTCATCACCAGGGTGGAATCGTTTACAGCTCAGCCTTGCGCCACCTGCTTCACAGCCTGCTAGAAGATCAGTTTGTATCTTAATTAACACTTGTCCAGACTATGCTAAAGCCAGATGTCAGAAGGCCATGACTTCGGCTCACAACCCACGAGTTGCATTTTGATAATCACACAAGGAGATTTTTCTTTCTCCCTCCCGCAAACCAGCTTCTGTTGTGCCGATGTTGTGATAGAAGTCCTGGATTGCCATGGTCACAGAATAAATTGAAAATCCGATTTCCTACAGCAGAAACATTGGCCAGATTGTTATTTGAAAAACCCATAACCCCTCGTATGTGCTTTCACAGTCCAAGAGTTGGCAAGCAGGTAGTTCCCATAAGAGCCCATGTGTAGAAAACAAATGAAAGCCAATGGCAAAAAGCAAATACTAATCTTTCTCACAGGATCTGAAGATTAAAGTAAAATTAGCTTTGTGTGACCATTCCCACCCATCTCATCAACATATACATGTCCATGAATCACAGTGGAAAGAGATGCAGGCACCTGGAATAGGGATGATGAAAGAGGCCAAGTTTGAAGGCAAAATTAGATCATACTGGTTTCAGTTTGACAGTTGTAAAATTTCTATTAAGCACAGTATCACATAAATGCTCATGAAAGGGTTTTCCTTTGCTGATAGCGTAGATTCACCTGTGATTGGAGTGCATTTCCCCACTGGACAGAACAAATTGATCACCTTCAAAAATCCAGCCACTCAATTGATCCCCAAACAAACACGATGAGCTCTATCCGTAGTTCATCCCCTCTAGGCCTTTTGATGTGGGGGAAACTTGCTGATCCGCCTTGTCCTCCTTTTCTAATAAAGCTGTCATCAGCTGCCAATGTGCACTTTCATGGCGTCGCTCCAAGCCTGCTGAGATCAATAGCGTCAGTCAGGGAGTGGTCCCTAGGCTATAATAAGGCTGGGAGACACATGGTAAGAAGACCACATGGGGATGCAAGCAACACTCTGATTAGATATGGTGCCTGAGCTCTACAGCAGGGTGACCTGACAGTTTGTTTACACATGAGATGTGGAGAGAGAAAAAGAGGAGAAGTGGTGATTGTTTAAATATAGTCAAGCCATATAAAGAGATATGAGTAAAATAGTGAGTGTAGCCGTATTTAGTGTACGTTGGTTCTGTGGGTCCTGTCAGAGTCCTTGTTAGTGTGGTGTAATATCACATCACCCTTCTGCCATCAGCTTGCCAGAGTTCAACATATACAGTAACATATATGTGTGTGTATATATATATATATCCATCACTTCTGAGGATCTACAGCTCAGCCAGTGTCATGCATTTTTCATCAAACAACATGCAAAGCTGTGCAGCACAGAGCCCATAGCTCATGTAGCGCTGACATCTTTACTAACCAGGCAGCACTGATAGACACACACTGCCTTCTGTGGTGGAAATTTACTGTTGATGTGACAGACTGATCGAGTGACAGAGATTCTCGTGCCATCCCATTCAAACACCCCCGCACAATACAGAACCATTGTACTACACTATTTTCACGTAACACCAGAAGAAGTGGCACTACTACATCTTGCAGGTTAATTTTGTATATGACATGTCACAAGAAGTTTCCACATCCCGCTGAGACTTCTTCGTATGGGAGAGCTGCAACACTGGGATGTTCAGGGATATGTAGTTCAATCTGTTTTTGATCCTAAAACAAACTGATTTTATACTAGAAAGCACATAATTGTGAATGCAGTTCTCCCATGTATGAAATGTATTGCTTTTGGATGAGATGAAAGCAGTTGCTTGTCTAAGGACCTAGAGAGCTGAGACAACAGCATAATAGACTGTAGAAAAACAAGGCTACGAGTCAAGAGCGGTCCTAACTACTCTGTGAGGTAGCACCTTGGCATAGGAGTGGTTTAAACTAAATGCATTAAAAATTAGCATTGTAGCACGCTCACAACAGCAGCACACTATAAAATGTAACATATTTACCACAATCTTTATCCTAGTTTAGCATATTAGCATGCTAGCATTCGCTAATTAGCACTAACCCAGTCTGACTCACTGAATGTAGCCCGTGGGTATCTGTGTGATCCCCTTCTACATAAAAATTTCCTTTGCTATCGGAAACAACATCAACAGCAGAAACCTACACACTGAAAATGGCACAAGATTTAGGTCATGCAATATGGCTCTGTGTGCAAAAGTTCCAGAAAAACAAGTTTCCCTTCTCATTTTTTTTTTTGTACGGGTACTATAGCTGTATCTTGGGCTTAGCATGGCACAATATAGTGACTGGTTGAAAGCAATACAAACAAGCCAGGATGTCCTTTTCATTCTCCAGTAGAATGACAATGTGGTGCAGTCAGACCATTCTCCAGTTCTGCTAATGTCAGCCAGATAGATCTGGCCGACACTATCACTAACTCAAAGTACTGCAGGGACTGTTTGGAATGTTGTTACTGTTGCAGAGCAGTTTTATCCACCGTTGTGGTGGGCTGAAGCCTATTTCAAGCTGACACTGGATGAGAGGCAGGCTACACCATTGACAGGCCACAGGTCCACCGTAGGGCAAACACAGACAGACAGACTGCTTTGTACCCACACACTAAAAGCAAATTTAGAATCACTGTTTAACTTAACATGGATGAATTTGGACATTCAGACTCCACCATGTCCCAAGTAACCAGCAGGGTCAAACCTAGGAGCTTAATGTTGTGAGAAACTAAATTACTGGACAAGCTAAAATTTTGGCCCTATAATGACACCACAACTCACTAGGAATCATTATCCAGGAAACATGAATGCAACAATACAATGCACAAAACTATGCGTCGATCAATCGATGAAATTACAGTGACATGTTTCCTTGGGATGAGTGGCCGTTTTCTTGCAAAGTCATAGAGATACATTCTCTGGAGGCAACTAGAAGAAGTTATATTTTATAGGATAAGTCAAAATTTTGACCTGCTTACGGCTGTCCAGGAAAAGCCATGGAATCACCAAAATCTGTACAGCTTATCCCCTCAGGACCACGAATATCAGCACTAAATGTCATGACTGTCCATCTGATGATTGTTCAGTCTAGACCAAAAGTGCTGGACCCGCTGACCAGTGTAGCTAAAAATACCACAGATTCTGACACAGGATTTTCAAACGTCTATTTTCAACCTCAAAGAACCATCTCATGTGAGAAATTAAAGGAAGATTGGGTAGAAGGCACCACAGTCTGTTTTTCTACAGGCAAAGGTTGCAGTTAATCATTTAGGAAAGCACGGTCAGGGTGATTTAACACTCCTTCCATTATTTATTCATGTACAAAGAAAAAACAAACAGGGCTGTGATTTGTAAGCTGTCAGTGCTTTCTTTTTTCTAAGGGAAACTAAGTTGTCAAGCGAATGGATCGTGTCATTAGTTGTTTCAATCTAACCTGTGAGGATACACCTGTCTGTATGTTTTATCTTGTAGCTTTTAACAGATAAAAGCAAGTGGTGGAAAGTCATCAAGATCATTTACTCATGTATGGTACTTAAGTACAGTTTTGAGGCACTTGGGCTTTACTTGAATTTTTACATTTTACACTTCAACTATACACCGATCAGCCACAACATTCTGACCACTGACAGGTGAAGTGAATAACATTGATCATATTGGTACTATGTGCTGTTCTGATGGAAAACCTTGGATTCTGGCATCTGTGCTGATGAGACTTAGACACCCAAACAAACATTGCCCCACAACAAGCACACTCCCTCATACAAATGCCAGTCCCAAATGTCACTGGCCTACCTCCACAGGAAAATGCACCCCACCACATGGAAAAAACATCAAACAATCAGGAACATGTTGAAGAACATGACAGTCCCCCAAGATGTTGATTTGACCTCCAAACTTCCTACACCCCATTCTGATCAAGCATCAACAGGATGCAGTGGAACAAGTTTGATTGACAGAGGCCCCACTGCACAAGCCAGAGTATCCAAAGGATCCACTGCCAGTGTCCTGGTTCCAGACCCCATAGGACACCCTGAGAGGTCCTCTTGTCCATGCCCAATGGTTCAGAGCATTTTTGAGCCATAAGGGGGACTAACACAATATTAGGCAGGTGGTCATAATATTATGCCTGATTGGTGGATATTTCAGAGAATTATTGTACTTTCTACTTCATTACATGTATTTTAAAGATCTAATTAGTTTTTAAATATTTATTTTATTGTTTTATTTTGGTAACAACATTGGAATTGCCCCCCCTGCCAAAAAAAATACAAGATAAACAGCTCTTAGCAGTTACAACCATAGTATCATCCAAAATGAGTCCAAACATTTCAAAATGTATGTTGACATTTTTAAATTATTACATCAGTATCTCCCTTTGAATAATCACAACACGTTCATGCAACCAGAGTTAGTATCTTCCACTATTTGAGAATATTTTTCTGCTATTATCAAGCCCGTCAATAGAGCTGTTTGAATATGTGAAGGGAGACTTAAAGACTCCTCTGAGCATCCAAACAGAGCCAAGTCTGTCAGCAGAGAGAGTCTCATGGCAAACGGTAGAAAACAGGAAAATAAATGACAAGAATGAATAAATTAGTGGACAGATCCAAAACAAATGCAACAATGCGCCATCATTTGACTTCCGTTTATCACAGATTGGAGTCACAGAGGGGTGACGTTTATATAACCGGACCTTCCAATAATGAAACTGGTGAACTAGATTAACCTGTATCTGCAGTTTATTGAACAAGTATGAACATGGCAAAGTGCAGTCCTCCACATTTTATCAGGCAGCACAGCAGTGATTTCCATTTCCCCAAGCTATCTTAATACAGTTGACAGATACAGAACCCTTAGAAGAGTAATGCACAAATTTGGTGATAAGCTGGTGAGAGAGGGAGCTATTCAAAAAAGAGTCTTTCTCTCTCAAGTGGACTCAGAATGGAAGATGTTTTTCCCCACAAGATGCCTAAATTGCATGTAACAAAGTGATTACAGTGAGGCAGACTGTACTTGAAGCTTTACCGGCCAAGAAAATTGCAAATGTGTGTAAATAAACAACCATTATGTACTACTTCAACCCTTTCACACTGTGGTACTGTGGTTACGTTTACCATGGATATGTCACACAATGGATAATACAGCAAGTTTTAAAAATCCAAACACATAGTACAAGATTAAATCAGCGGTCTCCAGCCTTTTGAGCACCGTGTTGCTGGGTACATTTCTGATGTGTATCAGCTGTAAACAGCTCCGCCAAATAGTGATTTTTATCCTCGAAACTTCTCACATGGCTTCTTTTCAGCGATTTATCATAAGGTCCAATATCTCAGCAAAAATCAAAGATTAGAAAAAGAGTCCAAAAACTGAAAACAGATTGGTTTATCATAACTTCCACTTTCCTGTGCCATTAATCATCTGATGAGCCTTTAAGATTTATTTGCTGTTCCTGTATATAAAGTGACTGGGACCAAACCAATACTTTCACTTTAATACTTTAACTGCTTTTGGTTGTTATTACTTACAGACTTTTACTTAAGTGGGCTTTTCCTAGAGCGACTTTTACTTGTAGTAGAATAGTAATTTAGAAGATCTGATTATTTCTTCTATATCTCTTTCTTGCGGTTTGCTTTCATCTTACGGATGAAAGCGAACCCCCCCCCAAAAAAGATTTTTTTATTCCCTAAATTCTCATTATTTGATGTTCCATCTTATCTCTGCATTAGTATTCATATCTGCTTCATTGAGCTCACTGATGTACCCTCAGGACCGCATCATAAAATAAAATACAACAGTGAATGATATCATGTGTCCAGCAGTGAGGAATGGATTGAAGTCGAAACTGGCAATTAGTTTCACTGATAATTGCAGCGGAGGGGAGGAACACACAGGAAGGCGCGACACATCTCCTGAATGGCAACAGTTCCATTACTCTCTGTCGGCCATCCCCACTCCCCTCCTCGCCATTCATCTGCGCATGTAATGACCAAAGAAAAGAGCAAGACGCTGATCTGTCAGGATGATTCACTGTCAATTTAGCGGGCTTTTTATAAAGGTCTGGTGTGTGCAGCAGCAGGATAGACGGACCCAGCCTCCTAACTCTTTTATTAAGCTGCATATTGACAGCTGAGGAAGGCATGGCGATGATTGGGAATGACTGTGAGGAGATGACTTCTCAGCAAAAACTTTAATCTGACAAGTGTGGCATCGGAATAGCTGGATTGGTGCAGACTATGTTACAGCATGTGCTGCGGTGCTGTACAACTAGCAAAACTGGTTTTGAATTTTCTGTTATCACGCTGCAAATGCATTTGAATAATATGCTTTGATTTGCAAAGAATCACAGTTTCAATTTCTTGTTCACACGAGAAGGCCATTGGGCTTAATGCTCGTAGCGGTGTGCAGCTTGGCTTGTGCTGAAATTGATTGAAGATATTAAATCTAAGCTGCCAGCAACCTGTGTTTGCATATTCCAGAGGAGAAAGGCTTGTTTTGTAAGGATGCATTTTTCCACCCAGTGTATTGCCTCAAGGTTTTGCATTATTTCTATTTAGACTCCCAAAGAGACAGCGGATTTGAATTAGAACAGCATCTTGGGCTTGTTCAGGTTCACTAGAACCACACATCTGCAAACAAAGCCTGTGCACGGCCAGCCTGCTGTCTGGGCCTTGACAGGGAAAAGAAGAAGAAGAAAAAAAAAACGAGACAGACCACAGACTATCCAATAAGCACAAAAGGAAGGTGAGCTCTTGCTGCACAGGTTGCATGAGCAAACAGAGTAGCTTGTGCTGTGTTTATTACAGATAAAATGGTGAAATACCACAGCCTATTTGTTCTGTGTGCACCGAAATGACTTTATTTAGCAAATACGCATAGGCATGCTTTTATAACTATCGCTGGCAGAACATGTATTAACATAATGAATTCCCTCCCTCTGCTATTGTTGATTTAGTCCCTAAAAACTGATCTGTGTGTTACATATTTAGATTTTCCCCATGAAAATGATCTCTTCATGCATTGAAATGGCTTACATGTAACCCCATACCTTTGCATGCTCTAAAATGTGCAGATCAATTAAGCTGCTGCCTCTGTCTCCATTCACCTCCCCTCACCTGCTGCAGCTCAGCACACCAGCTCACCAACAGCTCAGGTCAAACACTGTAAAAGCTACTCTGTGCTACACAGTAGGGAGTTATGTCACTGAAGTAATTCAGACATAAATGTGTGGGGCAGAATACGATTCTGAAGACGAATAGTGATACAGAACGCGCCACCCTGACCTTTGTTATCAATTAAACTCTGGCTGTCTACATCCTTAAATGTAAAAATCTAAAACAAACAGCTGAAAATAATAAAACACCATTTAAAAATCCACACTTGTCTAACTCACTTTTGCTCAATTTAATCAAATTAGTTTGCAGGTAACATTACTAAAGACTCCTAATGATTAGCAAACGTACAGAACTACCTAATAACCTCTACTGGTCCGTGCAATAAGTTAGCTCCATTATGAGAGTTGACTGGTATTTTTTGCAAGACAGTTTGAAAAGTTGGTCAACTTGGCAAGAAGTGATTTGAAAATGCATCAGTTTTACATAAAGTGCAAGAAATAACATACTGATCTACTTGTTTGACCTTTACTGTCTCTTTTGTCTTTTAAAATTTTACTCACCGTTCCACAAAACAGTTAAAACATTAAATGAAATCTTAATCTTAATGAACTGTTTATTTAGCTCATGATGTATCTGCAGGATGAGCTGAAGATTTTATGAACTTCCTCTTTGTTTAAAGAAGTTAAGGATAAATAAGTGATTTTTAGACATCCTTTCTTTAGTTTTTGCTTTTATAAAGCTCCACAGGCTGACATTCCAGATTTTTTATACTTTCAACAGGTTAGTAGCTGTATGAGCTGGATTTAATGGTAGATTTTATGCTCCTTAGTCTGGTTTTTGGGTGGAGCCCTTGTTGCTTGGCAACATCATCAAATTCAAATGTCGACTGGTCCAGACACTTGTCACCTATTTCTGTGGCACTCGCAGAATCACACATGGTTTTCACAGGAGTAACTAACAGGACAAATAGGACATCAAATGTATTTTCTGAGTAAATGTTAAGCAGTTGATGTCAACAGAAATCCAGGTGAAGCTCCGAGGACCTTGGTACCAACAGGTTTCTTTGTTTCTTTGTTTTATGGTAACAAAAAATGTTGTCAACTTTTGTGGCCATCACTAGCAACCCTAGAAGCTTTAGATGGTACTATGTGTGAGATAATCATGATATTTATTTCAAGTACCAGCTCTATTTGTAATGGAAACATACACCAATCAGGTATAACATTATGACCACCTGCCTAATATTGTGTTGGTCCCCCTTATGTGCTCAAAAATGCTCTGAACCATTGGGCATGGACAAGAGGACCTCTCAGGGTGTCCTATGGGGTCTGGAACCAGGATGTTGGCAGTGGATCCTTTGGGTACTCTGGTTTGTGCAGTGGAGCCTCTGTCAATCAAACTTGTTCCACTGCATCCTGTTGATGCTTGATCACAATGGGGTGTAGGAAGTTTGGAGGTCAAATTAACATCTTGGGGGACTGTCATGTTCCTCAACATGTTCCCAATTGTTTGATGTTTTTGCTTTTGACAGTGTTTATTTGGGTGTCTAAGTCTCATCAATACGGATCCAAGGTTTTCCAGCAGAACACCACATAGTACCAATATGATCAATGCTATTCACTTCACCTGTCAGTGGTCATAATGTTGTGACTGATCAGTGTATATACAGGGAGTTTCATACAGATTTTTCATGTGTTTTTTTTATGGATGATCTTAAATCTATGACTGCATTATAGACTACAGCTATCAAACATGTGCAGAGGAGTGAAAACTATCATATTTCCCCTCCTAAAGGGAAATAAATTGGCAGAATTACTCTAAGCAAAGTGCAAGTACCTCAAAATTGTAAAACTACATGTCATCCTCATTATTACACTGACCTCAAACACACAATTTGACACAAAGACTGGTGTTGTGAAGCTAATTAGGTTAAAAAAATGATTCTGCAGCTCAAACACGAAGGTTCACTTTCAGCCCATTACGGTTCCTAGTTGAAGGGTACATCGTGTGCTTCTTGGAAACAAGCTGACTGGCGCCATTATGTGGCTTAATGGGAAATTACACGAGTCTGCTCAACGATCAGGTACTAGTCCAGGAATCAGCATCTGATGACAGCTGATCTGATCATGCTTAAAGGACACAGAAAATATTATTCGAAGTAGTTTAAACGGCTGGTTGGTCTTTAAGGAGCATAATTAGAGGCTGATCTATTTTGGGTAACTAGTAAAACGGACATTCCCGTCTAATAAACTTGGACAACGTGGTCTAGAATGAACTAAAGCGAGTTTATTTGTGTTTTTTCTGTGCAGATGAAGGCATTTTTCTCACTTTAAAAACAAAATCATTCCTTTCCTCCTCGTCTGTTGTTCATTCATGCCTCGATTTCTTTCCAGGCCTGTGCAACCCTAACCTTTAAACAGCCCAAGGCGAGCCATACTCCCAAGCAATTAATGCAAATTAGCGGGTTTTTAAAAAAAACAAAGTTAGGAGCCGACCGTCCGAGCGCAGCTGAGCACAACCACTCTAGAGTTCATCCATCCCATTTCCTGGACCCAGTTCCTGAGGGAGGGCCAGCAGAGCAGCCATGGGAAAGTTCTCCCCACTTTTTCCGATTCCACTGAATCTTTTTTTTTTAAAGCAGGCGAACGCAGAGGAGCTGCAGTGCGGTTCTCCAGTGGAAGGAGCAGAGGTGACGGTCAGCGCACAGCAGAGGGCTGAGGACAGTCACACAGCCAGGAGACAAACCCAGCTTCACGAGAGAGAAAGGTAGGAATCTTTATCTTTAGGGGGGAAATAACCTGATTAGAAAAGAATCACATGTCTCCTCAGTTGTTAATAGTAGTGAGTGAGTTGTAATGTGTTTTTCATGTAGTTTGAATCCCCTCAAGGTGCCATAGTAACATCTCTACAAATGACATTCTGTACTACAGAACACAGCACTTTCTTTTAAAACTTACTTTTCAACATTTGTGTTTCAATAGTGGATTCCAGACTGACTGAAAAGTTCTTCTACAACTTTTATTAAATAATATGAGTCTTATGGGAGAAATGACTTTGAGTTTTTACTTTCATTATTTGCTTTGAAGTGTTTTCCTCTAAGTCCGCATGACTTCTTTGAACTCAAAGTGGGGCAATCATAAGCCCAGTGAATTTACTTTAAAAATGGACTTGTCAGGTCCTGCGGAAAGCCTGTTGATCTTTTGTCTCCGCCACTAATGACTCCTTGTTTTATCATACTCAAAGTGTGATATTCTCAGTATCTTCTATTCAACATATTTGACCCTTTTTCTATCTCATTTAGTGGAAGCATCATTATTTCCACTAATCTGTTGATCATTTTCTTGATTAATATGTGTACTTATATATAGTGTAAATAGGAGGCACAGCGATGACTTGATACTGCGCTATTATCAGCACTGCGCCTCCCATTTATACTGTTTGAGTACACAGAGGCCACTAGCTTGATGGTATATTACTGCTATTCTTAAAGAGTTTATAATTCAGTTGGTCAGTATTATTTACTTTCATTACATTACATACTTTACTGTGGGGTTTTTTTTGTATTGTGTATTACTGTGTTGGCACCTGGGTTATGCAATACTATACTATAAATACTCTTGAATCTGACTGATGAGCAGGTTGAATGACGGAAAACAGTGAAAAGCGGCGATCAGTGTTTCCTACAGTCCGAGATCACTGTCCACAACCCAAAGATATGCAGTTTACTCTCACAGAGGAGTAAAGAAACCAGTAAATACTCAGATTTAAGAAGATGGAATTAGACGATTCAGACTTTTCCCCTCCAAAAAAATACTCACGCAGATTAATCACTCGTTAAAATAGTGGGTGGTAAAGTTCATAGCCAGTTGACTGATCGACTAATTGTTGCTGCTCTACGATAACAATGTACTACAGATCTGTTGATATTTTGTGGTGTGTTTCACGGAGATAACCGCAGTCCTCAAGACAATGCTCCCAGAGGAGGATCAGTCCAGTTATGACTGCTGTGCCTCTTCAGTGGGTTGTTTAGTCCCTGACAGGCCATTGTCTTGTCCCATCCTGTCCAAAGAGTTTATTTTTTCACTATCGGAGAAGTTTTTCTTTCCTCAGAGGGGAAGAAACAACAGAAAAACACTAATAGCACAAACAAATAGACAGATGTCACAGCGGTGCCTGAACTCCCCCGCACAGGATGTTTATTCAGATGTGTGTGTGCGTGTGTGTCAAGCTTCCCGACATGCCACTGACTGTGCCTTTTATCATTAACAATTTCTAACCAGCCACCCTCCACAACTGAAGACAGTATGTTCATGAAATCAGGAACAGTGTCTGATTTGAATCTACGTTAGCTGATTCATGCAGTGAATGCTCCCGTATAATGTGAAAAACGTGCCCGGCCTCACTTCTCCCTCCAGTTTAGCTGCAAACAGTGCAAGTGCCCACTATTTCCATTCATGTTAAAAGGCTAACTTTGGCTCCATATGTTTTTGTTTTAGTTCATTTTAGAGTATGGGGGCCTCGCTTTTCACGTCTTTATTAAAAGGAGTTGGACCCCACCTTAACAACAGTGTGAGCTCATGGAAGAACTAATAAGAGGGAGGCTGCGGCCAGATACACATGTTCCTCAGTAAAAAAAAAAGAAAAAAAGACACCATTATACCGCGGCGGTTGGAGAAACTTAGCTCATTTGTTGCTTATATAGAAAGGATTGAACACTTATGCATTTGGCTCTGAGAGCCCCTGAGAGTTATGTAAGGCAAATAAAATATACCAAGTAGGTGTTAAGTGAAACACTCAAGCCAATTTGTTCAGCAATGTGGCCGTAAAGGAAAAGGTGGGTAAACTATATGAGCTGCAAAACTACCTCAGCTAGACCTGTAGAGACTTATAATGGAGTCAAAGCATCTGATGCAGCATTTTACACTTTAAACTGGATGAAGAAAGTATAAAAAGGTGAATTAAAGTGGCTTGTTTTGGTAAAAAGTTTGATCCCATCTGGTTTAGTTTGACTTTAGTTTGCACATACATATGTTTGTATTGGATTTAGTCATATTTCCAGAAGGTTTATTGGAAAAACTACAAGACAGATACACACTAAAATTAGCCCAACTTCCAGAATTTTTTGGGGAGTTCAAGTTCTAGTTTGTGAAATTGGAAAAAAAAATAATTAATGGGTCTAAAATGGTGGAGCCCATATCATGGTATTCAATGTAGGGAGCTTCGGGATTTGCAGATTTTGATATGCAATGTAGGGCTGCACGGTGGCTCGATGGTTAGCAGCATTGCCTCACAGCTAGAAGATCGCCGGTTTGCGCCCCTAGGTATGAATGAGAGTGGGCTTGGTTGTGTAGCCCGACGATAGGCTGGCGACCTGTCCAAGGTTTAATTTAATATCTTTTCCCTCCTCATCTAAACACCCTTCCCTTATCTACCAACTGTCCCTCTCAGGAGCAGAGGATGTCCAGAGCTGACTGGTCCTTCCTGGAGCACCTGCTGGAGGAGGGCCAGGAGTATTCAACAACCATCGGTCGTGTCTGGCTTACCGTACTCTTCCTGTTTCGCATGCTGGTACTGGGGACTGCTGCCGAATCTGCTTGGGATGACGAACAAGCCGACTTTGTTTGCAACACTCGCCAACCTGGATGCACCGCCGTTTGCTACGACAGAGCCTTCCCCATATCCCACTTTCGCTACTTCATCCTCCAAGTCATCTTTGTCTCCACGCCGACCATCTTCTATTTCGCATATGTGGCTGTGAGGGCTGGGAAGGACAAGAAAGAAGAGGAGGTTAAGGATGCAAGGCAGGCAGAAGAAGGCGGAAATAAGAAAGGAGAAATAGTAGTAGAAAGGCTTGATACCAAAGTGATTGAAGAAAATGCAGAAGAAAAGGAGAAAGAAAAGTGTGGTGGGAGAGGTAGAAAAACTGAGAAGCCTCCTCCTGAGGCTCCTAAACTGAAAGGCAGGCTGCTGGGTGCATATGCATTAAGCATCCTGGTAAAAATCCTCCTTGAAGTTGGCTTTATTGTTGGGCTCTGGTTCCTTTACGATGGCTTCTTCATTGAAGCAAAGTTCGAGTGCACAGGGTTCCCTTGTCCTCATACAGTGGACTGTTTTGTCTCTCGGCCCACGGAGAAAACCATCTTCACCATTTACACTCAGGTGATCGCTGCCATCTCCCTGCTCCTCAACCTCATCGAGCTCCTCCATCTGCTCCAGCTTGCCATCTCCCATCGGCTGGAGAAACGCTACCGAGCCGAGCACCAGGACTACCTACCTTGGGCTGAGCAGGAACCAGCCCGACAACAGGCTCCAGAACTCCAAACAGAGGTGTCAGAGCCTTTCAAAGCAGACAGCCATGTCGAACTCCCATTGCAGGGGGCGGCTGTGCACTACTCCAACCCCTGTGAGAGCTATGGGGACATGGCCATAGAGGTGAACTGGGGATCTGGAGAGAATGGGTCCGACTTGCTTCCCACTTATGTGAACTGCATGGGAGCTATGAGAACTACACATTCCCCTAGAATTCATTATAAGAAGCACACACATCACACTGGGAAAAATACTAAGGGTGTCAATAAGGGACACTCAAAACTAAAACATTATGTATGATGCAGTAAGATGGGGTATTACTATGTGTATGAAAGCTTTGGTCAAGTTTTTTTTTTTTTTTGAAATGCTATCTTGCACATGGCACTTGACTATCAGGAGTGCACGGTGAGAGCCCAAAAGGGGGAGAAATGAAAAAGAACAACTATTATGCTGTGAAGTCAATGCCTCACAGGCAGACAGACATTCAGATGGAGATTTACCAGATAAATGGACCTATTCAAAATGAAACATTCTGAGAACACTCCCCAAGGCAAGGAAAATGAGACTCTTCAATGAGACAAGATTAAAGTCATAAGATGCTTTCATTTTACATTTAATGGATTTAGTGCAAAATGTCACAACGCAAAAAAAAAAAAAAAAAAAAAAAAAACTGCAAGAGCGGCTTGAAGAGGGGCTACTGTGTGAGTGTTTATAGGAGGGAAAGCAGCAGAGCCAGATTTAAGCATGTTCCCCTGAGATTTGCACTGTAAACCTTGGAGTTGTTTGAAGACCCCTTCCCTCCCAGCGGCTTCATCCACACTGTGGAATGCACTGGTCTCTGGATCCTGCTCAGCTCCCGGGAGGATAATGGCTGCGTGGATGCAGGCACGCATGCATGCACACACACAATGTCATTTTCCCCTTTCACCCAGTGAGTGTTGGTCACTCAAGTTTGGGACGTGGACTGGGAAAGGCCGGGGTGAGGAGAAGGGGAGCCAAACCATGGGAATTATGGGACTGAACATGACTGATCATTGCCAGCAACCATAATATTTTAGCTATGAAAGAAGAAGGAGAGAAAAGCACCACTGCGTACAGCACTCACTGAATAATGCAAACACAAACATCCAGTTTGAAAAATCAAACCTTTTAGTGAGCTACAGATAGAGCTGAGATGATGCATTAGTGATGGCATACTGAATGGGCTGAAAGCGGTACAGAAATGTACAAATTCAACAAAAGGAGATGACTAATTATGTGAAAACTGTGTTTAATGTTGAAGGTATTGCGAAGAAATACCAGTGCTGATATTTATTTGTTGTGTAAAATAAAGTTTAATGAATGAATGATGACACTGCCAATTTATGATAGAATTATCACATGATCACCCAGCAAATGGAAAAACCAACTCCATTATTCACATGCAAGTGGATTTCTTGTGTTTATGATGGTTTTATTCCCTTTGATTTCTGGACGAGATATGAGACGTGAGCGATCTTCTCTGAACCGAGTATGTTTTCTGTGTCGAACCATGCACTTTCTGCTATCTTAATACTGTCGCAGTACAGAGGAACCAAATAACGCAAGGGAGAGATAACCGACGACATAGCAAAAAGACAGAGGTGTGGGGAAGTGAATGAGCCTTACATGGTATTATGAGCATAACCTGAGGGGGAGAAACTGTGATTTAATGGCTGTTTTCAGATCTCCAGCTCTTGCTATACAGGGAATAAGAGCATCACTTATATGCCAGCAAAAGTTCATACAAGGTGGAACAGCTCTTATGTTGGCTCTATTTAATATCCCCTTGAGAGAGCGCACTGTTAACCTTGTTTTCTAGGAGAGCAATTGATAAAATCCAGAACTTCAACAAAAGGTGCTCGCCCAGGCTCTGAAAAAAATGTCGCCAGGTGTCTTTTTCACGATGTAGCCTTCTGCAATACAGCTTTCATCTGCAGCAATTTTCTGAACTGTCTCCATGGCGATACACGGTCATCTTCATTAGGAAAGAGAGTTAATGGGAAATTTAAGTAAGACAGGCCTTCATGCCACAAACAGCTTGGACTGCTTGTGAGGTCAAATGAACTGTAACACAGCTGAAATAAAACGAATCAGGCTTTGTCTTTAATTTTGCTGTGGTTAAATAAAATGTTTTCTAATTCAATAATAATAGGAAGGCTCGGTCCTCGGAGTGGAATGTGTTTTTATTGTGGGCGCGTGTGAAGGATAAATTGGCAGATTCTGTTGAGAAAACAATCCCCACAGCCTGCCGAAGCTGCCCAGCTCGATGCCTGTTCACAAGAACTTGGCTGGCAGTCCGCTGCAGTCTTGTTATCTCAGTCACGTTTGCGTGCATGCGTCCATGTGATTGTTCATGTCTGTTTTCACAAAAACCGGGGGGTCATGGAACAGATTGCACAGGGCAACCCGTATCGGCCCCGTTTGCTGCCAACCGAAGCCAGCAGCAGCACAGCGGAGCTCCCTTATGCATCTATCTTCCTTAGAGCCGATCAACGCCCTACTCTGTTCTTTGCGCAGACTAAACTCTCACCTCCTGTACAGTGAAGCAAATATAAACCTGCGAGATAAAAACAACAGTCAGTGCAGGTTATTTGTTGCTCCACTTGCTATTTTTTTTAGGTCTCAACAGTCACTATCTTCCCAACAGGGAAATTTCAATCCCCCCCAACAGTACAGATGAAAGTGATGTTTTGCTTATCTGTTCCTCTAGCAGGACAATAGGACATTAATAAAATGTTCTCCCATTCATTGGATTGATTACCTATTAATAATGTCTAGACTATTTCCCATAATCACAGCACATAGTATCTTAAAAGGATGTCCAATAAAAGCTTAACAATGAAGAGATTTGTTTGTATAAGGCTGTGAAATAAAATGAAAGGGAGTCATGAGTTGCAAAGAGTTGTATCTATGAGACAGGTTCTCCTTAACAGTGTCGACAGGGAACGTCTGGGATCAGATGCCATTCTAACCGTGTTTCCTGACATTGTTGAAGTCACTGCTGATGCATTTCCTCACTCTGTTGGTGAAGCCACATGCAGCCAGTCCCACACAGAGACAGGCAATTTTGCAGTTTGGTGAAAGAGCGTACACACACACGCATAGGCAGAGATGGACAGTCTCACCACTGTACACAAGCTTTGAGACTGCAAAGCAGTTTGAAGTGCCATCAAGTACCCTCCAGGCTCAGGCAGGTCTTATAAAAGGCCAACTGTCAAGCCCAGAGGCAGCTCTTCTTTAGGGAAGGTTCTCAGAGCTTTCATGCACGGCACCAGCCTCTGTAGGGACTTTTAAAGGTTCACCTACACTATGTGCCTGGCCTGGCCAAAACAGGCTGATCTCCTGTCATACTTCCTGCCAGCTGTACTGGCGAAAGTCCCACATATCTCGAGGAAGCACCCTGAAAAGGCAGACAAGGCACTCAGATGCACAAACACACTCAAACAGTTACGCCTACAGAACCTCACTTCACAGAACTCAGACTTTCACATCCACACAGAAAACCAAGTGACCAGCAGCGCTTAAAATAGCAGCTGCAGGGTAAATGAGGTCACTAATGTTATCTAACATCTCTGTATTCTGACATAATTAGAAATAATGTTCCTTGCGTAGCAAAGATCACAGTGTTGTAGCGTGTTTGTATGTGAAAAAGGCGTACATGTGCCAACTCCATTTGTTTCACTTGACATCCATGCACACAATACTGACACACGACTTTCTCTGTATCCATAACAATGCCACGTTTGTGCAACCAGCCCTTTATTTGGACATTTGTACAACTCCACAAAAAATACTTTGACCGGTTCCTAAATTTAAATGCTGGACAGGAAGTGGGCCTGTATCTGTTTCCTGGTCCAGTATTGTTTGTCTCCAGGGACTGGTTGTTGGGGATTGTTCACCCTGACAATGGGGCTGCAGTGGGCATTGTTGCATTGTTTTGTCCCCCCTGTTTGTTGACCTAAAGTCACGGCCGCTCCATCAAAGGCCTGTGGAGGATGGGGGCAATGGGCACCGCGCCTGCTGTGTGACTGGAGTCAATTAAGACGGCTGGTACCACTTACAGCTCTCAGAGATTTGCGTGAGTGCAAGCATGTTGGGGGTTTCATTTAACTTGTCCAGGTTCATTTGTTAGTTCTTCTAAATCTTGCAGTTGTCTAGCTAAATGACAAATAGGTTTACTGTCCTGTAGTACAATAACTGTGGTAGTAGTGACGTCATTCTGGGTCACAACCTGCAAGGCTTTAATGTTTGGGGTTGAATGAGTCAGTAATTTGAAAGGGGTGACTTGAAGGGATGACTATTCAAAAAAAATGTCACCTGACTCTTTGGTGTACCTCAGCTGTACGGATTGTTTTAGTGTCTTTGAGCTCATGGCTTTGATCAAAGCTGTCATCAATGTGTAATAATTTTTTGTCAAAAAGCTCTGTAAAACCCACTGTACACTACCTGCTCAACACCAATCAACAGTCAAAGAAAAGTCAGTAACTGCATAAAAAAGGCTGGTTCAAAACCTAAAATATTGGTTCCCACCAAGAAAAAGATTCCAGTTTGATCAGAACTGGAATCATTATGACATCTGAGCCATGAACTGGTCTGTATAAAACCTATAAAAAATAAAGTAGTGTTCACCTAGTCGTCTGAATAAACTCAACTCTGAGTCTCAACATGCTAAATTTTAGCAGAAGCTTGAAAGCTCTTCTGAGAAAAGAAGGCTGCATGCAGAACTTCCTGAAGAGCTGACGAAAACCCACATGTACCGGACTTGGTCAGTTCCCAACAAGCCGTGTGGTTCTGCGGGTGCATCAGAATGCAAAAAGAACTGGTTCAATGTCCGTGAAACAGACATAATATTGAGGCCTTTAACAGGAGGTGGAGACCAAAACAGAGCTAACAAAAAGAGAGACACTGTGAACTTGGTTTTAGACAAGTAAACAGTTACCTCCTCCATTGTTTGAAATATAAACATGACGGCTAGCTGCAACTCTTGTGAACATACATAGCTCTTTGGTGCTGCACTTAGATATTACTCAATATTCAACTTGTTCAACTTGCTTCCACATCGTCTACCCTGAGGCTGAATAGTAGGGGCGCATCCTACAGGGGTGCAAAAGCCTTGAGCAGCGAGTCCCTGTTTTGATTCCAGGCTGGAAACCATTTGCTGCACATCATTCCCCAGGAATAAAGGAATGAAAATGCACACTCACAAAAAAAAACTTGACACAACATCTATATGTCACCATGGCTTGATTTATATACCTTTCCATCAGCACAGAATAAACAGAGCAGTGAAGACAACTGAGCTCCAAAGCCTGATTATACTGTCTGGAACAAAAACAATGCTCATGACACCACTTAGCAAAATGTCCTGTAACTGAGTCACATTTGAACAATTTCCTCTGTTTTAAGCCACAACCTGTTCCAATCACACTCTCCTTTGAGGCTATAGAAGGTGGATAGTACAGCACAACAGCCTGTCGTACACAGGGTGGTAGGATCAGACTGTAGCCAGGAGTCACAATGGCACCAGCTGCTTGCCGTCTGAAAGCATGTTCAGATTTAGATTTGTCAGGTGGCCAGAAAATATGGACAGCCTACTGATGTTTTTCTGTGTCGGCTGGTTATGTACATAAACAATGCTTTACTAACTTCTTAAAAGCTTTCTCTGTGTGGGTTGCCCCATGCTAATTTTATCAATCAGGAATAATAAAGAATGAGATTCATTTACTTAAAGAACAAATTTAGTTTCAGTAAGATGCCTCCCAAGAAAATACCTGCAAATGTTTTTCATCCAATTTCCTATTCAAGTCTGAGGCCCACCTTTTATATGTTTATGTTCTGGCTTCTGGCAGTGTGTACATTACATCTACAGAAATACCTGTATTCCTAGTTTGTGTGTATGTGGTTGTTTAATAGGGGGATGCGGTGCCCTTCCAGCAGGCAGACAGCTCTATTGTTCCTGCAGCAGAGGGAACACCGTCTCCAGCCTGTCCACTCAGGATGTTAGATTGGACCTCCTACTCAAAAAAAAAGAGCAGTCACCATCACCCGTACCCATTATCCCCATCATCCAGCAAGAACAATGGAGCAGCTCCTAACATCCTCCTCCTTTCCCAGGAGTTTCAGTGCTTGGTTCCCACACTACTGTCCAGTTTTGAGGAGCTGGGCCATTGTTAGACGGCCGACTTGTCCTCTGATTGTTCCCAGGGGAGCGCACACACCTTTCACACACCTAAACACACCACAGTCCTTGTTAACTCTCAGTGGAATCTATCCGCTGCCTCGCTTCCACCTCTCCATCCTCACTGGCTTCAAATGGAAACTTCCACCAGCTTGAAGTAATTGCTACTCCAAACATTCACAACAGGGGTAGCTGGAGTGGAGCCGGTAATTCCACTGATAGCAAATTTAAGAGGGGAGAAAAAGCTGATGGCTGCCGATAGTGCAGCATTCACCACTCTGGTGCCAATGTAAATCTGGGCCTCATAATCTTTCCCATTTCAGTATAGCTTGCAGGGTAACGTAGCAGAACATATCCTGGCACACTGCAAAGGTTATCATCCAATGAGAGAGCTCCTGGAGTACAGAGGAGATGGGTCTTGCTGACTGGAGTAAACTTGTCAACAAAATAATTATTATAGTTCGCTCAAAGTCCCTGAACAAACCTCAAAATATCTCATTCTGGGGCGTTTACGAGACCAACAACTTCTCCGTCTTCACTATGTGATGAATTCTGATGAAAGTATGTGTTTTCCTGAAGCATCATGAAATAATAATGAGGTTTAAAAAAGATTTCGATTGAATTTGTAGGCAGAGAGAGGGAAAGGCAATGCCATGTCTTGACAGCCCTTCCTGTATATTTTTAAGCACTACATTATTCCAGAGAAAAATACCATACCACCACAGTCTTTAGTCACACTCAAATTATCACACAGGAAAAAAAGTTTATGAAAGTGAATCTTTTTTTGGGGGGGGTTTATTTTTGTACTAGTATACAAATCTGTAACATTGCAGACAGACTGAAATAAAGGCAGTGGAAAAACTCCTTTTAAGGGCATTTTTCCACTGACGCAGGTCTCAAAAGGAATGTGTACGCGTCTTTCTTGTGTTGTTGTGTGTATATAACAGCATAGTCAAAATGAACAGCAGTGCCAGTTAACAGTTATCTGTAACCAAATGTATAACTATAGCTTATGCATTCATTGCATCAGTGATTGCTTGTTATGGTTTTATCACAGTGATCTGCTATCAGGATTAAAGGATTCTGTTAAGAGTCAACCAGTTAGGTGGATTCTTTGAACGGTAAAAGGATTGATTGGTTAATAATCTCAGATCAGGCTGACTGTGCTTATTTTGAAATAAAGGCAGCATGGGAAAAAGTAATATAATAAGCCACAATATTAAAACTACTTGCCTCATAGTGTGTAGGTCACTCTTTTGTAGCCAAAAAAGGTCTGACACATCAGGGCATGGCCATGGGACATCTGCAGTGTCCTGTGGTGTCTGTCACTGGTATGTCAGCGGTGGATCCTTTGGGTCCTGTAAATTGCGGGATGGGGTCTCTGTAGTTTGTGCGTGGTCTGGGGAGTTTGGAGGCCTGGTCAACATCGTGGGTTCAGTTTTTTCAGTGTGGCAGGGAACATTATCATGCTGAGGGAGACTGGCATTGTGGAGTGCCCTGTCCATAGAGGTAGTGTGCTGCTCAGTCTGAAACAATGTTTAGGTAACATCCAAACAGATGCCAGACCACACTCAAAGTTTTCCAGCAGAACATTGCATTGTAAGAACACCTCACCAGTGGATTTAATGTTGTATCTAATCAGTGTACAGTATTCAGTCAGGTGAGTGCAGCACTTACATGAGGTGGGTGTGTTTGTTAGCTTTCTAACAAGGCAATGAGTTAATGGAAACTTCTGTAATTTTGTGGTTGCTTTTGCATCATTACCGTCGTCATTTTAAACTACATCGCACTGCACTTTCAGTTCCAACATTTAACACTAAAATGTCCAGATTTTCAGATGCTCCGAGTAAAAAGGCAAAGTCATCCAAGTGATTCCGAGGCTTACAATACCCATTGTAATTGGAAAATATCAGTTATATTTTAAAAAGGAATTTTAACACTAAAATGTACCAACTAGAGAACAGCCAGACAGCGACTTCTGAGAGTTTATGAGTTTGTTATTTTCTAAAAAACCACACTGTTCTTTTCCTTTTAGCAACGTAAGATCACAGAATTGTTCCAAAGGTCAAACTCTAAAGGTGAATGAGTTTGCGGTTTCCTTCCAAAATAATTTCCTTCTTGAAGCTCAATGAGCAGAGTCATTGCTTCCTTCCTTCGACTTTGATGTTACTTTCTGTCCTTGGCAGCGGACTTGTTTCATAATGAACGGTGGGAATTCAGATATTTGCTCAGACCTGAAAGTGAAACGATGCTGCTCCAACACAAGCGACAAAAACTGAAACTCAAAGTTTTATTACTTGGTGAGAATAAATTTCCCTTTAAATAGTTCTTGATAGACGAGTCCAACATTAAATGAAACATCACTCAGGCACGTACTTTCAGCTTAAAAACACAATTCACCTTAATCCTCATAATTTTCAGAAACACACACAATTGAAACTTGTAGTGCGCAAACCATCCAAACTTTCTAAAATGAAAGTATTGTACATGTACATGCTCCAGACAATACGACTAAGCAGCTTAAACTTCCTGAGCGACCTCCCACACTGCTGGCTTATTTTGTCACATGCCATCCAAGGTTACGGGAGATAAAAAAGAACTACAATAAAGGCCCGTGCTTCTTTTCCACTTTATGTTCACAACCAGAGGTCCCATCTTGAACTACAGAACATACTGAGGAAGAAACACTTTGTGGGAGGTCTGTACCATGAAAATCAGTTTTATGAGATGACATAAAAGTGACTTACTGAAAAAAAAGTCACATTAACAGTGGTGTGATAGTGCCACAGCTAGGTTTAAATAAAACAATGTTCTTCCTTTATGTGTGTCAGAGGAAAATCACATTGAACTTCATCATCAGATCAAAGTTTGAGCAACTAATGTTCCATAAGTGTTCTCACTACAGTGGCAAGCTTCAGTTACAATCACACAAGCTAAAATGTGCACCAATCAGGTGGCTGGTCGGAGAATCACATACAGCACATATAAGCTTTATTTGATTTAACAGAAGACAAAGAGTACGGTATTTAATTTGACTCCAGCTACTAAAAAGTGTCCAGTGTTCACTCAGGATGAAGCTTTTTGGTGTTGAGGAGAGAAGAAGTATGGCTGGGGTGAGTAGAAAGAATGAGTGATTTCCCCCTCTGATTCACCCCATGTGTTCCCAGTGCACTCTCCTCCTGACAGGACAAAAGTCTACCACACCCATGTGAGTTAGCTCTTTTCAGATCGGTTCCTGTTTAGAGCTGCTTTAGGGGTGAACTCCAGTTTCTCTTTCAGGCTGAGCACCTGGGTGCTGTCCATACCCACTTGTTCCTGCAGCTTCCTTTCCTCCCTGAGTTCCAGGATGCCCTTCTCGTCCTCCCGAGGTTTGGGGGTCCCTCTGATAAACCACTCGAGATGGTACCCCACTGCTCCGACCACAAACGCCACGGGGAAGGTGACATAAGGAGCGTAGGTCCGCAACGCTGTCCACACGACAGGCCACATGACTGCACACCGCTTTGGCTGCCAGGTGCTCCATGTGGGGAAAACACAGAACAAAGGGTAAATCTAAATAAGCCTGAATAACAGTATAATTGCAGCAATATCGTCAGAGGAAACAGTTTAGGGCCATTCACTCATAAAAAACAAGCAACTTTCCTTTACCTCACACTTTCTGATTTCATTAGCTTAAATGTGATACACATTTCCAATCTACTGGCCCTCTCTTGTGGTTTGAAACTGATTCCGACAGTTGAAGCAAATTATGTGTTAGAGCTGAACAATTTGGGGAAAATATCCAGTTGTGATTTTTTCCGACTGATAGTGCAATTTGATCTGCAATGTATTTTTTTTCTTCAGCTCAATATTTACTGTGTATTAGATTGAAAACGTGAGACATCATCGAAAGCGTGTTTATAAAACCACTGACACAACACTTTAAAGCTTAGAATGCTTCATAACATATATCCTAAATTGCAGTCCTTGTGACTTGCCATTTGTGCTGTTGTAATTTCAAATAAAATCAGTTAGTTGTTCAACCCAGCGATGAACTGCTGCCAGCATGTGACTGAAATCAACAAAGAGACTTTTATTAGCATGCAAGTACTTGTATTCCACAAAAATCTGCTGTGCACTACTTAAATTCATAAAAAGAGCCAACTGGAGACTGTTTTTTTTAAGTAGGAAAGGTCATAGTTGTTCACATAGTCTTTGAGTGGAAAAAAAGGTTTAAAATGTGCTTTAGGACTGAACTTAAGCAGGCATATGCAGTGTAAAAATGAGCAGGCCTATCTTGTCCTTCTTATGCCCTCCTTGGCTCTGACCTGCGGCACAAACTGCAAACAAAACAAATGGCGAAATTAACAGCCACTACTTGCAGTGGACCAGAAGTAGGACTTTAACAAAAATAGTGACAGTTTACCAAATATAAACAACTTAAACAAAACCCTAAAGTATTTTCTACGACTGTCCACACAGACACGACATGTCAGTGTCAATTTAATGTTAGCTAACGCTGTACTGTGGCTAATTTAGATGACCACAAACAAATGTTACAATATCACGGTAATGTGAGTTTGCTTCCGTGTTTCATTCAAGCCGAATTAAAGAGCTATTTTCTACCATTAATGAGTCTTTGTTTTATACTCGACATACTCAGTTTTACCTTGTAAATTAGCACATGAAGTTAAATGGGAAAATGTGCAATGGGCTCCGCCATTTAGCCGCTTCAACCACTGAGCGCGTCAAACGAATGAATCGGACCTGGGCTCCAAACTAATTTGACACAGCGTCTGAAAACATAAAAGCTACAATATCTAAAGAGTTAGAAGTGACAGTTTGTTAGAGGTCGACATTATACAATGTTCGGGGTGAAAGTCATGCAATTAAACTGCTTGTAAATGTGTAGCTGATAGTAGTTAACCGGCTGGTGGACCTTCTAGTTCCTCAGTAACCTTAACAGTCACTTTAAGCTAAAGCTTCACCCACAGCTCCACTGCCAGAAAGTCTTCCATGTGCTGTTTGTCTGTCTAAAGTATAAATAGTGACGTTAGTTAAATTCCCGGTAGTCTTCACTCACCTTTACCGTTAGCACGTTGGTGCTGCAGTGACTCAACATCCGTGTGAAGCTCTGAATCCTTCCAGGTCAGGAGCGGCGCTGCGACCCTGTCCTCTGTGTTTTAGCACCGCCTACTGGTCAAAACAGCACACTGCTTTGAAATAAAAAATACTAAACTGCCTTTAGATATTTATTCTTTTAGGAAACAACTGAAAATTAGATGAGTTCTATGATAATTTATGTATAAAATGCCTGTATACACTACAATGGCTATATAAAAATACATACATCCAGTATGATCATCATTGAAATGTGGATTCAGTGCAACAGTCAGACTGTTCCCCTAATAATAAGTTGACAGGTTGTGTTGATTATCATTAATTATATACATTGTTTATAGAAACAAGGATTTGCAGAGGGCTGTGACGGACATAGTAAAAGCAGGATACTTAGAAGACACTTAGGAGAAGGTCAAAACAAGAAGACTACAGATGCGAAAATGCAAAAAAGCGGCATGTCAGTATTAGTCAAGCCATATCACTGGTGTTTATATGGCACATTTAAAGCAACTCCAACTGTAGCAAAGTGCTCTCCAGTAGAGAATAAGATTGGTGATATGAATTTGTCAAAACTGTATCTTTTACTGCCTGTGCTTTGTCAGTATGGTGATTTTGTTTGGATTCATTGGTGTTTGTTGTAAAAAAAAATTAAGGGAACACCTCATCCTACTGTCATTTTGTTACCAATAAATTACATGGTGTACATCAATGATTGGACAGTGGACAAACTAAATTATTAACCCACTGAGGGGGGGATTCACAATCACTTACGCTTACTAACTGAACAGGTCAATACCCCAGAAGTTTAGTTAAACTGATGCTATACTGAGATGATTAAGTGTTCCCTTCATTTTTTGAGCAGTGTATTAATTTACTGATAGCGAAATCCTGCATTTTGCATTGGGTATCTTTTACCATAATTAAGTCTCTTTCTCCTCTTTTTGTTTCTATGTTTTTTTTCTTTCTGTTGACCTGCCTGGCTTTCTGTTGTATTATTGCCTTTCCGAGTATTCTCTTTTTTTGGCTTGTCTGGTAAAGGACTTTATAAACTCTGGTGCTATATCAACAAATGTATAAAATATTATCATTATTAACAAATCTAAATATTGGCATGAAGACCCTACAGTATTATTTAATATGTTAATTTACTTGAGGGATGTAAAACATTGCTGTTAAGACCTTCAGACATTATATATAATGCAAATTAACTGGGCTAGCCTAAACGTTATGGTTAAGAATCTACTATATTATACACTCTAATGAATTACCTGAATAATTTAAAAGCTAAATCTGAGACCTAAAAAAATATTACAAGGAAAACCCAACAAATCCCTTTGAGCAGCATACTGGTGAAGGCAAAGGAGGAAGAACTCCTTTTTTTCCAGGAAGAGACTTCCAGTAGAGCCAGGCTCAGTGAGGGAGGCCATCTGCCTCGACTGGTTGGGGTGACGGTAAATTTGACAGAGAAAAAGAAAGTAGACAGACGCAGACAGACAACTAAAAGTAGAATACAAACACTAGACAGACTGGTGGGACCAGTAGCTGCAGATCAGACCAGCGTGGCTTCTGAGAAATACCTGTAGAGAGTTACAGGGAGAGAGAGAACCACTAGTGACAGTGGTAACCAATACATGTATAATATCTTTCAAAAATACTAAAAAGCACTTATGAATACTATACAGTGGCTATATAAATATATATTCAATGTAAAACCACCATTAAAATGTGGATTCAGTGCAACATTCTGACTCGAATCCACAAATTAGGTGATGGGTTATGTTATTGAAACCGTGAGTACAGATTTTGTTATGAAACATTTGGTGGGACACTGAAAGCAGAGGGGAGTTTAAGTGTCAAACACTTTCATGTCGTGATTTCTTTGCATTAATTTATCCCTTTTCTGCATCAGTTTATGGTGGAAATACCTCTATTTATGTAAAGAAAAACACAAAATTGAGGCACCAGGTGACAGTTCAAAAGATAATGGAATATGATGCAGCGAGGCTCTCAGGCCCTCTGTAATGCTTTCAAATATTTATACTCCTGTAGATCAAGTGTGCTCATGTAATGCTGTCCCTGTCGAGTCAACACACATACAGGTATGACTTACTCCTCTGTCCTCTTTTGTGTCTCTTTAAACCTGCATGTGGCACCTTTTCACATCATGATAAATTAATTCACCTTGATTCATTTATGAACTCCTCCTTCAAT
The DNA here is from genome assembly GCA_024666655.1 of Dascyllus trimaculatus. Classification (NCBI taxonomy): domain Eukaryota; kingdom Metazoa; phylum Chordata; class Actinopteri; family Pomacentridae; genus Dascyllus; species Dascyllus trimaculatus. The sequence goes on along the minus strand of CM045461.1, from coordinate 23,826,117 downwards.
GAGATTTCAGCACATTGAGGACAGATCGCACATAGCTGTGGTTGATATGCTGGAGGCGCTGTTGCATTTATGTTATGCAGCTGAGGAGTAAAGTGCATTGTGTTAGAATTTAAACACTTCCTAATCAAATAACCTTCACAAAGCACATGCTCTGTAACTATTCAGTCGAAGGGTGTTGTCGTCTTACGTACTTGAGATGTTTGTCCCTTCCGTGGCACTGACTGGGAGCCATAAAAAATCATTTTGTGTTAAAACATTCAGTGGCATTCTTGCACAAATCCTCCTCTCAAGGAATACACATGAAAGGCTGACAGATCTGTCACCAGTATTGTGCCATTCAGTGACAAGGCGTGAGCTACCCCCCCCTCCTCTTTGGATGACAAACCTCTCAAGTGCCAAGATAGTTCTTTCAGTTTAAAAGAACTCTTTGGCATATAAAAGACCCACACTCGCAGAGGCTTGGCGTACTTTATGAAGACGCAAATAGTTTAAGAGGCTTTGTTTACTCTAAGTGCTTATGAGGGGTGCAGAGAAATTGTGTAAATTTCACCCACAAGGAAGCTATAGATTGTAGCTATGAGTATAGGGAGGGGGGACAAATATTTCCCTTTGCCACTGTAGTTTCCGGGTAGTGAATCGGTAAGTGTTCTTTGCAAAGCTCTATATGATTGATGACACTGATATTTCAGCTCCCGGGCCGAAAAGTTTTCCATAAAAATAAACCGATGCTGGGCACAAGGCTGATCTATAGCAACTGGAATGCAGCCTGTCACGGAGGGATGAGTAGCTCTGACTCAGTGGTCATTTGTGCAGAGGCAAAGAGTGTAAAAAAAAAAAAAAAAAAAACCACGGGGCTACATCCAAATTTGTTATCGCCGCTTCAAATGCCGCTGAAAACGTCGTGATTAACTGTGTGGGTGATTATGCTTCATGCTTCAAAATTATTCTTTTAAGCTGTTCCTCCCTCTGTGCTGTCCATCTTGTATTTGCCAGAACTGGCATTTGATCAGTCCTGTCAAATAAAGTGAAATGTGCTCATCCCCTGCAGGAAAACAACATTACTAATGCCAGTTCTGCTTTACCAGAAAACTTGGCACGGCCGGGATTATTTCATCAGTTGCCTTTTTATTAGTGAATGTGATTTAGAGCTGCTCTGGCCAAAAAATTCCGCGTAAAAATAGAACCATCTTATCAATCTAAATCACAAACCGAGGCCGACAGAGTGGAGTGTCACAGCCCCTTAACTGGAGCCCTGTGGACCTGCTCTATTTGCCCAAGTTAATTACAGATGTCAGGCATGGTCAGTGGTGGGAAATTTCCTCATTACACAAAAAAATGACAGTCAGGACTTAGGTTAAATCACCGCTGAATCGCACGAGCCAGAAAAAGCCTGCAGCACGGCTCTCCACGGGCTGCAACCTTCAAGCACGGTGCTCTTTTGGCTATGAAGTCCCCAAACTCAACGTTTTGAAAATGGTCCAGTCACTAAATACATGGGTTAACAAACAGGGGGGTATGACACGTGTGACACAAAGTGTGCTTAAGGACCTGTGACAACCAAGTTTAGCCTGAAATTAGGATGTAGGGAGAGGGCTAACGAGGAGATGGATGTGGAATATGACCAAAAATGATGCGCAAGAGATTTTGACGGATTGCCTCTGATTTGGAAGGAAGCAGGAGGACTCTTGACACAGACTGTGATCAAGCAGAGGAACAGATGGCGAGGAGAAGAAGTGCCAGATGTGGAAAACAGAGATAGAGGCTTTTATTCTTTTGCTCTTTCGCGCAGCCAGTCTGCACCACGGAGAGAAAAATAACTAACTGGTTCTGGGCATTTTGAGGTTAAACGTTGTACGTAGAGTTTGGATTTCAACCAGCCACTAATGCCGTTAAAAGAACATTCAACACGTTACAGAAACAACACCTCTCCCTAGGATCAAATGTCAATTCTGTTCTCCCATTTTTACAACCAGAAAAATATTTAAAATGTGATATTTTTCAAAATTGCCGTAATGACAGTGACGTGCAACAAGTTTCACTGTGATGTTGATGAATACACTCAATACTTACCCCTTTATATTCTATCACTCACAACATGCCATTTGAGGTCATACAAGCATATCAACACTGTTAATGAAGTCCAAAATGAATATGAAAACATTTATTTGCTTTTGGCATTACAAACCATTTTGGCATGTTTAATGGTTTCAGAATATATGACACAGTGGAGTGCATTATCCATTAATTACAGAGCCTTAATGTACTGGCCACAGAAATACTGAAGTTCCCATTTAATTGGAATGAAAACATGATGAGGCACTATTTGATCTCCCTTGTTTTTTTGTTTTTTTTTTGCTCATACATCTTTTTCTTTTCATTTAGTAGCGCAATTAAGCGGAAAAATGCAATAAATTTATTTTGTTGAGACGCAAAATCGTTTTAACACTCCACTAAATGTGAGGGTAGAATAATTCTTGTATTATAAAATGTGTCCAAGTTTAACTGTTGCATGGAAATACCTTCTGGGAATGCTAAATACCCCTCACGTACATGACTTTCAGAGGAGTTTTAATAGTTTTAATGGCACAGGACAATGTTATTGCTGCATGTGAGCAAATTCAGAGAGCAGGAGTTTGCAGGTCAACATTGTCACTTTCGAACAGGAGGAGCACAGAGTTTCATCTTGTTCCTTCACTTACTATGTTGTCTCCTGTACTCAAGTCTTTACACTGATTCACCCCTGACAGACAGGTAAATAAACACATTTAAACTGTTGCTAAATTGGATCTCAGTCAAACTGCTTATAATAGCAAGCACTGGTACCAGTGAATAAGACGCATGGTAACAGTCACTATCACCAAGGCATCTCTGGTAAAGATGAGACTTTTTAGAAGGACAGAAGGACACAGGAGCACTGGATATGATGATTTCATGAAGCCACTTTCTGTGTCCTGCTAAAAGTAAAGATATCCAGTGAAAACCTTGGCTACCTTCAAAATAGTCACTGGACTTCACTGAGGTGCATAGTGTAGGTTTATCTATTTACAGCAACAAGCTATGGAGCACTCTGTACTGGCTGGTATATTGTGTACATAGCAACATGTGGGGGCACTTACGGCAAAGCATTCAAGACTGAAGAAACTATAACCTGAACATGGAATGATACTGTTCTTCCCCAGTGCAGAGGGACAGTCAGTGAAATGAAGCTCACATGAGCTTGGTGATGGCACCAGAGAGGAAATCCTCATAGCTGAGGCGAACGTGGCCCGTCATGTTCATGTCTCTCTCCCTGAACACCTGCGTCATGCTCTGGAGCTGAGTGCACACCTGGATGAAGCGGTCCAGCTGGATGCCGGGTCGCCCGCCTCGGAAGGTGAAGCGCTGTACCAGCGTCTCAGAAAACTGGGGGCTGAGATTGTAGCCCATCTGAGTGAGGGCTGAGGAGAGAACAGGAATGGGAGAAAGTTATTTTGATGATTGTGTGATTATCATTCTTTTATTTCCAGTTAACTGTAGCATCTCTGACAGACATGCAAACTGGGATACCTTGGTGGAGCTCGGTGCCACTGATAGTTCCAGAGCGGTCTCTGTCATATTGCTGGAACAACGCTCTCCACCGCTGCATGAAATCCCACAACGCTGAGAAACCAAACAGGTCGATTCGACCTGACCGCGTCTTGTCAAACATGTCTAACCAGAAACACAAAACACAGCATGCTGAGCAAAACAAGACTCAAAGAGTTTCCTTCGGTTAAAACAAAACACACATAAGAAGTGTGTTTTCAGCATGTTCCATCAAGCCCGTCTCATGTCATCATGAATCTCTACTTGTTTTATCTAAAAGTAGTCCAAAGAAGCCACACACTTGTCATTACGGCAACAGTACACATTAGTCACTCCCTGGCAAATGCAACAGGAATGCAGGGATAGGCGCCCAATGAACAGGCACCCAGACAAACATGTTCAGTTGTTTTTTTTGGCTGACTCCTGGCAGCCTAGATTTCTCCTTTTAGAAACACAAGATTTCTGTTTACAATTTTGGAAGACTAAAAGGGGTATTCATGTATAAACCCAACCTACCTTCTTTTTTTCCCACCACTTCTTTATCCATCCGTGTTTTCTAAATAACTTCCCCCTCCCCTGTGCTGCAGACATTTAGGCCAGTGAAAGTATATTACATAGTTCAACATTGTGTAATTCTACCTCAAGAAACACTGTCAGAGCATTTCTAACTAATTCATAAACACAGAACTACCTCACACCCTGCTGAGCATTTCATTTAGCTGCAGCTGTAGGACTTACTGATCATCATAAGGCAGGTCTCGTCATTAAACGCAGACCAGTTGGAGTTGACAAGCGCCTGCTTCAGCTCTTTGTGGTTGATGAAGCCACTGCGGTCCGTGTCAACACTCTGGAACCACTGGTATGCCTCTGGATTAACGCCAGGGGGGACGTTACCTACACAGGGGAAAAAGAAGCATGGCAATAACATGGCAGAGGGATGAGAAGCACATTACTAGAAGATTGTTTTCTCAGCATGCACGTTGCCGTTTCCCTCTTTTCTTCAGTCTCTCCAAACCAAGTTATTCTCTTTATTATTTCCCATCCTTACACTCTCCACCAGTTATTATTTCAGCAAAGGCTTTGAGGGATAACGAACATGGATGGGAAGAAAAAAAAAGAAATAATAAAAGAGAGACAGGAAAAGACTGTGAAGATTCTTGGAAATTAAGCGGCTGCCGCGTTAGAATGCCAATTAATTATTTATTTATAGAGAGATGAAGAAACAGACGCCGACTGAGTCTGTCAAGAAGAAACTTGATCATAAAAAATAATACATCTGTGCTTGACTCAGTCTTTTGCCTTTGGTGTTTAGAAGGCACCAATTTGGGAAACAGGATACAGTGGCTGTATACAGAATATATGCAATTTGCTTGATATAACTCTTGCAACTAATGGCATTTTATATACATTTGACAAACAGTTTCACTTGCTGGACAAATGGTTGGATAAACATTATGTCAACAAAAACGCTTAATTGAGTTTGACATATAAAGGTTTACGATAAGTGCACATAATGTCTAATAATCTCACTGTCAAAATCATTTCATTAAAACCGGGAATCACTTTTTAGTACTGAAAAACAAAAAAGAAAAAACTGTACAATCCTACAGTTACGAAACCAGCAGGTATTCCAACTAAAAAATACCTCTCCAACCTTAGGTATACACACTCAGTGCTCACAAAAGCACCAGGTGTGGAAAAAAAAGGTAGAGGCAGGGTCAAGGGTTGCGGAAAAGTCATCTCAGCAAGAGGTAGACAGTGTCGGGGCAAGAGGCCATTACCTGAATACATGGTGGAAAAGAAAGGGAGTGTTGGAAAATATGGTGTGTGAAGAAGGGAGGAGTAGAGGGAGGGCTGATTGTCAGAAAAATGAATGGGGAGAGAGGGGCAGGTGACACTTCAGGCCAGACCCTGATGGATTCTGTCCCTGTGGGGAGTGATGGTAACATCGGCTATCAAGTTCTGACTTAGACTTAGCTGCTACTGGAAACTGTGTAATCACACACACACACAAAATACACTCTTTGCCCATCTGTCTCGTACTCTGTTTAGCCCTCACTCAGTATTACCAGAGTCATCACTCCAGCCGTGTAATCCTGCTGAGGGGCACAAACTGAACCCTGTCTCTACATGACTGTCTGGGAACGTAAGTCATTTTCTATCCATCATCCCACCAGAGAGCGAAGGAGGAAGAAAAGGAGAGAGAACCAATGAAGAAGGGGAATGAGAGACGATCTGCAGTCTGCTTGTGTTCAGAATATCCCTGGTTAAGTCCCACGGGCAAAGGTACTGCAGATGCTTATACAGCTCCACTCTTAACTCATCATTACCTGCAGGAGCATGATATCCGCCAGGTCCTCCATGAGGTTGTCCCCCATAACCTCCATATGGCCCACCACCGGGGGCACCACCTGGTCCATGCCCATAATGCCCCCCATGACCTGGGGCTCCATAACCACCATAGGGAGCTCTTGTTGGACCTGCAGCACCTCCATAAGGAGCTGAGGGGGGCTGCCCATAGGGACCACCAGCTCCACCATATTGAGCACCTGGTGGTGCGTTGCCTCTTCCTGGATAGCCCTGCAATGACAGACAAAGGCAAGGTTCACTGGAACTGTGTGGTAAAGACAAGCAATAAATGTTCTCCATTCATGATCATTAACAATTAGAAGTATCAGAGTGCCATAGATATACAAGCTACTTTAGCTAAACTAGAGCTATAGAAGTACACAGTGATGTAAAGTTAGAAAGCTCATTCTGTAAGTAAAAGTTTGAGTTAGTGGGACTGTACTTGAGTATTTCTATTTTCTACAACTTTGTACATCGCTACTTTCTCTTTTCAGAGGGACTGCACTTATCTGACAGCTACAATTAGCCTGGAATTAAAGACTTTACCAACAGAACATGTAACTGATTTGTAATTTACAACACACTGTTATGAACCATTTAATGAAGCTCATACGATGCTACTCAGGATACAAAGTTGTACAATTAAAACCATTAGTCAGTTAATCAGTTTGAAAAATAATCGGCCCCTATTTTATGGATAATTCAATCAAAATTTAGTCAAAACAAGTCAAATGGTTTCTAGTTCAAGCGTCTCTTTTTCATATACAGACAGGTGACAAAATATGGGAAAACTAAAGATAAAGCATCTTAGTTAGGCGTTGGGCCACCATGTGCCAGCAGATCAGCATCAAAGAACCCTGGTATTGATACTCCAAGCCTATGTAACTTCACTGGAGGGATGCTACACTATTCTTGCAAGACATTTCCTCATTTGGTGTTTTGATGATGGTGGTTATACGATATGTGATGAATGCAGTGACCCTTCCTCTCATATAAATGGGGGAAGTGTCATCTTGTAGGAGACCAAGATATAAATGTTTCATTACCCAGAGCAGTTTTGTATTAATTTGCATTGGCACTTCATCCTCTTTAATGGGACAAGTGGATCCAAGCCATGTCCACAAAATGCAATCACATCACAAAAAACAGACTAATCAACGAACCAAACGAATAAGGCTCATTATTAATTAAGAGTAATCAAAGGTCATACGTTATAACAGCCCTACAAAGTAAGTAAAATTGGAATAATTTCAACGATTCAAAGCCTCGATTATTTCCAAATCATCTGCATTTCTACCAAACAGTACCAGTGTTTTAAGTTAGAGTAGAACATCTTCACAATGAGGCATGACTACCTAACTTAACTGATTAGCCACCACTGAAAGATGCTATGCTGGAATAATGCTCAAGAAACTGCAGTTACTTTGCCCTTCAGATTAAATAAACCACAACACATACATATTGTAGAACAACAACTCCAGCAATGTTAGCGACATGTGACATAAACACAGTAAAACAAGCTACTTCGAACTGAAATATTACTAATAAATCGCAACAGTTTACACTGGAACAACGCGCTGCTAACCATAGGAAACACATGAATAGCTAACGTCACTTGTGGTCCTAGGACGTAAACCTTTAGTTACGCTATTTCCAGATAATACACTTATTAAACTACATTAACACCTTATTATTAGCGACACAGAGAAAACAATAAATGGGTATTTAGGTACCTGTCCGTAGTGGAAACTCATGTTTGAGAGACTTTACTTCCTCCAACAAGGCATCCGTAAGGGTGAGTACAGCACTGCTCGGTCATTGGTGCATTTCCCTGTCAGTCAAAGCCGCACCCGGTTACTCTGCTCCTGATTGGACAGCTAGGTGGAAAAGTGATGACGACAGAACAAGTAAGGAAGTGTAGTTTCGACTGTCGAGCTCAATAGTTTGTTGGTGAGTCACTCATTGTGTGCAATCCTAAAACAAACACAAGGTTTACTCACAGGCTATGGCGTTGCCAGGCAGTATCGTCCGAGGCGTTAGCCCTAAGTGTTTAATGGTGAGCCCTGGATTTTAATAGTTTGTGTTTATTTGTTTGTTTTCTGCCTTAGGCAACTGTCAAATCTCATAACTACCCAATACAGAAACTCTAAAGGCAGCAGAAATCCCCAAAAAAAAATCCCAACTGCAAATAAATGCCATAATAATAAACTTGACGTATTTATTAACGCTGAAGAAGGGAGCACAATAAAAGTCAAAATCAATAAAAATGAAACCAGAGGTAAAAGGAAAAGTAGGTAAAACTAGAAAGAAAACTACAAAAACACCTTCACATAAAGGGAAGTTTTAAGAAGAGACTTTCAGTATGATGCTGTCAGCTACAAGTGAGGAGGCCATCAATAATCCTTACTTTTAAGGAAAGAACTCAAATCGTGTTTTATATAGCTTCAGTGGAGTCAGTCTGTGGATCCAAAACATTGTTCAGTGCAACACTATGTTTTATCTACTGCAGCAGCAGTTTTGGTCTGACTATTATTGCCTAGGTATTTATTTGGGGTATTGTGTTTTGGGACTTAATGGGCAAACTGCATCTCTTCTACTGGATCATTTAAAGGCATTTTTACATTAAATTACTATAAACTATTTCAATGACCATTAATAACCTGTAAGATATACAATCTCAGTCCAGCAGGTAGGTAAAAGCTGCTGGTTTAGCTCAGCGGTTTTTTAATGTTTTCGTTGCAAGGCACACCTTTACATATGAATATAGCTCTAAATGGTCAGAAATGAAAACTAATTCCAATTCATTCTCTTGATTAAGACTCACTGATCTATCTTGCATTCACTGTGATGATAATGTCAAGCATGGGCTGAGCATGGAAGGAAAGTGGGATGACCTCATATTTTATGTTTTGTCTCATGTATTATCAATTATCAGGTTAAAATCTAAAGACCTGTGGGCAAGGCTGATGCTACGCTTTCATAATTTCAAGGTCCTAACAACACTTCTGCTTACAGGACACAAGCCCTTTGCTGTATAATGGTTACAGAATGTTTTGGGGAAAAAGGACAGACACCAAAATATTGTTAAACATCTTTATAGACCATGACAATAAATACAAAATGCAAAACAAAAATATATTATCTACAATCTCATTCTGTGTCGGTATAAAAACTATTTTTGTGCGATTTTTCAGTGGCATGAATTAGCTCGCACGTATGTCTCAACTTCATTGAGGAACTCTGATTTAATAGTGTAAAAGCACTATTAAAGGGATCAACATCAACAAAATCCCTTCAGGTGATTTCTGCTGATTTCTATGTCAACAACTAAGGAAAGTGCTCTGTTTTTTCTTGCTTTATTCATTAGGGGGCAGTGTGTATGTTCAGGTAAAAGGCTTCATTCTCTGTGATGTATTTACATCACTTGGAGTCTTTTAACATTTTATCATTTTATTTACAAATTACATGATTTAACATCCTAAGCTTACGACTGGACAGTGGTACAGACGCAACAAAACACAGATACAGACACACACTCGTACACACATAGCACACCATTTCCAAAAGAAACATTTGATAGCCTTTAACTTCCTGTGTCATACTCTGTTTACAGGAGTGAATTTGCATGCATGAGGTGTGCGCTCCTGCAGAATCTCATTTAACCCGATAATATTTACAAATCGCTGTCTCAGAAATCCCTGAAGTGATGGGTATCTTTGGTGCTGAGCGGCAGTTCTCTGTGGAGTCTGATGAATGCGTTCGCGTGCAGTAGCACCTTGAATACTTAGTTTTTCGTTATAGCCACCACTACGCTGCATCATTACTTCTTTGGAGGTGGCCCTTCCTCTGTCTTGATGTTGGTGAGGTTCTGGATGGATGCTGTGGGATCCACTCTGATTGAGGCTTTGGACCTGAACTCTGACCTGGGCGCTGACAGCGGCGCCATCTCGTGACTCTCCGCGAACACCCTCCTGTCCGCTTCGGCCTTCTTCCTAATGAACTTCTGGATACGCTTGCAGATGAGGTAAATCATCTCGCAGATACACATTAAGATGCAGAAGGCAGAGGAGACCACCATAAAGAGGGTGAAGATCTTTTTCTCTGTGGGACGAGATATATAACAGTCCACCGTGTTGGGGCACGGCTCCAGGGAGCACTTGGACAAGCGGGGCATGTCGTAACCATCGTAGATGTGGTACAGGATGTAGAGGAAGCCAGCGTCGAAGCCTGCCTTGAAAATCAGGCTCACCTATGAGAAGATAAATCAGGATCAAACTGGGAAAAATACAAATTTACTACTGTTTCACTACTGGTCTGGGTTGGATAACTTGAGAAGTGATGAATTTTAGAAGTGAGATGTGTTATCTAATGCAGTCTTTTTAATAAACAATTGCAAGGTCATAACTTAGCTTCAGCCTGGTTTGGAGGGATGGTGAAACTGCAACTATATTTGAAATTTCTAACACTGACTTTACTTTGGATCTCTGTGGCACCTACAGCAAGGTCTGACATAAACTCTCCCTTCATTCTTACCAGGTATGTCCACCACAGCCCCCCACGTTTCTTCCCGGGGTTGGCGTACAGATGGGAGCCCTTGTGGGAGGCGGTGTACTGCATGTCCTTCTTCTCCCTGTACTTGACGTGGCCGACGACCATCAGCGACGGACAGGTGACGAAGATGAGCTGCAGGGCCCACAGGCGGATGTGGGAGATGGGGAAGATGCTGTCGTAGCACACGTTGTTGCAACCCGGCTGGGCTGTGTTGCAGACAAAGTCTTTGCTTTCGTCACCCCACACCCGCTGCGCTGCCACCACGAACACCATCACCCGGAAGACAAACACCATCGAGAGCCAGACCCGGCCGAAGACGGTGGAGTATTTATTGACTCCGCTGAGGAGCGCCTCAAGTGCAGACCAGTTCATGACTGCTGCCTTGGAGGTGGAGGAGGGGATGGAGGAGGCTGAGGGAGGTGAAGGAGCTCCTCAAGAAACCAGGTGGGAGGGGGTTCCTGATGATCTGACCCTGAGGAATGAAGAAAATAACAAAGATTAGGAGGAAGGATACTAGTTCAAGCAATTGAAAGCTAAAAACTGCAGTTTTCCGCATATTTACTTCATAAAGATGGTTGAAAGACTTGAGATAGATAGATTTTAAACTGAAGGGGCAAAACTGATGCAGCAGAGGCTGAGACATCCTGACTTTTAGTCATACATTAAAACAATGCAACTAAACAGAATCCTTTGTTCCTCCCTCCTTGGTTGATAAACACCCACATCTTTCAGACTCCAAACAGTTAGCGTATAATTCAAGCACTCTGTTGTAAATCTGTAGTGTCTGATTCTAAACTGACACAACCCTGCAAATATCAGTCATTTCCTCAGACTCGACAAAGCCTCTCTAAAGCCCCAGGAGATATTGTACTGTTGCTTTCTCAGAAGGAATCGTACTGACAAGTAAACTGAAAGAAGGTGAAATAGGTAGAGTGCTCCTTTAAAGATTTACATAGTTGTAGTTACAAATTACTCCGTCAAAACTATTCGTTTACTGAATCGATCCAAATCTGCGTTGTACTCCAGTGAACTCTGGGTACTTTGATACATAAAATACACAAAACACATACACATAATATTGTTACATTCTACATTTGCAGTTTTCTGTATTTATTTTAGAGATGTCAGTATATTCTGGACCAGAACTGACAATACTAATATCATGAATAATGCATCACAAGTATCTATCTGGTTGACACAACACAGAAATATTTATGTGTGACAGCAGAATTATTGTGGCAGACACTCTCCACTTCTCTACGCTTATATTTTGAGAGTGAATAATTTGTCAAAAAGGTTAAAAAACGCACAATATAGCTGAGTTTGACCATCAGTTACCATTATTTTTTTTTTAAAATCCTAAAGATATTGTAATAGTAATGTTATAATGAATTCTTTTGTCCATGATAGTCATATAGTGATAATCTGATATAGTACCAGACCCTGTTTCTATCAGTGTTACTACAACAGTATCATTGAAGCTATTGCAACCTTTCTGTTGGGGTATTTCCCAACTCTAAGAAGCTGGATAAACAATCACAAACAACGGTATAGTTCTGAATGATGTTCGACTATATGAAATCAGAACAACCAGCATCACATTCACAAATGCGTTCCCTATAATAGGTGTTCCGCGTTAGCACAGAGCCACCTTTTCAATACAGAGTCATTAAACATCAGTGAGTAAGTCATCATCAGAGCCTCCCTTTGCTGAAAAGACAAACCAATACCCGCGACTCTATTAGTCAACTGTTTGAACAGTGTGGCGGAGCAGGCAGCCGCCGTCGTCTGTGTAATCCCAAATGCCAATTGTAGGTTCTTCAAAGCACTGTTAAGGGATAACATTTCATTTGTGAATGCAAAGCATGACAGTGTCACAGGACCTGTGCTCTGGAAGAGGATTTTATTTATGTGTGATATGATTGTGCAAATTTAATGATCTGATCATGTGCAGAATTTTAAATCACCTTCACAGTTCTGAAGTTTTGAAAGCCTTGAAATGCATATTTGATTTTGTTATGTAAGTGTGGACACAAGGAGGGTCTGCTGGGCTACATAAGGGTTAGGTTGTTTTCAAGGATTTCTTTTCAGCAAACGGAGAAAATGAAAAGCTTCTCTTTTACATTTACATCTCATTCTGATGAATGCTCACGGCCTGACAGAGAACAAGCTGGATAACAGCCCTGCTGTCCACTGTTCCATTTCAGCTCTGTCTCGTCTAATCCTGAGAATTTGAATTCAGAAACACTTTTCCTTCAGCATTTCGGCATCACTGTAGATATATTGAGCTGTCAAATCAGTCGCTATTTTCTCTCTCATCCAGCATTCCTGACTATTAAATTACACAGCATAAAAAGACTTGACTCAATGAATGCTTTCAGAATCACAACATGGGCTATCGAAAGCAAGACACGTTCAATCACTGCTGATGTTACCTGCACTTTACCTCTCCGTCTAAATGGATAACACAACCAGCAGCATTAATCTTACAGCGGGCTTCACTCAGCCTGTGCCTCTGGGACTCAGATGTTCTGCAGTTTTACTTTTAGAACAGGCAGTAAGGATGATTCTTACTGTGAAGCTTCAGGCATGTCATTCTTAAAAAGTGCTACAGGGGCTTGATAAACACACTTCCTCTAACATGAATGTGTGGTGTAATTCATTGCTTTTTCACAAATGTTTAGAGGATGTGATTCCTCCCCTAATTTTGCACAAACTTTGAGGTGACATTCAGCCCAGATAGGAGCGAAAACCTCAGAGACAACAGTATATCTTGTCTGGCGACGCCGGACCACAATTTGTTTTCCCATTTGCTCTAGATTGCAATGTTGCCCTCCCTCCTGACAGCAGCCGGCCTCGTCTATCTCTTCGCCGTGGGTTTGTCTTTCCCTTTGTTGTCGCAGAGGAGGCGTATCACGGTCTCTCAGGTTGTGCGATGCATTTGATAGCAATATTCTAATTCACAGCCATGCAAATACAGCTCCAGTGCCTGCCCCTGGCTTTATTAAGAGCCTTCCAGAGTGCGGGCTAAATCAACAACCATAAACAGTCTGGGCATCACACACAACAGGTGAGGTATTAAACATAAAAACCAGCAAAGTTCCGGGTTAGAAAACATCCCATTGCAGCTCATCTGACACAGTGGTAAATCCTTGACTGTGACTCACTCTACAGGTTGAGCTAGTTGCAAATACTTTTCCATCTACCAAGAATACATTGTCTGTATGAGTCAAAGCTCCTGGCTAACAAGGTGGGGCTGAGCTTCTTCTCTTGTGTGGCTTCTTTTTTTTTCCTTCTTTCCCAGCTCGGCTTTTCTTAGTCTTTTTCCTGTCATTCACACATCTCGCCTTTTTTTTGTTTTTACCTTCAACCTGACTTTTTTCTATTTTTCAAGGTACAATGAATCAGCCGGAGGAGTAAAGCAAGAAGCAATCCGTGTATAGTTTTATTCGCACCGCTTCCAGTTATCTGTCTTTACAAATCTCATCCTTTTGTACGCGCCGGCGCTGAGCTCTTCCCTTGACATGATCTTCCCTTGTTATATGATAGAAAAAGGAACAGAATGAACAATATTCTTGCCCTTTTAGTGCCCCTTTTTCTTACACTAGCTTTTGTCCTCTTGGATCCTTTTTTTTGCATTCATCTGCTATTAAACCAAAAGACAGAAATTAACCTACATTGCATCTATTTTCTTGATCCAACAAATCTTATAAATACAGCTGAATAGAAAGCACCTTACCCTAGATGCACCAGAGAGGAGATCTTTCCTTAGTGCCAGTCAGTTCAGCCTGTCAGCTGCTCCTGTGTCGATGCAAACTGACTTGGTCTCACCTGTAGATTTTTTGAGGGGGCTGGCTTTGAGGTGTGGACCTGCTGGAAGACTTGAGGAATGGGAAGGTGGGTGGAGCGTCATTTACAGACAGTTGCATGCTCTCAACTACTGCTAATTCCAATCTGTACTTTTTGGGCATGAGTAGACTTGCCTCAAGGTATTTATGAACAAACAACAGACGAGTGACAAAGAGATAGCGTCAGAGAAGGGAAAGGGAAACCGTGTGACACACAGATGGACATGAAATGTGAAATGATGATAAGAAAGTGATGCGATAGTGATAGCTAGACCTAAGACATTTAGAGGAAAAGGTAAGCAACAGGCAGGTGGACCAACATACAGACCTGCATGGTGTTATATATGTCATGAAACTGATGCACATCAGCGCATTAGGATGGGAAGTCTAATCTCTGAGTGTGAACGCTGGTCTGTGCTGGTTTCAGGCGTTTAACCTTGTGATCCCACTTAGCTACAGCTTCATCAGCTCGCACTTGCTGCCCCGCTACTGTGCATAGTGATGATTGGGCACGCACAGAAAGAGAAACTTCAGGCTGCCCCTTCTCGGCCCACTCAAAATGAAAGTCAGGAAAACGTCTGAGCAGTAGTTTGAAATACAAAGTGAAAGAAAACACTGGGGAAATTACAGTAAATGAAAGTTCTTTTCTTTTCAGTGAAACTTATGGGCGTGCTGATATGAATTCACACAAAAACAAAAACACACCCACAATCCCCTTTGGCATCACATTCAAATCCAACAAAGTTTTGGTCCTCAATCACGTTTCTTTATTCTCAGCACTTGCTCAAATAACATAATGAGAATGAACGATTACAAGGCGGCTAATTCCTGCGTGAAATCTTGTCGTAGATGTGTCTTCACCGCAGGCAAACCGATGCATTCCACAGAAGGGAGAGATTTCTCTGAATTTTTTTTTTTTAAATTTAGTTTCCAAGAGATGTGCTGGCCCACCTACTTGCTTGGTTTTCCAGCAATGCCACAACTACAGTCCAGAAAAGGTAACCAACAGAACAAAGGTGCATGTGATCCTAATTAACACACGTGGAAGATGAAAACTAACACACGGTAATGTCAATTAGTTGTTTGGTGTCAACCGTACAACATTGTTACTATGTGAACAAGAGAGAAAATGAGACAAAAGAAAAATGATAATTACTATGTTCAGTTAGGGTGTGCCAAGGTAACGTTAGATAACAATACGTGTTACTTCCTCCAAACCCGCAGAGCAGGTTTCTCTCATCTTGTTTCTTTTTTTTAACATAATGCCAGTCAATCCTTTTTAAAACTCCGAGACTGAGCCTCAGTAAAAAATAGCACATTCTGCGGAAGGCTGGATTCTGCAGTAAATATAATATCTCGCATTGAGAGGACACAGGCAGGAGGAAGATCAGACGGAGAGAAAGATGAATGCCTCTCTACAAAGAATATGTTATGCCCTCCGCTGGCCTCTAGAGAATGCTGATGCTCCATCGTTTTATTACACTTTTTTTTCCCTTCCAAGCTGAGAGAGTGGGGAAAAAGGAGAGAGAGAGAGAGAGAGGCGAGAGATGTTAAGCAGACAGAGAACAGGGAATCTCATCTCTCTTATTAAGCAGCCACATCATCTGTAAGAAAGAAAGAAGGATCTGAGACGAGCCACATTACTAGTTGTCTTTAGCGATATTACTGTCTAAAAACAAGCTCTTATGTGATTTAATGGTACTGACCTATGGATTTAACATTTAAAACACAAGCAGTCTTCAGTCGAAGCTACATATCAAGCTCTGTGCTCACTTGTGGTTCCTCATTAGGCACAGTGAGAGTATGTATGCTGCTGCTCAGACAATCAGAGTGACACTATTTAACTCATATGGCTCTGCAGTAAATGAGGTGCTGGCAATGCCGTCATCCATGAAGTCCTAAGTAGCTGGGAATGAACATTACAACATATTTGACCGGTCGGTCTGTGAGTGCTGCCTGATCACAGCGAGCGAGTGGAAAACCAGAGTTTGATTGTTCCGCTAACCCTGCTGCTCCGTCTTCACAACCGTGTGTGGTTTGTTTAGTGTACATTTTTCAGCATAACAGTACAGGTGGCTACAGCAGTTGCCAGGGAGTTATGCTGATTGCCTGCTGCAAAAAAAAAAAAAGTCCACAACTGTCATTGACGAAACCTCATCGCATCATATTGGATTTCAGTGTTGTCGCCTAATTGGTCCCTTCTTGTATTTTTTCAGTTCTTTTTGCAAGCAATACAAGGATGAAGCTAATGATGACCAATGCACATGGATTTTCCTCCAGCAGGTGATTGCATTTTGACTGCATTCAAGCCTCATCAAAGTACAAAAGGAACAGCTCTCTGACCTTGTTCTGGTTGATTTGGAGACGTGGGCATGGAGATGTGCACTGCAGTGGTGGAAAGTAGATAAGTACATTTACTCAAGTGCTGTAGTTGAGTGCAATGTTGGGGTAGTATTTACATTTTAAGTCGCTTTATACTGCCATTCCATTACATTTCAGAGGGGAATATTGTGCTTTATAATCCTTTACTTTTTGTGACTTTGTAAGATTTTTGGCAATAGATAATATGACGAGTTTTTGAAATACAATACATTGTTGAAGATTAAACCATTGGATTTGGTTTCTTACTTACAAACAGCAGTGTGCAGTCGGGTACACATATCAGACATCTATGAGTATTTCACAGCTCCACCAAATAGTGATTTTTTCCCCCTCTAAACTTCTTGCATGGTTTCATTTCAGTAAATGTTCAAATGATCCACCATCTCAGCAGAAAAACAAAGATTAGAAGAAAAAGTCCCAAAACTAAAAAAACAGAGCTGTGTATTGGAACTAGTTTCTTCTTTCTTCCTCTCACATTGATCATCTGATGAGTTCTCGGATTTATCTGCTGTAAAATTGTATGTGTAACTAGCTCCATCTGCAGCAGCTACAACTGCTGACACATTGATGCTTCACTATTAATTATCTAATGAAGTCATGTGCAATAACATACAGGGAGATGACTTCCTCGTGTGCTCGGTCAACTATGCTAAAAGCTGCTCTTCCTAAAATAAGATGATGGTCAAAGTTAGAAACAGAATGAACAGTTTCATGATGAAGTGTTTTAAGACTATCAACATAAATGCTTAAGTTCTGTTACACATGATAAGTGTGTCATGCATATGAGTGGCATGCAGTCAGAGCATGATGATAGTGTGAGTGTGGTGAGAAGCATCAATGCATCCTTTTGGGGCTGCCAAAGAGAGGGGTGGTGAAAGATTTGGTTTGCTTTGTATTGACAGAGCTCAGAGACGTGTTGGGTTGTAATAAATCTCGAATGTATCTCTATAATATAGTTGTGGATAACATCAGTGTTGTTCTTTCAGGCAACAATGGCGAGCAGATCGAGATGGCCCAGATTTAGGTGCTGCTGAAATTTGGACACATAAATGTAATACAAATAATCTCTACTTGGAATAGCTGAAAACAACAACGACAACAACAACAAAAAAACAAAATAATGCCAGAATCAAAGAATGGTAAATTCTACTGAAAACTGCTGATGTGGCTTGTACTTGGGATAAAATCTACAAAATGTATTACAGAAAATATTCATTTCCATATTACATCACGTGAAAACTAAGCACAACTTTGCATTATGATGGTTTCTAGGCTGCACGGTGGCTCGGCTGTTAGCACCGTCGCCTCACAGCTACAAGATCCCGGTTAGGACGCCTGGGATCTTTCTGTGTGGAGTTTGCATGTTCTCTGTGTGCATGTGTTAGATTTCACCAGGTACTCGTCTTCCTCCTACAGTCCAAAAACAGGCTGAGGTTAACTGATGGTTCTAACTTGTCTGTAGGTGTGAATGTGAGTGTGCTTGGTTGTTTGTCTTTATCTGTAGCCCTGTGATAGGCTGGCGACCTGTCCAGGGTGTCCTCTGCTTTTGCCCGAGTCGGCTGGGATAGGCTCCAGCTCCCCCATGACCCTACAGAGGATTAAGTGGTGTATAGAAAATCAGGATAGGGGAGGATAGATGGATGATGGTTTCTTTATACTATTAGTGTATTCTTGGGGACCCCAGTCTGTAGTCTAGTGCAAGAATGATTATGGTTGATCAAAGCCTCCAAAGCTATAAAAAGATGCTTACAGTCAACACCTATGGAAGTGTCCACGACTACATACAGTCACATGATGGCAAAGTCAGTGAGCTCAGCCGGCGCTCCTTGTGCCTTAGCATTCCATATAACACACGCCAGTTTACAATATGAGAAAGACACAAACAATACAACTCTCCTTACTTTTCTCCTTATGTGGGGGAAAGCACAAGACATCAGGCTGATTCATTCTTGACCTCAGTGAACTCTGTGTAACAAATTCAGCTCACGCTGTCAACGCCTTCAATTGTTTCCGTTAAGCAACCTTCTAGGAACCATTAATTATTCACCAACAAACCTGTCGGAATGCATATTTGCGAAGAAGTATTTCCCTAAACAAGTTCTCAAAGTTTTGAAGGTGGGGGTGGGGTGGGGTGAAGATTTTGCCTGAAAGAGATGTGATTCACATGTCTTTTTATTAGAATATATCCGGAAGAGATTGAAAGGTACACAAGTGGCTCACTCCTGTGAGTCAGCAGGGCAGACTTAGTGTCAACAATTCAAAAAAAAAAAAAAGCAGCTTCACAAGCTTTCTCAGGGCCGGAAGAATGAAAAAGCAACTCCCACCGAGGAGTAGAGGAATATATCACTGGATGTTTTCCTCCTAAACAACCAGCAGAGCACATTTTAGGTGAGGGTGGCTAGAAAACAAGAAAACCTTTCTCCAAACTCCTCATGAAAGTGCAGACGCTGTAGAAAATGTGGGAACTGAAGCAAATGAGCAAATCGCTCGATCAACAGCCCTTTCCTCACGCCGCTTAGCTGTGTGTCTCGAAACGGTGAATCCAATGCTGCAGACTAGATAGTCTGTGCGATGTCTGCTGGCAATCCGAGATGCAAAGAGGAGTCCTGTTGCTGCTGTCTTTTTATAGGACTGAGCCTCCAAAAGATTAAATAGGCTCAGAGTGATTGGCTGAGCATGTGTGTGCATATTCTCATAATGTTGAAGCCACTAAATGAGTGCCAAAGCCCCATTAGAAATGAGTGAAATAAAACAGTGGAACAAGTTAATTATCTGCATGGGGAATTAAAGAAAATGAGAGTTTTACATTTGGTAACTGAAGCAGATTTGACATTTTTAATTTTGAGACTTAATAATTAAAGCAAGGGACGTCCCGATCCAATCTCAGGGATCAGGATCAGGGAGGATGGAGGCGCTTCTTTAACTGATCGGTATGAATGTAGTCCTTTTTTAATTGTGTCACACAGGTATTGCAAAGGAAGAGCATAGTTCTTTCATGTTTCTTTTGGCTTATTTGGCAGTTTGCAAACCAGCTAAAAGGTGCATCACCACAACCTGCCGGAACTACAGCTTGAAAGAAGAACACAATTCCTCGGCAGGATATTTTACATTCGAAAATGAATGCAATCCAACAGCCGCTTGTAATATCCGCTATGAAAGTTTATCGAAAGGTGGAAGCAACAGAGCTGCATTCAATACTACCAGTTTGATGCGACCACTAAAAAGTGAACACTCACAGGAACACAGGGAGTTCACTTTCATACTGTAACTCAGGCAATGGCTGCTCAAAAGCAACACACCCTGGAGGATACTTTAAAAAGGAGAAAGACATTTACTTGAGAAGGCCAAAAAGATTACAGAGAGGGTAACTGAATTCATTCCACAGCCCACTGTTCTGGCAGAGGGTGCAAGTTTTTGCCATCTTTTGAAGCATTTGGAACCACGCAAGGCCCTACCCCCTCGACACGGCATTTCAGACGGGCCCTTCGCAGCACAGCGAGCTTCATAACCACCTACATAACATTAAGGAAACAGGTTGGATGTAGAAATGCATTTTTGTTTCCTAATGCATTGCAGAGCTACTCAGTTGTCAAGCCACAGGGTTGATTTTAATGACTATAATGTACTTGAAGTGTGTATTATCTAGAAAAATGGTATCAGATTTGGGCACAGTATTGGCAGATAGTCAATATGGAATTGGATTGAGGGGCAAAGAAACTTAATCGGGACATCACTGATTTAAACTATAAGAACCTCACCCAGGAGACTGCAGATCTCTCTCTCTTACAGAAAACTAAATAATAGAAGAGAAGGCTGTTTGAGGTGCATTGCAAATACTAATTAGCAGAAGTTGACAGTTTTCTCAACATTAGTTGCACTCTTTTCATTTGTCTATACATAACAAGCGCTATTCATTTGACAGCCGTACACTGATGTTTACAAATGCTCCACATAGCGTTTCACCTGTCAGCTCTGAACTGTGTTTTACTTCAAATATCGAAACAATGCTGGATCCATCCCCAGTTATCCTGTCAAGCCTTATGCCTTGTCTCTCTGATCATCCTCAACACAGCAACCCTCCCACAACGCACCCCTCCACGCTCTCTTGTTTCTCTCCACCACCGCCATCCCCTCTTCACCCAAAGACCTTTCCCATTACTGTCACAGTCATTGCTCCAGCTTGGGTCATTCCCCAAGGTGTCAGGGCTGGTGACGCCGAGCCGGCCCCCACCTCGCCGCGTGTTGTGACAGCACCATGCCTCCACCGCCACTGTGGATGATGTCAGCATGCCCCCTGAAGGAGGCTACCATCTTCTTTCTCTTTCTTTCTGTCTTTCTCTATCCATTAGATTGACTCCCTGGAATGCTAGTTTGTAGGAGTAAAAAAAAAAAAAAAAAAGTTTGTCACTGTCAGGGAATGCAAGGGATTTTTCTAAGAAATACACAACACTGGCTGGAAGCTGCTTTATGCCATGAGTTGCTGATTAAAGCCAATCAAATAATCATTAATTATACTTAATGTGCACTACATAACAAAAAGCAAATGAGATTGACACAGCAGTGACAGTATGTATTTGAGCTGTGTGGTATCAGACACCAACCTGCAAAACTGCATTCTGGTGTATTTTAACCACTGACAGAGGTAAACCCCATTGTCCGATCATAGCTTAGCAACAGTAACAAAGCACCGCAGACCAGCTTTGAATTTCTTGCCTGGAGCTATGAGCGTGGCATTCAGTTTCTCAAGACTTTTGAGTTTTTGAGTTGGTTTTTCTGTACACTTTCAATTCTTACTGAACATCAAACACTTATGCTTTTCTAAAGAGAGTATTCAAACCAGTCAAGATTTACTGCTGGATGGAGACTTCGGGTATAACCCTGGGGCTGTGCAGCACGCATAATGTATGTGGATCGTACGCGGAGCACATGCTGCACTATGCCTCCATTATTATCAATGAGTGTGGCTACATCAGGCATAAGAGCAGCATCTAAGTGGTGCGAATGTGCCGCGGGGACGTGTGATGCAAATGTAAAGAGAAAACCAATCTTTTATTTATATTTTAACATGAAGTGTGCCCTTTAACACAGAAATGGATTGCTCTGTATCAGACAAGGCTTCCATTTCGGAGTCTTAATCACCCAGTTGGCATTTAATTACCAGTACCAGTTGATGGTTGCAGGGTAAGTTTCACAGCTCTGTGATGGGACATCAACTCATGTAGCCGTGGCGTAGGCCTGTCATTTTCATCTTGTATTATTGTCCATCTGTAGACTGTTTTCAAGAACAACTTCCAAGTAGCAATCTCCATGATAAATAATTTGGTTCTCTAAGTGCTTTATAATTTTAAACTGAAAGTGCTCGCCTCCCTACGTGCAAATGTTTCACCAAAAAAGTTCCCCTTGCACTGCCCAAGATGATTGTGATTGGCTTAAGGAAATACAAACACGCAGGAGCATTCTTCGGAGATAGGTCTGGCTATGTGAGACTAAGGTCTGTGGAACAAGTGTTAGAGCAAACAACGTTTTTACTACATTTTCATTACACTGCACTAATGTACACAACTAGAGCGAATGAGCTCTGTAAAGGCTCACAGTGCTGCCCCTTATCAGCCAGTGTGGATGATGACTTTCTGCCTGGGACATGTAGCTAACCTCAGTCTCTAGGCTTTACATCATGTGTCAAGTGCATATATATTTAAAATAACTCAGCTGGAAAGATTAGAAAGTGTAATAAAGCAGTTTCCTTCCAGTTTTCGTTTTAGCACTGCTAACATAGTTTCTCCTAGCCACCACTAACAGCTGATAAAATTGGCTGGTGATAGTTGATATTTTAGGCAACAAGATCCATCATCATTGGCTACAAATAAGAGACCTACTTTTGTTGGAAATGCTGCATATTCTGCAATTCTGTCACAGTTATTGGAAACTGGTGTCACCCACTATTGCAAAACTATCTTTTAGAAGTACAGAAAGACTTACACGTTGCATGTAACGTGATAAGTTTAGAAAATAAACTTTAGTGGTACCAAGTGCCTTTTATTGTTTTTGCTGATACGTTGAGTAGGTCAGGATTTGTTATTCTAGAGAGCAACTCCTCCTTTTTGTATGTGGGTCTGGCAGTGATTGTGGTGTTTGAGGGAGCAGTGAGCTGCATGTAAAACTACACTACATTGTTTTGTTGTCTGCTAGAGCAGAAAATTTGCCTTTTTGTGATTAAGCAGTGAATACCCTATGATATGTTTTTATCTCTTAATAATTGCAGGACTGTTAATTGAATGCTCACAGTATAATTGTTGACCTTGTTATTGTCGGTTCCTCATCTTTATTTTATTATTTATACTTTGTGTCTGTGGAAACCGAATTACACCTTTAACTTGAATGTCTAACCTCTCATTTTATAAATAATGCATAATGATATTCCGAATTATCTTCAATTATCTTTTAGACAGAGTGATGGCTTGAGTTTGTGCCTGCATATCAATGGAATGCAGGATGATGCCAAGTGATGGGACTGCATGCACAACAAGTGGCATTGTGGAAAGATTTTGTGCAGATTGCTTGTCACTCCTGTGGGGTTTTCTTCTTCCAATCTAATGACCACTTCGCTGCTGGAAGACATATTCATCATCACTGCAGAAACACCCAGCTAATCTCACCCTACACCTTATTACAAGACAACTGCTGCCCTGCATGACAATACACTTAATTCTTGTTTTGTCTAAAGTGTAAGAGTAATGTTGATAGAGATAGCAGAGGTGGATGGAAATGTCATTAGTTTTGGGAGGGGTCCATGGTCAAACAATGTCTTGAACATAAATTGTCAACCTGTTTGTGGCAAAGGAGAAAAAGTTTTGGGGTCACCAAAGTCACAAGGATTCATCTCATGTCTCTACTTAATGTAATGGCACTGCAACCAACACTAGTAGAACATAGTACACCACAGTAGCTGTGGTATGAGACGTAATCAAAAAGTTACAAGACTACCCCTATAAAGAAGAGAAAGCGTCCCTGATTTAAATTTGGTCACCAGTCCTGTCAACGCAGCCTTTCTGTACACCACTAATACACCATTTCCACTGTTACTGCCATGTTCCCAATGCCTTCCTGAAGCCCCACTATTTGCAAGTGCTCAAGCTTGATCAGAGAGCAGCCATCAAATTCTGCATCACACTGACCAAACCCTCATGTTGAGGGTCGTCACTGGTGACTGAGTTGGGTCTATACCTACGACACAGAGAACCAACAGCAGTCTTGTGGAAAAGCCTGCAGCCGCTATGAATGGTGCATCAGGGTCAGCAGTGTGACCAGGAGCATGCTTGTCATTTTGTTCGACACTTATGTGGCTGTGCAGCAAGAATTCCTTCCCCAGGGTCAGGCTGTCAGCTGAAACGTCCTGAGGTGTCTGAGGGAGAAAATTCAGCGCACAAGACCAGACGTGTAGTGTGTGACATCATGCTATCAAGTGCCTGCTCACAGTGAAACACAAATGTTACTGTCCACTTGCCTTGTTTGTCAGATTTGACAACTTCCTCTTCTTCCTCAAAATGGAATTCAAGTTGAAGAATCGCTCATTTGGGGACTTCCAGGGAGCATTCCAAGCGTGGCAGGAGCACTGGGAGCAGTGTCTTCCCGCACAAGAAGACTTGTAAAGGGCAGATAGTAGACAGTTTCTGCTTTTCATAGGTGCAGTCTGGATTTTTTTTTTATTGCACCACAAATATCCGTCTAGATCAATGTGGTAAACTTGTCAGCCTGAAATTTCAGTGATAGTGTGGCTAAAAAACAGACATACAAACAGTCATACAGGCTTTAAACAAGTATAGTCGAACTTATTTCGAATAGGTGTGTAGTAAAACTTTTACCCAAACTCCACTGTAGCTTACAGACCACCTTAATGCAATGAGAAAATTCTACCATGTTGGCTGTACTTGCATCCAGTTTCACTGTTTAGATCATTTTAACTGTGTACAACATGTTTATCACCTTAAAGCTCATATTCTTTTGCCTCATCTTCCAAAATTACAAAAATAAGACCCAAGTTGTCGGAAACCAAAATTACAGTTTTAATTGATGTAATGTGAATTTAAGTGAGGCGTTTGTGGGTAACTGTCTAAATATTCTTCTGTGGCTGTAATCTCTCAGGATTGCTATTTTTATTAAATCATTTGTTTGCTTTTTTGGAAACTATTCCAATCAGGCATTGAGGCCCAGGCCAAGTTTGTATCTCAGTAGGCTCCTGCTCAGCGTCTAAAATATCCCAAGCTATTTTTTTTAAATCAGCCACACGAAAGGCAGAATGTAGATTTTACTGACGGTAAAAACTCTTATGTGTTTTAGTCTGGTCCCACTTAAAAAAGACTTGGCTCATATGGTAATGACAGAGCAAAGAAGCAGAGGCGGTTATAGGTTTGTTTGCTGCATTTATTGCAGTCGACATACAGCATGCAAGAGCTTTGCTTCAATTCTTTGATTCTAGCTTTGGCTGTGAGAACAATGCCTTCACTCTACTGTTAGTCGGCTCCCGTCAGTCAGAGCAGGGCCTTCTAATTACCATGGCAATTGGAATGACATGCTCGGTGGAGTTAGGTGATTATACCGTCTACGAAAGATTGTACTACTAATGGCCTGTGAGTGTGTGAGAGAGCTTCACCCTGTTCTGTGGTGGGAAAGTTTACCTGATCGGTGAGGGGAAGAATGCATACAGTGTGGATGGAGACGTTTAAAACCACACGTGAAATCAAAAGTGCAATGATGATCCACATTCATGAGGAGTTTTAGAGGGAAAACCGTTACTCACTGCAACATATTCAGGAGGACTATAAAACGTGTCAGTGGTTTGAGTCATGAGACTGACCTTTTTCCACCGTTTGTAACGAGATGGATGTAACCAGGAAGAGAACGCTTTAAATAACCATCAATCCAGCATGGACGTTAAAACGCCGATGCCCACGCGGACATGGCTTCTCTATCAGCAGTCAGCAGAACTTGGAAAGCGGCACACTCCTAAATGTTTTGGCTTCATACAGTGCTCTTATTACCGCAGATGTGAAATGACATAATGAAAAATCTTTAAGCTTTAACTTGAGTGAATTTTGGCCACTTAAGAGTCAGAATAAATTTAGCAAGGAATGAGGACATTTATCTTCTTTTTTCTTTTTTTTGCTCAAACTTTGCAGTGACTTTTAAAACTTTGTTGCTAATGAACACTGCCACTCTCTTCATAGCTTTTGTCAACCCCGCTTTTTTTTTCTCCCTCAGTCTTTTGTGTAATGAGTTTTCAGCTGTGATTCGGTTTGGCTGCAAATGACTCAGCAAGATGCCATACGCGCAACCGAGTGGTGTCGGGAGAACGTAGCTGGAAGAACAAATAAACAAGGAGTGGAGCTTTCGAAGCAGCTGGAAATAAGGCGATGGGACTTTATGATAGGAAAAAGGTTGTGTTTCCAATAAATAACACAGAAACACCTGCCAAAGTGGCCTGGGAATAGGTTTCTTCCTCTGTTTAATGTCCATAGCGTTTCCAGCCCCCCCTCCCACCATCTACACTTAAATGAACCAGCAACCAACAACTTTTTCATCTGTTAATTGACCGAGGGAATGAGTTGTAGAGGTGAACGTGGTTTCATTACTTTTGTTTATGTGGCTTCGTTACTTAGTGGAACTCGTGGCATCTCTCAGATATCTTGCATAAGATACATTTTCTTGAGATGCCAGAGATTAATGGGTGCTAAAGTACATCATGCAAAACTGAAAAGGAGTGAGTAATGCACAGACAGATGCTGGAGAGCTCCGGTGCTTTGCATTTCCACCAGACGCTGACAAAAATGTCTCCGAACAGCAAGCCCCCAATGAAATAAAACTTCTCCGCTCATGTTCAGAAATTCAAACACGAATGGTCAGCTGAAAAGGAATCTGGGATTTGCATACGACTTAAAAAACTAAGCAGATTTTAATGACGTCCACAAATGGAATGTGAAAAACAGAGAGCCCTGTCTCCTTAAAATGACATTCAACTAAACTGCATTCTCAGTTACGTTTTGAGGGAAACACATTTTCTGTCTTTGTTATTCTTTCCTAAACTTTCTTTAAAGCTGCTTCCCTTTCTTTAATCAGGAGTGTGATCTTTTAATTTTGAGAGCATTATTTCGTGTATTAACATTCAGAATTTGTATTGCTTTCCAAAACCCTGCACTCTCCGTCAAATTGCTCCTTGGCTGCAAATTTGTTTTGCTCAAGACTGTTGGTGTGCATTCAGATATAACGTTGCTGTTGTTCAAGTGGTAATTATACTTAGTAATATGAAAACTGCTACTTATAAACCAAAAGCAGGAAACTTTCATAAACCTAACCAGGTAGTTTTGGTGCCTAAACCTAACTAACCAGCAAGGGAAAATGAAAGGGAACAGCGACAATGAAACTTAAGTCTGAGAATACTAGTCTTACATGTACGGAAGCACTAAACGGCCATGGTCCAACTTATTCTTTTCTGCATCGTTTTCTCGAGAAAACGAGATAATTCTCCTGTGGTTTCTCGTTATAATGAGATAATTTTGTCGCTATCACGAGATAACAAAATCCGTCATGTTGTCATAATGACAAAATTATGTCGTTATAACAAGAAAACAAAATCATTTTCTCGTTATAAAGAGAAAATTTTCTGGTAAGGTACAAAACGAAACCAACCCACCAGACCACAAGGTGCTCTGCTGCCGCTGCATACTACTGACTAAAGCCAGGCCTGGATGTGCTCTACTGCAGCTGCACACTCTAATGAGGTAGATTAAGCCTGTTCATGGGTTTGTTTGTACTTTTGCAAATGTGCAAATACGTTGTCGTCCTTAACAGTGGTCTGGCGGGTTAGTTTCGCTTTGTACCTCACCGGAAAATTAACTTGTTATAACAAGAAAACGCTTTTGTTTTCTTGTTATAACGAGATAATTTTGTTGTTGTTACAGCATAACAGATTTTGTTATCTCATGATAGCGACAAAATTATCTCGTTATAACGAGAAAATGGAGGAGAATTATCTTGTTTTCTCAAGAAAACAGAGCGAAAGAAATATGTCGGACCATGGCCTTTTAGGGCTTCCGTACACATGGGACATGAACCTCAGCTGTCTAGTTGATAATTCTGTGCCCCTTAACATCAGACTTTGTGGCTCTTTTAAAAGTCATGCTGTTATTTTAATAGTCGAAAATATGTTTCTTTCAAAATCTAATTAAATATGCATGTTGGTTGTATAGGAATGTATTTTTTGAGAGACATGGTTTGAACTGATAGCACTGAGCATATCCCAAGATATGTCTCAGCTAAGGGGACCAGCAATATGATTTTAAATATTTTATCCAAAGACAGTGAAATCAATCCGGAGAGTTAAACACTAAAGAGTCGGTTTACTCTTGCTTGGGTCTGTTTTTAGTGTCGGTTTCGTTCATTACCAAATGTGCATGACTTCTGACTCTCCATGTCCACCTCTGTTGTCAGCGCATTGAATATTGATTCACACCATCAACCCAACAAATACTGACTGAGGTCAAACCTGTCTTAAAGTAGTGAGTAGACAACATGGAATAAGCTTTCCAAGGTATTTTTAGCTAAAACTATCAACCTTCTTGCTTTGGCAAAAAGTTTCAAAATCTTTATCCATCATCTATACACTGCTTAATCCTATGTAGGGTTGCTGGAGGGCCAAAGCCTGTTGCAGCCCACTCAGGTGAAGGCGGTTGTCAGCCTGGACAGGTCGCCAATCTATCGCAGGGCCACATAGAGACAGACAACCAAGCACAGTCACATTCATCAATTAACCTCAGCATGTGTTTGTAGTATGGGAGGAAGCTAGAAAACCCAATGAAAACCCACACTGTGTCACGGAGCAGGTCAGAGGCTCAACTGCAGACAGGCAAAACACAGTAGACAAAACTTTTAATCAAATGATATTACAAGAAAGTGTAATACAAATGTGAGTGGAGTGAATTGTAGAAGAAATACACAAGCAATGACTAATGCTCCCGAGGGAGCCAACTACAGGCAGGAGGGTGAATAAACATAGAGCTTGATACTAGGAGACAGAGTTCATCTTACAAGCAAGATTATATTTTAGAGTTTGGTGGGGCTACCCAGGACTTGGTACCACCAAGCTAGGAGAGCACAGGAATAACGCCGACACAGAACAACTAAACAAACACAATGACAGTACACTAAGCACCACTAATACTGAGCCTATTCGAGAGCTGGGTAATTTAGCTGGCAGCCGGAGGAACAGAGGGTAAGGGCTAGGTGGGCTGAGGAGGAGGTGCATGGTGTGTTAGAAATGGCGTCCGGAAAGATGCATGGTAGTGAGGGCTCTTGGCAGGGATCCAGACAAAACCAGATGGGTTTGGTGGTTATGAGCAGAAGCTCCGAGGCTGTAGATGAGCCACACAGACTGGATCCAGGCAGGGGTGGTCATGGACTGACTAGGAAAGCAAAATACCTGAGTTAACTAAATAGTTGTGAATCAACAGTGCAGCGGCGTGTAGTCGTCGGAGCCAGGCTTACACGGGAAGGCTGGTGAATGTCAGGAGATGACCACACCCCTCTGCAGGTGTGCACGCTCAGGTGAATATCCAATTGCCAGCACTTGCCTGACTGCCACAGTGCATCTCACTCATGCCCACCTGAGAGCAAAAGGAAGAGAAAGAGGGAGAGAAAACAGGGACCGTCTGCCACTACACAGACCTGGACACAGTGGGAGTGAAATGCTGCACAGGGAAAATACGCAAACTCCAAAGATCGCAGGCCCAAGCCAGGATGCAAACCAGGGATCTTCTAGCTGTGAGGCGACGGTGCTAACAATGAAGTTACCAACCTCAAAATATGTATTTAACAAAGAAATTACATTGTACCTTAGATTGGAATATAGTTCTTAACACCTCCCTTTTTAACCAAGAAAAAAAGACAAAAAACTTGGAAGCATTTTGTTCGTTGGACTCCTGCAGTGAAAGCAGTGTGGAGGACTCAGTGTTCAACAAGTCTGTGGCTCTATGGATGACAGAAAAGGTCAGAGAGTGCTGTTCTTCTGTGTTTCCCTTCCTATTACAAAGCAAGGAGCCTATGCTGCTGCTACAGCTGCTGCTACTGTGGTATTATTGCCTTAAAATGGTTTCTAGCGTTTGAAATGTGAGGATTTGTGCTTGGAAACTATTACTTAGAATTGGCCTTAAACATTCACAAAACACAGTGGCAGAACTTTTAAGTCGGACTGTATTCAGACCGGAGAGTGTTCAGGGATTAATTTCAGCAAAGCTCACCTTCTTGCTTTGGCAAAAAGTTTCAAAATCTTTATCCATCATCTATACACTGCTTAATCCTATGTAGGGTCGCTGGAGGGCCAAAGCCTGTTGCAGCCCACTCAGGTGAAGGCGGTTGTCAGCCTGGACAGGTCGCCAATCTATCGCAGGGCCACGTAGAGACAGACAACCAAGCACAGTCACATTCATCAATTAACCTCAGCATGTGTTTGGAGTGTGGGAATGAAGCTAGAAAACCCAATGAAAACCCACACTGTGTCACGGAGTGGGTCAGAGGCTCAACTGCAGACAGGCAAAACACAGTAGACAAAACTTTTAATCAAATGATATTACAAGAAAGTGTAATACAAATGTGAGTGGAGTGAATTGTGGAAGAAATACACAAGCAATGACTAATGCTCCCGAGGGAGCCAACTACAGGCAGGAGGGTGAATAAACATAGAGCTTGATACTAGCAGACAGAGTTCATCTTACAAGCAAGATTATATTTTAGAGTTTGGTGGGGCTACCCAGGACTTGGTACCACCAAGCTAGGAGAGCACAGGAATAACGCTGAGCTGGCGAACTACGCAGAACAACTAAACAAACACAATGACAGTACACTAAGCACCACTAATACTGAGCCTATTCGAGAGCGGGATAATTTAGCTGGCAGCCGGAGGAACAGAGGGTAAGGGCTAGGTGGGCTGAGGAGGAGGTGCATGGTGTGTTAGAAATGGCGTCCGGAAAGATGCATGGTAGTGAGGGCTCTTGGCAGGGATCCAGACAAAACCAGATGGGTTTGGTGGTTATGAGCAGAAGCTCCGAGGCTGTAGATGAGCCACACAGACTGGATCCAGGCAGGGGTGGTCATGGACTGACTAGAAAAGCAAAATACCTGAGTTAACTAAATAGTTGTGAATCAACAGTGCAGCGGCGTGTAGTCGTCGGAGCCAGGCTTCCACGGGAAGGCTGGTGAATGTCAGGAGATGATCAAACCCCTCTGCAGGTGTGCACGCTCAGGTGAATATCCAATTGCCAGCACTTGCCTGACTGCCACAGTGCATCTCACTCATGCCCACCTGAGAGCAAAAGGAAGAGAAAGAGGGAGAGAAAACAGGGACCGTCTGCCACTACACAGACCTGGACACAGTGGGAGTGAAATGCTGCACAGGGAAAATACGCAAACTCCAAAGATCGCAGGCCCAAGCCAGGATGCAAACCAGGGATCTTCTAGCTGTGAGGCGACGGTGCTAACAACGGAGCTACCACCCTCAAAATATGTATTTAACAAAGAAATTACATTGTACCTTAGATTGGAATATAGTTCTTTACACCTCCCTTTTTAACCAAGAAAAAAAGACAAAAAACTTGGAAGCATTTTGTTCGTTGGACTCCTGCAGTGAAAGCAGTGTGGAGGACTCAGTGTTCAACAAGTCTGTGGCTCTATGGATGACAGAAAAGGTCAGAGAGTGCTGTTCTTCTGTGTTTCCCTTCCTATCACAAAGCAAGGAGCCTATGCTGCTGCTACAGCTGCTGCTACTGTGGTATTATTGCCTTAAAATGGTTTCTAGCATTTGAAATGTGAGGATTTGTGCTTGGAAACTATTACTTAGAATTGGCCTTAAACATTCACAAAACACAGTGGCAGAACTTTTAAGTCGGACTGTATTCAGACCGGAGAGTGTTCAGGGATTAATTTCAGCAAAGCTCACGATTATCTCATCTCACTTCTTTAGCAATTAATCACTGAGGACCAGCGGCCCACACAGAGGCATTCTGAGCCAGCTCGGCTTGTTGTGTGGCGATAAAAACAACTTGAGGGCATTTAGTTTTTGATTCTTTTAGATCACATTAATGATGAATACTAAGAATGAGCTCTATATGTTGGCAGCCCATGTACACCCCTTGTAGCTGATGGACCTGCACTCTCAGAATCTCCCACCAGGCATGATGCCTTTCCGAGACGCCTCACCAATAATTGCTGCTATTTTGTCATCCGTGGATGACATTGAAGTGGTACTCTGCCTCCCTCATGTGGCACTGATGTCTTTTTTGTTTTCTGCAATCATGTTATGTCCAATTACTTTCAGGTCACATCATTTATTTCACACGTCTTATTACAGGTGACAAAGAGTTTAGAACATTCTCCTCCTGCCCTCATGATGGGCTGGTTTTTCTTGGATGAGCCAATTGTAACAGATGTATCCAAACAATTCAACCTACATTTAACCTATTATAAGTTTCAAGGGGATGTTTTCACCATAAATCACAGGTTGTGGGTGTTTCATTTTAGAACAATCTTTTCCCTTATAGCAGATGGATGCAGGATTTATCACTGTTTGTAGCATACAGGTGTCCATATGGATGTCTAGTCATTGTCATATCTAACAGGTGCTTTATTATATCAATACACCTCTGCATGACTTTGTCAGTAAATTTCTCTCTAATTCATATCTTTGCATCCAGTTTTGTCATTGCAGTTTGAATGTATGGAACTATTCATTGTGTTAACGTTTGCTGTGGGTCCCAATTTAAAGCACCACACAGTCACATGCCAGTATGTCCTGAGAACAGCACGAGTGGAATCATGTGCTACAACTGCCTGTGAACTGGTGTTCATATTTCTGTGTAAACTCCATTTAATTTCACTTTTTATGCAAACTTGAAAACGTCTAAATTTGAGTGACATTCATTCAACCTTCATTCTGACACGTTGAGGTCTCTATTTGGCACTGAAAGACAAGTTGAATGAAAAGGTGTTGATGTTTAAATGACTGTGAGTTCATTTAAAATCGTTTCAAAATGACAGCAGTTGGTTTCCCCATATAATTATACAGCGCAAAAATAATATTTACTTGAAATTACTAAAAACCAAATATTAGCCCAAGGATGGTAAACAAGCTTTTAGGTTCTAATATGTGTTGGCATCTGATAAAAGCTGCAATTTGTAGTAAATAAATGGATATATTTTTGTTTGGAGAATATGCAAATGAAAAACCAGTCCTGAAATAATAATCATTTAGTCTTTCTTGAATGTCAATAATTACATAACTAATGCTTTGAGAAGAAATATGCCAAAGTTTTGGTATGATGGCTGTTTCTTCTAGTAGTTTATTCAACAGTAACCCCAGATGTCCTTGTTGTTTCGATATGTTGGTCAGATGAGGTTTGGCAGCACATGCTAGCCATTTACAGTAGCATATTGGATAAAGGTGGAGGAATTACAAGAAAGAGATCTGAAGATTTGAAGCAACAGAGACCAAGATCCAGACCCTGACTCTAATTATATGGGTTATGCCACAAAACAGATCTTTCATTTTTGATAATCCACCTTACAGTGTCTGCTTCCTGTACCTCAGAAGACTTCTACAGTGTTTTCACAGGCTTAGCCCGATCAGTGAAACGTTCCTTTAATACCAACTTTCTTCTTTCTTCTTCGTACTTGTATTGAATTAGTCTTGGCCTTAATTTGATCAAGAGTTTCTTGAGGACGATAATAAAGCGAACACTTATTATATTGCTCGAAAAGCTTGACCACTGTGGCACGAAAATTTCCATTTACAAAAGTGAATTTCACTTTTGTCTGCCTCGCTGTCACTATATTGAGAGTGGCAGTGTTTGAGGGTGTGAGAACAGTCAAAATGGGCCACTTAATTAAATGTCCATCTGTTTATGTGTGCGACCAAAGAGTGCTCTTTGTTTTTCATGCACTTATCCGTAATTACTTTGCGTGTCATTAGTGCTTTGTGTGCATATACCTTGCAAGTACACATGAAAGCTCAGAAGCTTCTTCATCCTAATAGGTGCAGACATGCACATATACACACACACAACCATCGCAAAAGTGATTACTGAGGGTGGGAGAGGTGGAGAAAATAAGTGTCTTGTCTCTCTTCCAACTTCTTTCCGGGCAAACAATCAATGATGGCCCAGCAACAATTGAGTTACAATCATTTAGTGTTTTCCGGCTCGGCTTTGATGCCGTCTACTTCCAGACGAGGCTTGATGGGACAGGGGCTAGAATTGAATTAACTGAAGTCACAAGGGGAGAATGGCACCTGAGAGCTTTGGTTATTCAATAAACCACCTTTCATTCACTTGCTCTCTTTCCTCGCTTTTTCCTCTTCCCTTTTTTAACTCACTTTCCCCGGCCGTGCATTAAAAGCCTGGCTTCTTGGAGACAAGGTGAAGGGAGGCACACCGGCGACGCGGAAACAAAGTCTCTAATCCACGTCTTCACCAGCTGTTCTCGCTTGTTTGCTTTTGTCGACTGTAAATTGTCCGGACTTGCTAATGTTTAAAAATCTTTAAAGGATTACACGGCTATTTCAAGGAATCTCCTCCGCTGAAAAGAAGCCCGCTTGTTTGTTACTGCCATTGTCAAGGACATTCTGTTCAATAATTGAATTGAATGAAGCAATTATACGACTCTCTTTAAACATATAAAACCTTCAGCGGCTTAATTGAAAGTTGGAGCCTGACTAAAATGTGTTTACATCCAATTTTGTTGCAGTTGTTAGTGGAAATAATCAAGTAGAGGAGCTATCCACTTGGGATGTACAGTAAATGACATTATTTAGACGTGGAAGGATGAATTTCATTACGTTCATCTTGTTTAAACTTTATTGTGAGGTCTGGTGAGATCACTTTTCTGTGAGTCCTGGGCATAAATGGCATCCAGGTGTAATGTGAGGAGGTGGAGAGAGGTTGTTTTATTTCTGCAAGTTAGAAATCTTGTGGAGCTAAAATAGTAAATATGTAGTTAAGTGTAAACCAAATAACCAGTTTCCTTTTTGCACAGTATCACACTTGTGTCATGTGGCCATTAGTTTGTCCCCTGTTCCTTGGGTTTCCTCTGTTTCTCCCTGTTATCTTGTGTGTCTCTCTGTGTTTGTGTGAAATCACCCGACTCACCTGAGACTCATCCACTCATCTTCTGCTGCAATACTTAAGCCTCGGCTCGTCGCTCCACTCTACTTCGGATTGCCCTCACTGCTCAGATGGATGCAGTGACTTTGACTAGGCCACTCCAAAACCTTCATTTAGTTTTTTTTAAGCCATTCAGAAGTCGACTTGCTGGTGTATTTTGGATTGTTGTCCTGCTGCAGAACCCAAGTGCGCTTCAGCTTGAGGTCACAAACTAATGGCTGAACATTCTCCTTCAGGATTTTCTGGTAGAGAGCAGAATTCATGGTTCAATCAATCACAGCAAGTCGTCCAGGTCCTGAAGCAGCAAAGTAGCCCCACACCATCACACTACCACCACCATGTTTGACTGTTGGTATGATGCATTTTGTGTTTACCGTATTTTCTGGACTATAAAGCGCACCTGCATATAAGCCGCACCCGCGCTATTTTTAAAAAAATAATTAAATAAAGACATACAAGCCGCACCTGCATATAAGCCGCATCCGCTCTATTTTTAAAAAAAAAAATAAACAAAGACATACAAGCCGCATCCACTTCATTAAAAAAAGTTTTGCAAGCCACAGATATTTATGTTTTTAGATTAGATATTTACAACAGGTACAAAACGATTTTGAATTGTAAATGAACATGTATGTACCTAAATAGATCCTTTCCTAACCTGTCTTTTAACACGACAGCAACTTTGATTAAACCGAGACAGAACCAAGAGAAAATAACCGGTATTTATTTATCGGGCTCTGGGGATAGTACGCTTGCAAGAGTGAAACTTAAAGCGAAATTGACGGAAGGACCAACTACCTTTCCGTCACCCCTAAGACAATACCTCCACGTGGTAGAGCCTGGTAATGCGTCTTAGGACGTAGCTAAACTTGTCTACTCTGAGTACCGGTTAAGAGCTGAGAAGGAGAGGATAGGCCGGTATAGTCTGGTTTTCGCTATCCGCCAGGGGAGCAGCTGAACTGATCCCAGTGCGCTCTCTCTTAACTGTTTTTTTTTTATTTTTTTTTATTTATTTATCTTCATTTCTCCTGTGTGTGAAATCACATCACCTTAATCATCTTCATCATCTTCGGTGAAACCCACGAAGTCCTCCTCTTCAGTGTCAGAGTTGAACAAGCTCAGCAGCGCTTCGTCACATCTGTCTCCATCAGTCTCGCTCTCCATGTCACTGTCATCCTTCGGTGAGGTTGGCTCTAGAGGTGCGTCGCTCTCTTGGCGTAGCAGTCCAGCCTTTCTGAACGCTTTGGTGATGGTGGATTCTTTAACTGCACTCCACGCTGTCAGGATCCACTGGCAGACATCAGTGAAGGATGCTTTGCGCAGGCGGCCGGTTTTAGTGAATGACTTCTCACCACTTGTCATCCATGTCTCCCACTCAACCCGGAGTGCAGCTTTAAACGCCCGGTTGACGCAGATGTCAAGTGGCTGCAAATACTTGGTTGTACCTCCAGGAATCACAACTGGAATTGAGTTTTTTTTCTTGATCGCTTCTTTTACAGACTCTGTGATGTGCGCCCTCATACTGTCCAAAACAAGCAGTGCTTTTTTCCGGTGAAAAAATCCTCCCGGCCGCTTGCTGTAGCACTCCATTAACCATTCCTTCATCACGCCTTCCATCATCCACCCTTTGGCGTTAACTTTGACCACTATGCCTTTCGGAAGTTGTTCTTTAGGCATAGTAATGCGCTTAAATATCACCATTGGTGGAAGTTTTTGTCCAGATGCGGTGCATGCCAGAACGCAGGTGAAATGCGTCCGCTCATGGCCCGTTGTTTTCAGCAGCACGGATGATGCGCCCGTCTTGTTAACGGTCCTGGTCAGAGGCAGATCAAACGTCAAAGGCACCTCATCCATATTTATTATCTCATCTGGTCCGATGGAGTGTTCTTGTGTCTTTGTTTCGACGAATTTGTGGAAGTTTTTAATTTTTTCCTGATAGTCCGCAGGGAGTTGCTGAGAGAGAGAGGTCCGTGTCCTGATGGACAGGTTCTTGCGCTTCATAAATCTGAAACACCATGACGGCCCCGCTTTGAAATCTTCAATTTCCATTTCGCGGGCGATGGTTTTGGCTTTAAGTCGGATCTGTACAGTGGATACACCACGGCCACCTGCTCTCTGCGTGTTCACCCAGTCCTCCAGGACATTTTCGAGCTCTGGACACCTGCTTTTATGTCCCCTGAAAGCTTTCTTCGACTTCGGGCATTGCATAAGGTCTTCCCGCTGCCTCCTCCAGCGTCTCACCATAGACTCATTGACGCTTAGCTTCCGAGCAGCAGCGCGGTTTCCTTCCTGTATAGCGACATCGATGGCCTTCAACTTAAAACTGGCATCATACGAACTTCTTCGTGTGGGTTCCATGATGAAGGGGTGAAGAAGATGAAGATAATAGGATTGGAAATTTGTCGTCCTTCTATCTGCTTCTGCCAGTTACCATATATCTCCTAAAGAGGAGCTAGCGTATTCTTCTTTGCATTTATTTTATCTTAGTTTTGATTCTAGTTCCGGTTAGAGCGCCCCTAGCGGTGGAAAAAAATCCACAGAATAGCCGCTCCTTTTTATTAGCCGCATGGTTCAAACCCTATGAAAAAAGTAGCGGCTTATAGTCCAGAAAATACGGTACTTTGGTTATCTTTGTCTAATATTTAAATTTGTTTGATGGTCTTAAACATTAAAGTGGGGGAACTATATAACTACTACTACTATATAAGAATTTGAGAAGGGGGCAAATACTTTTTCACTCCACATAATTTGAGGATTTCAATGTTTTGTTTTGTTTTTTTACATTTGACATGTAAATTCAGTCTATTTATGCAGTTTTATTTATACATTCATGTATTCTAGAAATATTTTTAAAATCACACACACACACACACACACACAGAGGATGGTGATGATACTTCACATTTTTAAGCCTTTGGCATACTGTGGGTGAGGAGTTAGAATTCAGGAAACTAAAGGTACATTTTAGATTCTGAACATTTAATAAAAGCAACTTCACTGAACTGCAGTACTAAACCACTTAGAATACCCCTTCAAGGGCCACCATGCAATTACCATCACTCTAAAGCTGAGCTTGACTGTTCATTTTTGACCATGAAATCACAGCTGAAGAACAAACATAACTCAGGGTCAACTTACTTTCTTGTTCTGAAGCTTTCGACTGTATCACTCAGTCTTCAGATGAAGAGAGTTAGTCATTATCTAACTGTAGCTGATTCCAAGTACCTCAAGAACTCTGAAAATTAGCCTGATACTGACAAACTAATCCAATGGACAGTCCCAGGAGATAAGCGTTTTGTCACGGGGTGGGTCAGAGGCTCAATCGCAGAACAGCAACACAGGACAGACAAAACTTTTTGAATGGAGGCAGATGAACACAAAACGCTTATGGCGCAACACAAATAATGCTGAACAGGCGAACTACAGGAAAACACTAAACACAGCTGACATTACGCTAAGCACACTAATATTGAGCCTACAAGAGAGCAGGGTAACATAGCTGGCAGCCAGAGGAACAGAGGGAAAGAATTAAGCAGGCGGAAGAGGAGCGTGGCGTGGCGTGGTGTGGCGTGGCGTGGCGTGGCGTGGCAGTGAGGGCTTCAGACAGAGATCCAGACAGTACTGGGTGGCTTCAGTGATTATAAGCGGAAGCTCCAAGGCTATAGATGAGGTCCACAGGCAGGATCCAGGCAGGGGTGGTCAGAGGAACAGAGGTGAGTTCAGTACAGAGCATCGGAACAACAAGACTAGAAAGCAAGAGACCTGAGTTGACTGACTGGTCAACAGTCCAGTGTTGTGTTGTCGTGAGAGCCAGGCTTATATGGGGAGACTGATGAGTATCAGGAGACGACCACACCCCACTGCAGGTGTGCACACTCAGGTGATCATCCAATCACCCGCATCTGTCCGATTGCCACAGTGCACTTCACTCACACCCACCTGAGAGCAAGAGAAAGAGAAGGGAGGGAGAGAAAACAGGGACAGGCCACCACTACACGGAGCTAGAAGTGGCGGGCATGACACATTTAGTGTCATCATCTACATGATTATTTGTCCTTTTTTATTTTTAAAGAAAACAAAATCTGTTGTCTTCATTACTGTATGGTTTGTATATATTTCTATAGAACCCACAGAGTATAAAGAATAAATAAATAAAGGACAGTGCTTTGGCTACTTTTTTATTGCCAAAATTGACGGAGGTCAAGCAATGTATTTTCTATAGAAGTGCACAAAATTAATGAGAACAAAATCAAACCATGACAAACCTATGTAAATAAAATGTATGTACATATTTATTTTTCCGGCTTATGTCTGACATTGCTCAACCTCCATTCATGCATTATGTGATTTAGTTTTAATTTGGATGTAACAATGAGTTGTTGTTTCTTTCCTCAGGTCCCTCCAATGTCAGGGAGATTACTGGGACTGTTTGTGACTATAAAGTCTTTTGTGTGCATGTGTGTATATATGCGCCTTTGTGTGGAGTGTGTACAATATTCTGTGTCTATGAGGCACTGCAACCAGCTCCTTCTTGCTCGAGCTCCAGTCTGTTGAGGTAATGAAGATCAATGAGAGGAAAGGTGGAGGCCGGCCGAGATCCAGGTACTGTCTCCCTGTTTCAGGCCAAAGCTCTATCGATCCCCCTGTGCTCCACTCTGCCAGCATCTGATAAAGGACTTCTATACACACACACACACACACAGACACACACACAGTCAAACGCACATACATACAAAGTGCGCACACTCACACAAAGACTTACTCATGTGCACAGCCGGAGAAAAACACCAAGTTGCCGGGCGTACACTCCCTGATGCTGGGGAAGGAGTTAAGCCTCCATCACCCTTTCACAGTTTTCTGCACTGTCTCAAGCACCTGAAGGAAAATGTAGAGTTCACATTTCATCATTGTCAAATAATGCTAGCTGAGTATGGCTATTTTTCACACTGCAAATTGCCTTGTGGTGCTGTTGCCTTCAAGTACACTTTGTAAGCTCCCACTTC
The DNA here is from genome assembly GCA_024666655.1 of Dascyllus trimaculatus. NCBI lineage: Eukaryota > Metazoa > Chordata > Actinopteri > Pomacentridae > Dascyllus > Dascyllus trimaculatus. The sequence continues at coordinate 23,786,220 of CM045461.1, read as the reverse complement.
AGAATGCAGACGATGGAAACAGAAGTCTATCACGCATTCAAGTGGTGTTTTTGTTAGCAATAACAAGAGACGGAATCCAGCAATAACAGTAGTCAATTTTTAATGGCTGTTATATTAGGCTACTTCGGAGATCAGCAGCGCCTGCGGCATTGTACTTCCTAGAATGCAAAAGAAAGGTGACACAGACAGTTTGGTTTTCACACTGATACAATATATGAGTGTCAACGGGAGGCATTCTTATGGTTTTGCACTACTACAAATGCTAAACGTCTGCTGATATCTGTAGACTGCACTAATATATAGGAGATAAAATGCACTTTCCAAGCTCTTGGGCCTTTAACCCTCAAATGCATAACTGGAGCTGTTAGTGAGACATTGTGTGCATTCTCATATGGATTTGTATTGATCAAATGTAATTTCATTCAGTTCAGTTGAAACACTTGACTTCAGGTACTCCTCCAACCACTTGTCTTTAACATTTCCCTGGTGTCAAGTATCATAAGAACCATTGTTTTTCTTATGTTCTTATCTCAAAAGTGTGTAGAATCAAGAACTAGCAAGACACCCGAGATGTCTAATAACATATTTTCCCAATGGTGGATGAAAATTATACAGCACAGTGTTATAATTTACAGTCTGACCTCATTATGGCAATATTGTCTCACTAATACGATGCACAAACACGGATAAAAACGATACATGAGTATGTCAATTTGTCTCTTTGTCACCTTTACACAACGGCACTGCAGTTGGGTCACAGGTTTAGTTCAAAGAAGGATTTTCTTGGAGGATTTTGATGACAACATCTCTGCAAATGAAGATGCTCCCGAGGGCTGAAGGTAATAAGGAATTACTTTTTGTGCCATTAATGAATAGGATTATTTAAAGTGGCGCCGGAGCATGACAATGACAAACGCTCAAGATACATCTAACAAGGGGTCTCAAGAGAAGAAAGAACCGATGAAGGAATCTCATGTTGATACCTCAGTTGTTGACTCTGCCTGTCTGAATGCGTAAGTAGTTTTCTAATTTCCAACTTGGAAAGCCTGATCTCAAAAACCGTTTCTATGCATTTACATTTTGAAAGACGTGCATTTTTCTCCACAAAAGGTAAGAATATGACCAAGAAGGAAACATTTCCATTCTGAAAGAGCCACAAAGTCTATGTTAGGGAAGGGAGGTGGAGGAGCAAGTCTGCAATAAGGCTTTCATCAAGGAGAGTAGGGCTTGTGTCCAATGTGGGACCAATGTCATGATTTGGGTTAAAAATAGATCTTTTCACAACATGTGTGAAGCTTCTCCTCCATTTTCTGGGTTATCAATGTGCTTCATCTACTATAAGATTGATTGGCTTAAAAAAAGCTACAGTAAAGCAATAAAATAAATGGAAAAGATATGCTGAATATTTGTAAAGATATACACCGGTCAGGCATAACGTTATGACCACCTGCCTAATATCGTGTTGGTCCCCCCTTTGTGCTGGAACCAGGACGTTGGCGGTGGATCCTTTGGGTACTCTGGCTTGTGCAGTGGGGCCTCTGTCAATCAATCTTGTTCCACTGCATCCTGTTGATGCTTGATCAGGATGGGGTGGAGGAAGTTTGGAGGTCAGATCAACATCTTGTCATGCTCCTGAACATGTTCCTGATTGTTTGGTGTTTTTTCCATGTGGTGGGGTGCATTTTCCTGCAGGGGTAGGCCAGTGACATTTGGGATTTCCATTTGCATGAGGGAGTGTGTTTGTTGTGGGACAATGTTTATTTGGGTGTCTAAGTCTGATCAATATGAAAGCCAAATCCAAGGTTTTCCAACAGAACACCACATAGCATCAATATGATCAATGTTATTCACTTCCCCTGTCAGTGGTCATAATGTTGTGCCTGATCAGTGTACAACCCAGGAGAAAATGTGTTTCCCTTGGAATGTAATTAAGAATACAGTTTAGAGAGCCTGGTCTGCTCTCAAACATACACTCTCCTGGAAAACACTAACATACACCTGGTGAATGTCAGCGAACCCCTTTCCCACAAATTGAGAACAGGAAAGTGGTGCCACGGCTTCCAGCAGCTGATGGATGCTCTAAAAGTCTTTAATTTGTCCGCAATCAGAACTTCCCTGGGTGAAAAACTTTGTCCGTCCTCCCTCGACAGCAAAAACAGTGAAGCACTGCCTGTGTACAAGTAAGTGACTGTGCTGCGTTGGCTGTGTGCAAGATAAGATGGTATAAAGTCTTAAATAAGCGCTTGTCACGTACCTTGCGGCATGGCAGGTGTGTGATAGTGTTTGAAAAATGACACATACCTTTGAGGGGTAAACAATACTTGCGGGCAAGTCTGGTCATTTTTTTTACACCTGTATAACATTTATGTGTTGGTTCAGCTGTCCATTTGTACTCCTCTGCTGAAAAGAATGTGCATTTCTAATAGCACTTGAAACAGTGCAGCCTGCGTGTCAAATGCTCGTATTAGAGAAGGTATTGATTCACTGCCAAACTAATTAACAGTTATTATTAAGAGAGTTCTGCTTTAGCTTTTCTGGCTGGAAATGGGAGCTATGTGACACTAACTGTGTAAGTGTAGTGGTGTGTATAGTGGCTTTTTTCTTGATTAGAAATAGTTTCAAGAGTTACAATGTGGCCTTTACACTAGCTGTGTAGTGATATTCAGACTGGAGCTAAATGTGTAGTCCTTGAATTAGATGATGCCCCAACTGTAAGCATGTTCAGAGATGATGGAAGGGAAGGATCTCGCTATATTTAACTGCAGCGCCAGGTTCCGACTCAAAATCCTCAAATGATCACATCATCCCCCAAAACGCCTTTTGAAATTGGCCCAAGATCTATCTTAATATGTTCTAAAAGGTGCTAATTGTCTTGACTTTCCCAGAGCTGTATTTCCAAGCGAAATAGTTCAAGAGAGATTAGATAAGCGTACTTTCCAGACAAATAGCCCTTTTTTCCTGCTTTATAGTATTTCAAGCAATTAAAAGAGCCGGTGGATGCCAGAGCCTGGCTCCGTGCTGCTATTTCATTTAAATGAGCGAGCCAGAGAAGCCTTCTTCCTCAAATGGGTTCTGGCTGGTCCTGGGCCAGTTTTTGCATATCTCCCTGTGATGAGAAAGGTAAGGCCATGCAGGAGACTGAGCTGTGCCCGTATCTGAGCCAAATGGTAGTGTCTGGGCATAAATTTGCTACACACTCGCAATTAGCATGACATTGCCGTTAATGCTCGGCGAACTGCACCAACTGCTCCACATGCGTTGGATTAATTGACCAAATTAGCACAGCAATGACAAGACAGATCAGATTTTTATTAAAATGGCGATGTGTTATTTTTTCATCTCTTTTGGGGGATGTGTGTTTTTTCATGTGTGTGTGCAAACAGACACAAAGAGATGAGATATACAAAAAAGTTAAACTAGGCAGGCGTTAGCTCTGGGCAAATGTTAGCCTAAGCCACCCTGTGTTTGCATCTCCCTTCGCCAGACTGTATTTCTCTGTCACAGCAGACATATCACTTTTCTGAATTCTCTTCATGAGCGAATGAGACAAGAAGTTTGAGGACTTCTGGGCATCTCCCCGGCTCCGAGCACATGCACAGAGGCATCTTGTCTTTGTTTTTTTTCCTTCCTCTCCATTCATCCCTCCCTCCCTTCTTCTTCTTCGTGCTCTCTCTCCTGTCAATCTCTCAATCTTCTCTGTTTCCACGTCTCCTTGGGCAATGTTTACGGAGGGAGCACTCTCAGATGGATGGATGGATGGATGGAGGGATGGTGGGTGGGTGGACAGACAGGAAACACTTGTCACCCATTATGACAGAGGAGAATCACATTATGTGATTCGCATGGCGTTTTTTCCCGAGGGCGTCCGATATGCCCATCACAAAACTCAATCCACTTAGTGTTGATGAGGGACCACTTTTGACGTCCACATGAGGAGAAAAATCCCCGGGGAGGCAGACAAACATGCATGCTGTGGGTGAGTAAGTGCATTCAATTGTTTAAATGCATGCACACATCCACACCCTTACACACTACTTCTCTCCTGCTGTTCAAGGTTATGTACAATGCAATTAAATTAACCCTATGTATACATAGGGGGAAGAAAACAGCAGCTAGCTTGACAGCATCGGAGCGTCACGCTTGCTGTCCTGCCCCAATAGACTTTATCTGCTTAATACACACTCAAGTTTAACACACTTCTGACGCATCATCATAAAGCACACATATACACACACAGACGTGGCGAGCTCGGCCCTGGTGTCATGCACTACCTCTCAGCGCGGTGATGGTGTTATGCATTTTTATGTTGGGCCGAGGCCTCTCTCTAAATAGGGGTGTCACGGGTGTGAGGTTCGGTAACCTTGTGCTTTATTGTCTCGGGGCTGGAAAATGGGTTTTATTCCAGGCTCAAGATGAGATAAGGCTCTGTCAGGAATACTGGCCTCTGTGCCTCTTTCCCCTCACCGCTGGACGCTTATTGCAGCAGAGGGGACTAACATTCCATCTCTCCCTTGCCTCTGCCTTGTATAGATTTTCCCTACCGCCACTTTCATTACATTCGCCGCTTTCTTGTCTGCTTTGACTTTCATGTTCTCTAAGTCTTCCCTCGCACCCTCAATTTCACCCATCTTCATTATGCTGTCATTAAACCAGTTCTGATTTCATTGCAATCATTTATCATTCCGTTGCATGGATTCATTATCAGGATCTTTTATTGCTTTTTTTCTCCCACACCCCCTCCGCTTCTGTCTTTTTCTTAGCCTGACCCTGCAGTGAAACGGCCCCAGTGCATTGGAATTGTATTGCCCTGAGTGTGTGCGTGTGTGTGTGTGTGTCGGCTTTGGCAAGTAAGAGAAAGGCAAAGAGATACAGAGAGGAAAGAAAGTCCAGTGCTTACACATTCGTCCTCTGGTTTGTTCCTTACATACACAGCCCTCTACTATTTCAGTCACCCTCCATCCTCCCTCCATGTCCCTTTACTGTCTTCCCCAGCTGAGGCCACATCACATGGGGTCACATCTGGTGACAAACCTCCCTCCACATAAATTGTTGCTGTTGGATAAATATGTGTGCAGCTGTTAGCCCGTACTCACACTCTACCTCTAAGTGCCCCCTGTTGCCCAAGTTTGACTAGTTATAAATTGTATCGGGCGGCTGCAATGATTGTGATGCTTCCTGATATAATATCAGACTCTTTTTTTCACGCTGTAGTAGAATAAATTTTCTGATTTAGAAGAAAACATATCGATACAATATCTAAAAACCATGTTATTTCAAAAAAAGTTCTGCATTATTTACTTTAAAATCAATGTACCTTTATGTCCCACCTTTATGTTACAGTAAGCAAAACACACACCCAAATAATGGAGTCAATGACTGGTGAATACCATTTACCTGCTCCAGGTGTTATGCTGACTCACCCTCACATACATACACCGATCAGCCACAACATTATTTCTGCGGACAGGTGAAGTGAATAACATTGATCATATTGATGCTATGTGGTGTTCTGATGGAAAACCTTGGATTTTGGCATCCATGTTGATGAGACTTAGACACCCAAATAAACATTGTCCCACAACAAGCACACTCCCTCATGCAAATGAAAATCCCAAATGTCATTGACCTACCCCTGCAGAAAAATGCACCCCACCACATGGAAAAACATCGAACAATCAGGAACATGTTGAGGAACATGACAATGGCCCAACATGTTGATTTGACCTCCAAACTTCTTACACCCCATTCTGATCAAGCATCAACAGGATGCAGTGGAACAAGTTTGATTGACAGAGGCCCCACTGCACAAGCCAGAGTAGCCAAAGGATCCACTGCCAATATCCTGGTTCCAGACCCCATAGGACACCCTGAGAGGTCCTCTTGTCAACACCCAATGGTTCAGAGCATTTTTGACCACATCATGGGGACCAACACAATATTAGGGAGGTGGTCATAATGTGATGCCTGATTGGTGTATAGTACCAGTACACTGTATCCTACTGTGTATGTGTATGCCTATTATGACAAATTACAAAGGTGTGCTGTGAAAAAGGCCTATTGCACTGCAGGTAAAAGGTAAGGGTGGCAAAAAATGTATTATGACAAAACATTGATGTTTCCCTGAGAAAATAAGTGCAAACATTACTTTTTAACACTTTGCGCTTACAATAAATATATAAATAAATATACTGATTAGTATGGTTATTTTGTACTAAGGCATTTGTAGTGCGCCTGCTTGCATGACCAAATGAGAATATAAATAGCAAAACCTTGATGAACAAAAGACCTTTTTCACATCATAGCAGGATGAGTTCAGGTGTAATTAGCATTCCATCCTGGTTTGACTGTTTCAAGATCCTGATATTGTTCATGCTGACTCACTGGTTTTGCTTACTGAGACCCTTGAAACACTTACACAAAAGCTTTTCCTGCTATGATATAGCAAAAGTCACATGTGTAAAAAAAATATGTTGAAATCACTTTGAAGATGTGAGTCGGTGTTGCTATGACACTCAAACGACACACTTCATTGCCTGCACCATGTAGATCCACTCCCAATGTCCACACTCAGGGATTCATGGACTCTGTATTTCTTAATGCATGATTGCTCTAATGAGGACTTTTCAAGGCTAATATGCATAATTATTATGTTTTCTGTGAGTCTGCAAATCAACAGACTCCCCTTAGGGATAGATGCTTTTGTCCTGCCACCCCTACAAAATGTACATAAACGAGTCATGGATGGTGTGGGGAGGACATCCACTAGGAGGTTCATGGCCTAATCCCAGTCTCCACTCTAAGGCCTCAGCACTAGACCCTCACAGACTTAACACACATCACAGCTGTAGTGCTTTAGTGTCTGAGCTGGTGAGGGTTCCACAAAGTATAAAAAGGAAGAACAGGATCACCACAGTACATGTTGCTTGGAAACTGCTTAGTTGATCAGTCCCTGTTTGTGACACTAGTGTTTATGTATTTTATCTAACTATCAATAGTCAGGACAGCCATGAACATCTGCAAATCCGATGCACATGTTGGATTGAAAATACAAAGAACAAAAGTGCAATAAAAACCCACATGAGCAAGGAGCCAGATGCTGTCACTGACAGATGAACTCCCTATAGTTGATTTTCTTACCTACATCATCTATGATTGGTTTGTGAAAGGTTTGTGGGGAGCAGGACAACCAGGTTTATACATCCCTAAGCTTGCTATGAACTATGGACAAGTCCCTCAGGAAACTCTGCAGATACAGGGACTCAGAAAAAGTTGATGAGTGAAAAGTATATATCAGAGCCCTTATGCAGTTGATGATTTGACAATGGAGCAGCCTTAAGCCTGTCCAGTTGTTTGCATTGCATTCAAGCAACGTATCTTGTCGTTATAGTGTGCCGCATTCTTTCTTTTAATACCATTTCAAACCCTCATAAACTCATACTCAAGCACTACAGCTGTGATGTCAGTTCAACCAGTGAGGGTTTAGTGCTCTGGCCTGAGGGTGGAGCTTGGAATGAGGTCATAGCCAATCAATGCCTCCCTTCCATTCAGGTAGTTTATTTCAGGTGCACAAGCTCCGCCCCTTCCTCTCTCTAGCACCTGCTGCTCTGCTAATTAGCTAGCATTGCTGGGCCTTGCTGCCTCTGCTGCTCCTCTTAGTTCTAATGTTTGCTGCCAACACTCCAATGCTTTACTGTGTGGACAAACAGCTCTGTTCTCCTGCTACTGCTGAACCAAGACTTGCTTCCTCGGCTGTCCACATGTTAGCTGTCGGCCTTGCAGCTTTAACCTGGAGATGGAGCTCTCTTGTTCTGCTTTCTTTACCTTCTGACAACACAGTGGCTCTTTCCAAAGAGATATCTCCCTCCTGACCTTCTGGGGAACATATCACCAAGGTAGGTGTTTGCTGTTGTATGCTGTTTACTTGGTGTTTGGTGATATGCTAAGCTGCTGGCTGTTTGTTTGCTCTCCCAGGTATGTTTTTTTTTTCTGGGCCATGCAATGCTGTCTGCTAGTTGCTCTAACTGCTGTGATGTTACCGGCTGCTTTCTGTTAGTGAATTTGTGCTGTGGCTGAGCTTATTTAGCTGTGGCTGCTGTTTGGCACACGGATTGTGCTTTCATGTTGGTAATTTATGTACCAATCGCAGTATGAATATTCATGTTTGTGTATTAATGAGAACATATTTCCAAGTCACGTTAATGCAGGGGTTTTTGTTGTTGTTTGTAGGGGTGTCCTTGCAGTTTACTCTGACTTTAAGCTGATTTTTATTTCGAGCATCTTCATATTTCCTTGTAATTCTGGCTTCACAGGAACCCAGCAGGAAACTCTGTTGTGTGTAGAATAAGCATTCACACTCAGTTTTTGCCACACATTTCAGACTCCTGCTATTTTCAGTTAATATTAACCAGTACAGAAACATTTCAATTCAGAGCGTCAGGCTTATATGTCAGCTTATGTTGCTGTTTTTCATATCATAATTACATCTGTACTGCTGAGCTCCTGTTCTACAGTTTAGACGGTTGCTACACTTACCTGCACTCATTGCCAACCTTAAGCTTATACCCATGATGCTTATCAATTACACAACAACCCATACGAAGAGCTGTCTGCTGGCTCCAAGCCATGATATCTTGTGTTTAATATGCTTCAGTTAACTGTGCACTGCTCATGCACTTGAGCCTGCTGCTACATATCATTTGCAATGTTGGGGTTTTGGGATGATTCATTGTAATTTAATAGATGGTATATTGGTGCATGCTTGTATGGGTGTTGAGGTCAGATGGGAAATATGCTCTCAGTATGTAATTTGTACTGACATAATGAGCCCATTCCACACAATTAGTTGGAGGAATCCATTATTTGTGCTCTTTCTCAGGATTCTTAAACCGAATAGTCCAGCAGAAACCAGAATGTGTTGCTTTTTTCTCATTTCTAGTATTTATGCTAAGCTAAGCTGCTGACTATAGCTTCCATATGTTATTGTAAAATCACGAGAATGCCGTTCCATCCTTTTTTAAAATCGTTTTATACTCTCAGCAAGAAATCAAACAAGTCCCGAAATTGTCAAACTGCTCATTTCTCATCATGTCGCAAACAGAACATCTATTCGCCTGAAGTACATGTGCTTAATTTTTCGCATTAGTAAAGCAAACAGTCATGCTGGAAGTCATTTTTTGATCAGTCTTTTATTAATTCCACCATGCGATATTGATAGATGTTTTTGCAACAACATGGCTTTCTTCTTGCTTTTTGCCATGAAGCAGAATCCCTTCATGATCTAAAGTAACCTCAGTTTTCCACTGAAATTTGACCTTCTGGCACACAGTAAAAAGTAAAGTGCAGAGCCTGGTCGCAAGTCATTAATGTAGAAAGAATATTTAGTGTGTGTTTGTCATACTCGAGATGTAGACATTCAAAGGCAACATATCCTCCTGCCAGTTAAATAAAACAAAACCAGTCCACATGCCGAGAGCCATTTGCTGCGAGGTAACCTTCTTTACCTCTGCAACAGTTTCTGTTTTAGTGGCGTAATGCAGGGAAAAAAGAACTCTGAAATGTCAAAGGGAGACAATGACTCTGGATTTAATTAGTGTCATCACCTTTCCCAAAGTACATAAATCATGCACCTCTTTTTTAAACAGTCAACTTAATTAAAATCATCGCACAGGTTTTTCCAGGGAACCTGAAAAAGTAATGGTTTGCACTTCAAGTAAGGCACACTTACAGAGCAGCCCGCTTACATAATGTGTGTTTGTGCATGTCTTTGTGTAAGAACTGAGAGATGCTATCTCTGAGATGAATCCAAGGCTCTAATATGTTAGTTTCTTCTGTTGCTCTTGGTTTATTCTCTCTGCTTGCAGTTATCACTGGTGGCTTGGCTAAAGGGTGCATAAATGGTGCAATAAATCAACACACTTGCCCCAAACCAAACATAACCGAGAACGCCAACTTTCATCTCTTGGTGGAAAGAGAAGATGTTAATTAGTTGGACAGAGTTGCAGTTTAGCCCAACTGTTTGATCTCTGAAGAACAAGAGTCTCATATGCCCTGAGGGACCCAAGAAGTTCAAGCTAGGCTGGTTTATAACTGACATCAGCTAGAAGAATATATTTTTATGGGTTCTTCTCTCTCTTGTGCTTCAACTCAAAACAGCAAATGACACGCTGTGAGCTGCTTTCTATGGGAATAAGAATGAACAAATCGACTTCCTGTCCACCTCTTCAGGGCTATTTGAAGAATCAGCAATAAATCTCACCTTATCCAGATGTACCGTTGCTCCAAACAGGGTGTGAACTTGTGAAACACTTGACATTATCACAAGTGGATGAGTCAGTGAGGTGCTGCTGCAGTTAGATGCTGTTAGCTTTGATTGCGACGTCTGATCATCAGATGCTCTTTCATACATAAAACCCACCTGAACCTTGTGCGTCACATTACTCCTAATGAATAAAAGTCAGGGGTCATTATCAGTCAGTGAATAATGTGGGCAGAGGAGGCTTGCGGGACAAGCTGCTTGTCTTTGTGGTACACAGTGGGAAGCTTGGGCTGTAATTAACGAAAGTTAATTTGACTCTTTGTGCGGAGTAAAGGATCTTTTCATCGCAAAGACAATATGCTTGCTTCTTGCCTGATTGATGCTGTAGGATAATATGTGCCGGCGTGTACTTTGTGAGAGTGTGTGACTAATCTATTGTGCAGCTGTGAATGGCCTTCCTATGACACTCCTCTCCTCCCATCTGCCTCAGTTGCCATGATACACCACAGATGTGCTTCCTTTTTGCCTCACCTCCCTTATATTCCTTTACTGTATTTTAGAAAGTGACAGGCTTAATTATAAATATATCGTTAAAAAACAAAAGCTATCTGGTAAAGAAAAGTGTTATGCATTGTGTTCTTGTCGCTTTGTCCACTTTAACAGCATTATAAATATTCTATCGGTGAAATGTGACAGCTCATACTTGCTGCTTAAACTGAACGCTATGGAAAAGTGATTGATATTGTAGACTTCACGTGGACTCAGTTTCCAACAATCCTGCATTTATCACACCTCTACCAGAACTTCACCTATCGACTCAGCATTCACAGTAATGGTTGCTACTATCGATCAGTGGCCCATGACGACATTGTATCAATAAAAATCATGTCTCATGCAGTTCTTTTGCTCTCAGCATTTCTCTGAAGGCAGTAACACATGGATACCCCAATCTGAAGAACAACAGATAGAGAACAAATGACCACAGGTTTCTTACCAACCAGTGCAGACCTCCACCAACACTAATTGTAACAATAACAACAAAAATTTGGAAAAAGTTAATTTTTTCGCATACTGAAACACCCCATGGCGGTCAAATACCACAAATTTCTTTTTGTGTTTCTTCAAATGCGGGTCTCACATCCATGTATGAGGCTTAGTTTTGACAGAATAAAACTTTGCTGCAGTTTCCCTGCTGACTGCCGTTGGCTGAAATGGATGAATGCTTTTGAAAAGCAAACATCCACATGAAAACTTTTGCGACACTTGGTCGTAAAATCTGATGTGGTAGAAACAGAAACTGGCATTGGTTTGATCTAGAGAATCCAGTGGTGCGTCATTAGTGGAAATGGGCTGTATGGTTAAAAGTTATACAAACTCACCTCCAACTTCAACTCACTGATGGTGCAACAGTGCTTGAGGCACAGACATGAAAATTTAAGGGGCCCCTCTGTTGCCCAAAAGCCACCTCACCACCAACTTTCAGGAGAATTGTTTGCATAAAACTGCAATGAACAGGAAGACAGAAAGACAAACAGTGCTAACAATGTGACCTCCTTCCAAGACGTAATAACCCAGTCTTGTTCATCTGCCAACTAACTGATGTCACTAGTTGACTTTTTTATTTATTTATTTAGTTAGTTATTGAATTGTTTTTACTATAGGCCATGCAGTTTTAAAAAAATACAAAAGGGGACTGATTCTTTTTTGTTTCTAAATGTTGATGACTGTCTTAAATGTCTCCTTCACTGCACATGTTGGATGGACAGTGACACAGGGCCCAAACCAGCAGACAAACCAGGACAACAGAGCTGTTCGATGTTCGGCCATGTTGCTGGGTTTGTTTAGTGCAACCAACTAAGGCTGATATCTGGGCAAAGTCAGCTGTCAGATTGTGGGTTACTAGATGCTGAATGCATTATATTCCAAAACTGTGGCTTAGTTGGACTTTAATTGTGATCTGACCTGTGCTTTAGTCCAGATGTTCAGAGAGTTGTCTACTCCCTGTAAAGTGTTTTCACTCAGATTAGATCCTGAATGCGTTTCTCTCTTGTCCCATTTATTTTACTTAAATGCCAACCCACCCCCACTTTTGGATTTTGACCTCAGCTGTGGGAGTAAATCTGTGTCAAAGTCTCGCTTTAGAGTCTCATGCAGACTCTGAAATTTCCTGCCTTGTGCTCTGAATCCTTTGTCCACTCACTTTCACACCTAGATGGTCTCCCCTCACCTTTGTAGGTCCACACCTGATGCTTTTCTTTCTTTATTTGTCTCTTGCACACACAAACACACCAATACATACCATGCACACATGCCCACAGACACACATGTATTATTTTCACACAAGATTTATAAATCGTGCCTTGTGTTAGATGTACAGTTACTGTTTCTTACCCTAGTAAACTATGATATATTTCAATCAGCAGTCATCATCAGTTGTTCTTGGCAGAATGTTGTCTGAAGCCATCCTCTGCCAACAAAGTACTCTCAATTGTCTTCATTACATTGTTATTTCATTGGGGTTATAAATCAGGTTGTAATCTAGTTATAACTAAATTTGAGCACCAGTAATTTAACTAGATTTGTCAGTCATTTAAATTATTAATTAAAATCCCACACTTTATGGTTAATAATTTATGAGACGGATATTTTTATTAGACTGATTTAATGAGACTGATCAGATTACCCCAGTTGCACCTACAGTTTTAAGATTCATAAACATGCCTTGAAAGATAGTGCTTTTCAAAGCGTATCATGTTGGTGCAACTTAAATCGGAGGGAGCTGAAAGGTGAGCATGATCACGCTTGATTTAAGGAACAGCTAGTATCTTTAATGCTGCAGACGAGTGTGATGCTAGCAGTGCTCATATTATTCAGAAATTGTTTCTCAGAGGGGTAGGGTGAACTTTTGATTGATGCCTATCCTCCATCCTGAAGCGGTAGCGTTCCACAGCACCACTTGGGTTAGTGGTTGGGGGGTGCCACTGACAGAGTGAGGCTGGTGCGTGGCTCAGTGAAGCTGAGCGCCGGCTCTTGGATTCCCCCTCCTTCTGTCACCGCGCAGAGAGTCTCGGCTCTCTGTCTCAGTGCTTTTCTAGGTCAGGACGATCACAGCACTGCAGCAGCACACATACGTACACACTGACGCACAAGTGCTTCCGCGCAGGCAGACACAACAGTGTATGATCATTTAAGTGAAGATGTTTGCGCAATGCAACCGCAGCTGTAAATACATGACGGCACAGAATACGCTTTAAATGCCTTTGATATATACAGATACACACACACACATACACACATAGACACACACACACACACAGCAATTTGTCATCTTGTCCACTCCTATTAAGCCTGTGAGGCGGTCGTCTGGCAGAGACAAAAACAGCTCTATTTTGATCGCAAAGACCAGCATGAAGTGCTACAGGTCATAAGTACACCTGCTCTCTTTGTTTATACATGGAGCACTCTTTAAAGCTAAAGCACTGATTTAGATGGTATATATGGGTTTTGTGATTAATTATCTTCCTGTTATACAGTTAAATCACTTGTTTAATATCTTGTGAAACACTTCAGTCTCAGTTGTGTGTGGTTAATGTATATATTTCAAATTATGAGAGGATTATAATTCCGCAATGCAGTAACCCACACAGTATTTTCATAAGCAACTAATAGGTAAAATAGCAGTTCAAGTGGGGGAACAAAACCTGACCTCTTGGTGGTTTTAGTAAAGCTCATCAAGGAGCTTTAAATATGATTTGGATACATTTTCATGTGACATTAGTGTCGCCGCTGCAGAACTAAGGGAAGATGTTTGTTTACGTTAATTATATGATTGCAATAATTGACAAATTTAATCCTGTTTACACAATTATCCAGACAGTTTCTGACTCACTTGTGTAAAATTAGCACAAACTATCCGACCCATAGTCCAAACGACAGTCCTAATGCTCCTGCCCCACATCAAAGCATTTTTAAAGGCAAGAAAAAAGAACCTACACTTTTGACAAGTTGGAAATGAAGCTGTGACGAACCCAGACTGTTAAAGGCAGCAGCTACCACCGTCATGGCTCTCTCGGATGGGAAAAAGAGAGGAGAAAGAATTTTTAATAGTCTCAAGAATTTTCATTGTGAGCTGTTTGAATTGTATCCTCGGATGTCACACATAAATCGGGTCAATACAGGGTTATAACAGAGTGGTGCACGGACATTTGTGTGCTTACTTTGGGGCAGCCAGGTTGCCAGGCAGCGGCAGAAACCGAACAATAATGTGGCAAAGTTGCATGACATGGTATGAAATTACTTTGTAACAGTTTTACATTAAAAGCACCGATGGAATACATCTTTTATTAAAGGATCGCAGTGCCCCAGGGAAAAGTTTTTTATTATTTTTGACACTAATGTCGACAAGCTTACTGACTGGGGAGTGTGTTTATTTACTATGATTTAGCATTGCCGTGTATTTGTGTCATGTATGTGATATTTTGTATTACTAAAGGAGCCACTAAATCAACTGAATAATGATGTGCAGAATATAGGTAGTCTTATTGTCTAATTACGGCTGCTGTTAATGATGGTTTTAACACCTGATTAGTATGCTGAGGACTTTCTCAAAATTGTTTTGTCTATGAAACATCAGAAACTGCTGAACAATCCCCATGACAGCTCTCTGTAGCCCAAAGAGATGTCTCTAAACTGCTCTGTTTTTTGGCTGACAGTTCATAACACTAAAATATTTAATTCACCATCACATATGATGCAAACAAGTACAGAAATCAGTAAGTATAACTCAAACGATGAATTGATTATCGTTCAGGGAGTACACCTATAGAAAGTGAAAACTACCTGATTTAAATTTGGCTGCTATCCACTTTAAAGAACTTACCTTGTGCAGCGATAAACTGCTCCCAGTGCACCTACCATGTCTGGATTGCTCCCCGGTAGTCCTATTCTGTTAGCATGTCAAACACCATCTGCAATGCATGCTGGATCTCCACTAATGTGTCAGAACTACGACATCTGGTGAGTCGGGCAGGTGGGGAGCGATGATTGTGTTGGTGCTGCCAATAAATGTTTCCAGTGTGCCTTCCGCAGTTGGTGTGTTGTTACACTCAGACCTTCAGTAGAACTCGGCATTGACAGTCTGACCTTCAGTGACAAATTTACAGTGCACGCAACCCTGTGAATGTTGAATAAAACAACACTGTTGTAGTGTTGACTTCATGTACCTTCTTCAGTATTGAAACTGTGTGCTCTGCCACTAAAGACAGCAGTTGTAGACCCAATTTTTGTCACCAGCGTTGACATGAAGGTTGGGACAGTTTGACCCAGAATCTGATGTTTGAGGTCAGTGAGGGAATTGCAAATATGCACCTGCAAACGGTCAGAACGACACTTCCAGAGAGTGTTCCAAACATGGCAGAAGCACCGGCAGCAACACAAAAAGACTTCTTCAAAGGGGATAGGGATCAACTATCCAAACTATCTATATTTATTTATAGTGGATTATTTTGGCTTAGTACAAATAAGTGAACATGATTCATTGCGGTACTGATGTTTAAAATCCACTATGCTCGTATAAAAGTCCACTCAAAGAAAACAGCTCATTGATAAAATCACTTCCAAGTCAGCCAAATCTGACAGTAGAATGCATTATTTCAATCTTTTCCAGCTAATTGTTGGTCTGAGAGAACTGCAGCCACCTGGCTAGCATTTAACTTTACCTGCATATGAGTCATTTAGGGAACACTGGTAAGAAGTAGTGTCTATCAATAAGTAGATGTTCAGCAAGTGGGAAGTTTAGCCTGACTGTTTTTATAGGACTGATATCAGAAAAAGAGTGGTGACAAAATGAATATATTTTCAGATCAAAATATTTTACAAATGTGAAGTCTCCAGTCACAGACAATCTTTACGTCATTTGCACTGACAACTATTCATGAGCACACAAGTTGAATTGATAGTTCGATTAGTTGGCAGTCCTACACCAAAGTAAAGGTGTGGGGGGTAGCGGGCAGGGGTCAGCCCCGGTGCAACCAAGTTGGCTGAGAAATTTGGTCGCACCAGTGCTATTATTAAAAAAAGTTAGTGTGGAGCCCTGGTCTGAGCATGAGAAAGTAACCAGCCAAGCAAAATACCAACTCGTTTAATTCTGGTTGTGCTAGTGATCGCACTGTAAAGTGAAAGTAGACAGAGAGTAAGATTTGGGGATCATTCAGAGTACTTTGTTTTGAGGAGGCAGAGAGGTTTGTTTGTACAGAAGGAACAGGCTGCTATTATCCCAAATTAGTAACAAAGTGGTCAAAGAGCTCCTGCTGATTAACAGAAATGGGTTTGCCAGCCAAACAGACAGCGCCAGGCACGAATTAACCATCAGTTCTTGAGACATTAATTGAACGTTCGCTGTAAACAAAGTACATTATAAGGTTCACATCTCCATTGATGCTTTTTTCTCCCCAAACCTCTATCCAGAACGGCTTTTCCTCCAGCAGCCATTGAGACTCCCTCAGAAGAAAATGGCTTTTGACAAAGCAGCCGAATGAATGGGAGAAAGGATAGAGCCTCAGTGATTTGAACCCTCATTTATAAGTTGCCGTGTCAGTCCTGGCACAGTGCAGAAGAACATTTTGAGCCAGCGAGATGGGTATGCATATCAAATGGAGTGGAGTGCAATATTACCGAGAGATGAGCAGCCCTCAGATGAGACAACACAGTTTGCTATTGAGAGATAAACAGGAGGGAAAAAAAGAATGGGAAAAGCTAAACAAACAAACCAAAAAACACACAATAATGAGCATTCCCTTGACTGGTTTGATTGCATAACTCATCAGCTTTTGCCACTGTCTTTTTAGCGCTCTCCCTGGAGTACCTGCTGTGCAAAGTTTGCAAGCAGAAGTTGGGCTGTTTCCTCTATACAGGAGGATTGAGGGAAAGAAATAGAGTTTGCAGATTATCAGTAGTGTCTGAATGTGTCCTATCACGAGGAGCAGGAAAGGTTTATCGGACGAGGAAGTGATATAAAGCCATATATATATTTGATCGCGGCTGAATGGGCGAAAGGCTGGATATAGATGAGACACAGCACAAACATGCAATTTAAATGAAGCATATATTTTGCAGCAGCAGGGTTTTCCAGCAGTGAGATTGTGTGCCGGCTTTATTGTTTAGTGTAGACAAGGCAGGGCACACTGATGCTGCGTTTGACGATGAAACCAATCATGTGTTATCACCACAATGCATGTTGTGACAGTCCATATGCTTTGGATCATTCCAAGGCACAACAACATTTATTCCCTAACCGCTTATTCCACTGCCACAGTCATGTACACAGTGACTTACTGAGCTATTCATCTGTTCGTTCCTATTCCTCTACCTGTCACAGAGGAGGTGTGTGAGGTTGATCATTGTATTTGCGCGTGCGTGTGCGAGTGTGTGTGTGTCGATGTGGGTCTTCTTGTCCCACCGTGGAAAGCCACAGAGACCTAACAATAATGTGGCAAAGTTGCTCAACATGGCGTGAAATGACTTTATTGCGTTTTTACATTAAAAGCACTGATAGAATACATTTCTAATAAAAGGACCACAGCGCCCCGGGGAGCAGGCATGGGGTCTGCCAGTCATGCGAGGTGACGTGGGTATTTTTTTTTTTGTGTGTGCAAAAGGAAAGTGCGAGTGTGGCGAAAGAACAGAGCGACAGGGTAATCAAAACGGCACGGAAAAACCAAATGAAACATGTCAAATTTGCACTGTGATATTCCCACACACACACACACACACACACACACACACACACACACACACACACACACACTCAGAGACACATCATGGCTTTGGAACTGCGCTAATCAGTGTTAAGTTGTCGAGGCAAACATTCGTGTTTCCAGAAAAGACGGATTACCTGTTAAACGTGTGACAAGGGGGTTATTGTGTGCATGAACAAGGTGCAATGAAGCAGGCTCAGAGACAGATACCAGAAAAATATAATGGTATGTTATTGCCATGAGCAGGCTGACTACTTAACTCTGTGATATAATAACTGGACGGATTTCCTTGACAGGTAGACACATGTTTTATATTCAGCATTAATAATACTGTATTAATGTGACTATAAATGAAAAAATTATAGTCAAATTGCCCAACGTGCCCCACTATTTTATCCCAGGAACATTCATAAGAATCCATGGTTGCCATAATTTACCTCATAAATAATAATGATAATGACAATACCATGAAAGCACCATCAGACAAATTCATTTCCTTTTTTTTGATTGTCTGCCGACATCTGTGGATACAATATTTTCTGCCATTCTAAGGATATTTTAGGAATACATTAGCTTTGATGTTGCCGTCCTTTGTTAATGCAGAATTATTTATACCAAAGTCAACTAAACAGTGAGGAGGTTTTTGTAACGTCTTTCCCACTAGTGATAGCAACAACCCCTTCTAATAGTGACTGTACTGGTAGTTTCCTTCTCTCAAGTAGCTCCTATTGCTGCTACATTAAGGTCAGATCTCACTGCAGGCTTGGAACAGTCTCCTCAACAGTTCAGAAACCATAGCCACAGTTATGGGCGGGAGAAACGGTTCATTTTTTTCTAGCTGGAAATTGCCCTTTCAGCAGTTCAGAAGCAAGTATAAACCAATTTTGCACTTGCAAGACACAAATTGCCATTGCTACTTGGGTTGAGATAGTGACTTCCTGTCCGGATTTGGTTCCTGATTATCAGAATACCTGGATTTGTTAAGCTGTGATGCTAACAGGCTGCTGGTCAAACCTGGTCTTCCTTGTTTTACTGTATAAAAAGGAAACATTCAGGTAGCAGGCTTCTCATTTTTATCTAGCTCTCACTGCTGACATTTGTCATTTTAACTGGCAAAGCAATTTCTGCTGCAGCTGACTGATATGAATTCCAGGATAGCTAAAATGGAACTTTTTGTTGTTTTGTTAATGTGCTCCCCGCAAGCTACTTTATATATCGAGCGAATATTAAGAAGGAGAAGGAACATCACTCTTGTCGTGCCGCTGTAGTGCAACAAGTGTTTTTCTGGAGTGTAACAAAACCATCACAGTTTTTTTTTTCTGTGGAAACAGTTCAGCTGATTCATCAGGGCAATTTTAGAAAAATCAGAGTGTATATTATTATAAGCTTCTTTGAGTAGTGATTACAGATTAAAATGGAACATTTGGCTACATTAGAATGTTGGAAAGCTCAACAGACTTAGTAGATACAGACTAGACATCAGTGCTAATTTCATTTGCAAAATGCCCTTGACGACTGGAATAGAGATAATGTCTTGGAAACGGCTAACACTTCCAGTAAGGTTGCACAGCTTATTGACTATTAACCACAAGTTTCCCAGAACAAAATGTACAGGACTGAATGTGATACTGACCATTAAAAAACATGCTGCATTCATAGAAAATGTTGCTAATAGAAAACGGCACATGTAGATAATGCTATTTGGTTTCAACTTGGGTAAATCTTACATCAGAACGCATTATTTCTTTGTTTTTCCAAGTCATTTTTGGTCACACATCTGTCTGAGTTTTGTGTGCTGCAGTATTTAAGTGGAGACTAGCAGCTTCTCTGTGCACAGACACTGAGCTAGAGTCTACTTTAGCCTCCATGTTTATGGAAAATTGGTAAATTGTATTGTGTATCGACAAGCAAATGTTCAGTAAGTCATTTTGATTAGTTTATTTTATGTTTTGCCTCCCTGAGATGCACTGAATTCAAGTTTAGAAGAACCTTATTTCTTACTTCAGCAGGAGTGTTCCAGAGCAGATGTGGAAGAGATGCTTTGTTCATTCAAATGTGAAAGTGCAATAAAAATATTTTGTCCCTAAAATAATGAATCATCATGATGTCAGTACTGATCAAAATAATTTTGGTTATAATCAAACAGCCCTAATTACCACTTGTCTTTGTTTCTGCTGTGTAGCGTCTCACTTACATCTTCCCCCCAATACACCAGCATTTATAAGCCTCCAGAACTATGATTAGCTCGTCTACTTTGTGGCTGGGCCAGCATCACTCCAAACCAGCTAATGTGTGTGATCAACCAACAAAGACAAAAACCCAGCATATACCCCATTTTTGTCTTGGTCTAACAGCAACACATCATGCTTTCACATCCCCTCGTCTGACATGTGATAATGCTGTCAGCCCTCACCAGAAACCCCAGTGTCAGACAAGCGCTTAATTGCTTGGCAAAATGTGTAAATGGCCCATCCTCTGGTGGAGAACAAGGCTAATGTGAACCGAACCGCATGGCCAGAGGGACTCTGACACATAACGTGACCTATAGCAACAACATCAGAGTGGCTAGGCCTGCCTAATGTGTGACTGTGTGTGATGGCGAGTGAGACAGAAAGGGAGGGAGGGAGGCAGAGAGAGAAGCAGAGTGAGAGACTCAGGTTATCATCATTACAAGGCTAATCACTAACATCTGCAAAGCACTATCACACGGGAGCAAAGAAGGAGGACCATTTACTTTGTAAAGGTTTGTGTGTGTGTGGGTGGGTGCACTGCTACCAAAAAAGCTATTTTTGGAAAGACTATTCAGAGCCAAGGCAAGTGAAGCAGTAGTAGGTGTAATTTGGGTAATAGCCAAAGGGCCAAACAACCAACAAGTGCCTATCACTCAAACAAGGCGAACCTCCATTACTGGATTGTCCAGTGGAACCAAAAATATTTTTTCCTTTTTCAGTCGCCTCCTTTACTGGCTATTAGTTTCTACTCTCTGCCTCTCTGCTGCCGTATGTCACTGCCTGTGCTGATGGATACTGAAGAGGCAAACATGAAGCAAAGATAATGTTAGAATACTCAAAACCATTTTTCTGTGGCTGGAAATCATTTTGCAACAGAAATAGTTGTGATTTTGCAGTAGTTACATTGGAAAATCGGTTCAGTTTCCTTGATTGTTGGATCCTTGAAAACTTGTTGCTTTTCTGTTCTCGTGACCTCTAATTCTCAGATGCTACTACAGCCTTAGTTAGACTTGTTTACGGAATAACCTTGATGAATGTTAAGGATAAAGGCGCTATTATATTCCATCAGAACTTGCTGGATGGATGAAAACCTTGCATACAATGTAATCCTCCTACATTTAGTGCATTTATTTGAAGTTTTAATAAAACATTCCTTCAATTTACAGCTTTACCTGAGAACTGAAAATGAAAAGTGCAACAAGAGCAACTTGGTAACTAAAATATTACTTGTCATAGACGGATGGGTTGCAAATTTTAAACGATTTCATTAACTGATAGCTGGCAACATTAACAATCAGTAATCAAGTAATCTTTGCAATGAATGAAATGCAACAGATTTTTCCATGTGAGGATGGAACTATTTTTAACCACTGACTCTCCATGTCTGCTGCAAAGTTGCCTAGGTTACGTTAAGAATTTGTGGAACAGTTCAAGAAAAAATAGGTTACTTGGATTACAAGTTAAAAAGCAAAAAGCATTGACTTCTTTTACATTTGTTCTTCAATGATTGGCCTGACAAAATCTAGCCTCTTAAACAAAGCGAATGAGCTGCAGCCTTCCGCATTAGATAACCGGTAACGTAAGTCCAGCTGCTGGAAACATCTGCTCAGTTGGAACAGATAAATATCATAAACACTGCTGCACCAATCAGTCCAGAAGTTGCAGCTGCTCTCTGCTGACAAACACTCACCTCCAGGTCTGTGTTAAAAACCCTACTTTAGCATTAGCAGGAGTACACAGCTGAAGTGGAGAGCCACCAGACACCTTTTTCCCAACTTGATGCCGCTAATTTTATTAGCACAAGTGCCACAGTTGGCAGGTAGATGGCAGGGAGGTGCACGTGTTTTATGTGACACTTGCAGGTGGTCAGCAAACACACCTGTAACTCCATCTCGATAAACAGTGAAATGAACTGCAGCAAATTTATTCTATATGTTCTGACCTGCATGTCCCTCGTCTTCTGCCAAATTGTTTAATATACAGAGCTGTGATCAGTCTTTTACATTGCCATGGAGAAATTTAGGCCCACTCTTCTCTTCAGAAAAGCTTTAATTCAGTCACATTAGACGGTTTCTAGCACAAACTTTTACTTTTAAGGTCTTGCCACAGCATCTCAATTTGATTCAGTCCGGACTTTGACTCGGCCACTCCAAAACCTTAATTTTGTTCTTTTTGATTATTGTGGAATCATGTATGTTGACTTTAACTGAGGCCTGCAGATCTTTTGATGTTCGTCTGGGTTCTTACATGACCTCCTGGATTAGATGTTGACACGCTCTTGGAGAAACGTTGGTAGACTGGTTCACCACTGCTCTATGTTTTCTCCTTTTGTGGATAATGTCTCTCACTGTGGTTCTCTGGAGTCCCAGAGCTTTAGCAATGGCTTTCTAACCCTTTCCAGACTGATAAATGTTCTTGAACCTCTTTAGAACATGGCCTCATGTTTTTGCTTTTTTAGACCCTTTAGCTACTTTACAATGCGAGACAGGTTCTATTTAAGTGATGTTTAGATTCAGCAAGCCTGGTAGTAATCATATGTGAGCGTGGCTGGTGAAACAGAACCCAGTTGACAAATGAATTTGGTCATTTGGTAGATTGGCAACTAAGGGGGAATTACTTTTTCATATAGTGCAAGATGAGCTGGACAACATTTTTCCTTGAAAAAATAAAATCATCATTTCAAAACTACATTTTGTGTTTTCTTGGGTTATCTTTGTCTTACATTAAAATTAGTTGAATAATCTGAAACGTTTCACTGTGACAAATATGCAAAAATAGAAGATATCCGTTTTTCACAGCACCGTATTTCTAATAAATTAAATTATCTGTGGCAATGAGTCAATTAACAGTTAATCATTAACATAGCTATTATGGGCACATAAGGCAGAACTGTGCAGTGATTGTGAGTTTTGGATTGGTCTTGTTTGCAGATGGCAAATACAGATGTAAGGTAGAGAAATCTGTCTGAGTTTGTATCTGTCTGAGTGTGAGTCCTTGAACTTCTGTTGCTGTAGATGTCAGAACAGACAGGTGAGAAAGGAAATTCGGGTACATGAGGACATTTTTTGGCTCAGACCTTTTACAAGGTCAAAGTTGGGTCAGCTCTGGGCTTGAGTGTGGTGTTAAGAAAAAGATGAGTAAGAAAAGGGCGGTAAAACTCAGCTGTGACCTGAATGATCACCTTCAAAGTTTGTTAAAGTGAAAGTCAGTTCAGTAGCATTTTTTTCTTTAAAACCCCTGCTGTAAAATAGCGTACATATGTTTAATATCTGAACATCTTCATAAAGACCATCTCATTCTTAAAGTCCCTTAGATCATCGATTAAACCCCTGAAAACTTGTGTCTGTGCATGAAAGCTACATAGTGAGAAGCTTTTTCCATGAAAACATCTGACTCTACACTGTTGCCTCTCTGCATATAAAAAACATGTTAAGATGTCAACAAGGCTAAAAAAGATAGATTTTCACCAGAGGGGGCCTTTAAAGATGATGGGGCAACTCTATCCTGCAAATGAAAAGGTAATACAGACAAGTTATAAGTTCTTTTGCAAAGGTTATTATTAGGTTGCTGATGGAATGAATGATTACCAGCAATAGATTTTCACACGCACGTGCTCGCTTTCCTGACTGCACTGTATGTGTTTTTGCTTTTAGCTAAGCTTGAAATGAGATTACCGAGCAGGGCCTCTCTGCCAGTTGTGCTTCGAGCAGCCGTTAGACAGTTATCAGGGCAGAGAGTGTGAAATTATCTCTCACTGTGGTGATTGTCCACTCGCTCTGTCCCATGCTCCACTGCAGCATCTAATTAGCACTTTACTGATGCCCCGTGCTACCACACAGATAATGTACCAGCAAAGAGAGATTGACAGTGAGAGGATTGAATCTTTAGAAGGGACAGCGCACACATGTTCGCATTTACCCACAAACATGCCAAAGAAAATCAAAGTGATGCTTGTGATCCTTTTTTTTCTCCATCAGCATGTGAACAAATCACAACTGCTGTTCAGTATTATTCCGGGTACGTTTCGGAGAATAAAACAGACTTACACAACCAAACTCAAGCACTATATCCTTGCGATGCTGAAAAAGCGTCAGTCAATCAAAAATGAAGCACCCAAGGTCAACAAATATATGGCAAACAAATCTTTTCATCAAAACATTGTTCCAGAAAATATCACCACACGCTCTCCTTCATCTGCAAAATTAAAATTGAAACATTTATGAGAAGCTATACACCCTGGAAAAAAAAAAAAATTCTGCAAACATATAGAAAACTACTCGGGCCGTGCGGGAGTGTCTATCAAAGATCAGATCCTTTACAAGTGACAACAAAATGGGCACTTCAGTTATAATTAAAGATGGTTGCATATGATGATCTTATGCATCATGCATAAGATGATATTGCTTGAAGCACTTGAACAGAGTTTCTGGCAAGCTGCTCTTTAACTTTGCAATTTAACTTTGTAATTAATTAGTATATTTTTCGAGACGAGATGTACCCTGTGACATTTTGAAAAATTAATCATATTGTTGTTTGTGATTCACTGAGCAAACAAGTAGCCAGCTGCAAATTACTTAATAACTTTAGCTGTAAATGTGTATATAAATACCAGCTGTTTTACCTTAAAACACCTGTAGTATGTAACTACACTGTAATAGGCTTCTCTTTCTGCAGGAACACCATGTGAGTGTAAATAATTCAAATATTTGTGGCTATGTATAGAGTTAAATACCTTATTTCAGCTGCTCCACAGGTATTAAGCACCAAATCATGCTTTCAGTGTTACCTTATTCACTTAACATTTACAACAATGTCGGCTTGTCTAGTGCATTTCCTATACTGTATATTAATGACATCAAAGTACTTCTTTGGAATAGTAATATTAATGCTTGTTCAGAGAGACCACAGGAGAAAGGCAGCTAGATTTCTGAAGGGTTTTTACAGCCTGTCAATAAGAACATAGTGCAGGCCTTGGGTTCTTAATTTCCTCTAGCATTGTGTCCTCCTGCATCCTCTTCAAAATCTATTCCAACAGACCTGACAAGTGGTAGTGATGCATTAACACTGAATTTTGCTGCCTCAGAAACCATCAGCCGCACACAAGACAGAGTGATAGAGACACCAAGAAGCCTGGAGGATCCAAAAAATAATGAATTCAGCCACCCCGGAACCATGGTAAAATGTGTTTTTTGGCCTTTGGGATCTAAGTGTTTGCTATGACTCGGCCCACACCTTGCTTAAAACAACAGAAAAATGCGCACCTACACTTGACAGCACTGACACAGAGCACAGTGGTGTGAAACATCCGCAATCCCACTCCTTGCCACTTCCCATTTTGCCCTGCCAGCCCACAACTTTCAATTTCCCCCTTTCTCTCCCTGCAATGCAAAAAGGGTGGCTTGTGTTGCTAATGGCAACATCCCATTAACTGGTGATGATGAAGAGACGGGTCAGGTAGGATCACAGGGACCACACTTCTGCTAGCCATTAAGCTGGCTGAAAGTTAAGACTGTAATGTGCAGAACGCTAGATCAAGAAATGAAAGCAGGACTTTCACAAACAAACAGCATTTGTTCAAGGAATGCAGTTAATTAGGGGGCAGCCTTGCAAGCTTCTGCAAATCCCACAGGCATCTATACTTGCCTCAGATATTGGCCTTTGGTTACTATTTCTGTCTCGATGTGAATAAGTGACAGGTTGGTTTTTGTGCATACTAAGCTTTGCTCGCCTCAAAGAGAGTTGAGTAGTGCTGTTAATATCATTTTATCATGTGTAACTCTGCTGTTACCGTCTGAGTCCTACGCTTTATTGGTTTTCTTGTTTGTGCCTTTCACTGTGGGGGGAGAAAAGAGGGGGAGAGAAAAAGAAGAGCAGGATATAACTAGATTTTTGGAGATAGATGCCATGCAATTATTCTGAGTTATGCAAACATGTGTTTGCTGCATGAGTCACAGCCGGTGTGGGTGGTATTTTTTCCGTGGCCCTCCAAATGCAACTCAAAACAAAGCACTTTGTCACTTGGTGCAAAGGAACCCCATTGGATGGCAGGAGGAAGAGAGTGAATACAGATGATTTATTTGTTAGTTACTTGTTACCCCTGGATTTGTTTTGTGCCACAGCCAGCAAATGTAGCATTTTGGGAGGTATCATTAGCCTCAGAAAAACATGTGCTCCGTGTTTTTCTCAGTTTGCTGTAAGAGCACACATGATGCACTGCTGCTGAAGGACATGTGTCCTTCTCACATGATTGATGCAAACATGGTGGAGCATTAAACTAGCAATATAAAACATGCTTATGTGCACTTGTCATGCCTAGCAATTGGCTGTGCATGGGTTCTTGGCACGTTGTGCAGAAAATGCTCAGGTCCGTACTTTGCAGCATGACTCCAGAGGTATCTTGCATTCAGCAACCTTAGTCCAAACAGTGAATTGGTCTTTGATTTATGTGCATGTCAGACATAGGGCTCTTGGCATCACCATGCATGAACAAAGGTGGAAATTATGTAGAGATGTAATTCATGAGGACAGAATGGACAGCCATAAAGGGATCCCAGTGATGACTGCTCAATGTGCCTCACTGGGCCTTAGGGGGGACTAAGTAAAGGGACATGAGGTAACACATGTCCTTCTATTGCACTGTATGTCAGAGACATAGAGTACACAAGGCTTTTAGTGTTTCTTTTGCAGAGAAAAAGATACCACGGGTATCTGGAGGGCTGGATGGAGTATCATCACTAACTGTATTCTCACTGAACAGAACTTATGCAAAAAACTTTTAGTTTTTGCATTCATTATGCAGATCTACTTTTATTACCTAATAATTGAGACATAAGTGTATGGATCAGAAAGAAGTAAAGTACATGAAGCATCAGCAACTTTGGCCTGCAAGGAATATATTTTGTTATTTTGAGTCTTGTGAGTTCTTTTTGTCAGCATTCTTTTCTTTTATTGTATCCCTTGGGCTCTCTCTCTCTCTCTCTCTCTCTCTCTCTCTCTCTCTCTCTCTTCTCTCTCTCCCTCTGTCTTTTTTCACACAAATACAAATGTTCCCTCAGTCTTTCTCTTTCACACAAATACAAATAGTCAACACCATGTATGTGTGTCGTAGTGTCTCAGCTCCGCAGCTGTGTCTAATCCTCTGTGGTTTTTGACTCAGGTGTGGCCAACTGGCAGCATGTTGGCACTGTGGCACCAGTGTGTCCCCTGGTATTCAGTCCGAGTCCATGGAGGCTACACACTGGCCAGGGAATGTGTGCATCTGAATGTTTGTGTTTGTATTCACAAATGTTACGCCATGAGTGTGTGTGTGTCTGTGCCTGTTTTTTAAATACATTTAACATATCCGGATCAGTGAGCCTTTCTGTGTGAGTCTGTATATATTTAAATTTAAATATATTTTTTGCCAGCCTCTGCAACAACACAGCCAGAGTTTTTTTTGTTAATGATTCATATGCCTTTGAAAAATGGATTTGAAGTAATGCATTTTCCTGTTTAATCTTGCGATTGCAAGCCCATGTTTTCTCACTTGTCTACCCTATCAACACGCAAACATTTGCATCATAATACTCCCAAAGATGGAGAAAGCCAAAGACGAAGCGACCAATATTTACCCTGTCTCGCTCATCTGTGCAAACACATGAATATAGAACAAAAAAGGCAAGAAACGCAAATTAAACAAGAAACAAAAAAAATACGACATAATTTAATATGAGAATTGGCCAGAGGGGAAGAATTGGAAAGGATGTTGGATTGCTGTTCCACCCCCTCCACAGAAAAGGGTCTCGCAGTGACGGATGAGCTCATACATCACACACACCACAGTGCTGACAGCTGCCACTGTCACAGCTCAACTCCAACCCCTCAGCTTCATTCATGTGACTGCATGTGTGAACACATTCCAAGCAAGAGTACTCCTCCACTGACATGGAAACATAACCACATACACACACATGCACACACACGCACACACACACACACACACACACACACACACACACTTACACAGGCGCCATGTGCCCAAACGAGCAAAGACTCTCATTTATCTGGCTCTGTATGTTTATGGTTTTACTGTACGCACACACATGCACTGTACCTTCACAGATACACAGAGGTATTCCTCTGGGCTGAATCCCCTTATTTCCCATTTTCCCAGTCCAGTGGCCCTGCGAGTGGGTTAATAGTGTGCGGGGGGCTCTAAGGGATCCTCTGGCACTGGCTAATGGTGGGTACATACAGCGTGAAAATGCCACATTGACCCCGCTCAGGTACCCCCATTACTCATACCAGCTCTGCACAAGAGTTTCCAGATTCCCCATGTGGATGTGTCTTGGGTTGTTATTTGTCCGTCTGCCTGTCTTGCTGTAACAGACTTGCTCTCTTCTACGTGGTCGTACATCAACTGGAGACAGTGATTTAGGATATGAGGGAAGGGTAGTGCAGAAGCAGATATGTTTTGTTGAAACCAAAAACATTACAGGCTTGTCTGCAACAGTTTCAAGAACCACATTCAGGTCTTGTTAGTGACCCACGTTGACCTGGTGTACTCTCAAGATTGTTTTAGCCTCACTAGCAGTATGGCTCTAGGGAGGTATATGTCTGAAATGGTTGTTTGGCCAGTCTACTACTTTTGCCAAGCCTGAATGTACCAGATGAACTGCCATGAAATCTTTAACAGACACTCTGTACACGATTTCACTTTGAACAATCCATTGAAATATTGCAATGCATCCACATCATTGACTGGGACCTTAGACTGTATATAAACATGGACAAATCCTGTAGAGTCACCCATGAGTTTCCAAAACAGAGGTTATGAAGTATCAGTGTGATGACTCCATAGACTGTCCTTTGTAGACACTCACTTGCCACTCAAACAAGCCATACCTCTAATTATGCATAATTTTAAGCCCTAATACATCTAAACTGGTGAGTTATTTAAAAATATTCACCTCTTATACAGTTGTTTTAAATGTGAAAGTTAGCTACAGAGACCAAAGCTGTTTTTGTACCAGTCTGTAAATTTTTTCTGCTATAAAGTTTGACATTTTAACGTGGGTGTCTATGGGGACTGACTTGCCTTTGGGGCCAGCCTCAAGTGGCCATGCAAGGAACTGCAATTTCACTCAGTGCAGCTCCACATCGGTGTTGACTTCATTTTTCAGCTCTAGAGGTTGCTGTTTGATTGGGACAAATTTTGTCATGATCTCCAGAATATCAAGACCTTTGACTGGTGGCTTTTCTTCTATTACCACCATGGGGTTGGAAGATTTTTCATGAAATGCCTTGACACATATTAGGATTGTCAGGACATTTGGTACAGATATTGGTAGTCCGTAGGAGATGAATTTAAATTATTTTGACTTTCTCTCGACTTTCCCTTCACACTACCTTCAGGAAAATTTTGTGTAGACTTTGGTGATCTTCTGATATTTTGTAAGTTGCGTGTTCAATACTTTGATTTATCTAACGGTTAAGTTTTGTTCATGGTGAGTCCTGTAGCCTCACAGAGCCACACGGCTGTAGATTCTTTCTGTCATGCGTTTTCAGAATAGTCACAGAACGGAGTTTGCCTCTGGAAATTTGTAAGCGGAGGTGGTGAGGCTGAACACCTGCACTCCTTTGAAGAATATCCTTGTGATCTAAGTGACTAATGTGGCTGACACATACCTATTGACATTATTAAACCAACATCAATAGCGATTCTCAGTTGCTATCTTTAGTTGCTATAAAGCAATAAAATATACTCAAACTGTGTGTTGTTAGAGAGGTTGTCTGTATTTCAAACAATGAGCGCCGCCTTGCTCTATAACGGTGCAGAGCGCCCCACTGTAGAGAGTGCTCGACAAAAATTATCCAAACTCAAGCCAAGACATAACTACTCCAGAAAACCTTAAGTATGTTATGAGAGATGGAAAATATGCAGATTGTCTTTCACTGATTAGCGCATATTAAGCCAAGGGTGGGGAACTAATCAGTAAAATCAGCTGGATTGTGGGGCTTGAATGAGAAGCTGCAGACTCTTAGGACACCATGGTCCGCTGGTTGAGGTATAATATGTAGAACTGAGTCTCAGCCAAAGGAAGCAGCAGCATGTCTCAGAAGTACATTTTCTATTCATGTTTCAGGGGTGAGTGACCCCACGCTTCACCTTATCAAAACTATGAGTGTTTTGCTCTACAGTTAGTTACTCTCAACAAGAGTCAATGGACCAGATCAGTCTCTAAAGCAGTGTTTTGTTCTTTTTCTCAGTTTCTAAATCCTTCCTGTCCACATCTGTATCTGTACACCGATTATACATGCCTCCCAGACCACTATTATTATTATTATTTTACTCCCTCATTTACTTTTAATGCTGCGAGCTCTCATAAATCCAGCCTCATTTTGTCTATCTCAGATCTTACTCAGCACGGAGGCTTTGGATGGAAATAAGGACCTTTCCGATGCATGATTCATCATGTGTACCCTCCAAAAAGCAGCGCAGTAACTCCAGCATCATGGCTGAGCAGCACAAAGCAGAAGCTGCTAAGTGTCTTGCCTGTGTAAATAAAAGTAAAATTATGTAAACAAATTGAGAAAGATTATATTTCTTGAGGTTAGTGCGGGTTTTTGAATCACAGTTGAAGCTTAAGACAAATAAAATTTCTATGATCCAAATGAACAAAGCGCAAACAGTATAAATAGAACAAAGTGTGTTTTTACTGCTCCTCCAGCCATCACACAGACTTATTAATTGTTCTTTCTTCTCTTGCTTTATTCCCTATATGTTTCTGTGTTCCCTATCCACCACTTGCTGTTGCCTTTATTCAACACATTTGCACTTCTCAGAGCAATGTTTTTTTATTTTTATCCGCAGTTCTACCTTAATACATGAGAGAGTATACACTTCAGTGTTCTTTAAAGTCTAATAGACCTAATCAAAACTAAGGCACAGAGGTACATTAGAGGCTCCATGCATCATATCCAGGATGCACAGGTTGTACGCTGACATGGCTGTAGGGATGGTACTGCTGGACTGACTCAGTTGGTCATTGCTTTGGTCTAGACTTAAAAACAATGGATAGAATTTTGTACAAAGATGGTCCCTATACTCCTAGTAACTGTGGTCATTCCCATTCTTTTCTCTGGTATGTCTAGCATGTTGACAATATGGGGTCTTAAAATGAAAATTTAATACGCATGTTGATATCCCACCCAATGAGAATTTTTATTTTGGAATACTTGCAGCCAAGTACATGCAAAACTAATGACATTTCTACTAGCCTAAGCTGTGCTTTGTTCAGTTCTAATTTTAAAATATTAGCATGCTTACTTGCTAAACTACATTGGTTAAAGAGCCCTTTATTGAAAATCAAGTTTTTTACTTTGTCAGTATATCCATATGGTGTTTTTATATGCTTGACACATCATTAGTGAAATGAGACGTTAACGCCAGCTCTAATAAATTCCACCTTAAAACCGCAGTGTGTCAGTGACCATCTCAAAAACATGGATTCAGACTTCCAGGATTTCTTATGTAACAAACCTATTGAACCAATCCTAGCAACTTGTAGGGTGGGACTGTCGGCATCATCATTCTTCAACAGAATCAGCTCACAACATGAACATGTGTGACTGAATCGCTCCAATGTTACAACTTGCCATTGTGAGTAGTTGTACACTGTTTGAGCAGAGTCATAGGTGAGCTGGTGTGCTTAAGCTGCAGCAAGCAGGCGAGATTTGGTGGACAGAGAGTCAAGGACTTCATAGATCTGCACATTCTAGAGGAAGCAACGGTGTAGAGTTACATGTAAACCACTTTAAGGAAGGAGGAGATTATTTGAATGGAAAAAACTTCTAAATATGTCAACTGAATACATTTTAACACAGTTTTTAGGTGTTTCATCAAAGACCCGATTGGGATTTTAACATGTGTGAGAATATGCTCGCAAAACATCAACATGTTAACACTGCCACTGTGAACAGATTAGTATGCTGGCACTTCCAGACTTTACATAGTCTGACTCACCAGATGTAGATATAGATCCCCTTCTGCTAATTGCATCTTCCTGTCTTCACAATTTCCTTCACAGTGGGAAACAACAAAAACAACAACCTCCAGGCTAAAATTTCAACTTTTGCAGTAAATTAGCCATTTTTAATGGCAGTACTCGCCACCCTGCATGCAAACGCTCCGCCCCAACAATTTCCTCTGCTGCTGCATCATTCAATTAACTAGCCTAACTTTGAAGACAGGATTTTTCCCCTATAGCAGATTCTGTGCCGCAGAAAGCTTTGTGAGACTAGTCTGTTCCAAACATACTCTGCATTATAGAGCCTCACAGAGCTGCTTGCATGACTGACTCATTACTGTAGACTAGAACACACCTCAATTCTACCAGAGAAAAAATAAAGAATAATCACAGTTGAACATGCATATTATTAGTTTCCTTTTTTCTGTACATTTATCTGTCTGTGAATAAGAATGTAAATGTAATTGTGATTTTGATGGCAAGAATGAGCAAAGGCCTTGAAGTGAAAGGAGCTGAATGCGAGCAGCAGTCCTGCGTTGTTAGCGCTGGATTTGAGAACGACTTGTCAGCTACAGTAAGTGACAGGGGAACAAGCAAAAGCTGTTATTGTTGCGGCTGTCAGAGAGAAATCCAGGACAGCACACCCATCCCTCTTTTAGACATTTATCTATTCTTCCAGCTGCTTGACTGAAACCCAAATAAACACTGTAAGTGTGATTTCTCTCACAGTTACACATGAAGAATTAATTAGCAGATGTGTCTCTGATTGGTCAACGCGACCAGTTTGTTTTCCGGCAAAAATCAATCTATGTTCTTGTCGAATAATAAAGAACACAGCGTTTGTTTATCTGCTGACCATCCATCTTGTTCTGCAGAAAGTAGTATGAGTGTCATTAAAGATTTGTAAAGGTACTTGGAATGTGAGTCATCAGTAATAATATCTAGAGTACATGGTGAACACCGTAGACTTTATTTCTCCATCTATGCACATGTAGTCTCTGCTACAATAAGTAATATTCTTCAGTTCAATAGCACAAAATAACCACAGCTCAGCTAGCTTTGATAAGATGTATTGATCAAAGCCAATGACTCAGTGAATGAATGAATCTAATAGGTCACTCTTCATAGGAGTGACCTGACTAAATCCTGCAGTGGTCACACAGTGTGGGTGAAAGAAAGAGACAGACGACAGAACAACCACTCTCTTCTGTACGCCCGCTGCCTCTTTGAGGTCTATTTGGAATGTTTTATGAACAGGGTTAGCGAGATAACGCTCTAAAAGTTTTAGTCACTGTCTTTCCAAGTAACTTACCTCCCAGTTTTTTGCTCAGGGGTTTGACCTGAATCTGAACCCTACACTGGTAAGTGGTTCACTTAAAAGTAATAAATATCTCAGGAGTGTGTGAAGTTGCTGTCAGAATGGGTTTATCGCAACCTGAAAGATAACATCTCAAGCCCACAATGGAAAAATACAACCACTGGGTACATACACTGGCAGAATGAATGTAGCCATTGATTGTTCACTGTGAATGCTATGATTTCTGGAGTTTCAAAAGCTCACCTTGTGGCACATGTAGTTTGGGAATTGTTATTTTCTCCTACTAGGTGTTTTTTTTCCCCAAGTAATGACTTTTGCACTTCACATGATCTTTTTTTG
Source organism: Dascyllus trimaculatus (assembly GCA_024666655.1). Lineage (NCBI taxonomy): Eukaryota > Metazoa > Chordata > Actinopteri > Pomacentridae > Dascyllus > Dascyllus trimaculatus. Next base: position 23,752,315 of record CM045461.1, on the reverse strand, counting down.
GCTATCTCTTCTCTTTTTGGCCTTTAAAGTTGTGGATGGTTGTCTGTCTTGAAGGGCGTTATAGGAGAAGATTAACAAAATGACGATTCTGATTCGATGCCTGACCAAATATATCAACATACTGAAACGATACCACAGGAACGACCCAAAACATCAGTAAAACTAATGGATAAATTGATGAGAGATCATGTAAATTGAAATTTGTGGAATTGTTTTCTTAATTAAAAAAAATAAAAATAAATATATATATATTTGGACAATGTTAATGCAAGACAGTGGAGTCACAGAACAGCAGTAGTTAATTACTGTACCGCAGTGTGTTCATACATTGTCATGTCCAACCAGAACTGGAGGAACTCTTCATTAACATCATCTCTTAACATGTTCACAACTTCACGTGTCCTTCACATGCCAGACTGCAGCAATAAAAGCTGTACTTCATTGCACATTTTAACCCCCCACTCTCAGGCTCTGGCATGAGTTCGGCTGATCATTTATAGCCGGTGTTGTTGATCTGCATACTTTCGAACATCTGGTTTTGAGCAGCTTGCCAGCTATTGCAAAGTTATCAGAGAATCAATGAGTGCTGCATTTTTCATAGAGAAATGTTTGATAAATTGGCAAGTAAGCCAGAAAAAATTGAGATAAATTGAATTGTTACCATTGCTCTTCATTGACCTGTCAAACTTTGTCACAAAATTAGATTTATATTTGAGGGAGTGATGTAATGATGTTATCGATCACATTCACTGACGAGATGCTCTGTGATTACGTTGAACGAGTCAGTCTGTCTGAGAGAAGCTTTGCCAAGCTGGGTGTGTTGGCTCCCTTGGTTTCTGAAGGTAAAACCTCTCCTGGGTTTGTAGCCTCTGTCATCTTAACCCCTGACCATCATATGTAAGCGAAGTAATGCCATATTTTGCTTCTGGCTTTGTTGGACTGTCGGTAAGGGGGCTTGAATTTGCAACCATGCCTCTCGCCTCATCACCATGAAAGCTGCTGTGTGAATATGAGAGTGGAAAAAAAACAAACGGGCATGTCCAATACCTGCAGGGAATAGAAGCGCGCACACACACACACACACACACACACACACACACACACACACACACACACACACACACAGTCCTGCTGTTGCACTTTGAGACAATTCATAGGAAAAAGAAACTTCTATTAAAACAGTCATTCTCAAAGTATTACAACTAATAAAATGAGGTGTTATTGTATCTACACAATATCTTTCTCATATCTGTACACCATACAACATGAACATGTTCTTTTCTTTGCCATTTTTGTAAATTTTACTGTTTTGTTCTTGCAAACTATTCATGCAAATGCATGTTCATCATTCTAACAATGTTTTCTATATTCAGAAACATCATTAATTTTCTTGATATCTATCTTCTGCTTTCATTTAATGGCCAATCAGATTTGCTCCTGAGAGCCATTTTGTTAGCACACTTCAAACTGCTTTGTATAATCTGAAGTCTGAGTAAGTCTGAGGTGTGTCAAAACTTCGTCAAAGGGAGCTGCCTTAACACTTTTTCAAAATTAATGTGCATCTCACACCCTGACGATCTGCCGTTCAGACTGACTGGAATCAATAGGTGAGAAGGTCACTCTTCCTGCCACCCGTCTGAATTTCATTTTCTGCCTCATATACATAACACTTCTTCATTTTCTTGCTCCGACCACAACTGATTTCGACCCACAAACACTGGGCATGCTTCACGCATGAGCATAGAGTGAACTAATGTTGCTTAAATGTCACCTATCAACCCGTCGGTGTCACAGAAAAACAGAGCATCTACTCTAATCACAGCTCGTTCTATAAAACCTTCGATGAGACGCTGTTTTTCTGTAAGACTGTACTGACATTTGCTTCCTTTAGAACTCGGTAAATTAAGATCTTCCTGTACTTGTAGCTTTAAAGTGAGGAGTTTAGGGAGAACAAAGGATTTTAAGTGGCAAAGATTGAATAACAAATATCTTTATAACCCGGGATCATATTTATTCATATTCATACCCACATTTTTTTCGAAAGAAAGCTCACTGTCTCCTACTTGATGAGATATTGTGACCCTAACTTTAGCTCTGTGGCATATGTTTTGAAATGCATTGCTTATTATGAAAAATGTATTCAGGGCTTCTGCTATATGTATCCTAGCTATAAAGTAACATTGATTCAGGGCATGCTGCACTATATATGTTGAGGTCAACAGCACTCTAAACCCAGTGTAGCCATGGGGATAAACTACTGCATCTGTCGGAAATATGTCACCAGGCATGTATATTTATGAGGCAAAGGTGAAAGAAATGAAGCTGTCTTTTAAACAGCGATATAAAGGTATAGTGATTGTGTTTGTTTGGGTTAAATTCCTGCTGGAAATCTTTGTCGAAGAATGCAAATAAGCTGATTTAGATCATTTGCTACCGTTGTGGAATTTGACAGATGGTGCGTCAAGAGAAGTAAACTTTGTCTTTATTAATTATACTAATTCATTCTGAATTTGCTCCTGCTATATCCTAAAAGAGAAGGTGCTTTAGATTTTGGCTTTTTTTTTTTTTAACAGGCTTGAAAAGAAAAATGATGGGGCTCCAGGGTATAGATATTTGACATATACACCCATGTAATGAGGGATAAAATGACCCGAACCACTCTCTCCGCCTGACCAGGCTACGTAAGTGGCCCCCAGTGTGTACCCAGCATCCCCGAGGCGAGATCCCATCCCTTCGGTTTCAAGTCTTTTCAACCACAGCTTGTCGGAGACAGGAAAGGGGCCGATCAATTAATTAAAATTGGCACACTTTCCCGGCTTAAGTGTCTGCTCTAAATTTTTGACTGATAGAATTTTCAGTAAAACAGATGGCAGTCAAAGCAATCAAACGACTGATCTCATTTGCTATGAATGGCTGTGTTTTACTCGGCGCAACCGGTTCCAGTATTCTTTGACTCCGGGCGATCTTTTAATTGGCTGCGAACAAGATACAGTAAAGACTGGTTGGATTGATTTGGTTGAGATGTAGCGGAAAAGGGGGCTGTTTAATTGACAAAAAAACGGCCTGAGTAGAATTTGATGAATTCCTTTTTGAGTATATTGATATTGCATTTACTGCTTGTGATGAATTAGCTATTGCTTTAATAGGTTGACCCAGTAAAGAGTCCAAAATATCTCTAAATACTTTTGGAAAGTAATAATTTAATTACCAAACACAAGAAAGGTTTTGTTTTTTTTTAGAAAAATGTTGTTGTTTCTTTGTAGTTTTACACAGTGGTGGTTGGGTTGCACACACACACTGTCCTGCTAACATCCCATATCTGTATTTCTGATTAATACTAGCCTGTGGTCATCCATCAACATATGGCTGTCATTACACCAATCGAATCCTCACTCTGAAATGCATTTAGGAAAAAAAAAAAGAAAATCAGACTTTTCTTTTTTCTTTCTTGCTCATCGTCCCATCTGGTGACATGGATAATTAATCACCTAAGCTATGTGCCTCCGTTCATCATTATTTAGCCCCGGAGAAGAGTTGTGTGTGTTTGTGCGTGTGTGTGTGTGCGTGGTTTCGTAGCAGTGGAGCAAGAGCTCGGTCTGGCTCTCACTGTTTCAGCTTGTTTGTGGCAGCTTGTTTGCTGGGCTCCAAACACACACATGATCAGATTAACAAACAGTACCCCCACTGTGCTACAGTAGAACAACTAATGAGGGGAATGAGGTACAAGGTTGTTCCTTTTTTCATTTGTTTGCGGAAATAAGCGTCACATGAATTTTCACAACCCGGTAATGTAGGATATTGGGTAACAAGAGTGTGTAGAGCTGAAGGGTACAAAATCTGTACGGGAGTGGGCAAGATTTCAGCTATGCAGAGATTTTTCTTGCCAAGAAGTGTAGGATTTACTTATGCTGGAGCTTTGCCAGTCCAGACTTTAGCCTTACTAAAAGTGCTGCATGAATTTGCGGGGGAGTCACAAAGCTGGTTACTTTCAGCCCTGCATGCAGGTAATGGAAAATGTTGCCATTGACTGTGTCTCTGCTTTGTTTATTGTTTCCTCTTTTGCTTTGATTTCTGGTTTTAAGCCGCCAAAATGAGACCTGCACCGAGACTCTACCTCAAGGTGCGACCGTTGAGTCACAAAGGCACCATGGAATAAAACAATAAAATGTTCATATTGTTTTTTTTCCCCTATTTTTTTTTTAGGCCCAGTTGGCTGTATCCATATTTCTTTCAAATTAGTTTTCCAACACACACACACACACACACACACACACACACACACAAAAAAAAATCAGGGACGCTGGCAACAGTTGTTGATTTTTTTTCCTTTATTGTGTCAAAAACTGCACCGAGAAGATCATAATGAGATAACGGGTAATAGAGTTTGAACAAACACAGAGTGAAATATGGGCCCCATTGAACCACCGTCCTGTTTTTCACAATGAATGGGTTAAAGAATGGTGTCCTGCATAGCCGGTCCGTCTAGGTGTGAATCAATTACTGGCTGCTTACAAGTGGAAAAGTTTTCAAATGAAGCACAAGCAAAGCCTCATGGCGCCAAGGCCTTCATGCTTTATTATGTGTCTTATTTGCAGCGGAAGGTAGGCCCACGCAGGTAATTTCTTAGACAAAGAAGAAAAGACAAACAAGGGAGACGTATTCCACCTTCTGGCTTTTTTTTTTCTTTTGCCAGGAGACAAACACATTATAAATACGTAATGCTCCAGCTCCTCTCTCACTGCACACTAGCTGCAGCCTTCTGCTTGTTAACTAAAATCATACAAACATGATCAAATTTTTCGGTATCGACCCTCAAAATGGCTTTCACAATTAGATATATTGTGCTCTGCAAGTAACACTGAGCCCAGATTCTAACACATCTCATTAATGAACTACAGTGGTCTAAATTAGCCTAGTTTTGATAACTCAGTGCTTCCACCCATGAGCAGTACACACTGATCAGTCACAACATCATGACCACTGACAGGTGAAGTGAATAACATTGATCATATTGGCACTATGTGGTGTTCTGCTGGAAAACCTTTTCCGAATACTGTGGCATTGTTTTAACGCCACCAAACCTCTTCAGCAGGTGTACAGTGAGTCTGACATTGATACTGGAGATAACTTGTCCCATTTTAAGCCATAAGGAGTAGTTTGATTTAATCATGACAACAGTATTTCCCTAACTTTTGCCTACTAGTTTTGAGTTGTGAAGCCTAAGCAAAGCGGACAACTATAGAGGTCACGAGGCATCAAGCATGTACACCGATCAGCCACAGCATTATGACCACTGACAGGTGAAGTGAACAACATTGATCATATTAGTACTGAGGTGTCTGATGTTCTGTAGCAGTTTCAGACTCATGGCTTTGGTATTCAGAACCTAAAACTCAATACTGAAAATGGAGGAGACATAGAATAGGTGTTTATATATATTCTCTCTGACATGCACCATATGTCCTATCTTGATTTCATGAACACAACTTCCCTGTAATAAGGTAGCTTGGGGGTTGATTCTATTTGGCTTTGAATCTTCACACTGGCAACCAGCTGGCACCAGAGATTCTGTACTTGTTTATAATAAACTTTTTTTATATATGAACAAGACAGTATCAGCGGAGAATTTCTTCATCATCTTCACTTCATTGCCACACAGTTACCGACAATTAACGACAATTAACAACAATTAACAACGGCACTATGGGATGTTCTGCTGGAAAACCTTGGATTTTAACATCCATGTTAATGAGACTCAGACACCCAAATAAACATTGTCCCACAACAAACACACTCCCTCATGCAAATGGAAATCCCAAATGTCACTGGCCTACCCCTGCAGGAAAATGCACCCCACCACATGGAAAGAACATCAAACAATCAGGAACATGTTGAGGAACATGACAATGGTCCAACATGTTGATTTGACCTCCAAACTTCGTAGACCCCATTCCGATCAAGCATCAACAGGATGCAGTGGAACAAGTTTGATTGACAGAGGCCCCACTGCACAAGCCAGAGTACCCAAAGGATCCACTGCTGATGTTCTGGTTCCAGACCCCATAGGACACCCTGAGAGGTCCTCTTGTCCATGTCCAATGGTTCAGAGCATTTTTGAGCACATGACCAACACAATTTTAGGCAGGTGGTCGCATAATGTTATGCCTGATCGGTGGACTACCCATAATAGTTAGTGGGTACCCAAATATACTACCCATAATGGGTGAAAAGAAGATAGGATCAAATAATGTAAGGGTCAAAGAAGAGGTCATTTAAAAAAAACAAACCCTTACAAAATACAATTTAGGTAACTTAAGTATTTGTCATATTAAATTGGAGAAAAGCTTTAAACCACATGAATTTTCTCTAAATGCATATATGTGCACATGGACTCATTTTAACACCACAGAACTTACATATTTCCAGTTCGTTATCACCTCGCTCAAGCTTCTTGCACGTACATTTATAGAACAGATAACAGTTATTACACTGGATACTGTGTTGAAGGTAACTCCGTATCATCAATCAGTCATGCAGTTGACCAGAGAGATCGCACTATAGCAAACCTAAGCAGAACAACCATATGCTTTCTTTATAGATAACAGCATTTTAAATCAGTCCCTGTTGCTATATGAAAGATGCAAATTCTTCAAAGTTGATCGCACATTTTAAATAGGTTTCAGCTAGTGGAAAGCATACATGATGAGGACACACAACATCTGCAAATTATTCCAGGATTGTTGCTTGGTGGCTTTTCGCCCCCCAGTTATAATTTTGATCTTGTATATGCAGAAAATGTAGATTTGTCATGGTTTGAGGGCTTTATCAGGGTTACACATACATGAACATTAGTCATGTTTTCCTTTTATGTTTGTGTTCATGGTTCTTGTGCATTGTGTGATGTCTGAGGGGCTGCCTTGAAAGCTGCAATTTTAGTGTATGATGAAACCCGCAGTGGTGTTTTTTGCTTGAAGGACCAAAGACAGCCTTGTTATTCAAACATTAATATTATTTCAACAGAAAGAACGAACCACTTATGGTGTGGCACATTTATTTCGGGTTGCGATGACTGATGACCCTGAAAATACAAATCAATATTTCAGACCAAAATTTGTTGTAACTTGTTTTTCTTCTGTATCACTATGTAACTGCTGCATCATGACCGCAGATGTTTTTTTGCTCCAGTCATTGATCAGATGCACTCAGTACTACATTCTGCAGAGGCCAGTTCAGTTCAGTTTTAAAGTTTCTTAAAGTCCCAAGGCTTTGAAAACATGGGAATACTTCAAATTATCACTCAACAAAAAGGTATTTGTACACTGCTCAAAGTTCCAATGCCACACCACAACAGCTCTAGCACAATGCACCTGAACAGAGAACACACTCATGCTATTCTGGAAGGCGCCGGAATAGACAAAACCACAGTAAGTGTTGTGTGTTCATATAGGGAGAGCTTTTGAATAACTTTTGCCCTTGTAGCTGGTAAATACACTCATTAAACTCAAGACTAAAAAAATGAGCTTAAGTGAAATTGTCAGTTAAAAGTCTAGATTAATCGACTCGTGCGTAAAACGGTAGTTGCATGAATCGATAGAAAAATCGTCTTTAGTGGCAGCCCGACATTTATTGGATTTGCATTATGCTGCAGTGAACATCTTTGCTGCCATCACACAAATAAATTGAGACAGCGAGTTAGAGACGTGGTCAAAATGCTTCCCAAATTGTTTTGATGTGTTACTACCAGTTACTTAGACATTGACTCGGGGTTTTGCCATATAATCAATATTTCTACATTTGACAGTTTTGCACGGCTGATTATACACGTGTCACATATTTAAAGCATTTTCATAACTGCCGGGCTACAAACAAACAAACACACACAGGCAGCTCGGTGTCTTCAACCAGAGATAACAGGGATGAACGCAACTCCTGGTTAGTGTTGTGTAATTTAAGCAAATGTGACGAACAATATATGAAACAAAACAAAGAAAACAACACAGTAGGACTTATTTTTCTGCTATGATTTTGTTGTACTTATTTAGCAGCAATAGAAGGCATATAATACATATTATATTTAGTTAAGATAAAAATTGTACAGATTGCAACAGCAAGAACATGAGCTGTACCATCTAACACAATGAGTCAGGGTTCTTTCTTTGGTAAAGTGGGCTGCTGTAGCTGAGCATAGCCATACTGTGCAAGTCCTGATGTTTTTTTTTTTAACTTAAAGCTACACATGAAACAATTTCACACAAGCTTAAAAAGCATCATCAGTGGCAGATACATCTCTTTGTACTTCACAGGATGTCAGAGTTTTATATCTTGTGTCTGTGGTGACATTCCAGTAACAGTGCATTGTACGTCAACTAGCGATGATTCGTTTGCCAGAGCTGAAGAGGGAAGCAACTGTAGCACAGAGTAGACTACAGTAACAAGGATATGGTGGAAAAACTTAAAACGTATCTAAGAAAAGTTTCTGATGGTATATATAAAAAAGAAACTCAATGTTCAGAGGAAGAACATTTGATGACAAGTTGGACATCATCAGCATGCGTCACTGGTGTTTGTGCAATGACTGTCACTGCCACAAGGGGGAGACAGACATTTAGCAGTGGAGCTTTAAATGCTCTTATTTGCTTGGTCATTAAGCAGAACCCAGGGCTTCCTGAAACAAAGTGCCTCCTGTTTTGCTGGTGCTTGTGATGGTTATCCTTCCTTTTCTTTTATGCACTACTATATAATGACCTGTAAGCAATGGGCCCATTTCACTTGTCATAACAGGAAATCAAGTGTCCCAGTAAGTCAGTGAGGCAGCACAACACCAGGACCAACTGAGGCAGCTAAATGAAATTCAGCCTTCATTAATTTTAATGTTTTTCCTACTGTGACATGTCAGAATGTCCTCCTTGAAAAACATCTCTATTGTACTTTTTGTATATCAAGCATACTGAAACATGCCATCTGTCCAATCCCTGCAATTTACCTGTAAAATTATGAATATGAAATTAATACTTGTATTTGAAGTTGTATGATCTGTGCTTTGTACCACAGCTCCTAGTAAGCTAAATTTAACGCCTGCACTATAGCTCTGTTCCTGTATGTTAAGAAGACAAATCGAATTATCTAAATGTCATCTTGTACTTCGCTCTAATGAAATGCTATATGGATGATGTATTCCTCCACTGTATAATGGCAATTCAGGTTTAAACAGGTTAACTTTGTTTCATGCTTAATGTTCTTTAGGATCTTCTCAGTTGGCTCCCTTCACATTTTTCCTAAGTGTTGAAATGAGCTCCCTTTTCATTTCAGGGCTAATTTAATTGGCCCTCCTAAAATATCAACTGGCTGCAACAAATGGTCCAAAACTGCCGCTGAACCCCAGCAGAATCAGCCAGTAGATCTCTACCACTTTTGCTCATTTAAACCTGGATGGAGGCATTAAAGTCACATTTTTTTCGATTTTGATCATGAGCGCACTGGCCAGCGTCCCTGCATGAAGCATTAACAAGTCTTTATAGATCAACAGTCAAGCAAATGGATTGGAAAATACACCATGCTTGGAAATGTCGAAAAAATTTTAACGCATGAGTGGGAATGACGAGGTTGCCAGGAAAATACACAGAAACTTTGAGCCTCCATGTTCCCTTGGCTTTCACCGATTTCACTGTAATGAAATCATAACATGCTCCCTGATCAGAACTTTATTACGCCACGTCCGAGTGAAATGAGAGGGTGTGGGAGAAGGAGCAGCTTAAATTTGTGACATAAATCACACAGCTAAATGGGAACATGTTGTACAGTACAGTTTGACATTACCATGCTGCCCTTGCAGAGTGCAGTTGGCACCACTGAACAGAGGACACTGGGTTTGAAAAGAAACAATGTGCAAGGGGTACAAAGGTGCAGACGTTGAGTTTCAAGTGTGTGGTTAAATGCTCAACTGTTGCCTTTTTATGTAATGGTATTTCCCGATTTTAGAACGGTGCAGACAGTCAATTACCTGACCTGGATCCTAGAGAGGAGGAATTTTACTTGCTAAAAAGACCAAACTCAAAGCCTTTGAAACATGAAAGAATTAAATACGGCTCCAGTACTGGCCTGGCAGATGATACCAAGTGTCTGTCTGATAGTGAGTGGTAGATTTAATGACTAATTTTTGGTTTCAGAATGACTTATGTTTCATCTGTCTTCACATATCAATTGATTTCTGTCCCCTACAATTGTTTAAAATGGCTAATTGCAGCTGAAAGCCAGCAGTTTAACTTCTATCTAACATGCTCGGCTACAACAACAGAAATGGCATACAATTTTCTTACTGCGTTATGTGTGAAAAGTGAGTGATGGTGTATGCAAATAGAATCTGAATGCATGATTAATTTTAAAGATAAGTTGATCAGTAATGGGATTTCTTAGGTTGATTATCTAAACCCTTTTTAAATCCTATCAGTGAGCCATCGGATTGTCAGTAATCTCAAAAAATAACATGAAATGGAAGTGAATATTTAAATTGCACACATCTAGTTTTACTCACTTTAAAGATTAAGATTCAGTAGATATTAGCATACATTTTCAGTTTGTACTGGTATTAGTCGCACCGGCATGACTTTGCCTCCCATCTTTGAAAATGATTTAGGTGATTTTTCATGTGATGTCAAAACAGGAATTTTGAGAATAGAAGCAATCACCTCGCCACTAATATGATTCCATATATGCATACAGATACGCATATACACAATCTAATTACGTGGGCCCCGCATCCACACATGGCTGGAAAGCACAATAGTGTGCCAAAATGAGAGAGTAGGCTGGCTGATTCAGCAATGCTGGCAACAAATACTCAAAACATCTAATTACCCATAAATGATGGGATATAATGTTACACGTGGTCACAAGCTGTTTTGACAACCATGCAACATTCCACATGACATATCATTTTTAGGCATAGCTGTAAGGAAGGCAGCGTTTGTTGTTTGGCCGGTCCACCCCTTTGGTCCAAACTGAAATACTAATTGGATGGATTGTCATGAAAGTTAGTAGACACTCAAGCAATGTTGTCTTGTGACTTCGGTGATCACTTAATTTTCTTCCCTCACCACCACGAGGTTCATGTCTATGCTTTTAAGTAGCAATAGACCAATTAATTGGTCGGACCACTTCCATTTTATGATGTTTATTGGCCTATCATGATTGCTGTTAACTTGGATTATACATTGGGTTGGTCTGCATTCATTACTGTGGGCAGTGGGGGCGCAACGATTAAGTCCCTGGGCTACTGATCATTGTTGGGCTGTTGAACAAGGCCCTTAACCCTTCCTGTTCCAGGGGCGTCGTACCATGCTGACCCTGCACTCTGACCCCAACTAGGATATGTGAAAACAACATTTGTATGGGGGGCAGTGGTGGCGCAACAGTTAAGTCCCTGGGCTACTGATCAGGAGGCCTGAATCCCAATGTGGCCATTGTTGGGCTCTTGAGCAAGGCCCTTAACCCTTTCTGTTCCAGGGGCGACGTTCCAGGGGCGACGTGCCATGGCTGACCCGACACTGATCCCAAGTGGAATATGCAAAAACAAACTTTCTTCTTCTTCTTCTTCTTCTTCATCTTCTTCATCTTCGTCGTCTTCGTCGTCTTCGTCGTCGTCGTCTTCGTCGTCTTCGTCGTCTTCGTCTTCGTCGTCTTCGTCTTCGTCTTTGTCTTCTTCCTGGGGCCTGACTAGCCAACAGCCAACAGGTCTTTTTCCATGGTTCAGGTCCATGACTCCACTTCAGTAACCCTTGCTTTTAAGGGGCATAATGGGCTTACTGCAACGCCGCATGTCAGTATTGGTACCAACTTCTGGGTTTTTTTTGTTAGTTTTTTTGCAAAGCTTACTTTTGTGATTACCTGTTGACAGATTAAAGATGTACTTAAGCAACCAGAGACAATACTGACATTAACAGTTTTAAATAAATGATTATTTGTTGCTTTAAGAAGTGCCTTAAACCTACATTTATCCTCACAGTCAGCAGGTGGCGACTACTCTTGTTGCAAAAAGAAGTTCCATTATACAGAAGTCTGAGCAAATGACCCTACTTCTCACAAGACCTCAGTGAACATTTACCTAGACAGTTTATGGACTCAGTCACTAGTTCAAAGAATTCAGCATGATGTTGACTTTGTAAAACACTGTCCCATTTAGAGTCCAACAGGCAATAAAGCAGAGTATGCTTAAAAGTAGGGCTAAATTGTGATTAATGGATTGCTGCTGTATCACTTTGCATAGTGTCCTTGGTTTTCCCAGTTAGATCCAATGTTACTTGTAACAAGCTGTTTCAAAAGACCAACATGGCAAAAGCCTAAAGTCGAGGCTCCAGAACTGTTGTCCACAAACCAATGAGTGATGCCACAGCTGCTATGCCCATGTTTCATACTCAGTCTATGGTTCTGGGTGAAATGTAGTGTGTAGATTGGGGTTAACACTATCATCATTATCTTTGCTTTAGGACTAAATACCACAAAAAATTATGCTTGTATCCCCATCAGCCTCAGCTGTGCTTTATGGTTAGTAAAATCGCAAATGTTAGCATGTTATACTAAATAATGAGCATAGTAAACCTGCATAACAATTTTGAACATATCAGCATGCTGTTGTTAGCATTCAGTTCAAAGCACAGCTGCACCTCTGCACAGCCTCGGAGACCTGCTTGTGGCTGTACACTCTTGAGTCTTGTTAAAATAGCTGCCGATTTACAATTCTGCAGCACATACGTAAAATATTTCTGTTACAGAGAAATTATTAAATGATCTAAGTGATGCTAGGAAGTTTTATTTAAAGGTGACTAAAGGGAATCCACATATGTTTGAGCTGATGACTATTTTCTTTTTTATTTATGTAATGTCCTATTGAAAATACCCAGTAAGTACAATACATATGCTTTGTGTGCATTATATTATCTAATGAGATGATCACAGAAGGAGCCTGTTTCTGTGACCTAGAAGTAAATCTAAAGTGTCATTTTCTCTCTAATTACAAAAAAGGTACAGTGGTGGATATAATATTTACATATTTGTCTGCAAATCAACAGTAAGTTGAAGCAGCTAATCTTTTTATTCAAATGTAACCTCAATATTGCACGTCAATACGGAGTAGCGATGCATGGCTGGGAGATATGTGGAGCTGGTTGCAGCATCTTCCGTCACATTACATTCAAGCGTGGGATTTTTTTTTCTGCAGAAGTGTATCGTGCTTGTTAGTTTAGTTGTCTTTCAGAATATATCCGGTGGCTTCATATACTGTTGCGAGCTTCAGATAGTAAAGCAGCCTCTACCTCCTGCGCTGCATGCCACTCTATCGCTCTCTTTCTGTTCTTCAATTCCTGTCTGCCTCTCTTGTTCTCTCCCTCTTCCCCCAGTGGGTATCGTTGCCAAGGACGTGCTTCCAACTGCATGAAGGGTATCGCGAAGGCTGGCTATAGGCGACTTTCCGAAAATAACGACTGCGCAGTAAAAGTCTGCTATGTGTGCTTGCACATGCACAAAAAATTACAGTTCAGATCATCGCGAGACAACAACCAGTCATTTGTCTTCCACACTTGGGGTGACAGATCTGTTTGTAAAGCTGTCAAAGTAATGATTCTTTATCTCTGTTGATAATGACATCTGTTCCTCTTGACGAGTTGTGTGCAAAATGCCCTGAATAACATGTACGTGTGTGTGTGTGTGTGTGAGATGTGGTCAGAAAGCTTTGGGATCAGAAAAGATGGGAGGGAAGCAATGTAGTGATGCCTGTCTTGTGCAAAAGACATTTGCAAGAAGCAATGACGTGTTTTTTTATTTTTTATTTTTTGTCACAGAATCCGATCAAATGGTGCCAAATACCTGGTATCTTAACTCGGGCTCTGCACTGTCGAATGCCCTTCAGTAGCAAAAATGAAGACCGAGCTGGGACAGGGTAACAAGATTAGAGGATCTCACTGTTCAGGACCTTTTTCTTGGTCCAAGTTTTTCCAATCTCTCTGCATGTCATAACACCATAAAACAAACATGCTGTTTCTTTTCTAAGGTTGTTGGTTGTAAACAAAACATGCTATAAAGAGCTTCCTGTAAGGGTTTATGGTATATCAGTTGGTTTATTGTTGGTGTGTGTGTGTGTGTGTGTTTTAAAAAATGAGTTCAGATCAGGTTCATTTTGAAGCATAACTCTGTGATAGTGACAGCAGGCACTGCACTGAGAGGCTGAAGGTATATTAACATCTGTGATCTTAGTATCTTCCATCATGTCTCTGTTGAACTCAAAACTGCCTGCATAGTTCTGCCATTATAAAGGCTAAATGAGGCATTAGATGTACCAATTAAGACACATCTTGCACAACCAGCAGCCACCCAGCGCAGGCAGATTGTCCTGTGTGTTAAGTGGGGGGAAAAATACCCTGTATCAGTATAGCACCACATTTAAAAGGCACTCATGGATTCGTTTATTCCAGAGTCCATATGAAATGAGTGGCAGCATGAAAAGGAAATCTCTTTTTTTTCTAAAATCCATCAGATTTCTCTGCAATGCAGCGGCCCAAGCGTTGTCATAAATAAATAAATATCAGTGTCACCATATAAGATAAAAAATATCAAGCAGTAACCTTGACAGAAGCTGTATAGGGTCCAATTTTCCAACCCAACCGAACATTTCTACCCATTGAAAGGAAAAAAGAAAATCCCCGTATTTCTGAAATTGCATCACGGCCTCGAGCGGATGGCATCCATATTTATAAGACCTTCTTCATGACAAGAGTCACTCGGTAGGTAGCGGCAGGGCCAGAAACAAGGAGTGCCTTGGACAAAAGGTCAACATGGTTTAAATCCCCTATTCCAAAAACCTTCACACTACACTGCTGACACCCAACACCATCCTGCAAGTACTTTGTCCCAAAAAAATCTCATCGAGCCTTGTTTATCTTTAGGAACAATAGGCTGTGCCATAGGATGTTATGAATAAGATGAATAGCTTGACGTTTGGTAAGAAATGCCCAAATTACCATCTAAATGACTCTGTAGTGGTAATTATGATGATAACAATAGCAGCTGTGATCAATGAGATAATACTTCCAATTATAAACATGACATCTCATGGAGAAATAATGGGGATCATGTACTGCAGTTAGCTGTTATGATGTCCTTTGTGAATTGGATAATTAGAAAATGCATGGGTCAATGACAATGCAGCTGAGGACAAATCCGTATATCAGACAAAACAAAACAAGCTGACAATAGATTAAGCCGCACCTATTGTTGTCATGTCAAGCTGCGGATGATGTTTAATGACGGCGCGGCCCTGCAGCTGGATTCTCATGGAACCTACTGTAAATATCTCACCTTCTTATGGCGATCTCTACAAGTCTGCAACAAGCGCTCTCTCTCTCCCCCCCCCCCCGAACTTGAAGTCTTTAGCTCTGCGATGACACGCCAAGGCTACACACAGATCTGTGCTCAAGGTTCCTGCTCAACAGAGGGAATGTGTGATGGACTAAAGCCCATCAGTAAGCAGTGTAACCTGAGCCTGCTCACCGCTGCAGAGGGGGAGTGTTCAGCGGCAGGCCAGATAACACAGGCGAGCCACTCAATAGCTTTGTCTGGCTGGCTAGTATTCAGGCCTGTGAACCCTGTCCAACTCAATCTGCTGCTATTGTTACGGCGAGAATACTACAGCAGCTTTGTGACAGGCTCCCGTGTTATATGGACGTTCTCTCTCCATCGCTTTCTCACTCCTACTCTCCTTCGCTCTTTATACCGTTTCTTTTTTAATGCCGAGACCCTTTAATTCCGCGCAGCATGATGGCTCTCCTTTCTATCTCACCCGTCCTTCGTTTCCTCATTTTCTGCTCCTCTTCTCCTCTCTCTGAGTACGCTGCCCTATTACTCTCCATCCTCCACTCCTCTGTTTTTTTATGCCACTTTCTCGCAGCCACCTGCTCTCCATTCCCTACCCCGTATCACTCTGCTCGCTAGCTTGTCAGTTCAGTGTTTATTTCGTGTGCCAAATCATTTTGCTGTTCTTATGTTTCAGGATGTGCGAACATTGACAGGAGACATGGAAGTTCACTTACCCAGACATGAACAGCCTGGAGGCATAAACAGAAACCATCATCTTCATAATATGCCCATGTCTCTTGGGTGGGGTTTAAAACCACAGCAGAGGGGGATTATCTTTTTCGAGAAAAGACTGCAACACGGTTCACTAGTGCGGGCTCTTGGCGTCAGGGCTAATGAGTTTGTAGTCAGTCATCTTTAAAGATTTACGCTGTACGTGGCCAGATTTTTATGTAAAAATGAACTTTTTTTGATGGCTTAAATCTTTAAGAGGGACAGCGAAGAGAAATAGTCTACCTCCCCCAAGTGAGATCCCGTGCAGTCACTCTTTTGTAGAACCGAACCTAAAAAAACAAACACTGAAGCATCCTGACAAGCCTCACTTGTTAAAGACATGTTTAAGTGTTCAACTAAGATGTCCGTGGCTCAGCACTATTTTTTAAAATGTAATTAGAAGGTAACAAATAAGTTATGTCATTAGGGAATACTCACTTGTACAGGATTATTACAAAATCCTATTTGTCGGGATGGTTAAAGTTGGTTCACAAGGTCAGCAGAATAGCACTGAAGGTGAAGCTCACGTTGATGGCCGGACAAGGGCAGTTTCAGTGCAAATCTTTTGAGACCTGGGTAGCAGAGGTCTAGAACAACTAGAACAACAATTTCAACTGGTCCAGCCTCAAGACCCACTATTAATAATGGTCGCAACCCAAATTTTTCAAGTTTGCAGTTTCTGTTAACAAATGAAGGTTTATTCAGGTGTAGTCTCAACGCATTTTGATAAAATTTAGGAAAATTCTAGCTTATTTTTTGCTAATATTGGTATATTTGGATGCTTTTGCCAAGTTTTGGGCATATCTTGGCCCATTTTGACAGATTCTGAGCACATTTCTGTCTGTTTTTGGGATGTTTTAGCATAAATTTCTCCAATAAGCTGGCAGAGCCAAATCTAGAGGTTAATACTTAATACTAGAGGTTAAAACCTTAATACTAAGGTTGGACAACTACTGGTGTCACCAACACTAAATATCCTGCTATTGAAAGCAAACTGTGTCATAAGAAACGCGTCCTTAAAAATAAAAGACTTTATGCCACTACTTTTTTTGGGGGGGGGGAATGCTTCTGAGACCCTCTAAAAATGGTTTCACGACCCACTTTTGGGTCCTGACCCACCAGTTGAGAACCACTGGTCTAGAACACTTTCCCCCCCTCTAAATTAAGCTACAATACAGCTACAACACAAAAAATACACAAAAGTCCGCAAAACAACACAAAAATACATTAATAAATGAATAATTAAAGGGATAGATAAATAACCAAACAGAAAGCATCATGTTGCAGTGTTTGCTATGTAGAATGATGTAGGAGAGAGAAGTCTGTGATGTGTTTTTTTCTTTTAAACTGATTTTTGCATGGTTATTATGTGGCTAAGCTGACCTCTTCTCACAGCAGGGATGACCAGGTGACAGATTTCATTCATATTTTTGACTTATATGGCAACATATAAACTGTTAAACAATACAGCAACACAAAGAAGTCACCAAACACCAATATCTGAGCTTTAGCTAATTAGTTTCTAATTGGCTACATTAAACATATAAACCAACAGGAGTGCTGACTAAATGATCGCGGGTGAGGTTACTCAGACTCAGTGCCTTAGGCAAAGGTTATTGACACAGTCGATGAAAAGGAGAGTCTGAGGGAAGGAATAATTGTCTTTCTATATCCAATGAGTTGCCCTTAAAGGAATGTTTGAGTGTGTGTGTTTAGCCTTTTTCAGACATGGGATACATAGCATTGCAGGCTTCATCAATCTGTTAAAGTAATGGCATTCTGTCATTCTGACATGGGTCACTTTTATGTTTGTTGTTCCTCACGGCTTCATTCAGACATACCCACCACAGTGATGGAGAGAGCCACAGCGCAAGCATGATGTATTTTATACACAAAAGGTCAGACATTACTTCAAATTATTAATGCATAATAACACAATAATAAGCACAAAAATCAAAACTATAGGAAGCTTATCATACTGTCTAAAATAAATAAATACATAAATGATTTGCTAAACACTGCAAATTCTGTCTATGTGTGATGATATTCTAACTGTTACTACAAATGACAAAATAAAATGTCCCAACAGCTGTGATGGAGCTCAGATCTTATATGTCAAATGATTTAAGCACAGCTTATAAACTGTGATTCTGTGTGTGATAGTTCTGTTAGATCATCATTGATCCTGTCTCCATGTCGGGATAATTTAGAATTATATAAATAACTGTTGAAGTTGCTTCTAACACTCATATGGATCTTGATGCTGCAGGTATTTATTAAGTCATAGCAAGGACTCCTACAAATAGGTGGAAGCAACAAACTAACCTTCAGCTCCTGTTAGAATTTTGTCAAAACTCAGAATGCATTCTTTACTGGTGAGTCTCAGGAATGTGATTTCATCTGTCATTGTTTTGTAATAGATGTGAAATAATAGAGCAAAGTGAATGAGAGAGGCGCTTTGTGATGTTTGACATTTCTTTCTCTGATGTTCTTTGACCACTATTGTTGTGAAAATACAGAAAAACAAACCTTCTACCCATTGCTTCACAGAAATCATCATACTGTCAAATGTGCCGTTTCTGTTAACATACACTTCAGATTTTTGCTGTGTTCAAAGTCACACTGAAATTCAACCTAGTAGGATTCCCACTGCATTGATAGTATTAATGCAATTAATCCTATCGATGCTTATTTTGCTTGTTTTGACCAACCAGTAAACCCAAAAATACCCACTTCAGACTTACATTTTATGGAACTTGAAGTTTGAATTTGAAATCAGTGACTTGAGAGACTAATTACAACTGTTTTCTATTATTAGCTGTTTGTTCTTGGTATGTAACATTCACATAATACTATCAGAAATCTTTACAAGAGAGGTTGGCAAGCGACTTCACCTTGCCTTTTTTTAACATAGTCTAGTGGGAGTAATGAGTGCAGTGGAAACATGGAGCTGTACATTCTAAATTATTTGCTTGCTAGAGTATTACTTATTCAATCCGCTACTTTCTTATCTCCTGCATCACCAATATAGCTGCTTTTCTAATAAGGAAGTGTTAAATTGGCACGGTAAAAAATAACAATAATATAATCAAAGGTTATTTATATTCTAGCAATTTGATGCCGTGAGAATGTAAAATAACTTCTCACGGCTTTTTATATGCAACATGGAGCTGAACAGGGAGATAAAGTGGAAGTGGAGTTGCAGTACTTCAGAGGGTGCCAATGCAAAAACCAGACAAATGCAAAACAAATTCTGTGTTCCACCTGAGGTTGGCTCTCACTCAAACAGGTGAGATAAACACAGACAGCGAGGCTGAGCGATGCAAGCCAAGAGCGTGTGGAACTAGAAAGCAGAACACAATGCAGAACAAAAGAATTTGGTATGCATTAGATACGCAGTCATAGATTTGTCCAAGTGCTTCTTCTTAACCTGTCCTCCACTTCAGCTGCTGGCATTATCATTCAGTCTCTCTATAGTCGATAATGCCAAGACAACATCACTCAGGCTGAAATCATCTGTTTGATATGCGCTGGGAGGCCTTTGTGCCTCATCTCATTTTCTGTCTGATGTCCAGTGCTCCTCTTTAGGAGGATTCATCACGTCCCGTCCCTATCCTGTCCTGCACTCTCATCTCTCCAACGCACCCTGAAAGTAAACAGCAACACTCCGTCCTCCATCTTCTCTTCCCTTATCCCATCCTATCCCTCCATCTCTTGCCTCAGAAGTCCTCCATCGCATATATTTATCCGGCTGATCAATTTCCCATCTAATTTTTTAAAATTGTGATTTGTTTTTGCTTTGCCTCGCTCTCGAGCTGCACCTTGCCACTTCTTGTTTGTGTCAGATATACTCTTTAACACGCCCCTCCCTCCTGTCTTTCTTGGCATTAAACATTAGTGCTCATCACTTTGCGGATTTTCATTAATCATGTTCTGTTGCTGTGACTAACAGGCAACCTTGTGAACCCCATATGGCCACCCTGCAATGGTCCAAATATAGCCCGTCCTTGCATATTTAGCTACCCTGCTTAAAATCTTCCCCAAAACCTTTTCCTCACTTTTTTCTTTCTTTCTGGAAGCTGCTCTCTCTTTTTTATTAATCCCCTCACCCTACCTCTCTGGGCCTCCTTTCCCTCTTCACACCCCTTACCATCGCCACCTTGGAAATGTAATTGCAGCAGTGCTCATGAGAGGCCTGGCAGTGTATCCGTGCAGAAGGCGAGGAAGTGAATGAGCGGAGCCGGTTGACACTGAGGTGGCCTCCACTGGCACGGAGACTAACTACCTCCTCAGCCATCTAAAATCCCCAACACAACTCAGGTAATTAAATTAATAAGTTCTACAGCGTGTACTTTTGATGCATGACAGAGTTATGCTCTTAAGGTATTTCACCACAAGTTTTATTCTCCGCACTATATCACATTTATTTCCTCCGCTATTTTATCTCACCTTGGTTGGAGGTTTCAGATATGATGAGATTGCATCTTTTCCATACTCATTGCAATGCAATAATTGAAAATATAGTGTATGATAGGAAACGTGTAGCGACGTAGTCAGGTTTTATTAGATTTAATTTAATGTCTTAATTAGCTTTATGACTATTGATGAGTTACAATCAGCTTCTGAGTCCATACGTGTAATTACCCATGCAAATGAAGGACTGTCATCGGATTTAAACGTGCCGACCTTTTTTTTATTTTCTTAAAGCCACTGTTGCGAATCCATGCATCAGAGTGGATTCCTATATAAGCTGTTATCTAACAACAGCATTTACATTTGGGTGTCAAGGTCAGCGTGATCAATTGATCCGTGTACACTGCTGTAGCAACACTTAACACTTCCCATTGATGTGGAGGGAAAGAGAAAGACATCCAGAGGAAAAGAGCGAGGGAGCGCTGATAGGAAAAGAGGACAATGCTGGGAGCCGAGTCACAGGTTACAAGAAAAGGATATAATAAAGATATGCAGATGTGGAACTTTATTGCCATTGGCTCTTTGTCTAAACTCACCGTACCCTTGGCCGTCCCTGAAATTAAAGATCATTTTTAATCACTTTGATAATGGAAGCTTCTTTTTTTGTTAAGAGGAAGCTCTGATAGATATAGGAGTTTATGGGAGTTGACAAGGGACATTGCACTGAGGGCATTAGAACTGGCAGCTTGTCAAACAGCCTACTGGAAAAAGAGCAGCAAGTCAAGAGAGGAATACAAAGACAGGGGGAGAGAGAGGGAAGTTGAGAGCTGTCGAGGGCAACCAGCAGGTCACCAGACAGGACGGGTTTCCACTTTACCTCCTTCCTGCTCTTTATCCTCCGCCTCCTCATCTTCCCATTGTCCATTAATTACAGTACAGGACAGCAGAGGGGGTGCCGAGTTCTCTCATTAAGCAACGGCAAACACCCAGAACATGAGAAACTTAATTAGCTGGGGACCAGACCGGAGATCATTCGGTTGTAGCACTAAGGAAATTCTGTACCTCTAAACAAGATCTTTGGCCTCGCAGAGAGGAGTTCAGAGTGACTTTAAAGCCAAGGGGAAAGACATTAGGGAAATTTATGATTCCGCTCTCTACCATTTCTATTAATAGGCGTAACCTTATCTTCAGTTGTGACCTCTTTGAAACCTTTTCCTCTACTGAATATTTGTTTTCGGAGTCGTTTCCTTCGATACAAGAGAAGATATTTTCCCAGTTTGTTCCATATGCTGATGCCATACTTTGGACTGGGTAATATTTTGAATTTTTAATATCTGGCTTCCCTTATGGTGTCTGTCTTATTCAATTAATGACATTCATTTCCCGCGCCTCTGTTCATGAGTTCTGGACTGATGACGCTCCTTAATAACTCAGCAGTTGTTCCACGGCCCTTTAATTCTGGCGTACCCTATTCTCTCCCTGTCGTCTCTTTTATGTCATGTATTTGTCATTGTAATCGCAGGGTTTGCCCATAAGCAGAATAACCAATCACTCGGGGTTTGAATAGACCTGGCCTTAATCTGCATAGGCCCCACTGTAGAGCCATGCGGGGTACCACCGTGATGATTATCTTAATTAAAGTTTGTGTCATTGGGAAATGTGCACAAACAAGCAATAATAACATAACATCCTATCCAGAGCACACTGACGGCTGCTTCCAGAGCGAGCCAACACCTCCCCAACTCTGCTCATAAGCCTCAGCAGCAGCAGCAGCGGCAATCAGATTTTCGAGTCAATAATGTGTCCTCATAAGAAGGGAGAAAATAAGAAAATAAAATGGTAGATGCAATATTCCAGATGGAATGTTGCCCACGCTTTTGGGGTTTCGTCAATAATTGTCGATATTTTCTAATCTGTCACAACGACTTGGAAGGCGCATATCGGAAAGCGTTTTTGGTATGCAAATCAGGACGCTATTGTCATCCAAGATGGATGGGCCCAGGAGATGGGCTGAGGGATGTCAGAGAGAAATGGGGTGCAGTGAAATTTGTCTAACCCCTGCTCACCTCTCCTCTCCCCACCTCTCTCTACATTCTGTCGCTTATCGCTTCCCCCTGCCTCTGCCAGCCGTACCTCTTGTTTCAAATTCCTCCTAATAAAATCCGCGCATTTACCAACTCTTGTGTGTTGGTGTGTGACCTCTTTCTCTTTGCCTTGCTTTCCCTGTGTGTTCACAGATTTATACAGCAGAGGTCTGTCCTTTCCCTCTCTTTCCCTTCAGGCCATGCAGGTCATTCCCATTTTTACAGCCCGCAGAATGGCTTGTCTTTTCAGAATACAAAGGGCTTTCTAATTTGTGGGCTGTGCTTTTATTTAATTATCTGGGAGGAGGTATATTCTGCTGGTGCTGCAGAAAGCTTCCCTTTTCTCAAAGTTTCCATTTCTTCATTACCGGCCTGTTGTAATTTACGACATCACGCTAATTCACACGGTAATTCGATGAACCCCAAATTAACCTGGCTGGCTAGTATTTTCCCCATTAGCTCGTTTTCGCTCCCCACTTCATTGTCTCAATAATTAAGAAACATCAATGTCCATGAGCTGGATCAAATGCTGTCAGTGGAGAAGCTGGTGTCATTCGGTGTCTGGGTTCACCGGAGCACAGCAGCTGCATATTAAGGAAAGGGATGACAAGTGAATTACAGTCGATTGAGATCTGGTAATCACATCCCCCGCCTGTAATGCTGTCACACTATGGTGCCAGCCTCATCTGCTAGGGCAAGAGGATGGCTTGTTGGGGGGACAAGGAGGTGGAAGGGGGTCGGGGTTGAGGGCTGTAACTCAGTACCATTACACCACAGTGAACTGCTCTTTCAGAATGTCTTCACCTTCACTCTTAATTTACCTACATCATGTTATTACAGGATGCCCCTTCCCTCCATTTGCTGCCACATCAGCCCTCGCTGAGGTGTAATTGTGTTTTTCAGCAGATGGTTAAGTAGCTCAGCTAGCAGTGTAATATGCACATCATATCATTTAATAATTTATCATGCAATCAGCAGTGGTCATTGGAAGCATAAAACAACTGAGACCAAGACTATTAGGGTACTTTAACATGACCAAGCAAGTGCTCCTCTGGCTGCCGTGTGCCACACAGCCTCACTTGTGTCAGCGCTTTGATCCAAATGCTGACCATAATTGATCTTCTTTGAGAAGTTGTCAAGTGGCTCTTATTTGACAAGCCAATTGTTCCACTCTCTGCCTCTGTGTGATAGTGGGCATTACTCATATCACTGCTGCCAGCTTGACTAGGACATGAAACTGGTGAGTGGAGGCCAGTTTGGTTTGGATCTCGTACACACCATAACGTGCACACATTAACACACACAGGGTGAATAATACACTTGTTTTATCGCTTCCTGTCAGTAATCCTTTGCAATGGTTGTCTCCAAAGTGTAATTTCTGTGAAACCAAGGCCTCCAGTCTCTCTCTGGGAGTGTTGGAGTGAGTTGACATTGTGAATGGCTCTTTTTTCAAGCGCGTATGAGAATCAAACATTATGGAAGGCACTTCACAGTGTGAGTGTAGCCTTTAGTAGCCTTTAAGCCTTGATATTTTCTGTCAATTCAGAATGATTTGGTGCATTGTAATCGTTTAGCAAGGGCTACGCTGAAAGCAAACTGTTGGAAAGAGTAAACGCTCATAGATGGGAGAAACTCTAAAAGGGTAATTTTTTTATGTGATATTTGTCAAGATACACATCTTATCTGAAAGTCACATGTGAAGCTTTTGCGATATCCGTCTCTTACTGGAGTCATGACAGATACGGAGATGCCATGCATCATGGCTAATCTCACTGATAATCATCGTTTCTGTGGATGTCTGAATCTTCATTTCAGTTGTTTTTTTTTTTTAAAGTTTATTTTGTATAGAGTAATCACGGCTGCTGCATCTTAAAAATCTTATCACCAATAAAAGGAGGGATCTCTCTTCTTTCCCCCCATCGCATTATGTTCAGTTTAACAAAGTGTCACATCCATCTTTTGGTGCTACTCAGTTGTGTTATGTATACTGGTGTGTCACAACATTAAAACCAGTGACAGGTAAAGTGAAAAACATTGGTTATCATGTTACAAAGCAATATTTTTTCTGGGAAACTCTGGGCTCTGGTCTTCATATGGATGTTGCAGCAGAATTTCCCAATGGTGGAAGCCTCCCTCAGTGGGTCAATGCACCCAACCGGACTGCACAAACTGCTCAGGAATGACCAAGGAGGCATTGACCCGTCCTCCAAAGTTCCAAAAATCCAAACGGAGTGAGCATCTGCAAGGTGTGGCTGAACAAGGCCAATCCACAGAGGCCCCACTCCACAACTCATTGGACTCTGACAACGTCCCAGTGCTACATACACCACAGGCCACCCCAAGAGATTCTGTCTCCATGACCTAATGGATCAGAGCTGTTTTGGCAGCACAAAGAAGACCTACACAATGTTAGGCAGGTGGTTTTAATGGCCTCCACTTGTAAAAAATCAACTTTGTTGCCCTGTTAACTTGTCCATGTGATGTTTTCTTAACATGCTGGAGGACACATCATGAGCAAAAGAAGCAATCAGTGCCACGACTGAGCATTTCCACATTGAAACTGCACTGTATCAGTGACAGTCTCAAAAACACTGTCAGATTTCCACTGTTTCATATGCATAAAATTTAAGGAACCAATACTGTCAGCATGCAGGATGGGACTTTCTGTATCATTATTGTTCTTCAGAATTGATTTCTGGTTTAAAGATGTATGTCTGAATCACTCTAATATTACAACTTGCCTCTGTTTAGAACAAAGTAATTTTACCGTGTTCAGTTAGAGCCATATGTTAGCTGGTGTGCTGAGCTGCAGAAAGTGGTAAAAGAGGTGGGGATTTCATGCATTTTCATTCTAAAGGAAGCAAAGGTGTAAAGTTGCATGTAAGCCATTTTGAGACCGGATGGGATTATTTTCGTGGGAAAACACTTTCAAATTTGCAACCTTGTTGCAGGAAGATGAGTTGGAAGGCTTTTAATCAATGACCAGAGAGGGACTTTAATGTTGTGACCGATCTCTGTCTATTTGTATTTCCGAGATGTGATTCCTTAAAGATCATAATGGGTTTTCAATTTGACACCGTCCATTTTAATTATGGGCAAATTATCTTAAGTAGCCCCAAAAGACGAAATCTAAATGGAGGTCTTAAATTAGGCAAATGGGAGAGCAAGTTAAATGGTTCTTGACTCCTCACTAGCCATTATCCACACCCAGCCTGGCACACCACAAATATCCATCCTTGACCCTGGATCATACCCTCATCACTCTATCCTCTCATCCCTTCTTGTGCTATTCAACACCCAGTCACTATAAAGGACATTTTTTCCTGCCTTCACAGCTTGTCTGTCTTGTTTTTTCACAAGTCCAAGAGCCAACTGTGTTTAAGTGATTGTTTTTGATCGCAGAGATAATTTATTGGTTGGTTTTAAGTTCAGACACGCCTCCCTAAACCTCCCAACCCCCTTTTGCTTCTAGCTCATGTGCTGCCTGTCAGGTTTATTGATGAAAACACGTTTCCCAAAAGGGTGTCTGGTAGTTAAAGCAATCAATCAGGGGTCAGGGGTCAAGCCGAAATTATCGGGAGTGTATTAGATTAGTAGTGTGACCTAATGGATGAACTACCCAGTGGGTTCTGCTGGGGTATTAACAAGGTAGAAGTGTGGGCAGTCGGGGTCAGCAGGGTAATTGGATTACAAAGAAACACACATTGTCAACATCATGTCTGTTTCAAGTGTCAGTGGGATGTTTTGCTCCAGGGCAGAATAAACTCCATTTCCTAACTCATTGTGGCTGTGTTCCAAATGACTGAGTGCTTTTCTCTACTTTGTCTGCTCTTTAAGGATCTAAATATAGGGAAAATACTTTTAGGTTTCCATTTATTTGGACATTCACCGATTCCATTTCAAACAGATAAAGTCAATAAAAAAAGGCTGTGATCCCTTAAACACCATGCATATACATGCATCTCACTAGATGGCACTGTTCCCACTTTACCTAAGCACATAGTCAGGCAAGTGAAGAGCATCCCTGTAGTCTTAAAAAAAAGCGTCCTTATCTTGTACTGCATTTTCCATTCAAGCAAATCTTATGTGAAAACCAAGAGCGGGCTAGATCAAATGTTTGCAAGTAGGTGTGCTTGCGAATGTTTGATTCAGTTTTATCAGATCACAGTGAAGGGCCTTTGGAATTAGAGGATTTAAGATAATAGTGCTCAATTTCCATAAAAATAAAGCCGGCAACAACACTTTAGAGGACACAAATCTCTGACTTTTTTTTTTTTCAAAGTAGGAAGAGGGATTTTAATAACCTGTTGTGTGACATAAACGGATCCACGGTGTACCCTATTATTTTCAAATTTAACCCCATGCTAGTGCTCTGAGGTAATCAGATCCCAGTCAAACATCTGCTGTGTACTCTGCACAGCAGCAGCCCAGACAAGCAGAGAGGTGCGAGTAAAAGAACCACAGGGCTTAAAGAGTGAGAGGGATGATGGTGGTGGTGGTGTGGATCAGTGCTTATGTCACAAACAACCTTTTGCTTTGCCTGACATCACGGGGGACTCGCTATCTGCATGGCTGGGAGGCACGCAGAGAGTGTGAGCAAACAATGCACACCTCGGTGCTCCGCGGCGCTTTCTCATGTTTGAGCAATACACCGCACCTGCTCCACTCTTGCGGGGCAGGAAGGAGATAAAGAGCAGGAGAGGAAATATTCACAAGGACGTCTCCAAATAAGCCGAGCAGGTGACTCATATTTTCTTTTCTCTATAGGAAGCATCTGCCAGCCATACTCTTGAGGGCTTTTGGAGATGTATAAGCTGGTCATGTGCACTTGAATTCATAAGCACTACAGAAATCCAATTTCTCTCTCTAGATCCATACCACTAGTGCGTTGCGGAGCGAGGGGCTTAGAAACTTAAAATATTATTTCTTGAAAAGTTTGGGGGAAAGTGTTGGTGGATTAGGCTGATGTTGTGAGGTTTTTGCTCTCCACGCTACTGGCTCGGCATGGAGCAACATCTAACACAAATTACAATGCGTTATGACATACTGTAGGTGCATGGTGCATCCTCTACCTCTGCAACCTCATCACCCTATTTGGAGATTTTCACACGCTGAATACAAACCGCCATCTGCCAAAATTCATGCATGTCAACAGGGAGACGAATGCCAATACACACATTTACACACATGCCAAACAAATTATACTCGGGCTTTGACCTGCATGCGGATATAACTCTCCCCACACTCTGCATGTGCATATTCTCACATAATCGTTTAAACCTGTCTGCAGACTAGATTGCACACACGCTATTTTACACACACACACACATACACACACACATACACACACACCTCTGCTCTCCTTTGGGATTATCATGCTTGACGCCTCTCAGACTGAATGGCTGGTTTCACACTGACAGACTGGTGATCTCTGTCTCAGTCTGCTTCTGTGAAGCACTGAACCTCCCTCCACCCTGCTCGCGCACTCCAATCCCTTTTTTTCCACTCTGTGTATGTAAATCTCTGCCTAAGTGTTAGTGTATCTCAGGAAGAGGGAGTCAGGCAGATAGACGGAGGCTGTGTGAGAGAGAGGAAATGAGCGTTGCTTATGTAAAAGAAGCCAAATCCAGGTCAGACTGTAGATTCATCATTAGGCACTTCTCCCTTGTTTTGCGTATGGACTCGAGTAGGTCCTATGGCATATTTAATGTCTGGCACTGCAAATACTTACAATTGCACTCGGATATTTATTACTTTTAATAAGAAAGCATTTTATTCATGGAGCGCTTTTCGTGGCACTCGGATGCTACATAAATTAACAAATGGTCATAGAAAACCATACATTTAAACATACCACACATCATTTATCACATATTAAGTTCTGAGTAGTGATTTAAACGTGGACAGGTCGGTGCAGGCTCGCATTGGTTGTGGGAAGGGACTGAAGAAAGAGGGGGCAGCTCTGTAGAATGCTCTGTCGCCCCAGGTCTTATGCTTGGTCCTGAGTGGTGTAGACAGGAGTTTGGCATCAGAGGAGTAGAGGCTGCAGGAAGGAGTGCGGTGATGGTGCAGGTCGGTGACGTGGGAGGGGATCTGGCTGTGCAGAGCTTTGAGAGTGAGGAGAAGGATTCGGGAATGGAGCTGTTGCAGAAAAGGGAAGCTTTAAGGCTTGTGGTTGGCAGAAATCTAGAAAAGCCTAATGATCAGTTCATTAATCAAAAAAAGAAGAACAATGCGCAGACTAAACAGTCGTGAAAAGAAACCCATTAGTTGCTGTTTTGTTCCTAATAGTGCACTGTGTGGACATGTGCACACATTTGCATGTGATTCTGGCAGTGTTTCATTAATTGTCCTTTCTACACTTTCAAACGTAGACTGACACTTTGTCCCACAAATTGGTGTCCTCCAGAGGTGAACACACTGAGTGCCCTTTCTTTTACCTCTCAGACCTTAACCTGACACCTTCTCACGTCTGCTAAACACCCCGGTATCACAGGGAGGTCTTTAATTAGAAAAGCAGTACCGGCCTTTCCTCAGTAAACAAGAAAACCACAGCTCAACTCCACAAGCAATATCCCTCCATATTTGTTGACCATTGTTTTTCATTTGATAGTAAAATTATATTTGCCTTGCTCAGCTCAGAGGTGGCACAGAGGCAATGAGAACAGATGTACTGCCACTCAGGGAATGACACTGAAGTCTGATCAATGATGAAATTTAAAAATGCATCAAGGCGTCATATGGAACCCAGATGGAAATTTTAATGCGTGTAGGAGTATTTTGTGACCAATTTAATTGCTGTCGCACTAAATCAGCACAGTGTCATTAAGCATCTTCACCTGATTTCCTCGCGGGAATGCCGTTGCTCTCCTCTGAGAGCAGGCGTGACTTCAAGCTGTCCTCTTGGTAACGCTCCAGCACGTATTTATGTTGGTGAGATGGGGTATAACTGTGTTTATGGTGCTATAAAGTCTTTTTGGCCAAAGCCCTTACTGCCCACAGCGTGCCTTTAGGTCCATCATAAAGCTGGAATGGGTTCTGCCCTTGGAAAGGTACTGTGAATATTAGTGAGTGTGTGCGTGTGCACCTTCTTGTATACGTTAAGCTGATCATTACAGCGACTCAGCTTCCAGCAGCTATCTTTATGGCTGCAAACACAACACCATTTGAGCATCCAGAACTGCATGAGCATCAAAGCTGGTGTCTCTAAAATGAATATGTCCGGTCCTATTGTGTTAACAGAGTTCTCAGCTTCCTCCTACATCAGCAACCTGTTATTAATAATTACCTCTATACCTGCGCAGGAGAGTATCGTGATGTGATTAAAGTGATACTCAACTCAAAGTCAAACACTGATCACCCTAATACAAGTTTGTACTTTCATCTTACTTCAAGGACAGCAGCTTAGGTCAGAATGTAATGGATTCTAGAGGAGATGACTCTGGACAGCACAAAACAAAAGTACTTTTCCCACAGCATAATCAAGTTCTCTGCTCCTAATTTCTATGTTTGAGGTGTTCCAGATACTAAGATAAATTTTATTAATTCAAAGCCTTGCGGCCCATTGGGTAATGGTTGCTTGGGTTGCCAAACCTTTTTTTTTTTTAGCTCAAGACCCAAAAGAGAAATTTGATGACCTAATCTTACAAAAATGCATCATTAGTAACATCTACATTCATAGACTCCTGATAAATAACACAACAAAACATCAATTTAAAGGTTCTGTGTGCAGAATTCAGAATTACCAGTATTAACTTCTTAGCTCAAAACAGACACCTGAGCCACACTTCTCTCCTCCCTTTATATATAATTTTCAGCCAGTAAGGTTCTGAGCACGAGAGGCAACAAAAAACAAATCCAGCCACAACCATTAGCCTATGCTAGCATATACTAATGATTGTAAAATACATTTTACATAAAGTGAAATACATTACTGACCATAGCGAGTTGAACCGGCATGAGCATAAGACGCAGAGAAGAGCCTCAACACAGCAGAGCATCTAACAATAAGCTGTCATGAAACAAGAGCACATAAATTAGGTAAATAACCTAAATAAACTACTTTGTTGTCCATTCTTTGGATATTTAGAGCACTGGCTAAATCCAAAGCTGAACTTTGTTTGTCCAGTGCGGTGTGGGAGGTCACTTGAGTTGTTTATAAGCACGGACAGGGCAGGCAGTTTCAATAGGAGGAACTCACATGCACATGCTGCCAAACTGGCTGCTTTACATAGCAGATAGTCATTTGCTGCTATAGTAATGCAATATTTATGTGTAAAAGCCTGCATCTTTAAAATGTTTATAAAAATGTATTTACTTTATTATAAACCTACATCACAGTAATAATCATAACACCACATATACACTAATACAAATGAAAAAAACAAACAAACGCACACATGACTGACTCTCCCACTGTCACAGCAATGTAAATAATGCACTTTACTGCCTAATTCACTTTAGGACAATCCCGGGAGACGGGGTCTGAATGTCAGGAGTGTCAGGATTGTGGCTATTGAGACACTGACAAGTAGCGCTAGCAAAACACCAGCAGACACACAACGCAATTTATATGCTCACACACACACACAAACAAACAGATGACTAACTCACTATTCTAATGTCGAAACACTGTCTCTTGAAAGTGTCTTTCTATGCACAGGAAGAAATTCACTTGCTCTCTTTTCTGTTTTTCTATTGACATAATGCACACAATTGAGAGTGAGGGAATCACAGAACAATCAATGTTTCCTCAGCCGGAGATATTGATCATATTTTCAGTTCCAACTTAGCGAGGAGAAAACGAAACTGAATAGACCATGTAGTTAAAAGAATGCTGTTCTTCTATTTTATTATGGAAAATTATTTCACATATCCATTTTACTCTGCGCAATACGTGACCCGGTGAAAACAGGTCCATTTTGAGTTGCAAGCCAAAGTTTTGGGAAAGGCAGATTTAGAAGATACTGAGTTTACAAATGGACTGCAAGGGACTGTGTTATACTGCAGGGAAGATTGTAGTCTTTTCCATAGACATGTTGATATTTATTTTCCCACTGACATATTTGGAATCCATTACAACCAACATAGCTGCTAGTCCTCGCAGTAAAAACCACCTTCTGGAGCTATAGGTTATTCAATACTCTGAAGGCAGTTTTTGGTGGAATATCACTTTAAATAACTGTATATTATTAAAGATTTCATTTGCTTACAGTTTTTTTTCTAAATGAGTTTGCATTGAATGTTTACTACTTGAATGCTTTGCCCCCTACCTTGCATTACACAGTGGAACAACAGCAGCGAGTCTTTTCCGCTGTCAGAAAGTGTATGTGTCTCTGAGATAACATTTCAGGTTAATGACTGCTCATAGCTCACCAGCTCCAGAGAACACACAGGAGGCACAGTGTCAGAGAGCTTTTTAATACGCGAAAGGCTACAATTGCATGGACAC
The DNA here is from genome assembly GCA_024666655.1 of Dascyllus trimaculatus. NCBI lineage: Eukaryota > Metazoa > Chordata > Actinopteri > Pomacentridae > Dascyllus > Dascyllus trimaculatus. The sequence continues at coordinate 23,720,254 of CM045461.1, read as the reverse complement.
AGAAACGGCAGCAAGAGGAGGTAAATGAAATGAAAGAAAACAAGTGGCATCCCAGTAATGTCAAGTGCACAAACAAATAACTGTCAGAAGGATTAATTAGACTCGTACATACCTTTTCAAGCAGCTTCTTACCAATGCGTGTGTCTGTGTGCGTGCAAATCTGTTCACGCTGATGTGCGAGAAACTAAGAGCAAGCGCTATTAATCCAAATTGTGTATATCTGAGTATATGTCTGCTTGGGTGTGTGTCACAGTGTTCCCATGTAATGTATGTCAGGCTTGCCGCAAGCATTCAGTTTCAGGTTGGTCTCATTACCAAGGTAATTCCTCCGGAGCAACAGCTCCATAATGGCAGGAGATGGTAATGATCCTTTAATAGCCCTCCTCATTGCCCACTGGCCAGATCCTAAAACCCGATTTGCCTACTGTGCTCCCACAGAGCCGGGAAGATGAATAGAAAACTAACCATCATTATATCTGCCATAGAAATCAAATCAGAGCACCCATAATCTACTTCTCAGCTCCCTCCTTTTTGTCTCATTTTCAAACTGTCCATTTGCGTCTATACATCTCTCCCCCCAGCTTCTTGCTTTCTTGCTTTCTTTCCCTTCTTCTGAATCTCTTGTGCCTTCTCTTCACTTCCCACTCTTCTGCTTGTCTTTTGACTCTTTGTATCAGGGCTCAGTTTTCCATTTCTATACTTCAAAAGGCGTCAGTAGATTGGACTCTTTTTTTTATTGGAGGTAATGAAGGATGGCACAATGCGAGGCTGAGAGCGCAGTCCAACCAGCCCATACCAGCCCATACCAGCCTCATGGCACAGTGCCGGCTGTGCGTGGAGCTAGGCAAAGTAGCATAGTGTGCCTCGGCAAATGTGCGAGTGTGTTTGTGTGCATGGGAATCAGTCTCAAAAAGGCCCGGTTCAATGCTTAGGATTGATAAGGATGTTGTTATCACCCTTCAAAGTTTCAAAGAAAACAATGCTAAACGTGGAAATTGATTTGTGTGTATGTGCGTGCAGGCATGTGCGTGTCCAACACCCCTGTTATCTGAAGTGAGAAAATCGAGAAAAGGCCAAAACTCCACACTAATCTCCTCCACATATGGTTGGGTTTCTCACATATCCTTGATAAGATTTATAGGGATTAGTTTGTCCCCCAAAATAGTCAGAGTGTGGAGAAATGGCTGTCTGGAGGGTCCTTTAATCTCTGAGCCATCAGCACTGTTGACATGACAGGCAGATACTGAGGAAGTGAGACAATTTCTTTGTTTGAATCGGAGAAATCTGTGTCTAGGAATTGTGTTTGTTTGGTTTAACAAGCACAGAATGAATTGGATAAAGAACAGATTTACATGCGAACGGCCATACACATGTAGCTGTTGTCCCCTGGGTGGCTATGCAGGGGCTCAGATGGTCCTTTACTCAACTATCGCTTCCCTTTTCTGTATCCCTCTCCCTCTCACTCACTTCCTCTCTGTCTCGTTTGCACGCTCCCTCCGTCAGTATGTTCATCTAAATAATTCAGCCCAAATCCAGGCCAGTCTTTAATCAGATGTCAGTACATCCCCACACTGACGAGTGCTCAACACATTATCATAATCACCCGTATCTTCAGACTTTCCAGCTGCTAAAGTCTTTTTCTTTTTTTGCTTAAATGATGCTTTACATGTTGTCTGATGTATTTATGGCATTACTGGTTACTGCCTTTTAAGTCTCGCTCTCGGTGTCTTTTCTCAAGTGTTCTTTTCACGCCTGCTTGACACGCATTAAAATGACCTTGAGAAGTTACATAGCAGTCTTTCAGCATAAAAATAATGGCCAAATTTGACACCGTAAACACACGAAAAATAAAAGTGAATTATGAGATTATCAAAGGAGTACGTTATCATATTGAGTGCTGTGCAGCCAGGTATACTCAACCGGTGCTGCATTACTTAAGCTAAATAATAGAGCAGTAGAGACCAACTGGTAAAGGATTGTCAGGCAGACACTGATATCAGTATCTGATATCTACATGGCCCTGAGAATTCATTGAACCAATACATTAGAACATGCAGTACTCGTGAAGTGAATGTGAACCCAACGGACTCCAAAACCTGCCAGGGCATTTAAAAGGCATGTTCTCTTCAACGAAACTACAGAAATTACGCCATTTGTCAGAGTCAGAGACTGTAAAAACAGGAAGAATTGCTGGATTTCCAAAGTTCCTTTTACTGATCATGTGAGATGTGTAGTTTTGTTGGGAAAATGAACCAAATTTAGGCTTAAAATCATAACATGTTATCAAAACTACTTCATTCTGCATGTCTCATTTTAATTTTTTGCCCAAAATAAAACCTTAGCAGTTGCCAGATTGAGTGAAAAACACAGAATTTTCACGACTCAACTGTGGCCAACAGTCACGTGACAAAATTCAGTGACTATGTGGCTGAACTGCAGGTTGTGTTTACACAGAGCAGATAGAAGCCCAGCATAGAAACAGTAGCAGAATGTCTAGTATGTAGAGCCACCTGTTTTACCCAATACAGAAAATTGGGGAAGCAGTTTTTTTTAAGTGGAAGCACTTAGAAAAATGTTGGAGGTTTTAATCTGGGCTTTCTCAATTTTTGTACAATAAATGTTAAGAGAAATGTAACTTTGTTGTAGCTTTATAGCTATCATACTGCATAAAGAGAATTTCTGAGTCCATGGAGGTGCAGCAATTAATACTGCAATAAAAAAAATATCCCACAGTGAGTAAAAATGTGACGAGAACAAAAACACCACCTAGAAACTGCTTGGAGTTCAGAGGGTTTAAACAAACTTAAATGTCACATCGTTTTCCAACACCACTGATAGATTTCTGACTTCAGTAACTTTATGAGTCACCTGCTATTGCAATAGCATTTTTACCTTGGTTTCGCTGGAAATTGTCATGAGGTCAAGTAAAGATATGAAGGAGAATTCATTAGGACGCAGAAAGGGAGAACGATGGCGCTAAGAAATCCAACTGCACTTACACAAGGCTATGTAATCATGAGACGATAGATGGGGTTGACATGGGTCTGCCTTGGATGATGCGTCGCGTTGAATGTCACTGCTGCAAGGAAATGTGAGATTGCATTATCTCCTTTCCTTTGTAAAAGATAGACCAGTGTATCCTCTGCTCAAGAAGATAAGAAAGGAAGCAGTGAGGCATCTTTTCTTAGCATTTTGAGAATTTGACCAGCTTTTGTCATGGCTGCCACTGAGATACTTCCTGGTCATTTCACTCGATTAGGAACCTTCTGCAGTAAAGAAACAAAACAAAAACTACAACTACTACTGTTTTTCTTCATCTGGTTGATTTATTTAGTTGGATGATGAACATGTTTTCTTACTTTGCTTGTCTTTTGTCTGTTTGAATGCGTTTCCTCATAGTATAGTCCATTGAGCTCTCAAGGCCAGTGGAGTTATGAGTGTTGATGTGATCATAATTGAAGCTCATATAACAGCCACAACATTTAAACCACTGACAAGTAAAGTACATAACGTTGATCTTGTCGATAGGATGCAATGTTCTGCTGAGAAACCTCGAGTGGGGACATCAATGTGGGTGTTACCGCAAAAACTGCTCAGGAAGGACTCGCAGAACACAAGAAAAAGCCCAGAACACTGACCCAGCCTGCAAACTCTCAGATCCCAATCCAACTGAGCATCCATGTAATGCACCAGAACAAGTCCAATCCACAGAGGGTCAAGGGAAACCTACATAATATTAGACAGGTGGTTTTAATCTTGTGGCTGATGTCATATATATCACCTTTCTAACATAAACTTGTCTTTAATAAGGATATCTTAATTTCATTTGATGACTAATTTGGACCAAGATAAATTTCTGAATTCATTCTTGACCTTGAAAAAAAAAGTACTATTGAAATCTCACACCATCCTGTATAGCGCTTCAGGAAGTTTTAGTTATCTCCCATCGTGTGATATGAGTTTTAAGATGATGCACAGAAGATGTCCTTAAAGTGGTCCGAAAATGAATTTGAGCACTTACAATTTCATGCCAAATGATCAGACTCGCAGATGAAAGTCGCAAGCTGCTCTCAAAAGCTTTACAACTAAATGGACCTTGAAGAGAGATGTGTGGTCATTTTGAGTTCCCTTCAAACTGAAGAAAATCAAAAATAACAGTAATAAAAATGTCTTCAATCCTTGTTGAAGCAGATGCATGCCTTAAATGTAATAGCTCAGATTCATCGCTTGGATTTCTGCTTTTGGAAGACGTTGATTGGCCATCTAGATGTGGGCATTATACTGTACAGTACATGCCGTGCTTGTTTTGCACTGGTCACAGATACAGCTAGCCTGCTAACGAGATAAAACGGCACAAAATTCACCATGGCTATGCTGCCTGAGGCAAGGGGGAAGAAGTGATGGAATTCAAATCTTATCTGTCTTCTCCATAGGAGATACAGTGCACATAGGGTATGCAGACAGGTCGGGCGAAGTGATTTGTCAGGGGCAACATCTCCTGGAAACAGATTTGTTTGAGGGTGTCAATGTGCAATCTGTTGCACATGTCCATCCGTGTGCATGTGTGTGTGTGTGTGAGAGAGAGAGAGAGACTGTGTGTGTGTGTGTGTGTGTGTGTGTGTGTGCTTGGAAAGCTCAGTGGTCTGCAGTTTCACCACGGTTGCTTGGCAGCTTCTCTCCTCTTTTTAATTAGAGGAAAAGCATCTGCAACAAGGGTCACAACTGAAGGAGCGAGTGAGAAAGAAAGAGAGAGTGAAAGTGTTTTGTATTGTAAACTAACCCGGCTCATTCAGCTTGAAGAAGCCTCCAAGGGTGGTTTTCACCTCATTTGGAAATGTAGAGAATCACAGCTTGACACCTCACTCCCACCACAGACTGTATTTACCCTGTTTTTCCTCACTCAGTAGAAGCACAGTGAGCACGTTTACAGGTAACCATGTCCTACAGCTTTAGCTTTTAAATAAAGAGTTTTCTTGCCTATGTATAAAAAAAGCAAAGAGCACTGAAGAGAGAACACCATACTTCATGAAAAATTAATGTTCAGTCTACCCATATGTGGAAGTGTGTAGGTGAAAGTTAAGGTAAAACATTCATGGGCAAAGCTAGGCCACCATTAGCGATAGTGCCCTCGCTATGGCAGGGGTTGACTGCTCGTTATGGTATTTATGAGCATGTTGTTTGGCTACACAACATGTGAATTCCAAGGATGGGAATATTATAATTTGCAGCACATATGCTGCTTTTCAATCAATGATTTAAATCTGTGACTGTTGGGTTTGGTCAGCCCTCGGTTTTGACCTTGGATATTGCTTTATTTCTCACTACTTTAGATGAACCATTCATCCGCCATGGTCCCACTCCTTTGTTTTCCTCGGTGGCTTATCTACAGCATCAGCACGACTTCCTATTTGCCGTCTGATGTCCTAAATTAAACACAATGGTGCTGCTCAGATAGCGTTAGCATCATTAGCAGAGGAATAATTACCAAGCACAGTGGGCTACACTTGTCTTTAGCAGCACTGTAACCACCAGTCTGCTCTTCTTTTATTCTTTATTATGTCCCACCTCCTGCTTGCAACTTTCCGTTATTCATTTGTGTTTCTTTTGTTTGCTATTTTTCATACATTTCTCATCTCCTGCGCTCTGCTTCAAATTCCAAATAGCCTGAATTTTCTCCAGTCTCCTGCAATTCCTCGCTGTATGTCATCACGTCTGAGAAATTAAGTCTCTCTCCGTCTCTCTTTCGATGCCTCTTTCTTGCTCTGTTCCCCACTGTCCACTTTCATTGTCTGCCTGGTACTCTATAGCTCTTTTCTTGTTTCAGGTGTAAAAATTGGATGACATGTGGTGAGTTGTGGATTAAAGTGAATGTCAATCACCTTCTTTTTTATCCTCTCTCCTCCAGGCAATGCTCCCTGGTGGCTTTACTTACCTGCAGGGATTTTCCATTTTTCTCCCCGTCTCTCTTTTGTCTACTTGTCTCTCTTCCATAACCTTGCTCGCATAGACAGCACCACATGCTAATTGCATTCCTCAAGTAACTTGAGCCCACACACCAAGTCAATTTCGGAACCATCCTCAGGAAAGTATTTTTTTCTGCATCATCCCATTCGACTACTCTCAGGATCCACTTCTTATTCGCCTTTCCTTTTCTCCGTCACTGCCTGTCTGTGGCCCTCTATACTTCCCTCCTTCTTCACTTCCTGCCTTGTTATACGGGAGACCTGTGAAAACGAGGAGAGGAAAATCTCTCCTCTCTTTATGTGATAAAATCACACAGAGCTGTGGCTGTAGCCAAAGCCACTAAGCTTGTGAAGGGAAAACAGCTTTGTGGAAAAGAAAGATTGGCAGAATGAGTTGCAGGAGAAGTGGTAAATAAAAGACAAGCACGTCCCTTATCTGTTTGCAGCTTAGCAAGTAGACAACAGAAATGGCAGATCACATAAACTGACCTCTAAATGGCTACCAATTTCATTAGCACCCAAGAGAAGGCAGTGGTGATTCAATGGCTGGAAGGACTGATCTTATTAAACAGAGTTTGGGCCTTTTTTCGTGCATCGAAGCGCAGACTCAGGCAGATTTTTGTAATAATGTGTCACTAGGGCACCTCAGTTTAGAAGAGGTTGAATTAAGTGTCTGTGGGCGTGTTAGAGGCTGGCATCAATCACGGCCAATGAATTCAGCTCTTTCCCCTTTAAAATTAGAGTACTCGCCACCAAAATGTGCTGACATTTTCATAATGGAGAAGAGACGCCAGACAGCTTGCCGATAAGAGGAAATTGATCTGAGGTGGGATTTCAAGCAGTGCCTCAAATATTAAACGCACAGTATAGATAGTTATTTCTGCTGCTAGGGGTCACTCAGTAAAAACAAAAACAAAAGACGTAGTTGGATGATGATGGGAGTTGTATGGTACACAACAATGAAATAAAGTTTTCTTCATGTTCCGCTGAGTCACAGATATTCACATAATGTCATTTCATTCTAATCAAACAACTGCAAGTAATGTTAGCTAAAGTAATGCGTAACTTGCTAACTACTCATACAGCTACTGTAGCTAATGGTATGTTGTGAATTCAGTCATGGAGTAGCACAGCACTGCTATCCATGGTCAAACTAATGAAAAATGAGAGTAGCTCACTGGCTAGTTTGCCGACTTCTTTGTTTTGATACACTGTCTGATGTTTACTGTGCTTCCCTGGCTACAGGGGGTAAATAGGGGATGATGCCATCCAGGCAACCAAAATGAAATGCACCACTGAATAATTCAATTTTTTCTGGGTTTGACCATTGTTAAAAACGGTTGGGATATTGCGAGTTCAAAAGTCCAAAAAAAACATATTGGAGGTGTGATCCAAAAGGATGGTCTAAAAGGAAGACTGAAAAGACTGTGCCTAAACCAAAGACTGTACCTGATGTAAATTTGGTGATACCATGCTCCCAGTGCATCTGCAATAGTCGTTGTGCTACATGGAAACCCTGTAATGTAAACATGTCAACCAACATCTGCTAAATCTTGTAGACAGTGTGAAATAAGAAACTTTAGTTTCCTTTTGAGGAAGAGGAAGAAGCCACAGTGAGCCAAATCTAGTGAGTAGGGCTCATGGGGAGTACAGTTGGATTATTGTGATTAAAAAAAACATGGAAAAATCACTGTGGTGTGAGTGCACTGGAGCACATGCATTAACTGACACCACAGTTCAGGTCATTTGAGCCAAATATTCACTCAGACACCCAAGGACGAAACAGTGGAACTCTACCTTGGCAGTCAGATGCTGGGAGATTAATTTGCAGTGTCAAACAGCATGAATGTTGAAGAGAAAGCGAGAATGATCCTCGTGCTCTGACATTTATTTACCACTACTGAAAACTAACCTCTATTCTAAATAAAAAGGTTGTGTCTTCTGTCGGTGGTAGCTGCATACCCACTTCTCGTCACCAGTCTTTGTTGACATGAAGACCGGGTCATCCCGGCTGGTGCCTGTCAGAATGTAATGTTTTCTTCTTTGCTTCAGTCAATAATCTGTGTTGAAATTGCAAAGAGGCAACAACTGATATTGATAGACATGTTGTTATGTAGTTCCTTGAGTCGAGACAGGTATTGCACACACATGTACTTGCATGACGGTGATCCAGTTCCAGAACTTTTGATTGCACCAACCAACATTGGTCTGGTTGTTTTTAGGCATTTTAATGTGGAATTGTTGCTTAATATATGGGTCTAGCACTATGCCAGTTTTAATATTGCTGTGTGTCTGTTGGTTGTGAAAGTAGGCTTGGCACGGGGGCCTTTTAATAGTTCTGATACCCCTAAAAATTATCCACCCCTCACTGGTCTTTAATGTGTACAGCCATCTGCTCTGCCACACCCTGCACTCTTCAATTCATAAACTTTGAAAACAACATTGCGGCCTTTCTGCACAAAGATACAGAGGATTGATGGGAGCAGACTGTCCTGATGGAGTTCAGTGTAGCTCCTACACTCCTAATGAGCTGCAGTCCATAAACTTGGAATGCTGAACACTTGACAGATTTGGTTGAAAGGGGAACCGTGGCTGTTTTTTGTTCTTGGTTGTATGTACCTGGTGCTGGACTCCAAAGTTTTATTTACAGCGTTACATTGGACAGTGCTCCATAACTGTGAAGCAATGCTGAGAACATACGGCAATTACAGGCTGCAGATGGTACACAGAATATTCATACTTCTAGAGGCCACAGGAATTTAAAGAACTGTGAGGGACAACACTCATACATCCAATGACGAAAAAAGCCAGAAAAAAGCTCTACTCCAAGAAGTACTCCTTAAAGAATCCAAGGAACAATGATGATTGTGCTGTGAGAACTAATCCCCCTTAATAAACAACAGACATTAACATGAAATCTTAATTAAACTAACGATAGCAAAGCTAATTAGCACAGTAGGACGGAGTTGGGTTGTATCAGCAGGGTAGTTGGTTGAATCAGCTAATGCAAGCACTACTGATAATCACTGCCTCAACTACCACTGCGCTACATCTATACTAATATTTAGAATGAGATGTATTGGCACGGCTTTTGGAAGGTTTTAATACTGTGTATGAGTACAATATATAAAAGATAAGAACCTGTCTTTTCTCTGAGTTTTAAAGCTGTTGTCGTAATGACTGTTGTGCATGTGTAGACAAAGCCTCAGTGAAGAAAGATTCTTACTGTATTTTTCTTCAGCACCTGCCATCTAAAAACTTCTTTTATAATTTCCATTACCTGAGATTTGCAATGCATGAAAAGAAGATCAAGAAAGCAGCAGTTGCTCAGCTCAAACTTTCGAACATCAGAGGGAAACAACTGTTCAGACAATTTATACGCATGTTTCTGCAAACATTTGCCATGTTCATAGATGGTTTATCGTTGTATGCACAGTATAGCTCAGAAATGAACAGCTCCGATATAAACCAGAAACGGTGGGACAGTCTCGCTGTAATATATAGATATCTTGATACAACACCTTTGTATCTGAGGCTATAGATTAATGTGATTTATTGTAATATATTGCTACCGTGTGGTACTTGTCCTGTATGTAGAGTGACAATATGCTTGTATAATGCACTTTGCCAGTGAGCAGTGAGATACTTAGTCGGCAAAGTGCCAGCTCCAGAAGTGCCCACTTATCGTGGAGGTCCTTTTTCTTCTTGCAGAAGGGTTCAGGTCAACAGCCATTACCAATACCTAAGGGCAATTTGCGTCACGTTTCGCCTACATAGCACTTTGATCAGAATCAAATCACATTAGGCAACCATTAGGCCAGTAAGTATGGACCAGTGTATAGACAGCAGAGTAGGCAGAAAGGGATAATCTTCACATCAACCCTTCCTGCACATCAGTCTGCCTTTTTTAATGTTTATCTTACAGAGTTTCCACCTCCACACTCTGATCCAGAATAAGTTTGATAGGCAACATTGATACATCTGGCACTGAGCAGGAGAGAGCAGCTGAACCTTGTGAAACACATCAAGGCAGTTTGAAGGATGGGTCAACAAAGCAAGATTTACTATTTGGGCACCTACTTCCAAGGTATCAGTCTGAGAAACTACATCCAATATTTTTGTCATGCCAGTGCTACTGAGACAATGAGATGCAGGGAAATGTGCTCAACTAAGGAAACAAGTTATTTTGCAGTCGTTAAATGGAAAATAAATGCTAAGATGTTGTTGTCCAGGGATTCAACAGTGACTCAGCAAAGTTCCAATCAGCTATGAATAAATAAAAAAATGGATTTGCATCAGTTGCTGGTGTTGCATTTTAAGTTTTAATGGAATCACAAGAACACTGTTTCTTTTTGAGTGCAAATTTGAAACATCCTCTAATACCATTTGGGTATATATACCACGGGCTAACTTCAAATCTTGTGTTTGTGGAGAAAATCTTAGTTCAAATAAGCTCAGAAAACAACTACCAAACTGGGAGCAAATGTTCTGTGTATTACAAAGTCCATTTAATTAACTGGGGTAGGAGGTTATGCTGATTTTGACTTTGGGGGTAAAATATTCCTTTACATGTTTTATGGCCATATTTTATGGATAGTTAAGATAAGGTATAAAAAGGTCACACTTCTCAAAGGGAGTGGAAGTGAACTTTTAAAAAGATGAAAAAAAGGAAGAGGAAGAAGATGGCGGGGGATGAAGGAGTGGGAGATGGAGAAGTAGTGTAATGTATCATGCTGGCAGAGGTCAGGCAAGAGCAGGCTATGTAATTAACTATAGAGGAACCTGGTAATCATGCAACTAATACAGTGTTTCAGCAGATAATTAGTCACACCACTGTACCAGGATGTCTCGCATATAAATATATATATATATAATATTATATATTTATTTATTCTTTCTGGTGAGAGACATAGACTTTATGCTGTGAAGTCAACACAGCCACATGTTTGTGCACTCTGACGCATGTGGAACTAAATGCAGATTATCTTTACACACACAGACAGCCACAGCAAAGGCTCGAATAACCTCCCAACTCCACCCTCCTCTTTTGTTTTCCTTTCATTCCACACCTTCTTCCTTCCATCTGTGGCGCGTCTTCCTCCATCTAGCCGCCTCCTCAGTACATTCACAACAGACCCCCCAGAGAGGGGGCTAATGAGGGCTAACGATGGGAACGCATGCTGCTGTTTCCCTTTCATTAACGGGTCCACACTTGCGCACCGAACACTTTTCATCATCAGCAGTCTGCCATCAGTGCCGGCGCTTCTTTTCTCTCCTTCCATCACCTCCTTGCTCTCTTTCTTCCCCTTTCATCGCTCACATGGATTGGTTTTTCTCCCTTTTCCCTCACTCTATGCTTACATTTCTCATCTCTCACTGGTCTGTCTCTTACCGACACCCCTCCTCTGTGAATGCTAGCATGTGTTAATGTGCTCCTAATTACTGCACAATGCCATTTCAGTGGGCAGACGAAAAGTCTCACATCTTCCCGAACACATCTTCCCAACACAGACTGATGACGCCGCAGTCTGAGGGAACTGAACTGTCAGGGTGAGTCCTTATTATTCTAAGGCCTTTTGTAGCCACCAGTCACTTGTGCCTGTCATTTGGACTGTGTGGAGTTGTGCTTCTGTATGTAGGCGTCTATATTTAACATCAGGAATGAGAATTCATTCTTTTTTTGTTGTCCTTCATACACATGCAACAATTACCTTCTACTGGTTTTGACTCAGGAGCCCAAACTACACCAGAATATGTAATTCATAGGTACACTATTTCATAGCACAAAATGTGACATTTTTTAGACAAAAAAAGAAGCTAATTTTAGGTCAGTGCAACCTAGGAAGCTTTGTGATCTGTGTTAGGTAGAGTGTATTTTAAGCCAAACCCTAATCTTTCGCTAAACCCAACTTAGCAGTTTTGTACCTAAAATTAGGCATTTTTGCCCACAAAGGCAAACAGTGACTAAAAACAACATGAAACGGCAACTGAAAACAAAAGTAAACAGCAACTGAAAAAGACAGAAAAGCAACAGAATTGACAACTGAAAATGGCTGTGGCAGAAAGTCTGTAACCAAAAAACAAAAGTACACGGTGACAGAAAAAGACAGCAAACAGCGACTGAAAACAAAAACAAACAAAAGGTAAAAGTGCAAGTAAACAGTGACTTAAAACAACTGAAAATGGCAAATGAAAATAAAACCAAGCAATAACTCAGAATGACAGTAAACAGTGACCGTAACAACTGAAAACAAAAGTAAACGAGTTTTATAACAACATGGAAAAAGTAGAATCCCAAACAAGACTTAAATTCTAGTCTTAAATGAAAGTCCTGTGGTTTATGCCTGCAACGTCACTTCAACCCCCTAATGTGGATCATGTTGCTCTTTCGATATAGCCGTCGATATTTGTTGTGAAATCATGTTTTTCGCTCTGAACCAACGCAACTATTCTGCTGTCAGGCCAATCTCGACTATTTATTTATGAAATGCTGTTTATACTGTGGTTGATTGCTTTTGTATTTTGCTTTTCATTGCATAATTGTGTGTCCACAGGAGCCTGCACAGTGAGGTATGATACTTGTAGCAAAGCAGTTCGAAGGACTGCATGAGTGTTCTGTCACCACAATATATCTATATATCTACCATTGTGTAACCTGTCAGAGCACAATTCCTCACATTGTCTGTGGTGTTATCTCCATTTTTGCATTGTTTTGGGCTTTCTGAGTTCCAAGAAGTGTTGTAAACTTAGTACACTGGGAGATACTGAGGACTCTTTCTTACAGTCTCAAAGATTTTTTTCAGAAAAGAAAAGAGAAAAACACAACACTGACATAGGCTGTAACATTCAAGAGTAAAGTCTGTCACATAAAAAGGCCAAAATAGTATTTTACAGAAATATAAAATGTGTCTTTTCTATGTAGAACTCGCTTGCCTGAGCAACCATGTTGTTTTAAAGCTACCTAGCCACTGCCTGCCTCTACCTTTCCTGTTCAGTCATATACCTCTACACCGTGAGGTGCAGGGTTCATGTTCTGTAGCTATAAGAGACTCATTTACAACACACCAAGAAAATGAATAAAACATCAAAGGCAATCCTGAGGCTGCTACAGCAGCTCACAGTGGCTTCTTGGCAGAGCACAGGGAGGGCAGACTGCACTTCATGTTTGATACATGTTTGGCACATGGAACTGACTCTGTTAACCCAAACAGAACATAGTGGGGATTTTCTGGGGTGCATGAGTCCTCATCCTAGCCTTGAATATTTTAAGACTGACAGGACAGACCTTTTAAGTGGAAGGGGTCGAATGCTCCTAATCAGCACTGTATTTCCAGAAAAGAAGGTACACCGATTAACCGCAACACTAAAATGACTTGCAGGTGAAGTGAAGAACACTGATCATGTCGTTAAAATGCAACGTCGTGCTGGGAAGTCTTGAGTTTTGGCATTCAGGTAGATGTTACTGTGACATCCCTCCCAATGACAACGGCCCTCCCCAATGGCAGCAGCCTCCCCCAACAGGACAATGCCCCCTGTCACGCTGCCAAACTGCTCAGGAACAGGACAACAGTTCAAGATGTAAATCAAACTCCAAGGATCCCACTTTAATTGAGCATCCATGTGATGTACCAGATCTAGGCAGGCACTATCCCACAGCCCACGGGTCCTAAAGCATCTTCTGCCAATGTCCTGGTCCCAGATACCACAGGTCACCCCCAGAGGTCCTACACTAATTAGTCAGAGCCTTTTAGTGGCACTACACGATATTCAGCAGGTGGTTTTAATGTTGTGGCTGATCTGTGTATATAGCTGTTGGTTCTGTTTGTGGATGCTTTGTTGTCAGCGAAGCATGGCCACAGGCTGTTTTTTGTGGACTTGAAAGATATTAAAGCCTTTGTTTTTCTTCCACACAATCTAGAGTATAGATAAATCTACTAACTTCTTTTTTTGTTCTTTAGACTTCCAAAGGAAGTAGAATGCTTCGAAACTTGCTGTGAGGTAATGGATTAGCAGTGGTTTTGTTTTGCTACTACACTCAAATCCTCTCAGTCTGAAGAACTGGGAGTGCTTCCAGGTTTTTGCCCAAGATTGGTGTCTAGCAGATGTGTGGATAAGACTCTGATCACTACTGGGATGCCAGTAGCTGCACCACCATCCGCTCTCTCTGACGGTCATTGATGATTTCAATTTTGCTCTGTGATTCCTTTACGCTGCACACAGGCCTGGGAATAGATTTATTTATTTTTTTGCCTGTTGCGTTTGCTGTTGTTTTTGGCTCAAATCGATTTGGTAAACAAGATATAATTAGAAAGCATCTCGCTTCGTTATCATTCCCCGTGAGGAGCGGCTACTTCACATGACAGCCATTTCTCCCCTCGACTCCTACTGTCTGCTCCTCAATCTTGCTTTTTGTTTTTCCTCCTTCCTAACAGGTTCTGCCATTTTTCCTGCCCCCTCCTGTTCTCTCTGCTCCTCTTCCCCTGAGTGTGCATGCGAGTGCAACATTATTTTGGTTTATTCTGTTTCATTAGTACTCTAAAATTCCCTTTTCTCAAACAAATGTGGCAATTAAAAGTTTCTCATTAAAATGTCCCTGCCATGCTCCGTCTTCTCTTTCAAAGTCCCCCCCCCCAACCTCATCTGTTTCTATCTTGGTCCCGAGGGCTTCGTGAGGGAGAGGTGGTTCCCTGTTGCTATGGCAGCTCCTTACTGATCTATTTTGTCTGTACAGCCGTGGGTCAAGTGACTGGAGCAACACAGAGAGAGGTTCCCACACTTGACTCCTGGCAAAATCCTGTTCATTGTTAGTGGCACTTAACCCTTTGTGCCAGCACTACTTTAACAGTATTTATGACTATGGAAAATGACTTCATCATGCATGTGCTGTATTTTTTTCTTCGCAAAAACCAGATGGAAACCAGTAAACAACAGGATAAAATAGGACGACCAATTTGGGGATGTAACTATCAGAATAATGAGGCAAAAATGCTCTGGTTCCAACTATTCAAATGAGAATTTTCTGACATTTTATACACTAACTGAAAACAATTTTGCTAATTGCAAGTATTGCAGACACTGTTCCTGGACTGGCTTCTTATGTGATCAATTTGAAAGGTCGTTCTCATTCAAACACAAAATGTTTTGGAAAGTATCAACAAACCTTGTGATATAATGCCTTGCAGCATCAAACTGTGGCCTGAATAATTACAACACTTGATATAACTTTAATAGAACCTTGGAAAATTGTGTTAGAATGCAATTTATTAAACAGGTGGCCCTTTATTTTTATTCTCCCATTGTAACTCTAGGGACGACTAGACTCTTTTCATTCATTTTATCTGCTTGTTAAATCTTCACAAAGGCTTATTTTATTTTAAAAAAAAAATGTGAGAATATAAACTGCATGGGTATTCATTTGGATGTTTCTCCGCCAACATACAGAGGAAGTAATAGACTGCATCTGTTGTAGAAACCAGATGTTGTAATAATCTGTGATAAACTGCTTCCAGTTGGCGGACTGACTTGACTGAAGTATCAACTGAAAAATTCAAATCCACATTTCCTCGCGATTTTTTCTTTTCTGTCTGCTGTGAGCGTTAAATTATTAACTACATTATTGACGTGTCAACTCCAACATGTTCTGTGACATGTCTTGCTGTGAGGAAAAGCGAGGTTGAAAAACCACAGAGAAGCCGCAGTCAACCGGGCCTGAGGCACAACAAACCTTTCAAGTATATATCAAGTGTTGTCAGAAAATGGCATTCATAAACATGAAAAGGTGCATCAAGGTTACGCAACGTTTCTTTCATCATGTGATGTTCACTGTGCTACGGTTTATTGGAAACTGGTAACACTTGCAACCTCATGCTTGTTATTGAAAATATTGGATGTGTTAGCTAATTTTTGATAACCATGAAATAAATATTTAAGTGTTTTTTTTTTAGTTTCAAAGGATTTAATGTTCATATTTGCTGTGGCAACTAAAGCAGTTGCACAAACAGTGGTAGAACTTGCAGTATGGCTAAACAGTAATATCAACCATGGCTAAATGGCAAATTAATGATCTTTTCTTGAAATAAAAATAACAAGCAACTGGCAACGAAATTATAAAAAAAGCAAAAGAAAGCAAAAAAAAAAAAAAAAAAAAAAAATATATATATATATATATATATATATATATATATACATCATAATAATAATAATAATTATTATTATATTTTTAATTTTTTACATTATTTTTCTTAGTTGTTTGTCTGCTGATTGTCTAGCTATTTTGATTTTAAAAAAGACAAGCATTTCCAGGTGTAGATTTCAGGTTTGTTTCCCTTTCTGTGCCCCTTATGACAAATTAATGTTAATCTAGCATCCTCCCACTTTTTAACTTTTAGCTTAAATTACTTCACAAATTGTTCACTGTACCATGCCTATGCCAACCCTGGTTTTAGCCCTGATCCAAATGGGCTGTTTCAGTATCTGTAGCTTTAAATTCAGTAGAGTTGTTGCTGTCCACACCACCTTTCAGGAAGAGGGCAGTAAGAGAGAGAAGGCTGGAGGAGGAGGAGCCAGCTTGGGGTTGTGCTTAACCTGTTGTGACATCACAACAGACTGCAAACCTCAACGGCCCATTCAGAGAAACACTTTTTGATCTATGAAGAAAGGAAAGAACAAGAGGTTGGTCTTTTCTCATGTTTTGTGGATCTCTAGACACACTAGGGACAGGTAGTGTAATTGTGTTCAAAAACAATAAGCAACCAGATTTGCATGTTATGGCCCTTTAATGTACTCACTGTAGATTAGACACAGATTGTGTGTCAAGGACATAGCTTTATACATAGTACTTTTGCATTTTCTCAACCTAACATTTTGTCTTGTCTCTTTTGAACTCCAAACATGAATCTCATTATAGATCCTAAGTAGAAAATCAAGAAATAATAATTAATCAAACAAAGCAGGGAACCACCTGGGAACTCTACAAATAACATGGACTATTTTCTGTGGTGTTGTTCAACCACTGGCTAATTACTTTTTGAAAGTAAATAAAGTTTATTTCTTCAAAAGAAATCTCAGCAGAAATGAGCAGGAACTTATTTGAATAAATTTAATGAAAAAAGACTGTAGCTGCAATAATCAAAATGTATTTCAAGTGTCACAATTTATTTTTCTAGTTTCAATCAAATCTTGAGCAGACTAATTAAAGTTCAGACCAAAAAAAAAGCAAGAGCGTCTCTACTGTCAGTGAGGGAGGGAGGGTGATGGCTGTGAGAGAAAGGACTCTGACCTTAGGGATATGACTAAAGGAAACTGATGAAAGAGACACACAGGGGAGAATGTAAGGTACACACTTGTGCACAAAAGTCTCAGAGGTTATGGGTCTTTGTAAGCTGTAACCACACTCGGTGTGACAACCATCGACTGTAGCTGTTTAAGGTACCGGCACATGTGAGCTCCTTAAGGTTGCTGTTCATGGATTAAAAGGTCAGAGCTTCATGTACGCATCGAATGCTTCTGTCCTTCTCTACTTTATTCCCTTACTTTCTTGGAAATCCTCCAGCTAACTCCTCCTGCAAATAATTAAAAATTAAATGACTTTTAATCTTGAACAAGTGTATATGTAAGATAATGGTGAATAAATAAAACATGTGATGTAATTTAAATATTAGAGAAATGTACTTTTCAAAATTTGTCATGAATGATGAGTTAAATGACTAATGAGTATAATTTCTCAAAATGCATTTTTTTCTTCTTTTAACATGTAATTTTGAAGTTACGAGAATTCCACTTCTTATTTGTCCCATTTCCAGACACAGCAGGTAGCTGTTTCTAGTAAAAAGGCTCCAATAGCTCCACTGTAAGCCACCCGCCTAGCACTAAACAGCAGACAAATAAAGTTACTAAATGGTGAACACAGTGTAGCAATGCCATCCTAAAAATTGTATTGATGTAAGGGAAATGTGTTAAAAATAATTACCGTAATGGAATTGGTAACAAGATATAAATAGCTACCACAGGTAGTTTTGTTCAGGATTTTTTAGGCAGACCAGAATTCACTGCTTGATAATGCACTGGAGCCTTCCTCTCCTAATGCTGTAACCTTATGAATGCTAGAGTGCATTAACATCAGTGATTCTTCCACTTAATTGTGAATTATTAAACGTAATACAGCCTTCAGTTTGCTAACTAGTTGTGCCTTTGTCCAGCAAATGTATTTCTCCTGGAACCCAAAATATGAAGAACAGCTTGGTCTCCTCTCAGATTTCTCAAGAATAATGAGCTAAAGAAGAGGTGCACTGATAGAAGATCATGGTGAATAACTTGTTCCACAGCTGCAAAGTGACAAGAATATTCTGTATCAACTGTGTATATGATTTCACATCCAACTTGTCATACTGAACTCGGGTGTTCTTTCCCTAGACCATTCACTGACCCCCTCTTAGCTATGGATGAGGACATTGTCATCATGGGAAGAAACTACTCCTAAGACAAAAGAACTGCTTCATCATAAGATAAAAATGATCACTGGGAACAACTTTGTATTGATTTTTAGTGACTCTTCCTCCTAAGGGGACAAGCGAACCCACATCATGCCAGCAATCTGCCCCCAAAACATAACGGAGCCATCAGCTCTCGTCACTGCAGGGGTCTAGGATTCAGGCCTGTACCATTCTCTTGGTGTACAGCACACATGCTTGTTGAGAATATGGTAAAGAATAACTCATCTGACTATATCATTTTTTCACATCCTTAGATCAGTGTCTGTACTTTTTGACCCACTAGAGCATCACCACCATTAAATGTGTGCTGTCAACCACTACTTCCAACCCCGTTTACTGATGTCTTTTCCATAGATCTGAATGCAGATATCACTTCAGTAAATATTTCCATTTTAGCACTTTCAGGTAAAATAGTTTTTGTGACTGAAGCTCCTGCCATTGGTGCCCCAACAAAGAACCCTCTTACAAAGTTACTTTCATCTTTTTCTCTTGTCATCTTAATTCAAATTCTTTTAAATTAGAAAAGAAAACTTTATTTGTCCCCTGGGGCAATTCAAAGGCATGCAGAGCTATTACAAAATTAGAATCAGCTGGACCTTCTCAGCATTTTTCTACATGCTGTGGAGCATGACTGGTTCTTGAGTTTAATTGTACTATGCAGTGCACCTGTGTGGAGGTTTCTGTATTCAGCGTGTTTCTCTTATTTAGGTTTTTCCTTTAATCTGTCACCTTTCTGTATCTACATCCACAAAAGGATAGAAAACACACCAAACAACAAAGCCATTACCAAGTCTGCCTGTAGCCTTTTTCAAAGGGAACACCGAACTGAGTCTTTTTTTTTACACCTGTTGTGTGCAACAAGAGATCTTACAGGAGAACTCTTGCATCTACACAAGAAAGAATCTTTCTGACATTGGTAGTTTTCCCTCCTACACAATCTCTTGCACATTGGCTTTCATATCAATTTACAGTCGTAGACTCATCACATTACTGTGGTGATTTGTTGTTGTGCTGCTGCTGCATCTCGGTGAGTTTGAACTGGCGATGTGTTCATCATTTCATCTTCTGGCCTGCTCCTTTGAATTCTGGGAGATTTGAAAGCTTCGGCAAAGCCTTGAAAACAGACACTGAAAATTCACTTTGATAAACATATATCTTTAGGCTAGATTAAAACAGAAAGCAACAAACACAGCACATTGGGTGTCAGAGCGCAGCTCTTTTGAACATCCTCCAGTGGGAGCCATAATAAGCCGCCACCCCCACTCCCCCAACTTTCTGCATTTTGATTTTCCTCCTCACACTGTTGACACAGAAAGTTGGACACACGGAGGCATGTAGGAGGAGCACGGCTTGTAATGTTGCCATTTTTCTGCCATATTGCGGTGTTAAAGGAGATTACCTGAATGTAGGAATTTAGAGTTGCTAAACCACAGTTTTTACCGACTCAACAAAATGACAGGGTAGAATAAACACAGTAAGGCGGTGAGAGGCAGTAAGAAATAGAGGACATGGAGAGATTTTTTTTAACATGGAGGTTTTCCAGAACTGGTTCATTTTGGGAATCAAAGAAAAGGTAGAGGTTGGCAGACAATTGAGTTTTTCCAGCCTTTTTCATTCACTCTTCATCTACCCATCTCCTCCCTTCCCCTCCTGAATGTGTAGGCTGTTGGCACCTTGGACTTTTGATGATGGCTTTATTGTCATGTTGTGCTTCAAAAAAAGGAGCACTCTGTGCGTATGCTCGTGTGTGTGGGTGAATGTGCCACAAGGTTTCAGTTTGAGTCATCCTTTTGTGTCTGGTGAGATGCTTCATTAAAAATCATCAGCAGTCATTCCGTGTCTGCGCTTCATCTCCTTCCCAATGCATTCCATCCTCTGCTCCCTCTTCCTATTGCTTCATTGTCGGCACCACATGCTGTGTGATGAAAGGCCAATCAAGTGGAAAAAGGGGATGCTGACATGGAAATAAAGTGCTGCACATCTTCACTTATCTTCCTGATCTTCAAGCCAGTGAAGTAAAACTTGTACCTCAGTCATGTGTGGACAAAATATCTGTGTGAGAGTGTGTTGAAAACAAACCTTAAATCTACCTGAGCAGATAATACAGCTCTTTATCATCAGTTGCTAATATAGAATTGGTATAATTTACCAATTGTAAGATGCAGTCTGTGGCCAAAGCATTGTAGCTTGGTCCACTTGTTCAGAGCGACTGCCTTCACTATTTTCACTGCAAGTGTGTTGTTCAACATCTCATTTAAACCCCAAGCAGACAGCGCTTCTTTTATCCTTGTTGCAATATTCTCACTTGTATAATCATCCAGGGACAATGCCGTGTGCAAACAGTGACTTTTTCAGTTGGAGGTAGACTTATAGGGATCCGTTGAGTCTGTTGTAGCTGCATAATATTCCACTTGTGACATCTCTGCTTCAACTTGTGCCTTGCATTTTTCATACAGCTCCTGAAAAAAAAAGAGGGGTGGTATTTAAATGCTACATGTTAAGCAACCCGATCATTTCTTTAAAACCCTCTATGGTAATTTGTCAATTGGTGTCATGTCTATTCTTAAGTGAAAAGTTATTGCATTAAGAATTTTTCTTTGCTTCAAATGGTAGACCGATTAGGCATAACATTATGACCACCTGCCTAATATAGTGTTGGTCCCCTTTATGTCGTTAAAAATGCTCTGAACCATTGGGTGTGGACAAGAGGACCTCTCAGGGTGTCCTATGGGGTCTGGCACCAGGACGTTGGCAGTGGATCCTGTGGGTACCCTAGGTTGTGCAGTGGGGCCTCTGTCAATCAAACTTGTTCCACTGCATCCTGTTGATCTTGATCAGAGTGGGGTGTAGGAAGTTTGGAGGTCAAATCAACATGTTGGGCCATTGTCATGTTCCTCAACATGTTCCTGATTGTTTGATGTTTTTTCCATGTGGTGGGGTGCATTTTCCTGCAGGGGTAGACCAGTGACATTTGGGATTTCCATTTGCATGCGGGAGTGTGCTTGTTGTGGGACAATGTTTATTTGGGTGTCTAAGTCTCATCAACATGGATGGCAAAATCCAAGGTTTTCCAGCAGAACACCACATAGTACCAATATGAACAATGTTATTCACTTCACCTGTCAGTGGTCAGAATGTTGTGGGTTAGGGTTAATGTTGTGGCTGATTGGTGTATACACGTCGCATTGTTGTTGCTGATATGCTGAATCGTGCAGCCCTACCATTTACAACTCATATAAGATTTCTGTAACTCATCTGCTACGTTATTTAGAGTGCAAAAAGATTGTAATGCATCACCAAATTCAGGTCGACTGTGGAAAAATGCACATCTGTTTTTCTGTGTAGGAATGCATGTGTTGTGTCTCTCGATCGAGGCGGGTGAGTAGGTAAAGATGAATAAGGATCATTAAAGCAGTCAGGGACATCTACAAGGCTTCCTACTGTGGGAGGCAATGGGTACTCCCTGAGGACAGCTTTTAAATGTCAGCCCCTCATGGGCCTTCAGGGTTCACTTTTAGATTGTGTAGCATTACGGTGATTATTCCCATCATGGCTCAATTCATGTCTCCGTACCCTTGTAATAATCCACAGCATCTCAGAGTCATTTGAGGATATACTGTAGCAACAATATTCAGGGTCAGATATTGGAAAAAAAACCTGACATTTTCCTTCAGTCTATATTTCCCACTGAATCAGAAAATCATTTAAACAAGTCAAATAAAAATATTACCTACCACACATTAAGTCCACATACAATGGCTTAATAGCTATCCATGGACCAGTATCAGTGTTGTATGCACTTCCATTGACTGGGTGGCATTTTGCCATGACATTCAAAAAGCCAATATTTGTTATACCGACTAAAGCTAACAGATAAATGTTGAATTTATGCTGTTAATAGGAAGTCAGATTATAACATGGGCGATGCTATATGGTGATGGGTAAATTTTGATTACAGCAGGCTTTCAATAAACACTCCCTTCTTCACTGTTGCCTGCAGCTTTTGAGTGTTTGTATTGATGTTATATGTAACAGCAAATCAATCCTGTTGAATCTATTAGTTTGTTTATTCCCTTCAGTCAGACACATGAGGAAAAACTCAGCCGATTTCTTTAGTCTGTGTTTTATTACTCACAACCCGAGTAAAAATGTCTTACACCACGAACGATGTCAGCTCGTTGATTCATGGACTTTTTACGAGTGTCTCGTTTAGGCCATTAGGAATGCCACTGAGTGATTTAGTGGGGGTTTCTGGCGTTGGGTTTGTAGCGTACAATTTTCTAAAACATTTGAAAAGTTCAGTTAAAAGAGTTATTTGGCCAGATATCATGTGGGGTCACAGCGTCCCTTTAAAAAGTCAGACATTGACTGCAGCAGACTGCAAAACAAGTTGGCAAAGGAGTTATCTGTCTTTCAAGCCTTGTCTCCCAAAAATTATGTCCCTGTATTACTAAACTGCAGTCTCAGTTTGTTTTGAGGGAAGAGTACTCTCTCACAGATTGTGTTTGTTTATATGTTTCTAATCAACATATACTGGCAATTTATTTTAATTGTATTGCTTTTCAACCATCACTCCTTTGAAGCCAAAAAATCATATATTAGATGGGACTGGATTGGTCACTGTGGTAACCCAGAAAATGGAGTAGAAGCTTCAAACATGTTGTAAAAGCATAAATTCAAACCGAAACAATAACCAAACACTGAACAAAAACAGAACATAGAACCGAGTCTAAATATGAAATAGGACTAATTTGGGCTCCTGCAGTTATTCGTCATAATGATAGTGACGCAAAAATCAAACTTAAAAAAGAAGTTTAAAGGTTAAAAGTTTTGCACTTTGATACAAGGGGTGATTGATAAGTTTTGAGTCTGACCAAGAAAACAAGACTTGTTAATCAAAATGTTTAATACTCTGAAAGATCACAGTAGCTTGAGTTCAATTTGGACTTATTGTGCGCAGTAAGTCCAGTTCTTCCGGTGGGACCCCGAGGCGTTCCCAGGCCAGCCGAGAGACATAGTCCCTCCAGCGTGTCCTAGGTCTACCCCGAGGCCTCCTCCCCGTGGGACATGCCCGGAACACCTCCCCAGGGAGGCGTCCCAAAGGCATCCGGAACAGATGTCCAAGCCACCTCAACTGACCCCTCTCGATGTGGAGAAGTAGCGGCTCTACTCCGAGCTCCTCCCTGGTGACCGAGCTCCTCACCCGATCTCGAAGGGTGCGCCCGGCCACCCTGCGGAGGAAACTCATTTCAGCCGCTTGTATCCGGGACCTCGTTCTTTCGGTCATGACCCAAAGCTCATGACCATAGGTGAGAGTAGGAACGTAGATTGACCGGTAAATACAGAGCCTCGTCTTTTGGCTTAGCTCCTTCTTCACCACGACGGACCGGTACAGTGACCGCATGACTGCAGACGCTGCGCCGATCCGCCTGTCAATCTCATGCTCTGGAGCGTTAGATCTCTAGGTATCATGTAAATTATCTGTAAAGACAACTGCTGACTTATTTTCAGACCAGTTCTTCTACTCAACATGTCCAACATACAGTAAAAGAAAGTCATCAACAACTGCTTAAATACAAAAAAAAAAATCATACATGCGCATTTCTCCTCCTGCTGCTTTGCCTTTTGTGTTGGTTACTCCTATTACTTCTGAGCTAGCAGGAAGACAAATATTAAAAATGGAAAATCACGAGTCCCAATAGGTCACTCTCTAATTTAGAGGCACTTGGTCCAAAAACTGTGTGCTGTGTGTTTTCCACATCACTTTCTGTCCATTTCCTTCACATCCTGAGCAGAGATGCATTTCTTTTCTATGGGATATAACACTTTTGTTGCCCAGTGGGCGAGGATTTGCAGGCAAGTTTAGCAGCCCCTTTATTTCATCGTGAACCTCTCTATCCCTGCAGGATATTAGCTTTTAAAGCCCTCAAGAGAATTCTGGCAACCCACCGCATGCACACGCTGTGGTTTTTTGTCGTGAAAGGTAGAGAAAGGTGTGTTTTTATTACATTCTTCATTCACAAAATGACTGTTTCCCTTTTAATAATTCACTTCCACTCTATTTGTGGCGTGGAGATATCTTCCATCAGCTGCCGGCTATTGCATCTTCCAGTGCATCTCGAGTGTGTGCGATGGTGTATTGAAGATGTGCTCCTGTTCTCAAGATCTGCTCCAACCAGCCATGAATGTTTCCAAGACAGCCTCTCAGAGCATGAATGAAGCGTGCTATAGGGTGCATTAAGACGTCCCACATTTGTGATCCATGGACTTCCCCATAACAAAGTGGATGATAAAAGAATTGCAAGAGCAGGTAGAAAGAAGTGCACAACCCTGGCTGCCTTTCATGATGTGTTTTTGTTCAGTGGGAACACTGGGTGAAACCCAACACATTTTAAGTGTGGACTGTTCACGCAGGGATGCTTTCACTGCGGGGAAAATAATGAGATACATTTCATTTCAAAGTTTCTTGGCTTGTGTTGTGTGCTTGTCAGATTCAGCAAAGTCTTTCAAAAGAGCTGCATAGCTTACTGTCCTCATAATGCCCATTTGATGTTTAGTAGCACTGTCAGGATGCACCAGCAGTGCCGGCTAGCAGTTTTCATTCAAAGTCTACAAAATGTGGCGATCAAAGCCCGTCTAAATTGAACAAATGGTCGGTTTGTTTTCACACTATTTGTTCATGAACAGCGAGCAATATAAAAGTGCAGACCCCGCTGGTCGTCGTTTGTTTTCCCACTGTCAATCTAGAATCAATATTTAACAAATATCAATAATTACAACCTTAGGAAGTGTTTAGACATCTGCTCGGACAATTACTGGAGGCTATATTGGAGATGGAGGCGGTAAAATATTTCAATAACACTATTCTTTCTATCTAGAATCATTATTTTTTACATCCCACTGCAATGTCGATTGTATTGAGCTCCATGTCTTACATAACACATTTAATAAGTCAGAGAAGTCATTTTCCTTATGTTGTGAATAAAAGACAAAAACACACGCAGCTGAAGAAACCCTTTATTTCCACAGGGGAACTTTTAAGTACCCCATTGCTGACATCGATAGGCACAGGTATGGATCTGCGGTCTTTGTCTGCCATCGCTTTACAAGACTTAGAGCATCGTCTTTTGTTTTGTGGAAATCACATTCTGTCAGTCTTTCCAAGGCCCACCTACATGGCAGTTTATTCTTCGATTATCTCTCTGCCGCTTATCTACATAATTCATGCTCGTGCTTGAGGAAAAGGTAGTGAAAGCTCAGAGAAAAAAAGGGAAGTTTCCCATGACAGCTTTCCAATATCTTCAACCTGGTTAATCTTGCAGTAAGTTTATGCATCCAGTAAAGTTTTATGCCCCATAGATCCCTGTTAAATTGTCAAAGAGGAAGTTGCAACATAAAAGAGAAGAGTTAAATCCAGTGTCGGAACATATTGCATCACATTTACTTGAGTACTGTAGACAAGTAGATCACGGACACTGGTTACTTCACGTGAGTATTTCCATTTTATGCTACATTTCATATAGGAAAAATTGAATTTTTACCCCAAAACATTTACCTGACAGCCACACAGTTAGTTTTTAAGTCAAGATTCTACTACTGCTCCAGGTCAGTATATTACATTTGACAAGATTATAAAATACAATACAATAATTGTTAAACCTTTCTATTCCTGACCTTTTATTTCTAAACAAAAAGCACTGTGTCTCTTGTTGTGCCTCATATATCTGTTTTATTTATCAGGGGTTAATTTAAATACATGTTTGAGCCATGTTTTTTTCATCTAATTTGTTTGGTCTTCTACCCAATTAATCATCTCACATCTCCGGAGGTTTATCTTTTGACCCACTGAGGAGGCCCAGCTTGTGTGTTTAGAAACCGCTCGACGAGACTGCCGCCAATACATGATGATACGTGATCATGATATTGGCTTCTCATTTAATACAAACATGATCCTTTGTGATACTGGCATTTAAAATGTCTGGACTGCTTATTGAAAACTCAAATTAAACAGTCTGTCACCAGGGAGCAATCGAGTTGTTTGCTTTGCTTTCGGGAGCTGTCATGCACCCGCTGTGCAAAAAATTTTGTCTGTTGCGATCGCAGTCCAGTGTAGAGGAGTGATATTTCAATAGAAAGCAGACGTGCAAAATTAAAATCAAATATTTGGGGTAGAAGGTGAAAAGCTGGTCCATTGAAACGAATCATCTGCTGCTTGGAAGTATTTTTGATTTAGGGCAAGTCATGTTAAGCATGGAATTATCACAGGCAAACAGTGTGTGAGATTCGTTTTTGTGCAGTGAGATGAATGCATGAAGGTCAAGGAGAATAGTTCACTGAGTCCTCATCACACTGAACAAAAATATAACCACTTTCTGCCGTATACAATAAATAGATCTCATTTATATTGTTATGGATAAAAATTGAGCTGTTTAAGTGGTGACAGATTCTCCACATTGAGTTGATCCACCACCTTAGTGTGTGCGTGGCTTTAAATGACAACAATCAGATAGTGTGACCAGCACACAGACACTGCTTTGACTATAAAAGGCCACCTTAAAATTCAGCTTCATTAAAAAGACGATGCCATAGTTGACAACAGCGAGACGAGAACGGTCTGTTAGTTTGCTGGATGCTGTCAGCTAGAATCGTAGCCAGGCACTTGAACTGGTTAACAATCTGCCAAATGATGCTCAGGGTGGATGTGTCTGATAACATGGTTTTGTCCCTCAAAATGTCTGCAAACTATGCCTAGTCCTGCGTGAACAGTGGGACAACATTCAACAAGCAGCATCTGTGTAACAGACATGTGACTTGCTACTGACTTTTGGTTTCTGGTTGATGACCCCAGTCTTGATCTGCCTTTTATCATTTCTAACATAGTGCTTATTTGGTTCTTTGATGTTGTCCATTTTGTTGTAGAAATGCCCTGTGTTGGAACAGCAAATACAATTCAGTGATATGTTACATGCTGAGTTTATATTTTTGTTCATGATATTGTGATGCAACGATTTGTACATTTGCAGGATTGTAGCACAACATGGAAGTGAAAACAGTGCCCTATTTATATATGACAGTGCAATATAAATATTTTCTCGAGATTGTCAGTTTGGCCTTATAATAAAATATGTGTTAAAACAGCTCAACAACAGATGCAACCATAATTTGTTATCATATCATTGATGCATCAGTCTAATATGCCATATCTAATGAAATATTGTATCAGTCACGTAGGTCACTCTTCTTCAGTTATCACCTTTATTTTTGATATTTCATGTATCTGTGTAATATGAATGTGTTATTACCCATAATGCATATTTTTTACATTTTACATTGTGTTTATTCATTTACTTTACTAAATGCTTTGAATCCAGCCAATCACATTTGTATATGCCTCCTTGCATGCATGTGCGAAGAAAACAACAGCAGAGAAAAGGGACTATGAGTGAAAGAAAATATAACATGCTACACACAGAAAGTTAGTTACAGCAGGGGAGCTGCAACAGAGCAACTCAGTGTGGTGCATCATGGGGCAAAGTCATTTAAATTTCTGATGATGGCTTTGGTACTCCAGGGCACCTGCAGCAGTAAGGCCAGTCATCTGCAGAGAACAGCAGCAGATCAGCAGGGAAGGGGGAGAAACTGGGAGGTGGTGGAGAGGATGGGAGGCGTAAGAAAGAGACAGTGGTGGAGAGGTGAGGTTGGGGTTCAGGTTGGCACACGTGTGTGTGTGCTCTCTGCCCTCAGCCCTCTCACCCTTCAGTCTCAGAGTGGGTGATTAGCCTGAGCAGGTGCAAGGGATGGTGACCCCTCTCCAACTGAGTTTTACCAGTAGTTATAGGCAGAGAGAGGGAACCATATTATTTAGGCAGCAGTGTCTAATAAATGAGCAGGTAGGGTATTCCATACTTAGGAAAGTTACCATTTCCTCACATCAGCTAAAAGTTATGTTTTTTTACTTTTAAGAAATCTGAGTGCTCCGGTGCAGTGTGTATAAATGCTCCACATTTATTCAAGGTAGAGGTTTTAGAGTATGTAAGATATTTATATATGCCGATCAGCCACAACATTATGACCACTAACAGTGAAGTGAATAACATTGATCATGTTGGTACTATGTGGTGTTCTGAAAACCTTTTATTTTGCCATCCATGCTGATGAGACTTAAAAACACAAGTAAACATTGTCCCACAACAAACACACTCCCTCATGCAAATGACAATCCCAAATGTCACTGGCCTACCCCTGCAGGAAAATGTACCCCACCACGTAGAAAAAACATCAAACAATCAGGAACATGTTGAGGAACATGACAATGACCCAAGTTGTTGATTTGACCTCCAAACTTCCTACAGCCCATTGTGATCAAGCATCAACTGGATGCAGTGGAACAAGCTGGATTGACAGAAGCCCCACTGCACTACCCAGAGTACCCAAAGGATCCAGTGCCAGTGTCCTGGTTCCAGACCCTATAGGACACACTGAGAGGTCTTCTTGTCCATACTCAGTGGTTCAGTTCTTGACTTGCCCCCTGGGGACAAATAAAGTTTTTTGAATTTGAATTTGAGAGCATTTTTGACCACATAAGGGGGACCAACACAGTATTAGGCAGGTGGTTATAATGTAATGCCTGATCGGTATATATACTCATATATCTCTCTACTGGAGGGATGGAGCACCATTCTTCCACAAGATATTCAATCGTTTGATGTTTCAATGAGGGTGGTGGACAGTGCTGTCTGACACGCCGGTCTAAAATCTCCCACACATGTTGAATTAGGTTGAGATCTGGTGACTTCAAAGACCACCACATATGATTCACACCATTGCCATACTCATTAGGAAACCAAATCAGAAAAAGACCCTAACAAATGCATGACAGAGCCTTCAGATCCCCTCACTGTAGGGGACAGAGTCCAGGTTTTTCCTTTAATTTGTCACTTCTCAATATACAATGCATAGGACTAATTTATAGAACAACAATGAAATAAACAATGACCTGCAGTTTACCAAGCTAAATGACTAAGCTTTACTTAATACAAATGATAATGATGAGCACAAATGCATGCTTGTTTTGTGCTACCGACAGACGCAATCTTATGTATTCATACTGAAGCTGAAAGTTGGTTTCAAGAAATATATTTAAAAGCCCATTAAAAGGGAACTTCACTGATTTAACAAGTTCAGTGTGAGATGTGTACAACCTGTGACAAATGTATAATTTCTTCTGTGGCTGGACAGGGGCTCTCTCAAGTCTGAGAAGAAAATAAAAGATACTGTCACAGCGGCATTGACAAGGTTATCTTAGTGTCTGCTTTAGAGTTCAAATCCATGAAACAAAGTCTGTGTTTTAAAGTAGCGGTGTGAAATTGAAAACAATTGAATGTTTACCAGACTAGGAATACTTAATGTGTTGCTCTTCAGCTGCATTGTGGGAAAGTAAGATCCACAGTGTTTGACCGTTCTTTTTGAAGAATGGTTACAAAGCCACCCGATTAATGGAAGTGTAAAATTAAATTGTTGATTACTTTTGAGTATCACCACCAATCTATACAATAAAGACCATTTCACAGTTGTGTGAAAAACAGCAAAAAGCGACATGTAATTATTAACACACTTAGTTTAAGTAACAAAGCAAAAATGTTCGATAAATTCTGCTGCTATGCCACAATACAGGTACCTGACTGGGCAACAATGGCAGCAGCTTTAATTTAAAATGGGGAAACCTGCTGAGCGGAGCTTTTTGAAGGGCTCTTGTCAGTTCAAATGCTGCAAATCTGCCTGATTGGAAGGATTTCTATAATTCAAGCCATTCAAGTGCAAATCCAGATATACTGGAGTTAGTCCAAAAGTTGAGGAACAAAGAACTGATTTAGGAAAAAAAAACACATTAACATATTTACAAGTCTCCAACATACATTTCATTTGTTTTATCTTCTGCCATATAGATGAAAAGGATCCCTGTATTCTGAGAGAGTCATTATCCCACCACTATTTAGAAAATTACCTTGATATTTCCATTTGCTGATAATGGCACTCAATGATATTTTATGACGGATGCATTGCATAATGCTCTGTATGCAATTTAGCCTGGAGTCAGAAACACCCGCTGGGCCTGGTATCTTGCAAACATCCTCATAATACTCTCTCCTCTTGCATATCTTTACCTTTCACAATGATATTCAGTGACCTTTGTTGGGCTGGTGTTTTCATACAGCCTTAAGAGAATTGTTTGCAGTTGTATAGTTGAAAATGGAAGTAAAAATGAGAAAAAAATCCTTGAGACCCCTTTATTTGAATGGAAAAAAATACCACAATCCAATTTTCAAATATTCATGCATCCCTCTGCAGCTTACTAAGGAGTAATAGGGAGCATTATTGTGTAAATAGTACAGTGTACTGTTATCCTTCCGGTATATTTCTTGATAGAAAACAAATAGGATAACAAATGACCCTGGACACACTTCACTGTGAATCGATATTCTGCTTTAAGTAAGGAAGAAGTTCTGCCAATGTGAGCAGCAACAGAACACGTGGGACCATGCCTTTTCTTCATCGCAAGACTTTGCGGGATCACTTCTGTTCTCCTTCTCAGTCTTCCAAGTGCTGTTTAACTAGCAAAAGGAGAAAATCATGGTTCATCCAAGGACTGGAATCCTCTAGGAGGTGTAATTTAGGGAATACACTGAGGGAACGTCTGGATAATAGGAAAGGGAAGAGTAGTGATAAGGGACAACGGAGCAAGTCACATGGACAGCAAGTGAATTAAAAGTCTCACTGAAACACAGCCCAGAATTGAGAATCATTTGGTCAAACTGCCAGGGTGACAATCAACCATCATTAAATGAGTCTAAATATTGAATGGGAGAGCTGTTAAGAAACTATTCTGACAGTTATATCAGAAATGGACAGCAAAGAAAAAAACTAAATCATTCTAATGCCATTTTTTTCAGTCGCAACAAAGTATCAGTGCTGGATAAATGAGCTTTATGTAATGGCAGTGAAGTTTCTCCAGTGGAGATGTTCATACATGTTGACAAAGTATCCAGTTACATTAATCCCAGTAAAGACAGGGTTGATGCCCCACGCTCTGCAATGAGAGAATAAGCACAGTGATGTGGCGACGTGAATGAGGGAGACGATCTATGGGCGCTAACACGACATGGCTTTAAGTAGGGCGACGGGATGGGGAGAGCTGACTTTAAAGAGATCATTCTGATAAATAGACTTGATGAGGTTGGATGGTTGAGTGTTCGCTCCACGGGGGTAAGCGAGCTGAGCCGTCATGGTGGTGGTTCTGCAGCTCTGATGAAGTGGAAGGGATTATGACATTAAGTTGGGTAAGCGTCTCTGATTTTGAGGGAGGTTGGGCACCGCGGCATTAAGTATGTGTGCTTTCTGATTCACAGTAGAGGCAGACCAATATTTGCTAGTTTGATGTAATAGTGGGCATTGGCCAGTCAGTGTCTACCTCCATGACATGGAGGTTTATCTTTGATTAAAGCTATGCAAATTAAAAGTCAAAATGATTCCTCGCTGCCCCAAGAGGCTGCTTTGCAACATTTAGAATTTGGCAGTACATGTGTTGTGTGGGATTTCATTGTGAGGTTTGCCAATCGAAGAATCAGGAGGTCACCAAACATTAGGATTCCCTCTCTGAGGAGAATAAATGAAAATTCATAGAAATCCATTGATTAGTTGGGTGGATATCATGTAAAAGTGTAGGTCAGTATTAAATCTTGACCTGCTGTAAATGCTTGAGAAGAGGTCAGGAGGTCACCAAAACAATGGCAACCATCTTCTCTAAAAACACCCTCCAGTGAAAACAAAGTTTTTCAGCCTGTTGATATATTCATATT
This sequence comes from Dascyllus trimaculatus, assembly GCA_024666655.1. Classification (NCBI taxonomy): domain Eukaryota; kingdom Metazoa; phylum Chordata; class Actinopteri; family Pomacentridae; genus Dascyllus; species Dascyllus trimaculatus. Next base: position 23,687,944 of record CM045461.1, on the reverse strand, counting down.
GTGTTTATTATTTACTGGAAGACATGTAAGGGCTGAAATAAGCCAGTGACTATCAGAAAAACAGCGATTTAGACTTCCGAGGTTTCATATATAACAAACTAAAAGAACCAATCCTGTGAACTTGCAGGGTGTGACTTTCGGCATCATTATTTTTCTTTTGAATTGGCTACTGGTCCGAACATGTAAGGCTGAGTTACTCCAAAATTACAGCATAAAGTTGTGCTAGGTAAAGAAGTTTGACATTGTTTGCACAGAATTGTCGGTGAGTTGGAGTGCTTGAGCTGAAGCAAGTAGCAGAGAGATGGCTGGAGATAAATGAGAGGACTTTGTAGATTTGCAGATTATAGAGGAAACGGCTATGTAGAGTTACATCTAAGTGATTTTAATGCAGGCAGAGATGGATTTTAGAGGCTGGATAGGAACTGCCTTTAACAATAATTCATATGAGTTCCTCTATCATCAGGACAACATCATCCATTCCAAAATGATTCATATACACCCATCAGGCATAACATTATGATTGAACTATTGGACATGGACAAGAGGACCTCTCAGGGTGTCCTGTGGGGTCTGGAACCAGGACGTTGGCAGTGGATCCTTTGGGTACTCTAGGTTGTGCAGTGGGGCCTCTGTCAATCAAACTTGTTCCACTGCATCCTGTTGATGCTTGATCACAATGGGGTGTAGGAAGTTAAGAGGTCAAATCAACATGTTGGACCATTGTCATGTTTCTCAACATGTTCCTGATTGTTTGATGTTGTTTCCATGTGGTGGGGTGCATTTTCCTGTGGGGGTAGGCCAGTGACATTTGGGATTTCCATTTGCATGAGGGAGTGTGCTTGTTGTGGGACAATGTTTATTTGGGTGTCTAAGTCTCATCAACATGGATGTTAAAATCCAAGGTTTTCTAGCAGAACAGCACATAGTATCAATATGATCAATGTTATTCACTTCACCTGTCAGTGGTCATAATGTTGTGTCTGATTGGTGTACATGCTTGATGCTTCGTGACCTCCATAGTTGTCCACTTCACTTAGGCTTCACAACTCAAAACTAGTAGGCTAAAGTTATGGAAATACTGTTGTCATGATTAAATCAAACTACACTTGATGGCTTACAATGGGACAAGTTATATCTAGTGTCAAAGTCAGACCCACTGTACAACTCCTGAAGAGGTTCAGTGGCATCATAACAATGTCACAGTATTCTGAAACGGTTGTTTAAAGAGGACAGCCGTTGTTCTGTCTGCAGCAAAAAAAATGTTTGTAGGACATAAACATTCATATAAATGTGTTAGGACAGCGTTGGGTCTTGGTTCATTTGACATCTGGTTTGTAACTTCGCTTTAGAATGAGAAGCGGTCTCTGATCTGACGTCCCTCTCTGCAGAATAACATCGAATTATGTCAAAAACCAATACAAACAGCTGTTGAGAAATGATCTTATAGTTTCCTTAGGCTCTAGCCCAAAACAACTTTGGGGACAGTCTTGAACATCCGTACCAAAGTTCATAACAATAGTTTCCGAGATATCATAGTTTCAGAGGGTTAATCTGTCAAACAGATTGACTGAAAACTCAATTGTCTTCCCTTTTACTGCATGAATTGTGTGTCTGTGTGTGTGTTATTTGCACTGCACTGGTGTCATCTAACCATAATCAGAAATTAATCTCCTAGTAAGGCTTAAATCCTGTTTTTGAAGAGCAAAATCCCACTGAAAATATAAAAATTAACTATTAGAATATCTAATTAGGCCAAAAAAATGCAAGTATGAGTCCCCAAACACCAGTTTATAGCATATTTGCAAAACTGAGTAATCATTCAAGTCATTTAGGAGAGCAAGAAAATGTGCAAATTCCAGCTTCTACATGTAATATAGCTGTATGTTGCTGTATTCCTCATTATAAATGGATCATTTGGCTTTGAACTGGGCATTTTTCACTTTTGACATTTTATCGATTTCATGATTGCTCAAAGTAAATGTGCGACAGATTAACAAAAAAGGAAAATAATTGGTAAGTTAAGCTCCAAATACAAAGAAACCCTGGTATAAATAGTGTATAACCACTTAAAGTATCACACTCCGGTGCCACCATAAGATGACAGACCAGTGTAAGCCTGTCCCCTGAGAGTTTCAACATAATTCAGTGGTACTCATGCTGAGTTAAATGCCATTAACTTGCTCTCTGTGCACAATGTAACCCAGAGGCATTCTCTGCAGTGATAGCCAGTCTGGGCAGACGTCTGATGGCCAATGCGGGAGACTCCTGGTGTGTAATTGCTTTGTAATTAATGTCCACTGGGGGCAACATGCTGCAGTGCTTTGTGGTAACAGCTGGGGGGGTCACACTGTGAAATGATGGGATGGGGAGGGGGGCAAAAACAAGTTTCAAGAACGGACAACAAAAGTAGGGTCATATGGCTTCTATGGAGAGAACAGAATGTGAAAACAAAATGAAAAGGAGAGGGAAAATTGGAGAACGTCACAGTGAGCAATACAGTAAATCCACTGCTTTTTAAAATCCTCTGTTGAGTAATCCTTTTAAGATTTTATAAGAAATTGACAATCTGTCTTGTAGATTTCTTGACAGTAACGTTTATCAAGCGCTGCTCAGGCAGGGTTTTTCATTCAAAATGCATTTATACCAACATTAATGAGACGGGGACAGTGGGAAAGTTTGCATTTATTAAGGTTTTCAGCTTTAATAAATGCTAAGCTCAAACCATGAAGCATTAATACAATAATCACTACAGCAAGGGGGATTTCAAATTAAAAGGTATCATTTTTGCCCGTCTTGAAAAATATTTAGAATGTTGCAATTTAAACTCCAACATCAAATATTTCCAAATGTGACAAACAGCTGCTTTTCAGTGGGGAGTTTGCAAAAAATGGTATCATTCACATTTAATGACACTAATATCAGTGGGGCAGAGAAATTAGCAAATGCTATTAAAACAGCATAAACAGATGGGAACTTGGCTGCTATTCAAAGAGAAACTTCCTTTGAAACTTCACATTTCATTCCTGACATCTTCAGCGTTACTTTGATGTAAATGAAAGTGGTTAACAATCAGTTGTAAATTTTTCTCCGGTTTGATGTTTTGATGAGTGCTTTTTTGTCGAAGTTTGGAACCCAAATAGTAGAGCAGTAGAAGTGTGCGCAAACAACTGAATTGCATCCTGATCGCAGTGGGTGTTCACTCTGGCTGAATGAAGATGTGTAGCGCAGAATAGAATAGGCACCCAGCAGTTCAATCACCTAACACCCAGGCCTATCTCACGCTTACAGAGAACATCTCTGGGAGGGAAGCTGACGATTTGAGTTTGCATCTGTGTGTGTCGGCAGGGAAGGATAAGAGGAGTGAAGCAACTATTCTCTTGGCGGACGCCATGTCTCCTTTCAGCGGGTTGACACTCAAAGAGGTCTCTCCTCTCTCTTTCCCCCTTGACACTCTCCGTCTTTTGAACAAGACCGACGACATGTGCAAATCCCAAAACACAGTTCCATTAAAACCTTTTGGCTGCTGACAAGGCCCCAGAAGATGGTTGACATGTGCCGCCTTTAGGGAGCGAGGCAGGGTTTTAGTCATGTCACCCTATCTCTCTCCCTAAAGTGAGAAATAACATTGAGAAACTGTGTTGGCTGATGCCTTGCGAGACTGACTCTAATGTGTGTATACAAAGGAAACTACCCCGTCTCCCCATCAGGTGTTAACTCTTGGGGAACAATCATTCAAAGTCATAAGGATTTCCATTAATATGTAGTAAAAGTGACTCATCTGACAGATTTAATGGATGTATTCTGATTTTGCACATAGAGGATAAAACAAAATGAATGTGACAATATGTGTTAATATGCACATCTGCATGCAATTGATATTTCTGACATGTCGAATGATATCCAAATGAAAATTGATTTCCACAATACACATCTGTGGAAGCAACAGGGGGGAAACAAAGGACGCATTTGAGAATGTTATTTGCCAAGAAAGCCCGCATTACAATAGAGTCATGCCGCGTGATAAACAATCTAATCATTCACAGAGTATTAAACAGTCAATCAAGATCATTTTTTAAGTTTGTTCATGAGGATGACTGCACATGTTGGTGGTAAACAAGTGCAGTCATTTGGAAAAGTGTGAGCCAAGATTTCAATGCATAATGATCAGAGCGCTAGACACAAAATAAGATGCATGATACCAAACGTACGCGCGACATTTAGAAGGTTCAAATAATTTAGAATTTTTAAAATATGTATAAGCAGCTTTTACCATCAGTGTAAAAAAAAAACATGCATGAGTTTCATGTAAAAATGCATTCGTCTGAACAGCCTAACTCGTTTATTCATCTTTATTTCCCCTTGCTCATTTCTGAGTTTTACGTACAGCAAAAAATATTCCCAAAATGAGGTCAACTCAACATCACTTGTTCAATCACAGCTGCAGAAACAGGCTTCATAGAGAGGAAGGTACATGAACAGGAAGCTATCCATCATGACAGATTCACTCCAGCAACAGCAACACATCACACGCAGAGAATTCACTTACGTGTCCGTAGTATCAGTCTACCTTTTTCATGTAATCCGAAAACAATTTGTCACACCTGTCACATCAACAACAAACAACAAGTGCGGTTCTGTTAATGTGCTGGTCACTTGGAAGACCTGAGGCGGAGGGGGGGGAAACAACTAAAAATACAGTCCCCCTCCTTGTGGTATCTGCCAAGTGCTTGTTCTCCAGGGACTGCGGCCAAAGTATCAGGCAGGGCCAGTCGTCATTAAGGCTGATCCTCTTCTATGACTCCAGCTATAAATGTTATAAGTTTGAATACGAAATGCCTTGTGAACATGACAGGGAGAAAATTGGCTGGAATAAGTCAGCCAAAACTCAGTACAATTTCGCAAGCACTAAAACATGGCTGCTTTGGATAACCAGATTAATGTGATACTCACATTCAGACATTTAGAAGGTTTCTAGAGCCCCATTTCTCCAGTAATCTTTTACAGCAGGAAAAATGTTAAATAGATGACGCTCCATTTCCAATTTCTCAGGTTCCTCCCTCCATGTATAGCTCACTTACATCAGCTATGATCTTATGCTTTCCCTCTGCAGCCTTAAATCAATGAATAATCGTACTGACCGTCATCTTATGGTCCTGCTTGGAAACGGGGCCAAAGAGTAACAGTTCCAAGCCATGCTCCTGCACTAAACTGACTGGCACATCACCATGTAGGCAGTTTGTGATATTAAGTTGGACAACATAAACGAGCAAAGTGGAACAAGTGAATTTAAGTGCAAAGTAAAATGAAATAATTGGACAAAGTCAAATGACAGAAGGAGTGTACGAATTCAAGACAATGAAAATACATTCAAATAAAGATGACGTTAAAGTGGCAACCTTGAAGACTTTCATTTTGGTAAAAGTCTTTTAAGTCACTATCTGTCACAGAGTCTGGTAATTCTATGGTAATTGCCCACTTATAAAAGTATTGCAATATCTATACACCAAATAGCCACAAAATTAAAACCACCTGCTTAATATTGTGTAGGTCTGGAACCTCTGGAGGTGTATTGACATGTGTGGCACCTGGATGGAGCCTTTGGGTGTTGTTGGCATGATGGGGTGTCCTCTGTGGATTGGGCTTCCTCAGTTGCATCCCGTAGATGCTTGATAGGTTTTGGGGAATTTGTAGGCCAAGTCAACACCTCTTTGAATGTTTCTTGAGCCATTCCTGAGCACTTTTTGAGGTGTGGCAATGTCAGTGGTCCCGGCATTGAGTGGTGTCCTTCCTATCGGACGTGTGCTCACTTCGCAATGGTGTGTAGGTCGATGGCCCGTGTCAAAGTAACATCCAAATGAATGCCTGGACCCAAGGTTTCCTAGTAGAGCATTGCACTGCAATGGGATGTTCAATGACATTAACTTCACCTGTCAAAGATTTTAATGTTGTGACATTTCAATACATATTTATTGTACTACACATTAGGTGTCTGTGGCATTCCTGGGAAAAATACTGTATTAAGTTACTGCTCATGCTCATTACTGTCATTCTGCTGCAGGTTCATGTTAGAAGCATTTAACAGGAAAATCACAACTTGACTTTTATTGTGAAGTAGTTACATGAAATATGAAGAGCACTAATCTTGCATACCCAAACCATACTTGCTAAGCTGTTAGCCCGGAGGTGGTGGTTGTTGTTTCCTGTAGCAAAGGGGATTTTGAAAACAGTAACATGTACACCGATCAGTCACAACATTATGACCACTGACATGGTGAAGTGAATTACATTGATCATATTGGTACTATGTGCTGTTCTGCTGGAAAATCTTGGATTTTGCCATCTGTGTTGATGAGACTTAGACTCCCTAATAAACATTGTCCCACAACAAGCACACTCCCTCATGCAAATGGAAATCCCTAATGTCACTGGCCTACACCCAAAGGAAAATGCACCCCACCACATGGCAAAAACATCAAACAATCAGGAACATCCTGGAACATGACAATGGCCCAACATGTTGATTTGACCTCCAAACTTCCTAAACCCTATTCTGATAAAATATCAACAGGATACAGTGGAACAAGTTGTATTGACAGAGACCCCACTGCACAAGCCAGAGTACCCAAAGGATCCACTGCCAACATCCTGGTTCCAGACCCCATAGGACACCCTGAGAGGTCCTCTTGTCCATGTCCAATGTTCAGAGCATTTTTGAGCACATAAGGAGGACCAACACAACATTAGGCAGGTGGTCATAGTGTTATGCCTGATCGGTGCAGGTAGCAGAAGTGGAGGAGAAAGTCACGTGACATGCACAACTAATTGCAAACAAGTCAGACTGGCTTATCACAGACCATTATCATTCATGAAAAATGCATGTATGAAACAAGGGCCATTTTCTGGGGCATTTTTCAATATCACATCTGTCTGAAATACTGAAAGAAAAAAGAAGGAGCTGCCTTAGTGAGATGTTAGATGAAGAATTGCAGGTGACAGACTGCACAATTTCTCAGTGCAGTAAGCAACTTAAACTTCCACTGTGCTCTAGTGTTCATAAAAGCAGCAACATACAATCAAATCACAACTGCTCACAGAAGGGTGGAAAAAGGCACATTTTTGCTAGGCTTCTTTATTAAAACAACAATATTTTTGTTTTGTTGCCCCGAGGATTCTGTGACCTGCCTTTGCCGTTACCACCGGTAACTACAGGTGTTGCCAAATCAACTGAGAGTGAAGTTATCTAGACTGCCACAGTAATATATTCTTGGAAATTCGAAAACAGCGTGCATCCATCATCTTTTGGCACAAATGGAACTGTCACAAATTTGAAGCCATCCAGCATTTGGGGCAGCACTTTGTTTGAAGCCTGCAGCAGCCTTTAGGTGTATCATTTTTCACTTTGAACAAAAGGAATAAAGTTTCTGTACTGTACATTAGGCTATTTCACTAGAGAAGAAATTTGCCTTGCAAATGGATATGAGCTATCTCTTACTGATGTGCTGTCTCTACGATTTATTTTTGCAACAAATCACTTGAGATCTGCAGAATTCTGCTGTGGTTACTATTTTCTAAGTTTGGTTTTACATCCCACTTGTGCATTCTTTGTTACATTTGTAAAAAAGGACATATTTACTGTACTTTTACTCAGTTATTTGATTACTCAACAGAAAGATGCCATGGCCTGTCTGTTTTGTTTAATCTGCAGATTTTTTAAATTATTTTTTTCTAATCTGCTCTTTACCAGAAAGCAAACTGATTGTATGAATCAGTATGAGACTATTCACATTTGCTGGCAACGAGGTTTTTCAAAATGAGTTACAACTTCATAAGTCAACACTACAGTGTGCGAGTTAAAGTTCATGTGCACTCACTGAGTGGAACTTACTCTTAGCTACATTACTCATTCTTATCCTCAATAGGATCACTTCCTCTACGGAGACCTACCCATCTATTAACACTTCTGTGAAAAAAGCCACACTTCTCAAAGGAAGAGGAGCCGTGTTGAATTAGGAGCGCTGACAATGCTCCTAATTTGCATCCCGCAAATGGGGTCTCTGTCATTCAGCCAAGAACAAAATGCAGAGTGTCAAGCCTGATCTGACCTAAACTCCCTTGCCAAGTGGAAAGCACACAATCGGGTGTACAAAAGACAGACACATTCGATTGTGACGCTATCTGTAAATACAAATTAATTTAAAACTTAATAAATTTCTTTTTTTGTCTGCTTTTGATGCTGCAATTTGTCTGGCAAAAGTGAAAGAGAATATATAAGCAAAGTATAATCTAGCAGTGCTCCATTCAGCACAGGCTTCACTCTTTAATAGGGCTGTCTGGCCTTCAGGCGCCAGCGACTACAAACTGGAATTTGCATCTACCTATTCACTCAGTCAGGATGAGCCTAATCAAGCCTCAGAGGGATACGACTTATAAAATGGCTGCTGTGTCTTTGCTCCTCAAACACCTCAACTCTGCAGTGATGACAGCAGAGTCAGAGATGAGTCAAGTGATTAATTTACTGTGTTCTGAATATCCAGTCCAGGGTTACATCCTTTAGTTAGTTCACCTCAGATAATAGAACTCAGTACTTTTTTTCATAAAATTAGCATTAACAGTGCCCGCGCAACATAAAAATGCAAACCATTTCAGATCTGACACAGACTGCTTTTTCTAATAGCAGACCAACAGGAAAAGATGCAAGTAACAAAACCAAAATGATCACACAGATGGTTATAAAGAGCCTAAATCTCTCAGAAATGTATTGACAAAAATTCCCCCAGTCCTCTCATTGGAAAGTAAGGAGACAAAAACACCACAATACCTCCCCCTCTCCTGAATCCCTCTCCAAATAAAAAGGCAAATAAAATCTATGTGATGGATTGATGAGCAATGAATTTGCCGGGAGCATCTGCAAGGGGTACAAGGGTGAGTTGCCAGTTGATGACACAGCGACACATTAAGACTGAAGCACTTGGACGATAAAATGCAATCACCGTGCCGCAGTCAGATTGCATCCATCCACCACAAGTTTTGTTGGAGGCAATTGACTTTTACACCCACTGATTTTTCTTCTCAATCTTTGAAGTGCATGGCAAAAGGGAAGGGTGGGAAGGAGCGGCACAAGACATTATTGGCCTCTCCTTACCTGCAGCCCCCGTTCACCTACTCGCAGCAAGGGGCTAATTATAATCTTTATCTCCTAACTGCCACTTCAAAGTGCCCCCATTGACAGCTGCCCATTGATATACAAGTCACTGATTGAAAAAGAGGCAGCTGATATTTTCACTGCCTTTTATGAAAAAGATATGACAGTATGCTGATGATATTATCCTTTTTCCTCATTCATGCGTATCCAGATTAAGAGGGAAGCAGTGTGGTGGCTGTCAGTGCTGGCTTTTGATAGCAGTTTTTCTATTTACCAATCAAAACACTGAAAAACATCTTCAGTAATGAGCTGTTCCTCCCTCCCAAGCATAAAGACCCCAGCTGTCACAGTGAGCAGTGCGTCCTACACTCGTGCCTGCCTACTGTATAGTGGGCTGATGTGTGGATGATAATGCCATCACAAGGATTAGTGTCTCTGCAGAGAGCAGTCTCACTGCTGTTGTCTCACACCCATCACTTCCACTCTCTGTCTGAAGTTAAAACAAAGCCTCACCACGGAACAGATGACTCAGATCTTATTTTCTTTGATATAAGACTTGACTCAGTGACACTGACAGAACCAGGTCTTGCTGTGCTCGATGGTTTTGTTTGAATGCATTCATTTGCAAACATACAGATTGCTACGTGCATCCATGATTGCTGCACTTGCGCTGAGAGAACACCACTATGTGTACAAAATGCACACGAGTTCATTCCTGTTTTGATTCGGGGGTTGGAGCACAGGCTCCTTTTCTTCCCTCTTTGTAGCTTTGATTTTCTAGAGATTATTTTCAGAATTCTTTTCTTGGATTCCACTTCCTAGCAATATTTTACCCCAAAGGGATGCAACATTATCAGATGGCTGTCTTTTCAGAGAAGGTGCAGGGAATTGAGTTAGACTTTTCAAAGGCAAAAGTGCCTTTGTTACAGCAAATTCTCTTTGAGATCATAATTCAGATATACTCCAAATTAGAAATGGTATTTTCATATAGCTGAGCAAGAGCAGCAATTGGAAAGCCAATAGAGACCATTTTTTGAAGGTTTTATTCATCCTACTGCTCTCATCAACTTCTCTTGCTCCATCTCTCCTCCTCCTCCCTCTGATGGCTGATTAGTCTTTTTTATCTAGTCCTGTTAGTTGGCTGGAATAGCCACAGTGGATAGCAGTCTGGCCCTATTCCTCCGTTCCCCAGACTGCTGCCCTACCTGTTCCTCTTCTGCCTTGTCATGCCTTATTAATGTCTCTTCCTCTGACACAACGTCTTGTGCACAGATTAGATGTAATTAACCTTTTGAAAGAGGTATGCTGACCAGCCATTAACTGTTTACGCCGCTGCCGGAGCATTCGTCTCTGCTATGCATCCTGATTCACCATCCTTCATGTGTCACACACGTTTTCTCCCTAATTTTCTCATTCTCTAACTGCTTTAGCTGCCACGTTAACGTTCTTCCTCCATCTTTCTCTGTCACTCTCCCAGACATTACTCTCCCCTGTTCTTCCCTCTCTCCCTCTCGCACCTGTCTGTCTCTGTGCTTCTACCTCGGCATGAATTTTTTATGCGTCCCTCAAATGTCAGACTCGAGATGCGAGGTAGACAAACATGGCCAAAACGAGCCCAGATCTCGTGGAGAACGCAAGATGATAGCGAGCTGAGGGACGATTTCCAGCTTGAGGATGAGTGTGCGGGAAAAAAAAGAGTAATTGCTGAAATTGCTGCTTGACCTCTGAAGGATGAAAATGGGAACTGAACATAAACTCTGAACTCGCAGCTTGACCTTGCGGCTGCGGAGCTGGAGTCTCTCGGTGCGAGCGTGAGAGACAGGGACGGAGATAATGCAGTATTGGACATCCTAATGATGGCTATTTTATTCATAATAGCGGTGTATATCACTTGTGGCCACAGTGACACATTTCGCATTTTGGCAGAGCGAGTAGAGGTTGAGGCGTCAGGGAGGGGATGACTTATGGGTGGCTGTGACAGGAGCTAATCATACTAGTCTCATACAACAACATGTGCGATGATAAAATAGAGGACAAGAAGAGCAACACACACACACACACACACACACTCACACACAGAGTGCACACAGTACACACAGTCTTCGCTCTTGTAGATACCGAAAGAACTGACCTTGAGAATGGACTCTATTAATTAAACAGACTCTTAGGCGGCTTTGTCGATTCTACTTCACATGGGGTGTCACTCCTTAATTAAAATAATAAGGCAATTAATAACAACATGGTTGAGGTCACTGCCCATACGATGGTGGACTGCCACTTAACAACGTCTGAGAGCCTTGTGTTTTGCACGCATGCATATGTGTTGGCGAGGGGTCATGGATAAAAAATTTAAAAAACCCTTTCAGATTAGACATATCTCTATTCTTCATGCGCCCTATCTCGCTTCCAAGTAGCCACTCATCCACCCACCGCGACCACCGTTGCCACCGCCGCATCCACCCCCTTTTCTTCAAGCATCCCATTTCAACCCTTGTAGCTGAAAGACAGAGTGCCCTTGCGAGGTAATTATATTAGGTTTGGTGATAGGCGATCATAAAACTTAAAGCACTCTAATACCTGGGAATTGGCTTTGGTCTGGCTGTGAGTCATGCTTTTGTGTTTGATGTTGTATCAGGCCTGCGTCCCCCGCCCCCCTCTGCTTGCCTCCTGTAAATTGCGGCGTCATGCAAAACAAATAGACAAGCAAAACAAATAGTCTTAAATCAACACGTTTAGGGTTGTAGCGTGTGCCGCCTTGCTTATTTCCAGGTGTAGTCCCCGGATGGCTGGTCAGGGTGATAATAGTGAACTTTATGGCAACATAAAGCCTCCTCGCCTGTCTGCCACCACCTTTTTCTATTGTCCTCCTGAACTTTCCTCCCTTCTTCTCCCACCTTCCTCACCCGCGTCTCCCCCCTGGGCCAAGCAGGTCATAACGGCAGAGAGAAATCCCTCTCCCCGGCCATAGGAGGAGGATCAATAACGGCTCAAATTATCCTTCAGCTATAATTAAAGAATACCACAACAACCCTACTTACACCCTGTCCCTCACCCTCCTCTCAGTATACCCGGTGGATGCCTTCCCCGTGTCCCATACCAGCCTCCTCTAACCCTCCGCACTACTAATGCCTTCCCTGGCTGCCTTCCTCCACACACACACACACACACACACACACTGACACACCTCCAGCTAAGTGGTCCATGGCGGCCTGTGCTCACCAAGGGTGATGGTTGAGTAATGACTATGGATTACTTCATTATCCCTCCCCTAACAGGCTAGTGGGGTGCTTACACGAGGCTGCCTTTAACAAGCTGAATGGAGGGAGGGCGCTGGCAAAGGCAGGAAACAATCCCAGCACTCGTGTCCCCGTTGCTGTCATGAATGTGAAACAACAATGCTCGCCTATATGTTCCAACCCACAAAACCCCTTTGTCCGACTGTTAAACATTTATTCTATTGCTTTCATGCCTTTGGCTGCTAATTTCAAGGTAGCAACACAGGGAAGAGCTGCTCATGAAATGTTATTGCCTGCCATAATAATCCCTTATCTATTCGGACCTTCTTCAAAGGTCCAATAGTTGAAATGACAGAAATGTGATGTTGATCGATAGCTTATCATTCGTGGGCAGACAGCAGTCGCTTCACCTTCCAATCAGGCAAAAGAAGAGGGAATGACTGATTTGCCGTCTGCTTCAAATGACTTTCTGTTTGTAGTTTCTGATTAAAATGGTGATAATCAAGGAATCAAATTGGAAAAGCATTTGATTTTTTCTAGCTAATATTTTTTGATGTCATGCTTTCTTCTAATTAGATGAGATAGATGCTTCATGTTTTCATGTGAACTTGTCCTAATCTGCCTAATGATCAGTTAATTAATTACAAGAAGCAGACACCTAAATAATAGTACAGCTAGATACAGTATATAATTTGTGTGATTGTTTATTTCATTACTCATTTGTTATGCCAGATATTAACCAGAGTCCAATACTGTTTACAGTATGAAAAGCTATTGATTAAATTAAATTCATTCTATAACAGAAATGACACTCATTTAAAAAAAAAAAAACAACAAAATCTACATTTTTAAATGTACCTTAGATGTGACAAAGAAGCAGCTAAAGTGCTGAGACCTTTCCAGTCTCTGAGATCAGGTCAGCAGGATGGTATTGGAAATGCTATATGCAGGAGGATTTTATGTTTTGCCCTTGGCCTACCTCTATGGTGACCTTCGTTCCATCTCTGAACTTTTTTCTGTGGGAGGTTGCTTTCCTCACCAAGAGAAGAAACCATTTGATTTCTTTTTCTAATCTGACTTCTAAGGATAGCTGAGTTTTTACTAGATTCGCACAAGAGAGAAAACAAATCAGAGGGGAAGGAGGCCACCTTGTGCAGGTAAATGTGACACTTTAAACTGTCCAGTATACGCTCAGTAAATAAAGGGGAAAAAGAGAAGCATTTCTTCTTTGACATTCTTACCATTACCATTAACCCACTGCAGTCTGCTGTAATTACGGCCCAAACGGATGGAATCCCAGAGATTTCTTTTTAAGATTACAGTGTTAAATTATGTGGTAAACAGGCCACCAACGAAGAAAGCTCCCAGTCCTCTTTTGAGGAAAAGTGGTGGGCATGAAATTGGGAAGCAGCACAAGATGGCAAAAGAGTCATAAATCTGTGTGAATTTTGCGCTCCAGGTTTTGTTTTTTTTTACACTGTTACTTCTTTGACATTCCATTAAGCACAAAGATATTTAGGGTGTCCAGTTTGATAGCTGTGTAATTTATTTACTGAAGCTGCCCATCAGGGTGGTAATCAAACAGTCAAAATGCTTTAAGAGAAAACTTTGTGCCACAAATTAAAAGGCAAATTGTTTTCAATCAAGCTAAGTCTTTTACATTCATGTAATTATTGTAAACATCGGAAAATGAAGTTTGTCTTTTTTTGTTTTGGCATCTGCCTTCTTCCACAGTTTCAGTTATCTGCACTACACTGCCCTATCTGCATTCTTTATTATTAAGTATACCCCTGTGAAATATCACCAAAATGTCAATATGAAATCACTATCAGTAACTGCATTATTTTGAAGTTGCCAAACAAAGGATTTCCTCTTATGAACAATTAAGAACAAATACTTTACAAAGCCCATGTTGAAAATGCACCAAAGGACTGAAACCAAACTGAGGAACAAGGTCATAAAATGTCCCGTGAAAACACCACAACTTTCTCAGTTCGGCCCAAGAGGCTGTGTATATCTACATGTCAACATTATGGATCCACATGCAGAAGAACTGCCAGAGGGTTTGAAAAATCTCAGTGTGAGACTTAACAAAGATTAAAAGGGATATAGGAAGCTCTGTGACCAACTGAGAATCAGTCAATACACAGTTGGAGCAGTAATCAGGAGACATAGAACAAGCCATAGCATTACTATTCCGAGCTGCAGTGTCATCTTCCTAAAATTATGCCATGGACAGTGCACTCCTTGCACAGTAGAGCTCTAAAGAAAACAAGGGCAGGTACTTCAGTTTTGGCAGACGGTTCTGTCAATTGAAATTTGAATTTCTGTTGGAACTCAGACAATGTGAAGGACATTGCAGAACATAAACCTCTATGGACTGTGTCCAGGGGAAAAAAAAAACCCTTGTACATTCCTCGGCACAAAACTACAAGATCAAACTTTGCTAAATAACTTGAGAAGAAGCTTGATGAATATCGATATCACATTCTTTTGTCGGATGAGGCCAAGATAAATTTATTCTGCTCTGATGGGGTCCAGCATGTTTAGTGTGAACCAAATGACTACCATAGTGAATAAATAGTCCTGGCAGTGAAGCACAAAGCTGGGAATGTGGTGATATGAAGCAGCCTGAGTTTAAAAGGCGTTGGAGAGATGACATAGATGACCTCGTGAATGTCTGTCAGTACTGGCTAATGATTCCCAGTCTACATAAAGGGAATATTCCAGTTTGATAGTGACACACAAGAATTTTTAAAGAAGGAAAAAATCGTAATTATGAGCTGACAAGGTATGTCACCTGAGCTGCATCCAATAAAACATCTTTGGGTACAGCAGCACAAACCCTCCAGCAAAGAGGAGCTGAAAAAAAAGTACTCTCTGAAGAATGACAGAACATCTTTCTAGAAATTTGAGCAACGATTGCATCCTCCATGCTTAGAAGGCTCAAATCTTAGATCAAAAATAAACGTGGAGTCAAAAACTATTTTTAATTTGCCATATTTGTGACATTGTGCAGGGATGTATTCGATTCTGGTTTATACTAGTACTGTGTAGTGAACTCTTGACATTGCCCTTTTTTAAAGAGATCTTTTCTAGCAATAATGGAGACCTTTTTATATCAAGTGATTGTACTATGTGGAATATCCAGCACATTTGTAACAGAAAATCTGTATAGCAGAGAGTAAAGAGATTTCTCTTGTTAACACGCATCACCATCTTCCACAGATATATGGTATGTTTCTCTGATGTACTATTCTAGGTTCCACACTCTTTGCACTTGACAGTTTTCTCTCTTTCTGTCTTCCTTTGTTTCTGGTGTCAAGGCATACCTTCATCTGTCTTGTGCATCTCGTCACACTCGTGTTCTTTTTACAGTGGCAAGAAATAGTATGTGAAACTTTTGGAATTTTAATGATTTTCTGCATTAATTAGTCATAAAATGTAATCTGATCTTCATCTATGTCAAGGGTATTAAAAAGGTGCCTTTAATAATAACACGGAAAATTCTGATCTTTCATGTCTTAATTGAACACAATCATTCAAAATTGAAAATGTTAGTGGTAAAAGTAAGTGAATCCTTGGAATTAATAACTGGTTGACACCCCCTTGGCAGCAGTAATCTCAACTAGGCACTTTCTGTAGCTGTGGATCAGACCTGCACATCGCTTTAGGAGGAATTTTCGCCCATTCTTCCTGGCAGAACTGTGTTAGCTCTGTCATATTCTTTGGATGTCTCATGTGTATGACTCTCTTCTAGTCCTATTGGGTCGAGGTCTGGGCTCTGATTTGGCTGCTCCAAAAGGTGGATTTTGTTTTTCTGAACCATTCTGCTGTGGACTTGCTCCGGTGTTTTGGGTCATTGTCCTGTTGTCTCACCCAACTCCTACAGAGTTTCAGCTGACGTACAGACATTCTCACGTTATCCTAAATAATTTTTTGATACACTTGGAAATTCATCTTCTCCTCAGTGGTTGCAAGCTGGCCAGGCCCTGATGCAGCAAAGCAGGCCCAAATCATGATGTTTCCTCCACCATACTTTAGGGCTGGGATGATGTTTTCATGATGATATGTACTGTGTGTTCTGTGTGTTCTTTCCAAATAGTTCAATCTTAGTTTCATCAGTCCACAAAGCTTTTGCCAGTACCACTGTGGAGTGTCAGTGTGCTCCTTCGCAAACTTCTGGTGAGCAGCAATGTCCCTTTTCATAAGTAGTTGCTTCCTCCGTGGTGTCCTGCCATAGACACCCTGTTTGTTCAATGTTTTATGTACAGTAGACTCATGAACACAGATGTTAGCCTTCGAGTCTTTGGCTGCCACTCGGGGTGGTTTCTTTACCTCATTGATGAGTCTTCATTGTGTTCTTGGGGTCACTTTGACTGAGCGCCCACTTCTTAGTAGAGTATCCCCAGTCCTAAAGTATCTTCATTTGTAGATTTGTTAGTCGACTGGTGAACTTCTGAAGTCTTTGAAATCACTTTGTAACCCTTTCCAGCTTTACGTAAATCAACAATTCTTAATCGTAGATCCTCTGAAAGCTCTTTTTGGCAAGGTAAACTTCTTGTGCGAAGTAAACTCAAAAAGCTTGAGTGGTTTTTATCGGTCAAAGTAGCTCTAGTTCACACACACCTCCAGACTCATTGTCTTAACCAGACTCCAGGTATGCTAACACTTGACTCCAATTAGCTTTTTTAAGGTCATTAACACAAGGGTTCACATACTTTTTCCACAAGCACTATGATGTTTTTATGGTTGTTCTCAGTAAAGACAGGAAAGATCTGATTTTTTGTGTTATTATTTCAGGCACATTATATTTGTCAATACCCTTGATTTAGATGAAGATTATCACATTTTATGACAAATCCAGAAAACAATGAAATTCCAGAAGGTTCACATACTTTTTCTTGCCACTGTACATCTTGATGAAGTGTTCTTGGATAGATACAATCCGTGCGTGGCAGTTCTGTAATAAATGCCCACTTTGCAATGCTTATGATCCACATTTGTTGCTGATTGTACCACAGATGCAGTAATGTTTCACTCAGTTCCGTCATAATAGCATGTTAAGCAGCTGTCCTCAAATGACTACATCTCACCCTGTCATGCAGATTTAGATCGATCTTGGATCACTGATGATCTTGCAAACGGTTCCTCTATTCTTCTTGGTTGTCTATTTGTCCTCATTGGAATAGTTATTGCCTCATGTTTCTTAAAAATAGCACATAACTCAGTAACTGTAATGTATAAATTTTCTACAATCGTTGGCGAGGAAAACGTATTTCTTTCAGAGTGCTACAAAATATTTGCTACATCATAAACACGCAAACACAAACATAAAACACTGTTGTTACAGGAGGTGTTCAATCACAAACAGCGGGTTTATGTGGCGTAATAGGTAGAGGGTTGCTTTTTTATAAACTGTGGTTGGGGTAAGGACTGGGTGAAGGACAGGACATTGGCGAGCAAGGTGAAGGCAGAGGAGAAAGAATGGCTCTGAGGTTAGAAAATCATCCCACCCCTGAGAGGGCAAGAGGGTGAGAAGATAGGACCGAGCAATGGAGCAAGTGTTTACGAGTGCAGGTTTGAATCATAAACTGGTGCTATCGAGCCACTGGTTTGTTTGTAGGCCAGTGTTTTGAATTGTCTTTGAGCAGCCGCTGGGAGACACTGGAGTGTGAAAAGAAGGGTAGTAAAGGAGAAAACTAAAGGGCGAGCTGCTGCAGCAGATTGGAACTGTGAGGTTTAGCAGCAAAGTGAAGAAAGCAAACAGTCTAAATAGTCAGAGTAATATCTTAATATCTATGTGACAGATTGGCATCACATTTGAATACAGACATTCATAGATCTTCCATGGTGTCTCTCATTCATATTATGTTAGAATTGCTGCTTGTTCAAAGTTTTGGTCAACAATTATATAACTGCGAAAGTAACAAAATTTCCAAAGCTTCAGCTAGAGTTGCAGTGAGTGAAATATTAGCTGTCAACTATTAAATTAATCGCCACCCATTTTGAGAGCCAATTAATCAGTTTGAGAAATTATTTAAGGAGAAAAAAAATTCTCTGATTCCAGCTTTTTAAATGTGAATATTGTCTGGCTGCTTTTCTCATCCTTTAGATTAAAGTGAACATCTTCAGATTGTGAAGAAAAAGATTTTTTTTACCATTTTCTGACATTAAAAGGCCAAACAACTAATCGCCTAATCAAGAAAGTAACTGACAGACTGACAATGGTAAGAAATCTGAGTTGCATCCATAGCCTCACCTGTATATTTTGATCAGTGCTAATTCATACGTGAGTTTCTGGTTTATAAATAGCCTTCACGTCAACAATTCATTTTTCTGAAAGCGCACATATGTCCAATTAAATAAACCCACATGTGCTGTATGTGATGTTGTATTGTCAGTATTAACACAAGAACCTTTCCTGTCCCATCACGCATGATGTGCAAGCAGCATGAACAAAGATGCATAAACATGTTATATTTGCAAAATGTCAGCATGCTAGCATTATTACGTGTTGGCCTTTTGTTCAAAGCGCTGCTGTGCTTATGTACATCCTGAAAGAGTCTTGTTTTCTTCTCAGTTAATCCCTTTTTCATGCGATGGTATTTTTCATCCACCACCTGCATGTCCGCATTACAAAAGAACACAGGGAAATATATTTACATGTGCAGTTACTTTAGTATGCTAATGATATGGATTGTGTTTTTTTCCAATTCCCTTCCACCTAAAAACTCTTAAAATCACCTTAAAAACAGTCCAGTCTGGTCATCAACTCGCACACAAGCCCTAAAATGAGTAAGTGAATTTGTGCAGACCTGAAGATATGCATGTGATTGGGGTCTAATGTGTTTACCAGTAGATGTGCTCCTCTGCTGCTAATATCAAAATTGCTCTGAGTACTCCATCCAATTACACCGTGACTGACGACTGAGGTGTGGCATTTATCCGACTCATCTGTATCTTAGCCATTCCCTGCACGGAATTAGAGAAGAGAGGGGCATTACCACAAATGCATCAAGGGACTCTATGCAGGCGTTTTTTCAGCAACATTTTATGTTGCTCGAAGAGATTTTGTGCTCTTATGTGTGTGTCTGTATCCACTTAAGCTGCAACAAGTTTAAATAGGTTTAAAGTGTAACATTAAAAAGACTGAACAACATCAGAACTGTTATTGTACAGCCTTTTGCTGAGCTGTTGAAATACTTTGACTGTATGGGGAAGACATTGTTGTTGCACCTGTAAGCAGGCAGCAGAGGTAGACATAAAGCCAAATGATCAACCGTGTGAATGGGAAAACCGGCATGGCGCCACACTCGACACCAACACTATTGTGTTGCAAGTCACACCTCTGCTTCAGGAACTCTGGCACGTTACATGAAAGCACACACCGGTGCAGAATAATAACTTGTTTCATTCAGTCTGAATGAGCCAAGGCGAGCAATGTCAACGTAGTGATGAGGTCTTAGTGGCAAATACTTCGCAACCTGCATGTGAAAGAAGCTTGTAAAGCCCACTCTGAGGCAACCTCCATCATTATTATTTTTTAATGAATCAAGCGTCTCATTGATGAACTGCATCACAGTGAGCAGAACGTAGTTGGGTAGAGACAAAGAACATGAAACACAAGGTTTGTGTCCAGAGTCCTGTCTATGGCAAGATAGATGGCAGCATTTTATTAAATGTTAATAAGCCTCATAGCCGTAAGCAGTGGTCATAGATTCTATATAAAAGATGAATGAAGCCACAGTGATGTCGCCCATTGGTTTGTGGACAACCAGTCTGAAGCCTCGAGTTTGGAATTCAGCCATTGCCATTTTGTTTTTGAAACCAGATATGAAAGGCATGGAGCAGGTCCAACTGGAACTTAAAAAGTTCAGAGTCGGAACTTAAAAAGTTCAGAGTCGTATTTTGCTTTATCATTTATTTTACTCTAAACAGGACCGTAACTTACAGAATTAGCACTGTGCTGTATCAATGAAGACTTTAAACAGTGATTGAAACAATGAACTCATTTTGAAAATGTCTACTGAGGTAGTGAATTAAGTGCAAAGAAAGGGCATTTTCTCATAGACTTCTTAATAATCTGACTTCTTTTTGCAGCCACAGCAGTCGCCCCCAACTGTCCAATAGAAAGAATGCAGGTTTAGGGCGCTTCTTTCCTGGCTTTACTTTTCAGAACAAGTGGCTATGACCACCTATCCAGGGTTAACACTGACTGCATTTAGTGCAATCTTTTCCTGACTTTAACCGAGTGCAATAAGCGTGTAAACACATTCATAAAAATATAATAATGCCGTAGTCATTATGAAAGGATGTTGGAATACAAAATTATATTTTGACAGAAAAAAATGTTGCCAGTGAAGTAGTGGGTGGTTAGTGATGAGTTCCATATTAGTCTATTTATGACTCTCTAAATATAATGATGTGTCCTCTTTATTTGATAGAAAATGTAATTCAGTCACAGTTACATGTCCTTCTAAATGTACAGCATTTGCATATGAATGTAATTTCCAAAAGACAGGGTTGACAGAGTTCTAGGATTCACTTGTTGCCAATTTTGCTCACTTCCCTCTGAGCATACACTGATGTCTGAGTAGATGAGATTGGAATCCAATATCCAATCGTCTCGCAGCCAATTTGAGTAGATGTTTATGTGCACAAGCATATGTCTGCACAGGTTCATGTTGTAAAAGTATGCATGAATGATTTTTGTTTTTTAGTTCTCTCTACGGCATTGGGTTTTGATGTTGATGCTTTTCAGCTTTTATCTCCTCTCTCATAAAAAGCTTTAAACTCGCTCAGTGTAGTCGCTGTTTAAGCCCTTCTTCCTCCCAGCCCTCTCAGATTCCCTTTCTTTACCCTTCTCCGTGAACGTGCTTGAGTATGATTGTCTGTGCTGGTTAAATGATTTACTCTCCAGCAATGAGGTCTCTCAAGATTGGCAATCCTCCCTGCATGACCATGCGTCCACTCCATCCAATGTCTCTCTTTCCAGAGACTGACAAACTGCTGTACAAGCATTTTGCTTTATTTGCACAAAGCATTTTTACTGCCTACAAAATCACTGCAAATATATTTTCATGTTCGTCGTCAATCTTGTCTGAATAGGGGATTAAAGTCTCCAGTGCCACTGTACCCAGTGGATAGAATACATAGGCGTTGGCTTCGATAACACATTCATTGGTTACTAGAGATAATCTTTGACCCGTTTGTCCTTCGCTTCGTTGTCCTTAATGCATTCTCTCTGATGTGATCACAATAAAGTTGGGGTGATACAGTACACGTTCCCATTGTGTTTTATGATGGCATTGATCGCCTGCAAAGTGGTTCATTCTCCACAGGTGACTGGGGCTCGGTCAAATAGAGCCCCTGCCTCGCTTTAGTGCAGACTGTCTGCAGCCATGTGTGAGCATGAGCGAGTACACGTGTGCACACGTTGGTTATGTGCTCGTTTCCATGAATTTAAAAAACCCTCCTATGGCCGAGATCACTTTGGCTTGACCCCAGGTATATGGTGTATATAGTACTAATGATTTCCTGTTAAGGCTCGCGGTATGCGGGATGCAACCTTCCTGTAATGTGCTGTGTGATGATTTTCCGGAGACGGTTGGTAGAGGGCGAGGGGATGCGGTGGAAATACAAAATACATATCCACCTGCATCCCATAGACCGACACTACATCCTCTGAATACACCCATTAGTTTGCCTTAGGTTTGGAATAAATGTGAGCTAAATACTGGTCAGATTAATGTATAGTTTCAGTCATCTTACTTGGGGTATTTTCCTGCAGCAGTCACCATGTGTAATATTACATTCTCACAGTATTAAATATAGGAATTGTTTTTATTAGCTCTGGCTTAAATCTAACCCTTTTCTCATTATGCAGGGAATATTACCCAACAATAACAACAATTCATTGCACGGATGCTGAAGGTGGATGCCTGAATGTTCCTCAGAGAATGTGCTCGCCAGCATGGAAACACAATATCCAGCTAGCAAGCTCCCATCTAATGACAAACATCTGCCATTTGATTCCTGTCACCTGTTGTTTATCAGCCGCACAACGACTGCAGTGAGAAGAAGTTCACTTCATACGCCAGTGAGCACCACCATAGCCCTCTCTCCTCTAATAAATAGTCTCGTTGCCATTAATTACTGTTACAAATCTTATCATTGTTCATCATGACAAAAGAACAAGTGCCTCCAAGATATTTACGTGATTGATAGTGTACAGTCAGCACCGGTTATAAACAATCGTCTCGAGATGAAGCGACTTTGAACACAACACACAAACACGGCTTCCAACGTTGTGAAGGAGGATGTAGGTGCCAAGAAAAAGTTGTCACATATTAGTTATTTTTTTTGCTAAATTGTTGCCACGCATGCCGTCTAAGGCCAATAAGTTGCCGTCACTGAAGCAGATAATTGCAACATAAATGTATCAAGGTGCAGAGATGCCCACTCAGGTATGAAACAGCATTAGAGTAGTGCAGTTTTATTAACTCCTCCAATCCATCTCTCTTTCTGTCTCTGTGCTTTCCCTGTGCTTAAATCTCTTTCTGCCTGTCTCTCTCTATCCTGCCACTAGAACTGTTAGTGCATCTCTTCTTCTATCCTCTCCCATCACTGTCCCACCCCTCTTTTATGATTGGACAATAGAGATTAAGTTTGTATGTGATTTCTGAGTGAGAGAAAAAAGAGACAGAGGCAACCAGACAGAGCTCTCTAGCTGTTACTGATCTTCAAAGCCTTATTTATGATTCATTGACCCCCTGTGTAGTGCTGATACATTATATATCTTTCCTTTCCAATGAAGAAACTGCATTATTAACTTTGGCATCGTATACAAAATGCTAACAATTGCCTGCAAATTTTCTTTTGTCCTTTAATGCACAAAACCATCGTTCATTTTGTCCACTAAAGCTAACGCAGCACTTTACAGAATGTCATTAAAATGCCATCCTTTGGTATGAAGACAAAAAACTCTCAATAAAATATTCTGCAGGGGTTCACATGCGCAACTTTGGTTTGAAACTTCTCCGAATTGAAATGCAGATGAGAGATCACTGCCCCAGCCTATTTCTAATTTTGTAATGACCCGAAATTGCCATCTAAGCCCCGTCATCTGTGCGGATATGGCAGCACGATTTTGCATCTTGGCTAAAAATTACATTTGCTTACATCTCCGTCCTGCTTTCAAGCGTGACACACAGACAGACACACAAGCAGGCACCAGCACACACATATATATTTTCCCTCTTCAGTGCAAATCCAGGGCCAATTATGCACTTCATGATCTGTGGTCAAAGGCGCTTCTCAGACAATCACCCTAATGAGTTGGGCCTCCTCCAAATACAGAAAGCTCCATCACTTGTGTTGTCCACTTGTGAATTTGTGTGTGTGTGTGTGTGTTACTGCAGTTCCACAGACATACAACTCAAAAAGCAGTCACTTGCCAGAAATAAATATTTTTAAATCATCATGAATTTTGGACACTAAATGAGGTTTTACCTTTGCATATATTGAATATTTGCATTATAGTAAGGATGCACACAAACATTAACTGATCAGTTAGTTATATATAGATCTAGCCCTAACTCAATTGAACATCCTACTTTGGTATTACTGCAAAGGCACCTCCACAGAGACACCATTAAATGATTCAGTGTCGTTTCGACCACAACAGGGTACCAACAACCATTTCTGTGTTCCACAATATTCCTCCTTAAAGACTAAAGAAACTAAAAAGTGCTTCAACTTAATGCTAAATCACTCTTCCAGCTCACTAATGTACTCATTCTCTCTCCGTATAACCATTATGTAGGGCTTTGAGACGAGTAACAGAGACGATGTTTGTTTAATGAATATTTCATTTTTCAGTTAAATGGAGAGGCCATCAAGAGGGCATCGACAAAAAGCTGTAAAATACGAGGAGATGTGCGTTCTTCTCTTCCAGATCAGAATCAGGTGTACAAAGAGGCAAACATCACAGCACAGTGGAACAGTGTTTTTATTTAAATGCCGGTTTTGTGTTTGGAAATGACTGTGACTACTTGTGTGGCTGTTTTCTGTATTTTCTTCGTATGTCATGCACACACTGCAAGGTCAGACCATGACGGTCTCAGTTTACTCATGACTCACTGTGCGCTGGCGAAGCTCCGTAGATGCTTCCATGGGTTAGAAGCAGTTGGGTCTACATCACTGGAAATAGATTAAAATTAGAATTGACCATCTGTTAAACCCTTCCTATAGATGCGATTGTCCAATTACAGCTTAGCAATCGTAAGTACTCGGGACTGGCTGGTTAAGCTGTGGATTTCTCTGCAAGCTGAAACAGTCTGCAGAGCAACACTTGGTTTTTAAGGAGTTTGGAGGTTTGGTCTTTTTTTTTTTGTCTTTCCACAACCACAAGTAAATGAGAAAAGTGTAAGAACTGGATTCAACACTGGGTTTAATCCATAGACTGTCTGAAAAGATGGATGTACCGACAGTGATGCCAACTATTGGTTTGTGGATTAAGTTGAAGCCTCAAGTTTGGAATTTGGCCATCTTGGTCTTTTTGAAAGAAGACAAAACAAGGGGTGGACTAAGATTTCGAAGATGCTACGCACGGTGATACACAGCCTACCAGTTACAAGGTAGCCCTGATCTAACGATACTTTACTTTGTCCTCTGTTTTACTCTAAATGGAACCGTAATTCAAACAATGAACACCATGCTGTATTGAAGGAGACTTGAATCGACTGAGATCATGAAATCATTCTATACATTCTATGAAATCAGATTTCTTTTTGAATCTACTGGAGGCGCTCCCTGCTGGACATTAGAAGAAATGCAGGTTTAAGGGACTTTTTCAGAACCACTGGCTACGTTCCATCTGAAGACGGCTTAGGATGATATATCAGACTGTAGAGCAACATTTGTGTTTGCCAAACACTTTGCATTTCTGAAAGTCTTTCTCTGATGTTAAATTTGAAACATACTTCTTAAGAATAGGCTGTGAACCAACCTGTGGCTTGCTTGTTAAAAAAGCTAAAGTCTGTATTTTATCATATGGCTTTGTTGCTAATGACAGTTGTCCTTTCAGTCATTGTTTCAAGCATGAGCAGTTACATGATTAAATCAGCCAGGCCATTTTAAACTGCATATGTGCGGTCCAAGAATGGGAAGCTTGACAGACATAATAACAGTAAGTCAGGGGTGTGGAGCCTAGTCAATGGTCACTTAGATCAGAGCACAAAATAGAGTTTTATTTCACATTGCTTGTCACCACAATCTAAGTTGCTCCCACATAAGTAGTGTGGCTGCCATCTCATTGCATCCTAATTGGATGTTATTGGGCTAAAATGTCCTATAAATGTCAGCTATCTCCTATAACTTCTGCAATGCTACTATAAGCATAAACTCCTGTTGGTCAAAAACTTGCAATAAATTTGCTGGGAGCCTTGAAATCCAGAGTCAAGATATTCGTTATTGTGCCGTAAGTACTGACAAAGTTTTGGCCATCTGCTCTGCTGAAATATTTAGTCATGCTCTGTTGCAGCATCCCTCTCCCGGGTTCTGTTACCATGTGGAAAGACCAAGGGGTGATGTGGTGGCAGTTTGAGAGGGAAAAGGGCACTGTCACATCTGTGCAGAACGACATGCTGATGTAACACGCTGGTGTGCAGGGGGAGAAATAGCAGGGTTAAAGTTATCGAATACCCCTCTTTGGCTAAACAACCCCCACTGAGGTGCCCTGAGGCCAGGCACTGCACCCCCACTGCTGCTCCACTGCGAGTGTTAGCATTGTGTCAGCCAGGTGTGAATGTGTACGGCTTAACTTTAAAGCAGGGGCCTGATGGCAGAGCTTGTGTGTTTAGTCGACCTGACTTAATAAATGTGAGCATAAAACAGAATTTTAAAACACACACATCTACACGTACCCCAGATTTCTGGCAGCCAGCTGTGCATTACATATTTAACAAATCCCCCCACTGTCATGTACTATATGATACCATGTCATGCTGAGTAGAAATCTGTGTTAGCGGTAAGGTAATGCATCACTGCAATCACACTACAGTTGGAATACGTTACTGTTCTTAAATTCAGTGATGACAGTACAGTAACTGATCAGTGAGGCCTTTTAATGCCACAAATATTTTTCTGTAAACTGCTCTTTGGGCCCAGTTTCACCAACTTTGCTGTTGGCTTTGTGGCCATATTTTATTTAAGAGTATAAAATAAACATTTTCTACCTGTGTTCCTTATTTTCAGTAGGGATTTGTGCTGCTATGGGGCATAAGTCATTTCATGTACATGCTGCAGTGCCGGCTGTATTTATGCACAAGTGAGTCTTTCCACTCAGGCATTTGTGTGTGTTTGCCTGTGTGTGCGAAAGTATGAAATAAATCTAAGAATCAACCTGATGGTGTTACTTGAACTTGATGTCAAGTTGGTTTTTTTTTAGGAAACATTCACAGAAGAAAACCCAATTATTCCACGCTCTTGAATCTCTAAAGTAACTGCTGCGGCTCGACTCCATATCACATAACTATACAGTTTCCTACAGTCTCAGACGCCACTGATAAATGGTGTGCAAGTATGCTAACTCAGCTTTGCAAAATTGCCTATGATTGGTAATTAGCAACAAGTGTGTGTGTGTGTGTGCGTGTCTCTGTGTGTGTATCACAGTGATCATTTTGAAAGTATAATTATAGATCCTGGAAGCTGTACTTAGCAATTTGTGCTTCCACTTGATTATCATGTTCAATATTCAGTAAGGGCCAGTTGCAAAAAGGTGAGCAGGAGCAGCCCATTATTTTCCAAAGCAATTACCTCCAGCTTCTACTGGGGAAACCCCAGTCACTCCAAGGCCAGATGGGAGTCCTTTCAGCACATACTGGATCTGCCCTGTGGTCTTTCCCCAGCTGCTAAATGACACATCCAAGGGGGCAGACTTATCAGCGAAGCTCCTCCCTTGGCTCCTCTTGATGTGAAAATCCTGGTCTGTGTAAATACCAGGAGTCTGAAATCTTTTTAATAAATCAAACTAGACACCAGGACCAACACGTTTCCTTTTGGTTGATGTGCTTATTACCATGTATTATACATAGAGAAGATGTTGTAGATGTCTAAAACCTGCTTTTACTTCTCCAGTTAGTGCAACTACACAATCACACACTTTCAGAAATGTTCTCTAACTGGTACTGCAGTGAAATGCAATCAGGAGAATGGCGTCTTTCACAGACAGCAACCAAGAAACATCTGAATATAAATGTTGCAAACTGAATTAAGGTAGTCAAGTACACTGCTGTACCACAATGGTGTGCAAACAAAGTTTTTGCCTGGGCGTATAGGAGAATAGGATAATCGCTTGACCTCGGTAAATCCAGAGGAATAATAAACCCTTTCACCTATTATTCGTGAGAGATTTGTGTGCCTTGTAAACACTTAAAATGCCGTAAAATGCGACTCTTGTCTGGTGTGCCTGTCTGATGTGTCTGGAGGCAAATGCATCACATCCGTGCCAAACAGCTGATGTAACAGCCCCAATAAATTTGGCCCAAAAATGTCCCCGACAAAGACTCTCTATCCAGTCAGAACTGCTACACTTTTTTAATAAAAAAAGGTCTGCACAAGTTCACATCAACTTCAGGGTTCTCAGATGTCACGAATGCCTGTTTGTTTGCTTCGTTTAAGTGGTTGCTATGTACAGAAACCCGACACTGGCTGTGATGGGTATTGAATGGAATAAGGTGGCAATAGGAGCCAGGCAGATCCACCAGAGAGACAGCCTGGGAGATGAATGAGAGATGTATTGCTTCCCAGATTAGGTTTGTTTTCCAATCATCCTCTGGCCATATACCATATTGATTAAAACCTAATAACCTCATAAGATGCTCTCCTCCACCTTTTCTCATCCTCCGCCATCCCTCCCTCCACCCCCCGCCCCTCCTCCCTGCTCCTCTTCCTCGTCCTCTTCTTCTTCTTTCTCTCACTGTCCCCAAAGAGAAACGACTTGCCGGCTCTCCTCTCAGTATTAAAGAAGCGCTGACAGCAAATCACTCTTCCTGACCTCAAAGTTGAGCCTTTAATTTTGATGATATCTATCAATCATGACAAGGATATCAAATAAAAAAAAGGATTGGCCGGGTTATATATCCGACCCACGATTAAAAGATATTACCTTGCAACACACACATCAATCTGGGGGAGCGTGTCAAGCAGACAAGAGGGTTAGGTCGGGGAAACAATCTGGCAACTTGACGACATTAGTTTTGATTGGCGCAACATTCAGCTGACAAAGCTTTGCATTTATTTAGGGGCAATCGCTCGCTGTAAAACTCATATTTTAAACATTGATGCCTCCTTAAAGTTTCATGAAGGTGAGGCTAACCTTGTGGCAGTCTGCTTCAGCAGTTTGTTTGCAATTGTTGCTCTATGAGCCTTACATGAGCCCCGCGTCAGTGTTTACTCTGTCGCCGCTCTATTGCACAGGCACCACTCTATTGATGCTTGTGTTGGCCATATTTCCTTCATCAAACGGTCGCTAATGGGTCTTAAAGTGCCTCCAGAAACTTTCTCCCCTCTCATCAGCGCTTCACTAGTCCTCCTCCATCTGCACCAAGGCATCCTAATATGACAACCCATCACACTTCAGGAGCCTGATGAGCTTTTATTTTCAGCAGAGAGAGAGAGAAAAAAAATCAGCTGTATTAGAGGGTGTGCTAGAAAGTGCTCGCCAACCACACACACACGCACACATGCACACACACACACACACACACACATCTACATACATGTATGCAGTCACTGAGACAGCGAAGAAAATGAGCATAACCTTCCTGTGGGCTGTATTTTACTGCTGATGGACCACTATTGGTTTTATTGCCTTTAATCATGAGTGATGTTCAATTTCTGCCTTTGCTTCCCGTTGGCTTCTCATTCTCTGTATTTCTTTCTCTCTCTCTCTATCTCTCTCTCTCTTTCTCTCTCTCTCCTATTGTGCTTTGTAGCTCTCCATCTTTGCTAGTCTCAATTTAATCTGCAATAAGAACACAATATAGAAGATTGTTGACAATGGCTATAAAGAAAACACGCGTATGCACACATCCACTTCTGTTTCATGTGCGACATTTGTGAAAATCCACTCCGTTTCTTGGGATCATTTAATTTCCTTTTCATTCTATGCCTTGGTCACAGAAAAACAAGCCTTGGTATATTAACCTTATTAGTGGTATTTGCATTCTAATTAAAGGGGAATTTACTAGCCCAGCAGGGGGGATTAAGGAGCACGAGGACTACTGGGGCATGTGGCAGATGGCAACCTTTAACAAGGCTCTCGCTTTCATGTTGTAATGATACAGTGGTTGGTTGCTGTTGTAGAAACACCCTGTTTCCCTCCATCTAGCCACATTTCCCAAGCTACTTCTTTCTGTTTAACAGTTTCACAGAGGGGTGTCACAGAGTTTAACCCTTAGGAACTCCAAGACTCCTGCATCTCATTATTTACCACCAAAGCATCTAATCAAAATATGCTTAATTCATAGCTACAGGAAGCCTGGAATCCTAAAGCAATTATCTTCAGAGTATCAGACACTCACCTCCTGCAGTTTCGGAACGTGGCTGTGAAAAGTCTGAAGTTTGCTTCTTCACTGGTAGTTTTAGAATCTATTTTTGTAGTTGTTTACCATTAATTGTGGACATGCAGTCCAGAGCCAGTTAAATAGGGAGCTGATGAGGATGGGCTGTTTTACAATCCAAGATGTCCATCTTGATTAATATACGACACTTTTATGGCAGTTGTTTTAACAAGGACATTTTTGTCCTTAATGTTTTTTCTTCAAATCTGACAATACACAAGAAAATATGATACATCAGACTCAATGTTATCACTAATCAATGACACATCCCAGACTATAATAATCAAACAACAACAGTGATATTATGTAATCAAACTTGCATTTAAGGGGTTAAAATCTTAAAGATTATTGAATATCTGTTAGCTATGATCAGGACTTATGTTGGATAAAAAAATGCAACTCATTGAAAGTGTTAAACAATATTAATGTGTACATTTTTGGCATTTTTTTTTACAAGAACATCTTTGTCCATAAGGTTCTTCATTTGTTTAAATCTGACACTGCATAAAAAATAATAATGCATCAGATTGCTAATCATTGACATGTCCTAAAATGTGATGATCAAAAAAAAATCATTCCACTTAACACTTAAATGGAAAAAAAATCTTGTTAGTGTTCTTTTTTCATAAAAAAAAAAACAAAAGTGACATAATGTAAATAAATAGGTATTTACAGGGTTCATATCCTAAAAATGAATGAATATTTGGTAATTATAATCAGAACTGATGTTGTAACTAGTGAAAGTAGAAAATAATGTCAATATATAATATATTAGAGGCAGTTTTTCTGTACACAACTTTTAAAAATTGATGCCTGAGGGTTTATCAGATGCCCAAACGTCGGTGATATATGAAATTCTAAGAAAATGTTCAGTCATATGTTTTTTTGTTAAACTGATCAAAAGCAGCAGAAGCACAGGTTAATGTATACTTGCACTACCATTAACAAGCACAAGAGCTCCTTCTCACTTTGTTAGGAGCCCACTTGAGAAGGCAACCAACAAAGACGTCCATTCATCTGACCATTTGCACTGGGTACGGTTAGCTAACAGGATCTACATTTACTTCACAGAGCAGAATATAGTAGAAATATGACGGCCATGTTACAAAGCAATCTGTCGAGATCGATTTGACAAGCCAACGCAGCACGTAGCCAGACGAGGTTGATTTTACGCTACAGCAAAAGGGTCGCCTGGTTCAACTTGTCCAGCTGGATGACCATGCATTTTGTCATCGGAGCCCTGTGCATTGGCAATCATGCTGCATCAACAGAGTGCTCTTATTAAAATGAATGAGTGGACTGTGTTGCATCACAATATGCCCGTAGAGGTAATATGCTATTCTATTCAGTAAGGGGGAGTAATTCACCAAAGAATCATTTTGCCAACTGAAAACACCAGCCAAGAGCGCTCAAGCATTTTGGAGGTGAAGCATTTTGTCTTTTCATCAGAGATGCTTTGGTTGCTGTGATATTTACAAGTACCGATCAAGAAAACTGGTTGATGGAATTTCAAACTTGGCTATGATGTGTTCAGATGTAAGCAGCAGTGTTGGCATGTGGTGTCACTGCATAATTAAAAGACTAACCAAATATCACTCTCCCCTTTGTGTCTAAGTTGTTTAGATGTAGCTTTCAGTTTATTTATCATCATGCATCATAAGATTTTATAAAAGAATTATAGACTTAATCCCTTCATGCTACTCAATGAAAAGACACATTATTTAAAGAATAAATAATCACGTAATATAAATAAAGGTTTTTTCATGGTTGTGTTAGGGATGCATTCAGTAATCTCACATTCTGACTTTGTTGTTCTTGGAGCTGCAACCTTGATGGTGTTAAATAGTTTTGGCAGCAAGTGAAGAACAAATATAAAAACATCATTCAAATCAATGAACAGACTCACTGCAGATCTTATAAGGTCAACAAGTGCAAGGCTTCAGTTTTCTAATCAGTTCTGTTGTAGAATTCTATCCCTCTACAAAGTTCCATGGAACAATGAAATGGCTCTGAAAACTCTCACTATTTGCACAGGTTGCAACAAGTTCTATAGAATCTTCTAGAGATGGTGAGGCTTTTTTCCAAGAGAACTGGCTGGTGGGAAGGCAGGAATGTTATACGTGTTGATCTGATCTGTTATCTTGAACATAACCTAATCTAGAGGAGGTTTGGTGTTTAGCTTAAGTTGTCATGGAGATAATTAAAATCCTGACTTAAACCTGAAGTTATCTCGCTAACCTTAAATCCTGGTTCAGAGCACAGATCTTGGTATTAACTTCTCCTTGTTGTTGTTTAGTTATTGTTCAAAGCTTGTACAGATTTG
Organism: Dascyllus trimaculatus; assembly: GCA_024666655.1. Taxonomy (NCBI): domain Eukaryota; kingdom Metazoa; phylum Chordata; class Actinopteri; family Pomacentridae; genus Dascyllus; species Dascyllus trimaculatus. The sequence continues at coordinate 23,655,616 of CM045461.1, read as the reverse complement.
AAATGATGGTGTGGTATTTTGTCGCCTCTACTTTGACTTTTTTGGTGGTGCAACTTTAAAAATACGCTGTCCTTAGTAAAAAAAAAAAACCACTTGAGTAAAAACAAACCCCTATTTTTACTTCATTTTGTACATTTTCATTTTGTTTACTGTGTTATTTCTACGGGAGTCGGAGGAGAGATGTAATATCAGCTGCTGTTGTTTGTGTGCTCAGAAGAGACATGTCTACTCTATGGTTGTTTTAGCTCAGCGCCGGGCTGGAAGGGGAGGTAGCTGGCTGCTCGGACAAAAGAGGAGGAATACTCCATCCAGTAACTCCAGAGCTGCAATTATAATACGCTGTCATTACATTTTTACATTACTTAAAAAACCTAGGAAGTATCTTCTGTAACTTTAAGTAAATAACTGTCAAGTATATATAATATAAAGAAAGAAGGATCTAGTGACTAGAGTGGCTGCTGGAGTGCTGAGACACGGAGACATTCCTTATTCTGTCCGTCTCCGTGGCAGTCTTCAGTTTCGTTCCAGCCTAAATGTCAGAATTACGTATATTTTGCCCCATATTGACTCGTTGCTGTTTTGTTTCACTGGTTCTGTCAGGCCTGTCTTGCTGGTCGTTTTCAGTCTGAGTGGATCACTGTGTCTGCCTCCCTGATGTCCCTCACTTGCCTCAGTGTAGAAATTTAGCTCGCCCTAAAGAGACGACGAGGAGATCCGCATCGACTTGTTCTTGCGGACTGTCTCATTCTCTCTGGTTTTCTTCTACTCCTCTCCTCTCTTGTCGTGTCTTATATTCTTTTGTTGTGTTTTGCGGAGTCAGTTGTCTTCTCTCCGTGTCTCGGTTTTTTTTTCCCTGCTCGTTAGAGTTTTTCTTTTCAAATATAAGAACAGAGACATGAAGGACAGGGGCTGACGTAGTTACACTGCAGGCTTCCCGTGTATACAGTCAGATATGCACCGAATGTTCATGGCTGAGAAGCAGTTATAGAACCAGACAGGAAGCTCAGACTAAAACTCTTAAGAGGCCAGAGAACGTAAGTGAGGTGAGCATCAGATCAATGTGATCAATAGGAGCCGATGATTGCTTGGAATCAGTCACCCTCACTTGATAAGTCAAGGACAAATGCATGGCCTCGCTGCAGTGAGCCTGATTCCACTGTGGGACGGGATGATTTAAGATACAGCAGGATTCTGAAGTGAGTGTCTCCTATTTGTCCGACCATGCATTATTTGTTCTTATTGGCTGGAGTCGGTACAGAATGTGAAGATGTTTAAAATCAAGCATTCAAGGAAGCAGGAAAATTACACAAGCCATAGCGACTTTTCTCTTTTTCTTAATGTGCAAGGCTTTGATTGGATTAAGCAGAAGCCTGTTTGCATTGGTTTACACATTTGACAGGTCTCATTTGTCCTCTCTTGTTATTCCTGTTTTCTATGCTCGCTCATCCTGTATTGTCCTCCACTGCTGCCAGCAAAGACCCTGTAGATTTGTAAGGATTCCATCTGGCTCCAGACCTTTGACTACAGACATTTAATGTGTGGTTTATCCATGTGTGCTCATGCATACACTGAGACTCAGACACACATCAATTATATACATATACAGGTGCAAATGAATTTATGCAAATACTGGCTCTGTATATTGTATCTGTTGAAAATATTAGCATATGCATCTGGCCAAGTTGTTACTTACAAAGTATTTTACATTTAATATTTACCTCGATATTGTGTGAGGTATAACAAACCAGAAACAAAATGAAAATTGTCAAACATTATCTGTGTTTGTTCCAAATGAGGCAAAACATTATGACTCACAGATGAGGCGATTTTCCTTGACTATCTCATGTCAGCAGTGCATTGTTATGGTTTGGATTTACATGTAAAGCAAACAGTCAGTTCTTAGTCTTGACATGTTGGATGTTGGAGAATTACAGCTTGATGACTGGGACGGAGCTTCTCCGAAACAGGAATGATTGTGTGGTCTCCTGGTCAGAAGGGTTGAGCATCCACAGAGGCTTGTCAGAGCAGGGACAAACCATGAGCAGGCGACATGGTGTTGAAGAATGCGGTAGAACAATTCTGATTCACAGCGGGTCCACCGTAGAAATTATAGGACTTAAAGGTCTATAGGATGCACTGCAAACGTCTTGGTGCCTGATACCACTGGGCACCTTCAGAGATCTTGTTGAGTACAAGGAACTTTGGTTTGCTCATCAATATGCAGTTTTTAAAATATAGTTAAAATACTGTTTCAAACAGTTAGAGTAAACAAAGAATTGTGCTCAAACCTTACAAGTTGACAGGATTGGTTCCTTAGCTTTGTTACATAAAGAACCTTGGGAATCTGAACCCATGTTTCTTAAATTTGTCATTGGTAAGACACAGTTTCAAGGTTGAAATGCTCAAACATGGCTGCTCATGGTGCATCTTCAGTCACAGAAAACAACACGATATGGTACGGAAGCCCTAAACGGCCATGGTCCAACTTAATTTCTTCGCTCCGTTTTCTCGAGAAAACGACAATTCTCGTGATAATAATAATTCTCCTCCATTTTCTTGTTATAATGAGATAATTTTGCCATTATCACGACATAACAGACTTTGTTTTTGCGTGATAACAAGAAAATTGTGTGGTTATAACGAGGAAACAGAGGAGAATGATCTTGTTTTCTCGAGAAAATGGAGCAAAAAAATTTAAGTTGGACCATGGCCGTTTAGGCTTCCGAAATATAGATATGTTAACGAGGTGAAAAAAACTTGATTGTTCACTGGTGTGTCTTGAATATATGAGTTTTAGAGACATTTCATAGCTGCTATAACACGTGATATAGCAGCTGTGGAACTGAGTCAAATATTCTTATCTGTTTACATCTGTATAAACCACTCAGTGCTTTTTTTGCATGTAGGGTTCATTAATCACTGCTGAGCAGAAGTGGTTTGTTAGTAAATCAGTCAAGCAACATAGGAATTACATCCATACTGGAAGCTACTGCACCTTAAACTGCATGTGCATGTAAATGCGCAGTACCACTGTAGGAGGTTTGCCCTGCATGTAGCAAGGTGGGAGGTTATGGGACTGGGTTGGAATAATCATGTTCTTTACTGAATAAAGGTGCGGATAAGTGGCTGGTCTGTGCTCACACTGAAATACTGCTATCCAGTGGAAAACACAATAAGCAGTCCCACAGTTTACATGCTAAAAAGGGGGGGGAGCAATATTCTCAGTTTATTTGAATTTAAACTAGACCGGTGCCATGCCCCTAATCTTCTGTAAACTTTTCCTGTAGTGTCTATGTTAGGGTTTCTGACAGTTCCCCCCTCCCCCCAGCTTCCACCCATCTTTGCTTTCTGTGATTGTCCTGCTGTCAACTGAGACTTGACTAGTGACCTGCTATTTATTTTGAGTGCTCTCTGCTTTCCAGCCTAATGTCAAACCAGGACTTGGAATGACAAATTGTTGATTAAGAAATAAAAAAAAATGTGTGCACTGAACCCCAGATATTGTTGTTTAGAGCCTAAAATAGCATTAATAGGTCCCTCTTCCCAGACCTATTTAGATTTAAATGCTGTTTTTAGTAATGTATTATGCTTGAGAAATGCAAAATCAGACTATACAGTGAAAAACCTTCAGAGAGAAAATGGAGGAAGCTGCTACTGTTTCATTTTGTTTGCGCGGGATTAAGGATCTAGTGTGACTGTGTGTGAATTGGAAAAAAGAATAGGCCAGAGAGAGAAAGATGTACAGTCAAAGGAAAAGAGAAAAAAATGTTACCAAACCTTTTCCTCTCTAAGAACATTATGTTTGGAGGGTGGGGACTTGAAATAGAAGAGGTAGTCCCGGCTGCTATGGAAGCAGTGGGGCATGAAATTTTCATTTGCTCCTGAAGTTTTTTTTCTTTCCTTCAAGGTTTCATCATGCAGAATGTATCATGCTCACTAGTACTGAGTCACAATAACACCAACATCCTTCTCTGCTCTTCTGTAAATTCCTTTCAGACATGTAGCATATGAGCTCATGTACGCTCTTCTGGCATTCCTTCTTCCCCTCACCCTCTCTCTTTAGGTCCTGTCAATAACAGTGTTCACCTTGCAAGTTTTTCCACTTCAGCAGCCTTGCTATTTTTCATTCACCACTGAAGAGGTAGGACGTCTCTGTCACTGCTTTTACTGTACTATTTTCTGCGTCTCCATTTGTTTTTCATGATGCGGTTTGGAGGAGGCCAGTTTCAACGCACTTCACCAAGAGAGTCCTTCAAACCAATATCTGATATGCTTTTTCTCCCCAAAAATGTTTCAGTTGTGTTTTGAAAAAGCTTGGGTAAAAAGAAGAGCCAGCTGCTCGTAAAAAGGTATCAGTTCATACTTCTTTGATTAATTTTTCTAACACCTTGTGAAAAGGGGAAGAGGAGTTGATCCTTGGCCATGAATAATCTGTAACCTACCTGCAAAAAACGACGGATAAAGTATCTTCGGCAACCAAGTGATAATTAGGCTGTAATCAGTGGTAATCTGAAGCCGGATATTTTTCTAATCTAAACACTCCACTGAAGGACCCCACGAATGGCAATGAGGAAATGAAGCGTCGTGTTGCTAGCGTTCATGCACTCAAACAACAGCAACATGATACATGAATAAAGAAATGAAGCGTCTCCCATTGCAGGATTTCCGCAAGTACACCAGCCAAAGAGTCTCACTGTCAGTTGAAAGTACACATGTATGTGGTGCTCACACTTAATATATTAATGAGGTGATACCTAAGTCGTTATGCCATCCTGAGCTTCTACGCTTTGGATGCTGTTGGGAAATCATGCTTGAGAAGGTTCGTCAGTATATGGGTGATGGTGTCCTTGGACTGTCAGGATTTGTGGTGCATGTTTTCAGAAAGAAACTGTAAGGTGTGTCCCAACATCTGTACAAAAATATAGCTCAACTTTCCAGGGAAAACAGACTGTACCGTACAGTATGTCAAGGTTCTGGAAAGAGACGGATTGACATGCGGCTCTAGGTCGAGTTTTTTTTTTAGCATCTCATTAATTCATCTAATCAAGGCATCAAAAAGTCACTAGTCCTGTCTTTATGTTTTCAGAAAGTAGCAGAGGTAAACAACGATATTAATAATGGCCGCAAAAGATGCAGAGACTGACTTCAGGTCAGGCAGTACCATGGGTTGTACAGAAAGAAAATTAAATGATTAAAGCAGTTGATGCTCCAAAGCTCATTTGTGTTCATAAACTTATGCAGTGATCAAAAGAATGAATTTGGAGATACCCTGATCAAATGTACCTGCTGTTCTAGGAAGTTGTTACACTCAGTGGTAGAGCCAACATAGTCTCACAACAAAATGTGAAAATAGCTAGCTCTAATTGGCCTTTACAGCTTTTTTGTTTGCTTTGCATTGTAGGATCTGACAGCTTCGACCACTGTGTTGATTCCAAATAAGCTAAAACAATCACAAATGGTAATTACTGGATATAACAGGGTGGCTGTGGCTCAGTTGATGGAGCGGGTTGGCCACTGATCGCAAGGTTGGCGGTTCGATGCCCGGCCCCTCCGCATGCCGAAGTGTCCTTGGGCAAGACACTGAACCCGAAGTTGCTCCCAATGACAGATTAGCACCTTGCATGGCAGCTCTGTCACCATTGGTGTGTGAATGGGTGAATGAGAAACACATTGTAAAGTGCTTTGGATATCACTACGGTAGAGAAAAGCGCTATATAAGTGCAGACCATTTACCATTTATAACTAAAGTTCTTTGAACTTTGCCCCATCCCATCAGATCTCGGAAGCTAAGAGAGGTTGGGCCTGGTCAGAACCTGGATGGGAGGCCATGAAGGAACACTGGGAAGCCTGGGTGGATGCAGTGTAAGAGTGAGTGATTAGTGGTGGTTGGAGGGGCCAATGGTGCAGACTGCCAGCCTTGCCTCCATCAGTCTACGCCAGGGTAGCTGTGGCTACATACGTAGCTTACCACCGAGTATGAAGTGAATGAATAATGCAATGTAAAGTGTCTTTGAGTGTCTAGAAAAGCGTTTATAAAACCAATGCATTATTATTATAATATGAATTTTACAGTGAAGATAGTGATGTCATGACAGGACAGAACTACAACTTGACATAGACATGTGAGAGGACAAAACATGATGCTTGCTAGTCAGGATTCTAGTCAGGCTTCTCCAAGTTTGATCAGTCAGCATTGGGACACTCAAAGCAGTTTTTTTGCTTGTTTTTTAGTAGATTTTTTTTCCCTGAAAATGGCCCTGATAAAGGTTCTACATGGGCAGTTCTTGCAGTCAGAACCCACGCGAAGGTTCAGGATGCCCTTAAATGGCTGTTAAGCTCCTGTCGTGGAAATCGGTCAAGTTGGTGGTCCACATCAAGAAGAATCAGTTGAGGTAGTTTGTACACTTTAAGACAAACGCTTCCTGGTTGCCTTCTTTTGGAAAATTTCTGGGCACAATCGCCTGGGAAGTGTTCCAAGGGTACACTGAGGAGAGTTGGAGGGCACGCTTTTCGCAGCTTGTCTGGGGATGTTAAGTTATCCTCCAGAGTGTGCTTAAGGAATTTTCGAGACTATTTGGGGCAGCTGTTCGTGTACTGGAAAATTTGGCTGCGATCAGAGTAAATAACTTGAAGATGAAGGATGAATATATAAGTAGGTAGAAGTTACTTTTTAATTCTAGAGTAATGTGACGTGGTAAAATATCGTATTGTGCAGAGGGATTTGGAAAGTAATGTCATTAATAGTTGGCTGTGACCCAACAGCAGGGTGGATGGGGCACATACCCTGTTGCTGCAAATGGAGCTCTATTATATGTAACTCCCCTCCTTTCTTCCCCATCCTTCCTGTCAATCTTCACTGCCTTTATCTAATAAAAAAAGGCAATAAAAATGCCAAAAAAAAGAAGACAGCAATATTTGACGTGACCACCCTTGGCCTTAAAACAGCATTAATTCTCACATGCACACAGTTTTTCAAGGTTCTCGGTTGTTCCAGCTTTTGGACTGATCAGATGCCTCTCTGATGGCATTGCGTGATGCACAAGAATCTGAACATCTAAAAGTGCCTGAAACCTTTGCTCAGTGCTGTAAGTCTTATTTCATCATTTTGTGCACAACTCATTCATCACTTACCGAAAGATTATTTTTAAGAAACCTTGAGAAATATGTGTTGAAGAAGTAGCTCACACTTAACAGGATTATTGAGCAGAGATTTATTTATCTGTAATAATCATGCTTGGTACATGTAGTAGAAATGAATGTATCAATGGAGGACGGTGCAAATTAGTGGAAACATTACATTTGTCATCAGGCAGGAGCCAAAGCAGTGAAAAACACTTTCATTAACCCAATTACCATCTGAAGCCAACATTACAATGGCGAGGTTCACTCATTAAGTCATTGCCAACATGTTTTGATTACTTACCCTGTCTCTTTTCTCCCCTTATCTCTCTCTTCTCCCCCCACACCCCCACCACTCACTCTCTCAAAGAAAATGCATCTTATTATGCAAAGGCCAAGCTGTAGAATTAGCAAGGTAATAGATGTGATCCGCTTGCTAACCTCAGCCAGCAGTCATGCACGGAATATCAAAGAGGGTTTTACACACAAGTGAGCTGCATACTGCTGTGTAGGCCTTGTCACCGCTCTGTCGAGAGCATGTGTGCGTGAGGGTGCTGTGCTCCAACACATATGTGTCCAACATCTGTTGCCATGAAGTAAAAATTTCGAGGTCAGCGTGTGAGCAAGTGTTATCTCTTGCTAGAGGAAGGATGTACATGACCGATTGAGTGTGTGCAAGTGGGGAACAATGACAGCCGATACCCAGACACACGCTGTGCACAGGCGACTGAAAGCATTAAATCTTCATCCCCTTCATACATAAATCTAACACTAAATCCAACTTCCAATTGCCAAAAACTGAAGTCAAAACTTCTAACATGTCTTAACTTCGGAGGACTTCCTTGATCTTTGAGTCCATATGAAGTCATTTGCTAAAGACAAGGCCAGACATGCAGAGATAGAGACACATGTGGAGTAAGTAACATTCTCAAACAGAATGAAAGTGAATTGTGTTGCCGATCATCAGCAGCTGTGAGGGCTGACAGGCGCTCTTGCCCAGCTGGAATGACATTGCTCCTTTCAGTCGCATATCAAATTCAAGGCTAGATTCTGATCAGCTGAGGGCTTGTACTCAATCTGCATAAAAGGCATTTCAAGCCATCACAATGTGACTTTCAGACCGTGAGTGTGTGTGTGTGTGTGTGTGTGTGCGTGCATGCGTGGCTTGTAATGCTGGTGAGCATTGCTGCTGAACTATTAGGATGTGTGTGCGTGTGTGTTTGCGTGCATCTGCGTCTGCTTGTGTGTGTGTGTTCCAAAAATGCTGATTTGCACGCTTGAAGGGAGCAGATTTTCATATATTTAAGGGCAGGCACGTTGCTAAGCTATAACAGGCTGAGAGCACTGATGCATTAGAAAAGCCTGTGTAAACCATAAGCTGACGGATGGTGAGAATGCACAGCTGCATTACACTCTTCCTGTGTCCTGTCTTTGCTTACCTTTCTTTTTAAAAAAAATCTTAATTCCTCTTTAGTGTATTTGTTTTTGGCTATCTATCAGACTATCAAACCATCTAGCAAGCTATCTGGCCATTTGCCTGTCTATCTAGTTCAGACAGTACCGAGCATCAGGCTTATGCAAAATGATTCATGAAGTCATTCAAGCCTCTTAGACTTTAAAAAACAGCTATAGAGAGAGTGAAATGCTTCCCACCTCTATTCAATCACCTTCTTTTATCTTTTCTTTCACTCTGCAGATGGACTGAAACACAATGCTTACATAGTTGAATAGTACATGCTGCAGAAGGGCTGAGAGAGGAAGAGATAAAAAAGAGAAAACGGCATTGGGTCTTTTCCTCCATTTTGGCTGCCACAGGACTGTTAACCTTCTGTAAATGAGGACAATGTGCAAGCTAATGGTGAGCCAAATATCCTTAATGGCATCACTTCATGGAATTGTGGCAGTGTGGACAAACTAAGGATAAAGGGAGGAGGAAATGTGGAGATATAAAAGGTAATAACAGCGGAGAAGGGTTGAGGACTGGAGTCCAGACAGCACACCACCTCTGGATTGTTATCTCCAGACAGAAAGGGTGGAGGGGGAGACAGGAGCCAAGACTTTCTGCATGATGAAGCTTTGAACGCCCATTGTTGGTTTGGAGTGGCCAAGGGAGAGATATCAGGACAAGGCAGTAAGATAAAGTGAGAGAGAGAGGGAGAAATGCAGAATGTGAGAAATGTCAGCTCTCAGGAGAATACTTGGCCTTGGCAACTCCTGAGCAATGCAGAGATTGTGTTTTTTTTTTGGTTTTGGTATTACAATTAAAGTTGCAATAAGTAGCAAAAAGTACAACATCGCACAACAAACTCTGAGCAACAATGAAGCACTTGCAGTAACAAATGAAACGATGACCTGAAAGTGACTGCAAACTGCCGAGGTCTGCAGACTGGAAGGATGATTTTCACTGGGCTCAACATTACTTACTGGGGTGGTCATTAGAGTTAATGTTAGATGTTAAGATATTTTGTTCTCTTTATGTGACCACGTCTTTGCCTGAGGCAGGGCTCTGTCCCTGTTTGCCCTCCCATCTTTCTGTCCTGACCTGCCGACAAGTGCGCAGCAAAGGCCACAAAACCATCCATCTATATCCATTCCACTCTCTCTCTCTGTCTAAATGTGTGACAGAAGTCACCTTGAAGCCAGACACTTTTTGAATGTACAGCCCGAGCTCCCAGCTCTGAATCCGTCCTTGTCCGTCGCTAACCTTTCCTCTCTGTGCATCCTCAGATACCCTTTCCTGTCCCTGACCCTCTCTGTCATTTAACCTCACTTTAACCTCCTTCTCTGCCTCTGTCGGGCCAAGTAGTAGAACAACTGCTACTACTGTGTTTGCCACAACAACTGGTGCTGCGATTAGTGCTACTATTCTATATATGGGTGGATGAGAGCAGAAGAGCTGCAACCCATAGAAGGGAAAGATCGCTGCAGAGTGAGTCTCTGAAGACTATGATTGATGCCTCTCACATTACACATTATTATTTGATGCACTAAAAAAATAAAAATATTGATCACAGCCACGAGCAAACAAACACATGAAACACTTCATGCTTCTCTAGTTCAAATCTGAGAGTTTGCTGTTTTTCTTAGATTTAGATGTATCATTGTAACATATTCGAATATTTGACTTTTAATTCTGGAAATTTGCGTCAGAATTTTTCACAATTTTATACAAATAATAACCACTGCAGAGACTACTACCAATACTACATTGGTATCAAATGCAGCAGAACCAAGGCCAAAGTCACACCGATGTACTTACAAATTGTTGTTCACAGCTAAACATTCTGTTTAAAATGTAAGTGCTCTGTTCAGTCTCTGTGCTGCCTGTGCTTGATCTCCCCACTCCAAGGATCTCCACATTCATCATTGCTCCTGATCACTTAGAATTTAAATCACAGCCGCTTCCAGCCCAGCCGACACTTTTAGCCTTTGATTCTAGGCTTCTTGGGAAAGAAATTTTGGTATTGTCACTCCTCGGCTTCCCTCAGTCGTGTGTATTGGGTAGGACAGCTTTGGTTCTGGTGGGGTAAAAAACTTTTCAGCTAAGAGGTTTTCTCTCAGTTTACCTTTTCATCTAGGACAAAGAAGGAATGCTTAATCTGAAACCAGTTTAGCCTGAATGAATTAGCAGAGGACCCTCATGACTGACAGTTTCTTTTCTCTGCCAACCTGTTCTCATTCCCAGGGCGTCACATACGGTCATTTAGTCAAAGCCACTGGCATCTCAGAGTTATATACAAGGTGTCCTTCGGCGTTGGTGCTACCTGCATTAATAATAGATGTTAATAGACATGTAAGAGAATCTCCAGTTTAACCCTGAACCCATAAACTCACTGGTGGCTTTGAAAGGCATATTGTATTAAAAAATGCTAACATTCCAGTATGTATCAGAAGCAGGAAATGCAAAACAGAAAGACAAATTAGATTTTCAACTTCTCGATTGCCCTTGAGCCTACTCATCTGTGATGTGCGGTTCAGTCAAGAAACTCCACCAAAATCTGAGCTTAAAATTGTGATATGTCATCAGATTCACCTTATTTAAATGTCTAATTTTTACTCTCACCAGAATCTGTCAAAAACAAAAGAACAGCCTCGAGCCTTTAAGTGACTAAGCTGCAGCCAACAGTTATGTGCCAAAAATTCACTTGTTGCCTTAACTGTACTGAACTGCAGGCTGTGCTTACACAAAACAGAGAGGAGACAAGTATAAAAACTCATTTAAAATGTCATTTTTTAAATATCTAGAGCCATCACTGTTGTACCAGTTGGTCCACTTGGACTTGTGGGCACTGGGAAAAATGTTCTCTATATTGATTCTGTGTTTTTTGTTTTTTTTTCAATTTTTGTAAAAATAATTAGAGGAACAGAAAGACAGCTTTTGTTGTTTTTCTTTTTTTTCACAATTTACAGCATTATAACATTGCTATGCTGCACGGAAGACTTTGTTTGAGTTCCCTCTACTTCTAGCTATGGCTGTGCTGTTTCCATAGAAGTACAGGAATTGCAATGGAAGGCAAAAATGTCCCAAACTGCTTGGGATTCAAAGGATTTAAACTGCTTCGCAAAAAAAAGTTGGAGAGGTGGTGATGTGACTGCATGCACCCAGGAGATTGAGATTTGTGTCCTGTGTTTCGTTTAATTTTGCAAATTAAGTTTCATTTTCACCTATAATTTGGTTAAGTGTAGGCACTAAAACTAGATGGTATAGTTTCGGAAAACACCCTTTAACGACATTATCTACACATCACAAGGCAAACCTCTTGTTGCCTGAAAACACACAACAGTGACAACACCAGCAGAGAACATATGGCTACTGTCTCATGGCATCAGTTTCTGACATTCACAGGCTTTTCTACGTTCTATAGGATGACCCTGCACGTTGAAAAATAGCACTAAAGGCTACACAGTGCGTTCCAATGTGACACCAAGGGGACCTGACCAAGTGGCAGTATGTGACAAGCTGAGCGTGAAACCAGGCTCTCTCTGAATGCTTTGCGACCGTCACCGTGCAACTTTAACAGCTATAGTATTAGAGCTTGTTGTATATAATCAATAAAATATAGTTTAGTGCAACAGGAGATTAGCAGTTTTATTCATTTATAGCATGCTTGCTTTTGATGTGTTTAATTCCTTGTCTGTCTAATTTCACTGTTGCGTCACTTGTTTTGACTCGGATCAAACCCGCTCCATTACTGTAATAAATTGTGTAATTGACCTCCTGATTAATTGGTCGATTTTGTTGCGAGGAAAAGACCTGCAAACACAGCAAGTCTTCAAAGGTCACACTTGTACCCGCACACACACACACACCCACGCACACACCAGCTCGCACACAAACGCCTCACCCCGGGATCTTCCAGAGAAGGACAGATGCCCTTATTCAGCATCAGTTAACAGGCGATGTGTGAAGACATTTAGAGCAGCACATTTAACATCCCCACCTTGTCTCTCACCCTATCCGGAGTTGTTTATCTTCCGCCCTTGATAAAGTGAAGGGCCCGTTGTCTGTGTGTGCGTGTGCGCCTCGTGCGCGTGTGTGTCACGAACAATCAGTTGAAACATTTCCCACAGTCCCAAACCAGATCAATTGACCTTCCGCAGACATGTGAACAATGAAGAGTGATGGACAAAACGGGAGAGCAGATCGGTGCCGCGGTACTGTGGACGAGGCGACAGGAAAAGGCGGGGATGAAAGGGAAGTAACATGCAGAAAGCAGGAGAACAGGAGGGGGGGTTCATGAAGCGGGAAAGATGACAGGTAAGGCTGTCTAAATGTGATAAGCAGGCTGAGCCGCACTTGCTGCTGGGTTAGAGTCTGCGCCGAGAGCTCAGCTTAACGCTTATGAGTCATCGCATCATTTATGTAATATATAGCAGTTTTACAAGTTAAATTCGTGCTGCAGAAACAGCAGGACAGACTTATTTTTAACTTCGACTACTATTGTACCTCCAAAACTCAGAAAACCCTGTTGCCTAGAAATTATCTTCATACACTGGTGAATTGTTTTCCCAATTATGTTGTGATAACAAAATATAATTGCTGGCTGGATTTAGTATGAATAAATTAAGTATTCTTTCAAAAGTTACTGGGAGAAGGTTGGTGTGGATGGCAGGCATACAAAGGTGAGGTCGTCCAATACTAGAGTGCGGGCATCATTCTGATTCCAGTCAGTGGTTAGGTTTTGGCAAGTGATAGTGGTGTTTTTCCACAAAATGCTAACATTATGCTTGGAGTGATGCTAAAATAAAAACGTGTAGCAGTTGCTCACCATGTTGGCAGCTTTGGCACATAGTAAAAATGTTAATTTTGCAGGTCAGAAACCAACGTACTGGCGCTGATGATGGAAGGCTAGAAGGAAAGTTAGGGAATTCCGAAGGAGGGGATGTTTGTGTGCCATTTCAGGTTAAACCATTTAAAAGCTGATGAGACAATTCTCTCAGTCCCACAAATGTTAACCTTTAAAGCATGTTTCCATAATGTATTTTTCTAGTATCCTTAAGTATCATGTTTTTAAAAAAGTTAAAGCTCATGCCACCTCAAATCATTAGATTTTTTGAACAATTTCTGCTCAGCCAACACTGAATCACCTGGATTTCTGATGACATAAAGGATGGATAACTATAAACACATTTGTGGAATTTTAGTCTGATGTACCAAATACTTTCTGAGATGAAATGCTTTTAAAAATTACCAGCTGAACCACATTCGGCAAGTTTTTTTTCTGAGCTCCAGAGGCTATGTTGTGAACAACAATATCTCAGGAGCCATTCAATAGAAAAGCCTGAAAATTTCACTGGTATTTCTTATAACACCATTCACTCAGAACCGCTGATATTGGTTCTGTTTCTGAACGAGTTGAAATATCAGAAAATAAAAAGCTGAAGGCATCACAGAAAGCCCCATTCTTGAGCACACACTGACCAAAAAACGATACAGAATGCAAAAGAGTAATATTTTCAGAACCCCATGCATGTCATACTAATATAAAATGAAACATTTGGAATACTTTTTAGTGTGGAATACTTGATCACAAAAGTGAAAATAAAGTTGTTTTCGTTGAACTTTCATTACTGATTGAGCTGAATCTGAGAAAAGCAAAAGTGGTGCAAGACAGCCTGATCAAAGTACAGCAGAGTTCATGAGTTTCAAATTGATTCTCCATACATATATAACTAAGAAAACCTTTTAAAAAAATATTATGGGCATATTTTTTATCCTTCTTTTATTGCATAAAATAAATTTAACACTTGCTTGTTGGTTCTTGACTTTTTTTTTTCCTTCAAAAACTAGTTCTTGATCATAATGGGAGATACACCTTTTCCAAATAAGTTCTGATGTAGCATTTACTTTCATAACTAATCAGTCCTTTCTGCTTCCTCTTCTTCCCAATTAAACATGGAAAATACCAGCAGATATGAAAGAATAATTGCAACTGGCCCAAATTAAAGCATTGCCTGAACATTTTTTCTCCTGTGGGTACATTTTGCTTGTTTCATCTTCTTCTCTGTGTTTTTTTTTTTTGGTGGTTAGCAAACAATTGATTTTTCCCAACTTCTTCTGTTCTACTGTTAAGTTCAAAAGTTCAAGTTCAAAAGGTTTAATTGCTATTTCAGCAACAATGCACAGCTTATTGTGAAACAGATAATGTTTCCTGAATTCAAATTTTAAATCAATAGTGCAATTCAAACAAGATATAAGACAGCGCCACATAAGTAGATTGTGCATGTGTGTATTTAGTCTAGTTCTTGAATGTTTAAGAGTCTTATGGCTTGAGGAATGAAGCTGTTGCACAGTCTGGCCGTGCGGGTCCACTTGTTTCTCCATCTCCTGATGGATGGCAAAAGAGTAAAGGATTTCTGTTTGGGGTGTGTGGGGTCCTTCATAATGCAGGTGGCTTTGCAGGTGCAGCGTGCGATGTAAATGTCCCTGATGGAGGGGAAAGACACTCCGATGTTTTTTTTCTGCCGTCCTCAATTTCCTCTGCAGGATCTTGCGGTCCGAGGTGGTGCAATTTCCAAACCAGGCAGTGATGCAGTTGCTCAGGATGCTCTCAATAGTCCCTCTTTAGAATATTGTCAGTATGGGGGGGTGGGAGGTGGGCTTTTCTCAGTCTCTGCAGAAAGTAGAGGCGTTGCTGGGCTTTCGTTGCAATGGAGCTGGTGTTGAGGGACCAAGTGAGGGTCTTTGCCAGGTGGACAACAAGGAATCTGGGGCTCTGGACGACCTGCACAGTGGAGTCATCGATTGTTAGCAGAGCATGCTTCCTTTGTCTGCTCCTGAAGTCCACAACCATCTCTTTAGCTTATAAATTATATATTACAGTATATATATATATATATATATATATATATATATATATATATATATATATATACACTATATTTAGTCTGTAAATACTATATTAAAGCTGCCTTCTGAACGTACTACACAGCCAAGATGGTTCGCTCAACCAAGTTCACCTCAAATTTGCTTGACAGTTATATGGACACATGGCAATTGTGGCGCCGAAGGAAAAGGCCAGGATACTCATGAGGATCTACCCTCCAGGAACCATGAACACACAATAACTTTGCACCAGTATTGTTTAAATATTTCAGCCAAGTGGTAGAACGAGTGGCTGAAAGGACCTACTGTCAAGCTTCCCCTGAGCCGAAAAAATGACGGCTCGAGCCGAACGCAAAGTAACTTGGAGTGATCACATGGTGACAGCTGAGAGAAAAGGGCAAAGGGGGATACTCCAAAATAGAGTAAGTCCGTTACAGTGGGGAGAAGAGAAGTAAACCGAACCAGTGAAGAGAGCAGAGGAGAGGGAGAGGGGGAGGGAGGGCGATGTGAACCAAAACAAACCAGTGTCAGTCCAAAGAAAAGAGCATTTTTCAAACAAACCCCGAGGACAGCCAGATCTCTCAGCGGCCTCTCCGGAATCCCTCTAAATCTTCCCCAAATCCGACCTTTAAAGAAAATGTGAGGAAGAGAGGGAATGTGTGAGCTGTGACCGTCTTATGTTGCTTTTGCTGCCACTCCATCCCCACAGCACACTGGCCATCTGAGCTGCTCGCTGACTGTCCTTCCTTAGAAAACAACCAACCGAGCTACGGCTGAGCAAGTGTGTCGGTATCAAAGGCCCGTGTAGGCAAAAGGAATTATTATATCCTCACCAGTATTAGAAGGCACCGCGATACATTAGATGAATGCAAAGCTCTGCTGGTTCAAGAAGTCACATTACATAAAGATGTCAGGGTGTTACCTTACATAAAAAATCTGGACTTTTTTATACATTTAATTTTACCGTACGGATGTCAGTGCTTTCATAACGAGCAGAATTTGGTTAAAGGACAACATCTTTCACTGTTGCCGACTGACACTTTAAAGAAAAAGGCTTTTATGTCAAATAATAAAAGATTTCAAGCTGAAATACTGGAAGCGGATAGACCCCGGTGTCTTGTTGTCAAACTGAATTTCAAGCATAAGGGACAGCTTCTCATCTATGTCTTCGCTGTCTTCTTTCACCTCATTTTTCCTCTCTAAACTCAGACGAAAAAGTTTTTGTGTTTTTTTTTTTCCCCTGGCTCACTTGGATTAGTCGAGGCTCGGGGTCCTTCTCTGCCATCTCGTGCTTGGGATCTGTTTTTTTCTTCTTCTCCCTCTTTGTCTTCTACGCAAACAGAACGTGAACATGAATATAATCTTAATTTGTTAAATTCCCCCCTTTAGATGTGTTGACTGCAGGCTTTCATCTCATCTGCCTCTATATAATAAGATTTACGCTGTCATCGTCTGCAGATTTAGTAGCAGTTGTGAGGAACTGCTTGACTCTTAAATGCCCCAATATAGTCTTGTATGTTCTTTAAAAATTGTCGCTTTCAGTGCGAGATTAATGACGCAATAACCTGCAAAATGCATTTTAATGTCGGAGGTGGTCTGTACACTGATGGGTACTTTGAATTTTAACAACACATCATATTTTATGGTCTTATCTCGTATGCATTAGGAATCCGTTTTCAAGATAGCCAGGGGCGGACTGGAAACAAAAAACAGGCTGGGAATTTGCTGTCAAGCGGCCCCAGTGTGATTCAACTAATTAGAACTGACACGTCTGTCGATCAATAAATAATTAATTAGGAAAATACCACTAAATCAGTTAATTAGCATTGTTTGTGTTCAGCTGATATGTTTTCCATATATTTTTAGCTTCCCATGTTTGTGTGTACAGAATATTTGACTTAACAGCCATGCTTTATTATCATGATTATCTAATTCTGTTTATTCGCAGTGCAACAAATGATAGAAGCAGATACCTTGAAGGAGGCAGTCCAATCTGATCATATGAATGATGTATTGTGCTCTAATTTAGTCCACAGTAACACAATAACATTCAATAGTGCACCTCTAATTGGATCTGCGCTGCCTCCTCCTCCATCATTTCCCTTCCTTGCTCGGAGCCACCTGCTTGTTCGAAATAAGCATTTAAAGGTGGAGTTTCCAGAGAAGAATTGTTGATATTTGGCTAGTTGGCATGTTTAGATGGTGAACACATGGCAGATTTACTGTCCCTCTAGCTACTTAGGCCCCCTTTCCCATCATTTTACTACATTTTCTATCTTGGTCAAAAGCATGCACGAGCATGCACATCCTCTATGCTGGAATGGTGCTGTGTGTATCAGTACGAGCCGCTTTCTTTGTTTTCCATTTACAGCAGAGCCAGGGCAGTGTACAAACACCAGATTTTTAAAAAAAATGCACACACACAACGGACAGCTAGCGGACCATGAGGAGATATTCACTGAATCTGACAAAAAAGAGTATTGAATTAGAATCATTGACTCTGCTTTTAACAAGTCATTCTAATCACTGGGCTGGCTATCACATATTACATTACATAATGAGTAGTCCAGAGAAAAACCATCAAATTTGCAGGTTGATGGCAGTTTTTTTAAAACACCTCTCTAAACATTTGTGCACTGAGTCTGACTAGTTAAACCTCACAGATGTCCAAGCCTCTAGCAGGACTCTTAAAAGCCCTGCGGTTCACAAAGACATTTAGTTTGTTCATTTAGTTACTAGGTTACAGCACAGAGCATGTAAGCATGACAAAGCACCTGCTCCCAGCTCTTTGATATTTGTGCCTCTTCACAGCTGTCCTCTTCATCACCTTCAGACTGCCTTTACATCTCAACACACTTTGCAGCATTGGCCTATTTTTGGCGCAGCTTCTTTGCATCGTCATTGTTTTGCTGCTGGACTGCACCTTTAACAAGTCCACTTTCAGCTGTGATGGCAACAGATAACCTAATGTCATGGATTTTACCAGCCAAGTCACTGCAGCCAATGTAACTTAGTAGTGGATATCATATAGGATTGAGAAAAATAAAAGAAAGAACCAGTGGGAAAATTTCCAGACTTTCTAATGCTCTAAAGATAGCTAGAGTCCTTGTTTCTCTTTAAATGATAAGCAAAAGTAAAATACAGCTTTTATCATCTTAATTTAGCACACAATGTAAGGTGTAACCTAGCTAATAAAATATATTACTAGTTCTCTGTTTTATCTGCTTGCAAGCTCCCATTTCCGTAGTAACCCCACATCTCGCAATAGTTGCGTCACCCTCTGTGAGTTCAGCTTGCGTGAAAATAAAGATGGACACGCACCGGTGGGTAGACAGGTGGGACGCCAGGACGAAGAGCTGCTGCAGATGCAAAATGTACAGCCGAGCAACGCCGAGTGCTTCTCATGCATACTGACTGAAAGGAATTGGCCAGGTTGTCTACCCTGGATCTGTGGATGGACCAGACCACACAGTCTCCTTCTCTGCATTAACTACTGCTACTGGTGTGGTAGGAACTTCTACAGCCACATTCAGTTTCTATTCTTTTCTCCCATCAAACACTGGACTCTCAGACTGTGAATCATTACGCGTTTGGACATCCAGGACTACAACATTCAAATGGACTCTTCCTTTTCCTTTTTTAAAAAAAAGTGCACTGACTGTAAATACTATACATATGTAAAATATTTTTGACACAATATAATGGGTACATGGTCACTGCATACTTTTGTCTATTTGGTTTATTGAGTACTGTTCCTTTCCTCCAGAGCCCAAGCAGAATCTTCTTCTCTCCCAACAGTTATATTTGCATTTATTGTAACTCACATACGTGTTACAAAGGTATGTTATTATTTTTGTGCTCTGCTCAGTAATAAACTTTTCAAAATGTGCACCAGTCAATACGTCTCATTCAAGGGTTTTCATTATTTTACAACACTAAAGAGCAAAACTCAAGGCATTTAAACATTCCGATGTATGTAATATACAAAAACAGTGTAAACTAGGCATAAATATATTTTAGATTTTAGATTTTTCCTTGCAGCCACCCTTTACTTCGTTAACAGCCTCGGACACTCTTGGCATCCCCTCAAGCAGTTTCATGAGGTCAGCACTTGGAATGGTTTTCCAACAGTCTGGAAGGAGTCCCCACATATGCTGAGCGCTCGCTGGCTGCGTTTCCCTCACTCCGCGGTCCAACTCAGCCCAAACCATCTCAGTTGGGTTCAGGTTGGTGATTGTGGAGGCCAGGGTCATCTGACGCAGCACTCCATCACTCTGTTGCCTGGTCAGATAGCACTCTACAGCCTGGGGTTGTGTTTTGGATCATGCTCCTGTTGAAAAACAAATCATGGTCCCACTAAGCTCAAACCAGATGGAATGGCATGTCGCTGCAGAATGTTGTGGTAGCCATGCTGGTTAAGTGTTGCCTTGAATTCTGAATAAATCACCACACATGCAGATGCCATCTGTTCACATTCTCCGCGTCTCACAAAGACACAGCAGATGAAACCAAAAATCTCACATTTGGACTCATCAAACTAAAGTACAGATTTCCACTGGTGTAGTGCTCATTTCTTGTGTTTCCTGGTAGAAACAGTTCTCTCCTTCCTACTTTTCTGCCTCGGCAGGTGTTTCCTGGCATCGATTCGACCCGATTGACCCAGTCTCTTCCCAACAGTTGAGGTTGAGATGTGTCTATTTGAAATCTTGGAAGCATGGATGTTGGCTCTGATCTGAGGTGGCATTAATTGGTGAGTTCTGAAGGTGGTAACTCCAAAGGACTTATCTACAGCAGAGAGAACTCTTGGTCTTCCTTTCCTGGGGCGGTCCTTGTGAGGGCCATCTTCATCACATTGTTTTTTGTGCCTGCACTTGAAGAAACTTTCAGACTTCTTGAAATTTTCCAGACTAAACGTCATGTGTTAAAGTGACACTTAACTGTCATCTCTCTTTACATAGCTAAACGGTTCTCGCCCCAATGTGAACAACTATGGCAGTCAGAGACGGCTACTTTGCAGAGTCTAAATTATGAAAAATTATTTGGTTGGTTTTCAATTTTTATTCCCACTACATAATTCAATTTGTGCTATTTTGTCATCTTCTACAATATTCTATACCACGACTTGTAGAAGTCCAAACCTTGACCCTCATCCAGATCGAACAGCAGGTCAATCCAGACCCAGCCACCTGCCTCGTATTATGAATAGAGTATGCTATGAAGTGTAACATTTTATATATTGAAATCCATTTTCTATCAATCAATAAGTTATTAGTGATGTTGAGCATAAAGCCAAGCTAGAGGCTATTCAAAGCAACCCTGTCCCCAGAAGACTGTGGTTTTAATGTGGCTTATTTCCTTGTCATTGACACTGGTGTCATGGCACCGCGAACTGCTGCAGAATTCATGCATTAAAGTTGCCACAGAGAATTTGCTATGATTTCTTTTAATATACACTTCAATAAGCATATATATGGTAATCCCTTCCCACATCGCGGTTCACTTTTCGCAGTCTCACTGTATCGCAGATTTTTACATTATGTATAAAATACATGGAATACAGCAGATGAGTAGACACACGTATGGAAAATGCAGTTATGGCTGCTTCCGCTTGAGCTAGTCGGTCGCTGATTGATCGGCGGTGATCGAAGCCAGTGTTTATAAGAGTGTGGGAAAGGTTAATAACAGTGTGTGGAGGGTTTATAAAGTCTTAAAATATTTATAATTAACAAAAATAAATATAAAGTCGCTACCTTGCGAATTTCGTCTATCGCGGGGAGGGGAGTCCTGGAACCTAACCCCTGCGATAGACAGGGATATATATATATATATATACATATATATATATATATATATATATATATATATATATATACACACACACACACATAATTGGTACACAGTCTCTACAACTAGTGTCAATGTAAGAATATATCTGAATCAGAAATAAATATTCAGAGGTCACACTGACTCAGCTGATTGCAGGCAAACAGTGGCATCTCTCCCACTATGCTTGAAAGTGTTTGGACTGTCTTGAAATTGAACGTACATTACTTAAAAGTTAGAAGTGAGCTGATTAAGAGCTATTGTATTATTTCCAACTGTTCAGCTCTTCAGACCTTGACTGAAATTGAGATACGGACCTTTGAGTAATGAGTTTGAGAGTCTTTGCTCTACATTGTAGAAAATAATAAAAATAAAGAATATACTAGAATTAAAAATATAATCAATATACAGTTCAAGTAAAAAAAATCTACAAAATGAGCAACACATTTTAAATGGAGTGTGTAGGCTATGTAACTAATACAGGTCTGTTATGGTATTTATATTTGATAGATACATGCAACCTTTGTCTAACTTTTCTAACATGTTACAGTGGAAATGAAACCACACCTTATCCCCATACACGCCTGATGGAAAGAAAATAGCATCTACCACATGGAAAGAGTGATATGAGTGAAAAATAAACACTTGTGACTGAGAGTGACAAATGACCATCTATGAATAGAGTGTTGTATTTTAAAGGTGTGGAATTTGCTTTATTTTTTTTTAGGATTCTTTTATATTCGTACAACCATTGGCTCCTTATCCTCTGTGTAGCTTTTGATTTCAGTACAAAAACACACATTTCCTCTTGTGTTTCCCCTGATGATCGCTGTGACAAGGCTGAGGACCGGAACAGAGCTCATATCTTTTGTAGCCTCGGCAGTCTAACAACGCCTGCGTCTGTACTGCACTCTTCCTCCGGACTAGCCACTGTGTCCCCAGATGACCAACAGGTGCTTCTGGAAAGGCACCAAGAGTGTCACTAACCAGCTGGTACTCAAGGCAATGATTTGAGTCTCCAACTGTGCAGTGGCTGCCGACACCCAGCGGGGCGTTGGGATGGAGATGCTTTGAGACAGAAAGACCTGTGAGCCAACACACCCTGTATAATCACGGCCACTGGCTGCTAAGGTCAAAGCATCACGTCCACAAAACCTCCTCAGTGTCGCACTCGGCTCTAAAAAATATTTTTAGTCTTTTTAATTCATCCAGTCGCTCATATGATTTACCTAATGCCCCCTTTTTACATCATTTAGCTTTTATGACAGGCCTGGGGATCGAGGTCATCGGGAAATGAACAGTCTGAATGACTTAATCACTGATCTGTGAAAAGGAGGCAATGAAATACTAAACTCCTGAGTCTATAAAACACAAGTATTTAAGGCTGTATCGGTTGTAAAATTAAGTGGAATTCCATAAAGGTTGTAGAGAACCAACCGGACATCGCAATAACAAATACGAAAAGTTGTATTTAGGGAATGAAGCATTCTACATTCCTAGCTATGATTTGCAATGAAATTCTAAAATGCTCAACAGAGAAATTTCAGCCTAGCGAAAGTAATTTCATCAGCCCTAGCCTCAACGTGAAAAAAGAAAACAGTTTTGCTTAAATGTGGCTGATAATACATGGAATGTAAGTCTCACTCTGCTGGACCACATCCACAGTGCTTTTATGGATAATTAGTAAAATAATTATTAGTGCTGTGCTTAAATTGTTATGAGTCTAACTCACTTTTTTGAACAACTATGTCACTAGACTCATAATGCACAAGGATGGCAATCATACTGGGCCATCTGGCTTCCATTGTGTTCACAGTATTTGCTCTATTATATATAAATTAAAAAGGTTTAGATCCAACTGTGAAGCTGCCTTTGTAAAATTTATTAGATCAGAAAATCCATAAGTGGATGTTCGGCAATCCATCAACCCCTCAACTGTTTCTACTGTCATAACGGACTGTGAAATGAGGATCTGGTGGCGCACTTGATGAATCCATGTCACCTATTAATGTTCACACAATACCTCAGTACACTCCTGTGTGTTGACATTTTAGAGTATGATCATTTTCAAATGAATATCACCTGTCACTACATATTAACATTTTTTTAAAATTTTCTCTTCCCTTTGCTGTTTGCCATACAATTGGTTTTGCTTAGTCTGTGTGAATATACACTGATCAGGCATAACATTATGACCACCTGCCTATTATTGTGTTGGTCCCCCTTTTGCGCTTAAAAATGCTCTGAGCCATTTAACATGCACAAGAGGACCTCTCAGGGTGTCCTGTGGGGTCTGGAACCAGGATGTTGGCACTGGATCCTTTGGGAACTCTGGCTTGTGCAGTGGGGTCTCTGTCAATCAAACTTGTTCCACTGCATCCTGTTGATGCTTGATCACAATGGGGTGTAGGGAGTTTGGAGGTCAAATCAACTTCTTGGGCCATTGTCATGTTACTCAACATGTTCCTGATTGTTTGATGTTGTTTCCATGTGGTGGGGTGCATTTTCCTGTGGGGGTAGGCCAGTGACATTTGGGATTTCCATTTGCATGAGAGAGTGTGCTTGTTGTGGGACAATGTTTATTTGGGTGTCTAAGTCTCATCAACATGGATGTTAAAATCCATGGTTTTCCAGCAGAACAGCACATAGTACCAATATGATCAATGTTATTCACTTCACCTGTCAGTGGTCATAATGCTGAGGCTAATCGGTGTATATACTATATAAATATAGTCCTACAGGATGTTACAAGGACAATGGTTCTCTTTCAGTGCTGCCACTGTTACATGTCTGTGATCTATTAAATGACTTGCTGTAGAGTAGAAGTTAGACTACATATTAGCTTATAGTTGTGTTTAGGTCACTGTCCATCACAACTGTGCTACATTAAATAGAAACTTTTCAAACATGACACGATCTTTAGCTCCCATGTTCCATTACAGCCTGAGGAGAGCAACAGGTGGAGCACAACTAGACTCAACTGACAGATGCTCAGATTTAGACGGATGGTTTTATGCCCTCTACTGTTCCCTCTGCTTGAAATCCCGACTGTGTCATTTCCTGACTCTGCAGAGAGGAGCCCAATAAAGCGTGAAGCACTGTCCTGTGCTGAGAAAACACCCCGAGAACTACACACTGCTCTGTGTTACAGGAAAATATCAAAGTTAATCATTACCACACTATTAATTAAAGTGGCCGCTCTTTTAGGATTTACATTATTGATGTTATCTGTTAGGGCAGCACAGCAGCTTCGTGGTTAGCTAGAAGATCCCCGGTTCGCGTCCCTGTTAGGACACCTGGGATCTTTCTGTGTGTGGGGTTTGCATGTTTGCATGTTCTCCCTGTGCAGTGTGGGTTTTCTCCAGGTACTCCGGCTTCCTCCCACAGTCCAAAACATGCTGAGGTTAATTGATGATTCTAAATTGTCCGTAGGTGTGAATGAGAGTGTGCTTGGTTGTCTGTCTCTATGTGTAGCCCTGCGATAGGCTGGCGACCTGTCCAGGGTGACCCTGCCTTCGACCTGAGTCGACTGGGAAAGGCTTCAGTCCTCCCATGACCCTACAGAGGATTAAGTGATGTATAGATAATGGATGGATGGATGGATGGATGTTATTTATTAGTGGTTGAATAGTCTTCCTCATGTTTGAAGTCTATTGGTTAAAGGCTAATCCTACATAATGACCTGCATTCAGCACCTCATTAGGAAATCCTGCTGTTGTGCAAGTAACCTTGACCACGTGTTTCCACACACACTTGCAGACATGTTGGACACAGAATGTTGTAGTTGCTTGTTTAATGTAAGGATTTTACATGGAATACTTAGGATGTACGAAAGTCAAATGGTCTTCGAACTCATTTCTCACATCTTGCATCTGTTTTTCTGTGTTTCCAGTCCCCTGAGTTGCTTGAGAACCTGCTCAAATGCAGTGAACTATGCTATACTGACTATACTGAGTTTTTAAGAACTGTTATGTTAAGGATTTTTTTTCCCCATGGCTCAGTGACGCATCGAAACATTCAAAATATGAGAGCGCATTAGTGGTCCACAGTTACTATACAAAATTTGTAGGTATGAGGCCCAAATATGATTTAACATGATGTACCCTTGCATCATGTCACATCAGGTAATTGGTCTCTTTTCTTGGAATCCATATTAAAATATGGTTTGTGGTTAATGGTAAACTTGGACCAAGGGATTTTTGATTTTCAAATTTCTGGCAGCAATTCAATGTTTCATGTCTGAATGAGCACCCTGGTCACTTTTCTGTAGAAGTTACAACAGCAGTTTTACTTGGTTGGATCTAGTAATATTTCCATATCACTTTAAACATGGCCCAAGGCTGAACTGCATCCAGTCACATTAATGGACATACATGCAAGCAACAGTACTTTTAGTTGTGTGAAGAGCTTAAGAGAAGGCTTTCCTCACATTCAAGCACCAATATTCGTCCAAAGCACCACAGAGAAAAATCTTTCCTCTGAGATATATTGCATGCATGCTGTGGCTCACACCAGCACTGCAGTTAGTATGTCTGAATGAAGCCGTGAGGAACAATAACTGAAAAGTAACCAAATGCCATCCCTTTAATAGAGTGAAGAAGTCAGCAGTGTTTATGTCTGAAAAGTGCTTCAGGAACCAACTATAGTTATAACATAAGCACATAAGGCAACTTGTGTACAGTCTTTGATGTCCATCTACTTTTGACATGGCACCAGATGTCATCAGGATGGGAGAATTAAGGCTTGGGAGAGAGAGACTGTTGCTTCTGTCCCATTCACCAGTAACAGTGTACTATCTGGTCATCCTTGTAATGTTTAAAAACTTAAAACTGGTCACAGTGGAGGCCGGTGTTGGTGGTGATCCTCACCTCTTTGCTAGTGTGGCTCTTCACAAAGTGAATTCCACCTCTTCTTCAATTTATATCTTTGGAAATTTAATAACTATTCTGGCATCCATGTAAGATGCTAAAGCAAAGCTAGCAAATTGTGGTCTGTATTATGTTTAGTTACTTGCGGTTGAAAGAGAGAAACCATGATTTTTTAGCTTCAGTCTGTTATGTTAGAATTATCAAACCTTTCTGCCTACACAGTGCCATACTGTCTTTAATAGGGTTTTGTAAAAAAACAAATGAAAAAATCACCTTACCGGAGCAACAGTTAAAAAAAATGATGAAAATATTCCTTATATTCTGGTTTTGGTGACTCAGCCACATGTTGCTGTCCAATTCCAATAAACCAGCAAGATGGAGCATCCATTTTTCAGGTTGCAGAGAGGCAGCACATTTCCCATGGTTGAATGTGATTCTTCTGCCTTCAGCAGACGCACCTTCAGGTCAGATCGATGCATCTTTAACTAAAAGTGCTGCAGTTCAATACATTTTGGTTTATTTTTACATCCCGTGCAGATATTTTTTCCCAGAGAACTTGCTGAGGGACCTTAAAAAACAATTTACAGTGGAACCCATCAATGTCATGTTACACCACTGACTATATGTCAGTGTCACAAATGCTCTATGGGATTGTGTAAAACATGTAGTTTCATATACACAATCCAAACCCCCCACTAATCATAAATCACAAACCCATCTGGGAGCAATGATTGATTTCATCACAGTGAATAAAAGGCAGAATCAGCCCCTATTCCTCACAACCCCTGCACCTCGTCCTGCTGAGCTCACTCTGCCAATGCTATGAACCTACATAGTCGACAGCAGCAGGGAGTGTGTGTGTGTGTGTGTGTTTGTGCATTTCAGGGTGTATGTCAGTGAGAGTAATGAAGCAGAGGATGAGGCTGACATGAAGTCTATCAGAAGGTGTCAGTTTGGGTTAATCCTGATGTTATCCAGCCTGTAGACACTATGCACCACATGCACATACACACCAAAAAGTATGAATGCATCAAACTTAGGAATACAACTACACACACCCATCTCTTCTCCACACACACATACACACTCTCGCATCTCATACGTTTGACATGGGAGTAATTGAGGAGGCCAGTGTCAATTAATGCTATTTCACTATCTCCTGGAGAGCAGCTAACCTGTCAGCGCTTCCAAGTACAAAAGCTACAACACAGTTAATCACCATTCCAGTGGCAGGCTAAGTTTATCTTGTTCTCTCTCAGGGAATGGGTCACTTAGGCTCTCACTGATACATCGCATTGTAATAGTTTTAAATGCAATGTGGGCTGTGCGGGAGATTTGGAAAATTATAAGGTACGCTGTAGATCTCAGAAACTGCTGGAAAAACTGCTCATTGCACTGCTAATGTGGCACGTAGTGTGTGATGCTCTGTTAAGAGGGGGCCGGACACAATTTTATTGCTTTCTAATACCTTTATATCAATACTACGAAACAGTCGTACACAAAAATGGAATTGTGTAAGAAAGAACTACAGAAAGAAGTCTGAACTTACTTTCTTGCATCCCCACATTTTTCAGAAAGTCCCCGATTGCTGTGCGTTGATTGTTGGTTTCATTAGGTGACTTCAAATAAGCCCTTCAGCTGGAGTAGACTGGCACCTGTAATTTGTCTTAAAACGTTCAGACTTTGCTGCCGTGTCGGTTGCAATCAGCTCTAAGCCTATTTGTTCCGACTAAAATCTTTCAAAACTGGTTTCAACTATAAAATGTTCATTTAATTTTTTTCATATGCTGGATGAATGATGAGTGAAATGGCTGAGCATTTCCACTTTGAAACAGCAGCATGTTGATGACAGTCTCAAATATAAGGGCAGCCAGGGTTCACTTCAAGAACCAGTCCTGTCAAAGTTCACTTTCTGTATCTTTCTTCTTCTTTGGATTTGGTGTCCAGTTCAAACATGTAGGAATGAACCAGTCCAACATTACAGCTTGTAGCATAGACTAGTTTTACAGTTTTGAGCAGAGTAATGGGTGAGCTGGTGTGCTCCAGCTGCAGAGAATAGCACAAGGCATGGACTGCATCAGTGCACACATTCTAAAGGAGGCAAAGATATACAGTAGTGTTACATCTAAGCCATTGTAGGGACAAAAAGATTATTTTTTATGAGAAAAAACCTTCAAAATGTGTTTTTTGATACCAAGAGATGGGTTTTAAGGGGTTATTCAATGCCAGGAGAGTGACTTTAAAAGGGTAAAGTTGTAAATATTGCATTTGTTGGGAGCTATTTACAGTTGCAGATTAATACACATTTGTAGTAGTCAGTAGTTATGGCAACATGATGATGTATGTGGGATAAAAGTGAAGCCCGATAATGACTGTGTTCAATTTTATTGTCACCTAGTGCAACAGTATGCTGATTTAAGTAATTTTTAAGTAGTTTTTAGACCGCCATAAGTGCATTGTTTGTTAGGTATCTCCAGGGGATTTGTTGTCAATAAAAAACATAGAGCATCGTCTGCTTAGTCTTTCAAATTCAGCCATGTCGCCCATCTCTTGGCTGCAGATCATATCTGTTATAAAGTCTGGAAAAGTTCCTGCTTTTTCCTCTAAAATTTATCTGCCACCAATGGCCTCTCTCGGTCTCTCTTCCTCTTTCTGCCCTGCAGCCCTTCCCCATGTGGGTCGACATTTCCCAGCAGTGCTTGATGTATATCTGACCTTTGATGTTGTCGCTGCGTGTCCCGAAGCCCGAGGCCCAATTAAAACTAACAACCCCTGAGGCCTTCCAACCCTCCCTCCAAACCCACCTTTTGTCTCTTCCGCCTCTTTTTGTCTCACCTATTACTTTTCCTCTCTTACATACTTCATATCAACTCTTCCCCTCTTGCCCTCCTGCCACTGCGCACCTCGGCCCATCCCTATCCTCCTCATTTATAATTCTCTCCTCTCTCTTTCTTACCCTTCATCTCCTTCCCCCTTTATTTGCTGGCCGCCCCTAATGCGAGAATGCAGACTCATCTCCTTTCTCTATTGTCACATAGCAATGTATCATTTATGGGGCCTGCAGATTTGGCTTTCTCTCCCATGTGGGTAATAGTGGAGCTGGAAACCTCAGAACTCCAATTTCAGCATATTGCTCATTTCCTCTCTTGATACATGATCTGCTTCATGTGGAGGCAATATCCAGGCTTCATTTATTCCATTTAAAGCACGTTTGCTGGTAGGTAATTTCAACAAGTGCAAATACTGTGTAGTCCCACAGCATATTTGTTGCAATGACCTATGGAACTAATTAATGAGTTTATGAGAATGTCAAAACAAATACAGGGTATTACATGCATGCATGTGTGTTCTATAAGTCCTGGAGGAGGATGGAGTGGACGTGGAATGACTGAGGACTGATTGCAGTAATACAGCCTGGACCACTACTACTGACCACCACCACTGCTATTACTGTTTGTTGACTGGTTTGATCAATGTTACAGTGTTTGGTGCAAACACTGGACACCAGGGTTTGCTTATATTATTGCAGTGCAAGAGCAGATAGTGTAAGGAAACTGCTGAAATATGTTGTCAGTCAAAAATACACTAATACATTCTGTATCAGCATTTTTTTTGCCATGCCAGATCCCATAATCAATGTTTCCCTCATTATGTTGATAACATTTCTGTCAAAACACATTTGCTGTTTCGAATTAGTTTTATATGGGCTTTATAATTTCTCTGAGACAGGGTTGCTCTGCTGCATCTGCCAAAGCTTGCTTCTGCTAACAGCCGAAACCACTCCGAGTCTGAAAGGTGGAGTCGTGTGAGGAAAACACAAGCTGTTAAGGGCCGATGTAGACGTTAAATTAGAGTTGCATCTGTAGCTACGGTTCTGTGAATTCATGTTGACCAGTAGATGCATTATTTAGGCATTAAAACTGTGAAAGTGGATCAAACACGTCGGTGTAGACGTCAAGGAAAAGTGTAAATACATGAATATGCATACGCACAGTCAAATAAATTTGAATAAATCTCCACAGTGTAACAAGCTATATCCAAATAAATAAACATAAAAAGATTCCCATTTTCAAGTCAACATATTTTTACAATGTAGCCTTTTCTAAAACAGCTTCACATTCAGGGGGGATATTGATGCTGAGGCTAAAGTGCAATGTGCAACATTATGAGCTGCAAATAAAATGTTTCAGGATGGAAAATGTGCTTTTTTCTTTCTTTGCATGAGGGGGCATATGAGACGGACTCCCACATTTCTGATACCGGCCAGAGGAGGGCGACGGCTGCCACCGACCCGAGGCTCACGGAGACTCAGGTCTTCCTCCACCAGGTCCTGACCTGCTGTCCGCTGCTCTGCCCCTCTCTGTTAAATAATGCATGCAGACTGGTGACCTCCCTGACTCCTCCTGACAGCCATGCCGCTGTATCTTGCAATCACATGTACTTACACTCTGCACCGTGAGAGCAGGTCAATGTATATGGCAGCAGACATGTAAATGTGTAGATATACGGTGTCCCTGAGGAAATAGGTTGTGTAAGAGACGCAGGTCTTGTGCTGATTTAGAGAGCTACAGCGAAAGAAGGCTTTATATATGGTACATACGGTTGAATATACGATGAAGCAGAGCAGGTCTCCGAGTTTCAGATGGATAGAGCACCGTTTTAAACACGAGCTGTCAGCTGACAACAAGAGTTAAGGTTCAGACAGTCTCCTCTTCCTAGACACCTTCTCTATGTCGCTCTGCCTTTCTCTGTCTCTGCAGCTCACTCTCCTTGGGGAATGGTGTAAAATGAGGTGATTACTACATGGATGGCTCTCGCCGCAAAGAAGCTGTCAGACTTGAACGAGACTACTGCTTTTATAGGTTTCATCCTCAGTATTGCCTTAATCATGTAAGTGAATGTAGACCATACTTCAATTTAATTTTGAAAACACAGTGATATATGACTGCTCTGCAATTCAGACATCATGTGTATATGTGGGCCACACCTACTGAAGAGTATGAGTTTCCTGTGGGAATCTTTTCTACAAAGATATTTGTCTATTTTCACATTTTCTATGGAGATGCTTTAATATTTTACATCAAATTGTAAACCCACTGAAATATTTCCTGAAAGTAGACTTTTTTGTAACAGAAATCAATAATTTAGAGGTTTTCATGCATTTTTCTTTCAATCTGGGTAAAGTCACGCTGCAAGAAGTCTATGCTAAAATGTGTGACTGTGTCGTGATATCCAGAATACGCAGTGTTTAGATTCTCTATCGCTTTAGAAGTTTCAGGCAAAGGTAGTCTTGAATCTCCTCAGCTTAAGTGTGGTGGCTCTTGGGACTGTCAGCAACCCTGTGGAGTGCTATGACACATTCTCATTCATCTTGCCCCGCTGCATTGTGGGAAGGTGCTTTGAGGTGCCAGTGGGAGGGTCAGGGGTGATGGATGACGAGAAACTCGAGAGCTGTCAGAAAAGAGAGGCGACAATCTGGGCTTCCTGGGACCATGTCACAGTGCACCGCACCTCAGCTCTTGGCAGGTGTGATGCCAAGAACTGAGGGAACCTGTCGTGAGGGTACGTGAAGGCCTCCCGCTCAAGGGCAAGAGGGGAATGTCAGCACAGTGCTGCTGGCTTCCCTCACGCCTCCTCTGCACACTCCTGTAATGGATGCACCAACTCACGAGGTCTATTTAGCAGCTGCATTCCAAAAACAGCACAGGAGCACATTGTTATCTTGTACACACACAAACACACAAACCCAGATGCAAACACATATAAACACCTACTTGCATGAACAAACACTTGCATGCATACACACTCAGCACAGCAACACATCCTTTGTCACACACACACACAGTCTGCAGTGAGTTTCCCCTCGCTCTCTCCTTGTGACCCCTGATGAAGGAGTACCAAAGTAGTTGGCCGCTCTTCATTGACATTCAGGATAGTGTGTGTGTGTGTGTGAGCATGAAGCCATCTAACTACAGACAACCCCTACGCATTCACTGGTGGCCAGATTGACTTGGTATTCCTCATGGCACCAGTCCTGAACCACTTACTCACATTAGCAATGCTAATGCGTGGAGGCGCAGGGAGATGGATTCATCATACACACCACCAACTCTGCCCAAGTTCTTTTGTCATACATCTTCCTTAGATTCTTGGGGTGTATGTGTGTGTGTGTGTGTGTGTGTGTAGCTCTCAGACAATTTAAAAGGCTACATGTCTAGACTCCGTGTCCAAATTCAATACAAAAATAACAAATACATTTCAAATGTCAGAATGCACTGCAATTGAAAGCCAGTTCAATATGATTCATTGAGCTTCACATAGATTCAGCTCAGATCTGAGTCTCGATTTGAGCAACTAAAAAATTTAATCACAAACTGAAAATAATAAAAATAAAATTATATCTATATCTAGTTTTTTGCCAGCCCCTAGATGAGATGAGTATTTTACATAAAATGCTACTGCATGAGTATTTTCCTCAGTGTCATTCAGGTTAATGTCATCAGTTAATATTTCAGCTTTTTAACAACACTGTATAGATGCCAATTTAAATAATCAGCTTAGAAATTACTCACTTGGGAGGAATTCAGGGCCAACGCATTAGCTGTTAATGCCTAATTTTTTCAGTGTTGGTACTTGGTTTGAGATGACTTTGGACTTACTGTGATACAGGTTTTTTTCAATTCTGTTATCTCTGTGTTACTATTTTCCAAAATAATTTGCTCAATGTAACAACAATAACCTTAAAGTAGCAACTTATATGCTGATGAAATGGAAAGTTTTGATGAAGACCTGGAAATAAGGCAGGCCTGCTTGGTCTTTTGATTAATCATTGCAAAAATCCACAAAGAATACACCAGTCAGGCATAACATTGTGACCACCTGCCTATTATTGTGTTGGTCCCACTATGTGCTCAAAAATGGTATGAGCCATTGGACATGGACAACAGGACCTCTCAGGGTGTCCTATGGGGTCTGGAACCAGGACGTTGGCAGTGGATCCTTTGGATACTCTGGCTTGTGAAGTGAGGCCTCTGTCAATCAAACTTGTTCCACTGCATCCTGTTGATGCTTGATCAGGATGGGGTCTACGAAGTTTGGAGGTTAGATCAGCATGTTGGGCCATTGCAGTATTCCTCAACATGTTCCTGATTGTTTGATGTTTTTTCCATGTGGTGGGGTGCATTCTCCTGCAAGGGTAGACCAGTGACATTTGGGATTTCCATTAGCATGAGGGAGTGTGCTTGTTGTGGGACAATGTTTATTTGTGTGTCTAAATCTCATCAACATGGATGGCAGAATCCAAGGTTTTCCAGCAGAACACCACATAGTACCAACATGATCAATGTTATTCACTTCCCTTGTCAGTGGTCATAATGTTGTGGTTAATCGGTGTATGCCCACATCTGCTGACTAAAAGACACATTCTTGCACATTTGTCCACCAATTATGGAGAACTTTCCTTTCCCAATCTCATTCCACCAGGACAGGTGCCCCCAAAGCTATTTTGCAGGGGCACTGTTGCTGCATCTTGGGCTTAGCTCCACCAGAGATGGTTCTGATTGAAACATGAACGAGTCACACGGTTCTTCCATCTATAGCAGAATGATAATGAGTGCAGTCAGACCATTCTTCTTTCGCTAAGTCTCTTTTCTCTTTGAAACTTGATGGCTTTTCTAGCCAGCTACACCAAGAAAATATTCAACATATTAGGTAAACTCTTAACACTGTATTGCTGTCATAGGAATGTTGATTGTCATATACATGTTTGTTTTCTATGACAAGTGTTTTTTGGTAGCTGTGGTGGTATTAATAGGCAAATATGTGCATACTTGATTGTGTACACAGTGTGCAAGTAAGCATATACTGTAATTTCCAAGCATTTAAGCATGATTACAAGATAGTGATTTGGAAAAGGAAAGTTCATTTCAGTAGAAATGCTTGTTAATGCTTGCTCAAACATACATGGATGCTGATTTAGGGCAGCTGCTGCCGGCCGGTCAGTCTCAGGCATCTGCCTCAGTTCAGTGGCTGTAAAAGGCCGCAGACTGTTTGGGGCTTTCACAAAATTATCAGTCCTACTCCTCCTCCTCCCAGCATGTGTTACTGACTAAATATCTGTTTGCTCCTGTCAGATTTTGATGTTACAACACAGTGAGTCAATGTCTTTTATGTCCTTAGAATCACCTAATTACTGTTTTATGCATTCACTATTGTGTAAGTTAAGTTTTTGTTGTTGTAGTTTTTATGGGTTGTGCAGCACATTGTGTGCCTCTAGAGAATACGTGAACCCCCCTCTTCATTTCTGCATGTTACATTCAAAGACACTACAAGCAATTTACCTCATATTTGGCAAACTTTTTTCATGGAGTTTGGCAGATGAGCCCTGTGGGAACAAGATGTGAAATGTCACAAGCACACAGATGTCAGGGATGTGCAATTACTTGCAGACCCTCTGCACACAGGAGAGTTGAACACTGGACATTGAAATTCAGCCTACAAGAATAGCAACCTCCGTCATCGGCTGCTATGTTATTTGCGCATTTCTGGTCTTTCTCATTCACCGCACTAAGGTTACTTTCAACAGAGTTTGGAGCTCTAATTGTGCCTCACGGAAGTTGATCCTGCAGTCTCACTGTAATTGAGACTGAAGGAAAAGTCTCAGCGTGGCCACTTTAACAAATTATTTGACAAATTACAGTTCAATCTTAATAACAGAAGAAATGTCCAAAGTCAAATACTCGAACAAATCCAGTTCCTTAATAGTTCTTCGGTAATGATTTCTTGCTCCAAATTACAGTAATTTACACGGTTCAGTAATGACGTTTTATTCAAAACGATTTTAAATTGTGAGGTTCAGCATGTGCTTTTCAAAGTTAACTGCGAGACACCAAAGGAAAGTGACAAACCCAAAGACCAAGCATGATGGTAATTACAGAACACGTTATATTTGATCATGGCAGGATTATTAAATCATCCCTCATACCTTCACATTTCTTCCTGTATTTAGCTTTTTCCGGGATCATGCCATTTGCATCGCATTAACCTATTCTCAGGGGGATTATATCAGAGATCAATGTTGAAAATGACATATACCTTATGCGCCATGTAGAACAAGTCACACATGATGTCTAATCAAAGAAATCTCTCATGTCCTCATTGTGCTTTCCGTGCACTGGAATCATCTAACCAGAATGTCTACCCTCATTTTCACATCCTTCCTTTTTTGTTACATTACTCCATGGTATCTCACTGCTTTGAAATCCTGAGGTAAAAAAAAAAAAAAACACACCTTTGATGTTCCATTGCAAAACTTCAAAGCACACTGCTGCTGTAATTGACCTTGAAGTAATTAGGTACTGAATTGTTGATCCCGACATCAGTTTTTACAGTATGAAGTCCTTGCTGGATCAGTCCAGAGTCTTACAGCAAGACTGCAGTCACATGGACGCTGTGCTGAAAGGTCAGAGAGACAAATACTCCTTTATCTCAGTACACATGTTAACTCAAAGGCAAATACAGTATGGACTTAGCGATGTGTGTGCTGGTATATAGAATGAGCGAGTCATTTTTGTGTATGTGGTGTGTGTGTGTGTGTGTGTGTGTACGGGGTCTGAGAGTGCTGCTCCTATTGAAAGTGGCCTCAGTGTCACTAATGAACCTTCAGGCACAGTGACAGGAACGAGGGCCAAAGATATTGTGGGTGTGTAGGTGGCTCATGCGTGGTCGCGAGTAGTGCACAGATTTGTGTGTGTGTGTGTGTGTGTGCGATTGTGTGACAGCAGTAATATCTTGTGTGGCCAGTGGGGCTGAGGAAGCTGCAAGCCGGCGATAGCACTGGCCTCTGTTGTGCTCCAGCTAATCTACTGAACTGCAAGGCATGGGTGGGGGGGAGGGTCAAGGAGAGGCCTCGTCCTTTCAGGGAGCTCGGCCCGACAATCTAAAACACACTCCCTGGCTTTGTGTACTCCTCCTCCGTCCCCCACGCCAATGTGGAACAAAACGCAGGCGATATGATCCCAGGAAGTCAGGTCCCGCTGTTTTCCACGGTGCCGGTATGCGGCTTAGATAAGGGAGTTAGGAAAAAGTTGTGTGCAGTGTGAGGCAAAGTGGTGCAATATTAGTCTCTCTGTTATGCATTTTTAATATTGTTAAAAAGACTGATTAAGGGCTTTGTTTTCCGAGCCATGTTTCCTGATTTGTGGCATCCAAAAGTTAAAGCTGGAGGTTTGGTTTTAGCTGGATTAAGCCATTTCACTGTCAAATCCCATGTGATTAGGAGGTAAACAATACAAGAAAGACAATTGCGTTTAATAAAATGCAGGACTGATCATAATGCCCAAGGCTTAAAACTAACCTTCTAGCTTCTCAAATAAATGGTAATGATAATTATGGAGCGAATCCATCAAATGCCTAAATAAATACTTTGCCCAATATTGCACCCGTGAATGTCTCTTTTTGTTCTCAAGAAATGAAAAGTGCCATATTCAATCTATTTAGACCCATTTTGCACATCAAAGGTGCACCCTTGCATATCACAGAGTATCCTTGATTCTCCCGTGGCTCCCTGAAAAGAAGTGGCATCTGCCATAGTAGCTGCAGCAAAGCATTCAGGCTCAAATAACGATCATTAAGCCAAGGTTGAAATCAGTCAAGGGCCTCTACTTCTGCCCACTCCCCGCTATGTCTGCTGTGCCCCACAGGAGTAGAGTTCAGTGATTAAAATGTCTGTAATTACTCCACCGGTGTGCACATATAGCCGCGTGTGAGCATGTGTGGGTGTGGGTGTTCAGGGAAAGTGTGTGCATGCACGTATAGGTGTCTGTCCGCGATAGTGTTGTTAGCAAAAGGACACCTTCAATGTGGCCCCTGCGGGGAGAGAGTTGTGTAAGTGCTCCCTGTGTGAAAAGTGTTGGATAATTTGACTCAAGGCATTGGCACCCAGAGAGGTGTGTAAGCAGTTTGTCAGTAGCCAAGTATTTGCCTCTATGTGTGTTCATGTGTATGTGCTCGCATATGAATGGTGTGTTTATGCTTGCATGTGTACAGTATATTCACGGGAAGAAAAGGAGTACACTTACTTAAACTGAAGAGGGACATAAGATGCATTTTTGAGAGTTTGCTGTCTTTTCTTTGTCAGATCTTTAGCGACTATTTTGACTGCGTTTTTAACAAGTTTTAACTCCAGAGAAAATATCACCATTGTGCGCGTGAACACATCTCTGAAATGGTCTCAAGTTATTGCACTGAGTGTCCTAAGATTTGTTCTGCGCTGAAGGCTGCCTGAGAGCTGACAAAGTGGCAGGAGACAGACAAAGAGGCCCTGATTGAAGTGGCACAGCTAACGCAAACACAAACACATTGTGATCGAAAGGTATTGTGTCAAAACCGCTCGCTTATGTCAGGGTGCATTAAGATGGTAGTCGGCGCTCAGCTTGGCTCTTTTGTCTGCTAAAATTACCCACCGGCTGAGTGCATGTGTGTGTGTGTGTGCGTATTTGTGCAGATGAAGTAGGCTCAGTGCAGCCTTGTTATAGATTTGCACAAGCCGCGTGGCGGTACAGTGTGACTCTCTACCTGCCTATTATTGTTTCATACCTGCTGCTTTTCATCTTTGAGTGCATTTACATAAGCGCGTGATGGTGTCTTGTCAAAAACAGACGACTGGGCCACGGTCTTCTAATGCTAAGCTGAGGAGCTGTAGCTGTTTAGTGCCATGTATTAAACATTGTCTTGTCTGATGAAATGAGATTAAAACGCTATCTGTGGGTGCTGAAGCGTGGAGGGAATTGTTATTTGGGGAATTTATGTATATCTTCAGACAAGTCTCAGACATCGCAGGTGAAATTGGTATTGTAAGTATATGCCATTTTTTTCTCCAATACATATGCAACATGCTCACATGAAGCGTCATAAATCAGCCCCGGCATGCAGTGTTTGTTTTGAATGACATTGCAGAGGTATCTGTGATCATATCCTCCTTGTCTTCTCACACAAACACACACATGCACTCCAGTCACCTGCTGCACATGTGCACTAAGGAGCTACGTCATGCAGAGACAAGGACACACATGAACTTATCTGTAATTATGCAAATAGAATCCCATTTGTGAAAGTTAAACTCATTGTAAAGAGTTTAGCTCTATATTTAGACGCACACCGCTCTTTACATGCCTCTGTTTGGTTTTCCCCGCCTGTCCGTCCGCTGTCGGCTGGCCGTCATTAGCTGAAAGCAGACGGATAAGGGGTGAAGGGGGCGTTGCAGGTGTGAACGGAGAGCGAGGGTCGTAGTAATGATGCTCACGATAATCACGGCCCTCCAGATAGTTTGCTTAAATCAGAGGGGAGGATGTCTAAGAGTACCTATTAACGGAGATGAAAAGATGAAGAGGAAGGAAGGTTAAATTCCCACAGCTCCTTCAGGTATCCATGAAATCCAAGGGAAAAAAAGTTCATGAATTTACATGAAGCACATGAAGCTGATTATGTGGCCAAGCTTGGCAGGGAAAGTATGCAGTACCGCTCCTCCAGTTGTAGTGTTTCACTTTGCTAAGTCTGCAACGGATGTGATTTATTAAACCCCAAACATAATAAAGAGTCATGTAATAAAGAATAACAACACAATAAAGAAATAAAAGCATGCCTCGCAGGCTTCATGCGGTGGACAGCTTACAGTTTCCAAACGTGATGGCGGGAAATTAATTGTTAAGTCCAACTTTATTTAATAAAACAGATAAAACAAACAATGTTCTATAATACTAATAAAGCAGATAAAATCCACATTGTGCTACAGCGCTAACCCTGTTCTATATTAATCCAAGTGTGGGCATGCGGCACAAAGACTCCTGTCACAGAGTGGGGAGAAATGAGATCTTTAATAACTACATTCGAGACATTTTAATACATTTTTTAAAGTCTTAAATTGTAATTTCATCTGTGATTTTAGGGTCATGTCGGGGCGCGGGAAGTGGAAAAAGGGAAGGGGGGGGGGGGGTAGGCTGGAAATATGGGAGGAGTGGAAGTGAGAGGATTTGGATGAGAGGTGAAGTGAGAAGTTTGCGTGAGTGAAGGCGGCTGAGGGGAGGAGCGCTGTGTGCCGTTGTCGGCATGTGTGCAGATTCTTGTGAAGGGGATTCGCGTCTGCGCCGAGGGGTCGTGGGTGTGGTGCTGTGGGAGCGATCAAACTCAGACACCGGGATGGGGATTAGCGTCTAACCACCCACCAGGAGAGAGCCTGCAGAGATGGATATCGGCGAGAGAGTGTGAGAGAGCGACAGATCAGGAGAAGAGGGATGTTTTGAAAAGAGAAAGGGAACATATGAGCCCAGATAAAGTGGCTATTGACAGCAACAAGAGCCAAAAGACAAAACCTACATGTGTTTTGCGTGGCTGAAGATGTAATTACACATAATTATGAGACAATATGTATAAATATGCGGTGGGATTTTATATGGGTCATCTCAGGCACAGGTATGAGACTTCAAAGCCACATCAGTGTCCGTAATTATCCCTGCATTGTTGTTCCACTCTTCCCACACCGAAGACATCACAGCAAAAGATCCACACGAGCTTCTTTTTTTCTTTTTGTTTAAAACCAAATTCTATTGTAAAATATTGTAATGAGGCTGCAGATTAGAATAGGGGAATGAAGGCGGCTTTAAATGCAAAGGCTGCTGCAGAGTAATACGCTCAATCAGCCAGATTTGCGTTAACCTCGGTAAACCTCAGAGTAGAAAAAACTGAGTGGTTGGAAGTGAAGGGATCAGAGCTTTTAATGATAATTACTCTCAATATTTTCAGTCAACTTGTCATATCTCCTCGTTATCAGCCTTCATCTGTTACCACTCTGCTCTTTTACCTGCTTCCTGGTTTTCACTGCAGTCGTCGGCACTACGCGCACTTAGTTGCTGCTTTAAGAGGGATATAATGTCTTGTAAAAGGATGATTCTTCTGGTTCGTAAAACATCTTCATCCGTTTCATGATTAACCGATCATATCCCCTGTTTTCTCTCTGGCACGACGTATCAAGCGCCCGCTACTTCTGTGATTAACCTCCACCCGGGCCTCCTCGCTTTACCCTCCTCACTGATTCATCTCCACTTTTTTCCCCTCCGTGTTTCCATCCTCTCTCCCCCCTCTCCTCGCCCCCTGCCTCTCACCCTCATCATTATAATGTCCCCGCTCAGCGTGAGAGGGAAACTGGGGGAGCATTTAACCAATGACTGCTTGCAATTAGTGCCGCTGACCTGCTGAGTTAGTGTCCAGCCCTGCCCTTGACCGGCTCCGTCCACACTGTGAACGGCGCCGCAAACAAACAGCAGGGGGAGGAGCAGGTGCTAACGATATGTAACCGGTATGTGAGAAGGTGAACGTTTTTTAAAGGATTTCTGTTTGTTGAAAGCGCGGGGAGGACACTGGCAAACGTGTGCAGGCGCTCAGTGGAAGTTGCCGAGCCACCAGCATGCATTAGCGAGCCTGACAAAGCTCATTTAGGTTTGCTGGTGATGAAAGGAGCACACAGCCTCGTCCCACTGAGCTTTGTGAAAACGTTGTGACAACGCAGAGTGATCCACTTAGGAGGTGCATAGTGCCCCTCGGGGGGTGGCAGCCTCCTCTGGTGGCTCCTTTTGTGTTGAAGATGTGAACAGTGCACTAAACGCTGCAGCCATGTCCCTCCGTGGCTCTGGTGGCATGTATGGAGGACTCCATGGTGCGCTGATGAAATGTTGCGGATAGCAGCAACAGCGTTAGGTAGCAAAGGTGTCTCTGTGTGAGATTCTTGCAATGTCATCTTGTTAGTGCAGGCTGGACTGTGTGTGTGTATGAGTGAGTGTGTGTGCTTGTAAAGCAAATTGTTCTCATATCTTTGGGCCAAAGGAGGTTTTTATCACACTGAGAAAAAATATCCTCAAAAGAACTTAACCGGCACAATAAATTTCATTCTTTCAGTTTCACTCGCCTATTTGTTTTCCTTTTCTTTCACCTCTTTAATTTTTCTCTTTCTTGTAATTTCCTCATTTCCCCTGTCTTTCTTCTCTCTTTCATTGTGTCTTTGTTTACATATTTCTCAGATGCATGCGTAGAAGCGGGTGACACTACAGAGAAAGTCTTTTACTCATGCAAATGCCTGTGTGTGTGTCTACTGTTTGTGCAGTTGAGCTTAAAACATGCTCCATATTAGAGGTCTAATCCAGTGTAGCTTAGTTTCCCAACGATAAGAAAATCCACCACAACAAACTAAATCCACCTGCCAGTACCTCTAAAGCGCACTAATTAACACTTTATAGCTCTGTTTTTAAAAAAAAAAAACTCTTCCAGAAAGTGAATTCTGAAATGACCTGTAATTTCTGGAGTCTCTGCTGGTTGCCTGGCAACTGCTCCTGCCCATGAAATAGTCCAGCATATAACCACCTGTAAAACAGTGAATCGTTGTTTTCACACTTTGGATATGGATTAGGTTAAGAGGTGGACTTTTCTGCCTTTTAAATAGAGCCAGACGAGCCTTCTGCCTATTTTTAGTTTTTATACTAAGCTCCACTAACCTGGCTGCAGCTAAATATTTGCCGCTCAGATATGAGTGTCTATCATCTCATCTAACTCTTGGAAGAGAGGCAAGTGTGCATTTCCCCAAAATGTTTTAATATTCATTGAACTTGAGCTTCCCTCTGTTAATGTACAACAAAATTAAAGTCTTTGTCTGTTCCTTCCAGAGGACAGGAGAATGAGATGTGTTCATCAATGTTTCTGTGCGACACTTGTTGTGTGCCAGGAGGTGCAGCGGTCACAGGGGGTGCAGGGGCACAGATGGCAGCACAGGTGTGGAGATGCCACCACATCAAGCACAGTCATCAGCCCCATCTAAACACACTCTGCTGTGCGTCCGTTTCCACACTCACACACACAGTTTGCATCCATTCAGATGACTTGCAAAGTTTCTGCGGTGGTCTTCTCTTCCCAACATCTGACTAGGAGCTGAGCTGTCACGCAGCACTATTCTGTTAATAATTAAATCTAAAGAGGAGTCTGAGTGGCCATCGCTCTGACGCATTAAACATTGATGCCGGGAGTAAATGCGTCTTTTATCGTAACACGTAACAATCCCCTCCGTCCTGCTTTACTTTCACATCCGCACTCCGCATGACAGCTCTCCCAGAGCTGAGATTTTCTCCGGCTTTTCCTTTTCAGCATTTCACTTGTTTGTCATTTGAACTGGCAAGCATGGAGGAGTAAACAAAACAAGACATTCTGAATGATACCCCGAATTGGTGTCACATGGGAGAAGTTAAAATGGAATGTTTGGAAAGTGACAGCTCTCCTGTTTGACATTTAAATATTTTGCATTCTTCTTGGACTACATATGTTTTTTTAAACAGTGAATGATGTTCCATGTCGCTGCATTTGTCAAGGGTGCCGTCTCGAACAAGAAAAACTTTCCTCAGTCTGTGCATTTGCTCATTTTCACCCACGGTTCATTCCTTATAATGCACAGAACATAATGTAAAACAGCTGATATGCCATTTCAATAGGTGTACTGTTGATTCTACCTACAAAGGCCTTGTTGGTCTCATTTTACACATTTTTGACCCTTCCCCGAGGTAATGAGCAAACGAGGCCTTGTACAGTAATGTGTGTGTACTGATAGCAGTAGCAGCATTTATAAACCACTATGCTGGATTAATTACCTAAAAGAGTGCTCTTCATGCTGAATTCCTAAGAGAACGGGGTGATTTGGTTCATAATGAGGCTCGCTCATTACAATGACAAGTCCTCACGGCTCATCAGCCTGACTTTGAGAAGGCAAACTCAAGTGCAGAGTCTGCAGCCTTAATTTAAGCTTTTATCAATATCAAATTAACAATAAAAGCACGCTGACAGCTATAAGGTCTTGGAAGTTTAGCCTCCTAGTTTGTCACTGTGTATCAGTTTCAAACTTTTTTCTCACAACAAGTGTGATCGAAACACATTTTTGACATAATTTGCTCTGTAAAACTGCAGCAGTTAACGCCTTATACCCGAATATCTCCGCCGTCGGTCGCAAATTAACAGACACGTGTTCTCATCTTCACTTTGTTGCACTGCAAAGAATCTAGCAATAATGATCTTGGGAGAAAATGCTTTGTGAGCATGCATGCACACTGTAACCCAGCACAAAGTGAACTGGAATATGCAGTGTGGTGTGTTGAACACTGTGCCTAATGACTACTAAATGTCTCCTAACAGCTTGCTGGAAACAAGACTCATATTACAAGTTCATGAAAATATATTGGAAGGAACAGAGAAAGGGGACAATATAACCACTGTGCTGTTTTGCCTTCATCACAGCCAAGTTCCCAGGCTGAAAGAATAAAAGCGAGAAAATTCACCCGATGGACCAAATGCATAAAATGGCTTGTTAAAGAGAGCTGTGTTTCCAACTTCAAGCCATTTATAACAAACAGAAAACCTGTAAAACTGTCACTCTGCCCTCATCAAAACTCGACCGAACGTCTTTTCTGTTTGCTGCTATAGGTGCTGAACACCTACAGAGGAGATTATGGTTTGTGGCTCACAGTGTTAAGAAGATAGTCTTTTTTTCCCGTCAGTGTGGCTCTGAGCCTCCACCACACAGTCAGTTTATATGTTTGTGCCTCAGTCTTTCAACCTCCCTGCTTTTCTAGCCATTTTTTTTCTGCCACACCTCTTCTTTTGTTGGTTTTCTCTCTGTACATAAAATGCAGTTATGTCTGTATAGAGTTTACAGTTACACATTTACTGCAACTGGAGTTCCACTTGCAGTATAAAAAAAATCATTTTGGAATAAAATGACTGCAGAATCCAGTAGAAATATTCATGTTGGGCCTAGAATTGTAATTAGTTTCTTAGTGTCAGGTGTTAACCAGAGCTTCTAAAATGCACATTAGGTTTGTTACATCACCTGCGAATGCTCTGTGTCTATATTTATGCTTCCCTCTGCCTCACCTCTGTCTTACCTGCACCGCTCCTCCATTTTCCATCTCCCCTCCAAGCCCTATTGATTTCTTCGATTGTGGCAGGTGATGGCAGAGCGTTGTTTGCCATGAGATAATTGTCCCATCATTGGCGCTGTGATGAGTGCTCCACTCCACTCCCCCCCCACCTCCACGGCTTATTTATTTATTAATGTGATGTGTCACCTGCTCCACGCTCAAGAGGGAGAGCCAGGCAGGTTAAACAACTGCAGAGCCATCCCTCATCGATTAGCGGAGGGTGTGCTGGTGGGAGACGAGCGCTTTGGGGTCATAATGCAGCATTCACAACGTGTTATCAGTGGATTGGAAGACTGATTTGCAGGGGAATGGGATCATCTCCCTTCACCACGCTCGCTAGGTTATTCCAGCAATGAAAACATGGAACGGTTTTATTACCGTATCGACTGGAATAACTGCGCCACATCGACTGAATGAGGAACAACAGGCCAAACATCACGTGTCTCAAAGCAGCTCGTGCTTTTTTTTTTTTTTCTTTTTTTTTTAGTCAGTCACAACAGACTAGTTTCGCACAAAGGCTTATCAATGGCTTATTTTGTCATGTTCTTTTTCCTGTCATCATTTAATAATCATTGAGCAGCTACTGATTTTCTCCGTTGTGGTGTGGATTCCAAGCTGCACTGGTGAGGTGATGCTGGAAACAGCTCAGAAAGCTCAGACGTCCAGGTATAAATTCTG
Source organism: Dascyllus trimaculatus (assembly GCA_024666655.1). Taxonomy (NCBI): domain Eukaryota; kingdom Metazoa; phylum Chordata; class Actinopteri; family Pomacentridae; genus Dascyllus; species Dascyllus trimaculatus. Next base: position 23,610,800 of record CM045461.1, on the reverse strand, counting down.
CTCAGGGCTTTGGGAGCAGACATTCACAGTGGTGTTCTAAAGTTAGATTTTAATGCTTGCCAATGTATGATTTATTTATTTTAATTAACCTTCTTGCAGTGAATATATTTAGAAGTGTGTTTTTTTTTTAAACTGAACTTTGCTGCAATAACTCTACATTTCTTGCCACTTGACTTATGACAGTCCTGTGTGCTGTAATGGTAAAAGATTACTTAATGACCTCCCTCTTGCAGCAAGTTTTTCACAATTTTAACACATCTATCTGGTGGGTTTTTTATATTCTGGAAGACAAGTCATGAGCAAAAAAGCAGTCAGTGCAATGATTGAGCTTGTCATTGCTTTAAACTGCAGTGTCCAGATCTCAAAAACACAGATTTCGACTTTCAGTATCATTTTTCTTCTTCAGAATCGGTTTGAACATGTGTGGCTGAACTATTTCAATATTACAACTTCCTGTTGTGTAGAATAGAGATGTTTTGCAGTGTTTAAGCAGAATGTAGGTTGTCTAAATGGGGAGGGAAGTCATGGTGACTTGACAAATCTGTACATTTAAGAGGAAGCAACAGAGTAGAGTACCCCTACCTATTTTAAGGCAGGAAGGGTTTGTTTTAATGGAAGAAAACTTCTAAGTATGTAACTTTGATACACATAAGTTTTCAGGGGTTTAATCAGTGACTAGAGAGCAACTTTAATATGATAATCATATGCATTTATTTACATATACTGTGCAAATGCCTTTATCATTTTATATGTTTATATTCTCACTCATCAAGCAGTAAAATCAGGCAGGCATCCAATCAGTTCCATTCATTCTGCAGCTTTGCAATGACCCCAAACATACAGCCAGAGTCACAAAGAATTGCCGACAGCATCAAGCGGAATAGGGAGTCCTGCAACAGATGGAATGGCCCTGACAGAGCCCAGACCTCATTATCATTGAGTCTGTCTGGGACTGAATAAAGGAACACAACCAGTTGAGACAGCCTAAATCCACAAAAGAATTGTAGCAGGTTCCTCAAACTGCTTGGAACAACCTTCCTGCCAAAAAACTATACACAAGTGTACCCAGGAGAATTGGTGCGGTTTTCAACATCGCCTTTAATGAAACTCAGGCTTTTTACCTTGTTAACATTTTGTTATGTGCTTGAAAATCTATGAGGGAAATAGACAGTGAGCATTTCTACTTTGAAACTGAAATGCAATGATGACACTTAAAAAAACACAGATTCAGACTCCCAGGTTTCATACTTAACAAACCCATGAAACCAATCTTTTCAAACTGCGGGATGGGACTTCTGGTTGTTTGGCTGTGACACTCCAATAATACAAGTTGCCATGTGGTTGCGTAGAGTAATTTTATGATGTTTTAGCAGAACTGTAGGTGAGCTGGTGTGCTCCAGCTGCAGCCAGTGGTGAGGGTTGAATGGAGAGCGAGGCAGGGACTTAGATTTGCACATTTTAGAGGAAACAACCGCTGTACAGATGCATCTTGTCAAGTCACCAGTATTTATATAGAACATTTAAAGCAACAGCATGTTAATTTACCTGAATAATTAACAAATTGAGGATTTAAACCACACAAAAATGATATAAAATACTGCCTAAGCCATTGTAGGGATTAGAAATCTAAACTTGCAACTATTATGCAGAGGGGAGTTTTAGGGCTTTTTAAATGGAGTCATGGAGCTTATTTCAAAATTGGGTTTGATTTGATGTATTTCACTGTCTGCTGCACTTTTTAAAAATGAAGTTCATGGCCTAAAAAAATATTCATGACACAATTTTCGAAAGCATCTTAACTTAAAATCACCTCATATGCCACAATGTAGTTCATAGTGGTTATCCAAAGTTGCATGCTAATTGAGGTTACCGCAATGCAGGAGGTGGTAGAAATGCCTCTGAAGTTGTTTGTGAGGTACCTGCCAGAGAAAATAAAGAACATAAGAAATGGTCCTTGACAGTTTTGTTACAACAGCAAGTCAGTACTTAAGCGGTTAAGGCACTGACCAAGGGTGACATGAATAATAAAGCAGCACAATCTTCTCTCCGATCATATGCTGCTGGAGCCATTTTCTCCCTGCTGCTTTACTCTATATGTGACATTAAGATCAATGGCTTCAATATGACTTCAGCTGTCATAGTAATAGTAGACAGCAACTGTAGGACTACTTCCACAGACCATTTACTGATGTAGTGACATCTGGGAGGATGAAAGATCTCATATGCTTCTTGAGTAGACAGATCCACTTGCACCTTTATAACATCTGCCTGGGATTTGATTCAAATCAGCACCTGAAGTTAAGGAGTATGAAAGACCACACTGTCTGACGTAGTCCTGAAAATATTTAGTGCAGACTGGGGATTTAGATCAATCAGACTTCTGCTATAATGCAAAGTTTCTCCAAAGTTACCCACTATTGCAGGATTTTTGTCAGTCTTCCAAAATGTTTTGAACTCATCGTGACCTTAACATTTGAGTGGTTTTCTTTCTTGGTATAGGCTATAGGATTTTCCAAAGACTCAGCCGAGGTTGTGTGATGCTTTTCGAGGACATCTCTCTGTATCACACTGTGAATGCTACATGACACATGCAGAAGCAACACGGGCAAAAAGTACTGCACTTCATTCTGCTTTGATTTAATTTTACTTCAGAGATATTTCAGAGATAATTACAAACTTCAGGTAATGTGTTTGTTTTCATCCACTGCTTCAAACAGACACACACACGCACACACACACTCACAAAGTGAATGTGTAGAACTTCAGAAATAGATTTTTATCAGTCTGTAGCTTGCGATGGATGGCCATGAAATGAAGAAATTATCTAAATGAGGCAACATTTCCCACCTGCTCCTCTGATGTCTGAGTAACTGTTGATGTGGCAGTTCCTGCCATCAACCCTCTCTGATTAAAGCATTAAATATCCAGATACAACAAACTCCTCTAATGTCCCCAGGCAAAGTGCTGTACCTGACAGCTGTGAAGCGGCAATGACAGTTCCAGTTGACACTGATTAGCGGACCGTTTTTTTCAGAGCATGTCTGCTTTCTTGCTATTTCAAAGGTCTTTTTTGTAATAATGTATCAACCCAGGATGACATATTTTATCAGGAAATTTGCCTCAAAAACCCATAAAAGAGACTGTGATGGCAGAGAATTGTACTTCAAACTGGCTTCTTAACTTCTGGCTTTTAATGAGGAAAACTAGAAATGATTTACAGGTATGAAAAAATCTGCCTGCAGAAGTTTGCTGGTGCTGTAAATGACTTATTTAGAAAATGCATTGATACTGTTTTTGGCTCCGGTCCATTTTACTGTATGTCCAATCCTCAAAGAGTGATGATAGAAGACTACTTCCTAATTACAGTGGACTGAGCATCATTTCTAAACTACCTAACAAACCCCTTCACTTTGAAAACAAGCATCTTTTGCTAGACATACAGGCAGAGTTTGCATTGACCGCATTTATTTACTGTTGTAAGGAGGAAAGCCAGGTTTGCTTGTTATATTCATTTTACAAAACAGTTTGATTATTTCAGTGCTGGAAGGTCTCAGAGTGTGGTGTTCTCTCCTTTCACAGAACTACAGAGGCAAGTGATGAATGAATGAGTTCAAAAAATCCCCTTGAGGGGTAAAACAAGGAGATGTTGTGTCTTCTGTTTTCTTTGCCCTTTATGTAACTGACCTGGCATGTACAGTTAGATCATTAGAGGGTGGTGTTAAGTGTGGGGAACATTAGGTATCCTGCTGTATGCAAATGATGTTGTTGTCTTGGATGAAAATGAGCCTGATGAGCAGAAAATGTTAGATGATTATAAGAAAGGAAAGGTACATTTTATAAGCTCTTTGTCGCATGCAAGTACATCACAGTCTTGTTAATAATAAACTGAAGGCATACAAATATTGGAGTTTTAATATTGATGAGCATGTGCACTGTAGAATATCACTCAATTGTGAAATTTCACATTAAGTCAAAAAACATAATTTGTTTTAGTAGCACAGTCAAATTTTAAAGCCAAATGTCTAAAGTGTGGCCCTGGTTTAGTTCACTTAAGTGGTTTAGTTTATAAACTGCTTTTGTAGTTCTTTCAACCTGGGAATCTGCAGCTTAATTAAAATGTGTTGTAATTATAACTGGGTTTACTCTCCTTGAAAACAGAATGAGTCAATCGCCAAATGATGCAAGCATGTCCTCAACCACTAATTCTCCATGAAGCACTTTGAAACCTATCATGGGAACATAATGATACAAGCAGATTTAACCTTCGCACCCGGTCATCCTCCTTCATTGTCTAATTAACAGGCATTACTGATTTAAGTGGACAAGAATTTTGGAGTAATTTATTTGTGGGTAGCTGAGGTAGCTAGAAAGCATATTCCATCATCGACCCATCTGCTGATATCTGAGGACAACCCACTAGTCAGATTGTCCTCTCTGTCAGCACACTGACTGCACATGCGCCATGAAAATACATGGTGCTTCAAACAAATGCTTGTTATGAGGAGAGATTCTACAAGAAGATATTCTTTAATCCATACCTTTATAATGTATTGTTTTAAAGAGTTGTAATCAAAGTAGTTGGAGTCAGACATTGGAGGTGCTTTTGATTTGTATATGATTTCTCATACCCAAACACAGTATAAACCTCTAAATTCTCCAGAAGTCCTGTGCTATGTCCGCTCACTGTGCTCAGCATACCTCAGGAATAATCCCACTGACACAGTGCTCTACCTGTAACTAGCTCCTGTATCCTGTTAAAACTTTAAAGTCACAGCCTTTCAGAAACATCCACGGCAGCCCTTTGTGTGTTTCTGTCTTTGATATGAGGAGCAATGCAACGTCTGCATAGCATACCAACACGTTTCTATAGCAGTGTGAATAGAAGAGCGTGCAGTGTAGTCTGCATTGGTCACGCTGTAACCGTTATTGGTGAGATGAAATCAATTAGTGATATTGGTTTCTCTGCAAACACCAAACTCTTTCAAGGTGGCATTTGTCTAGTCTGTGATTATACAGCTGAGGTTTGAGGGCAATGGAGGTATCCTAGGAGAGGCACTGTTCAGACTTGTGCAATTTAGTGCTTGGTGAGTTTCATGAAATTGAATAGAAGAGGGAACCTGACTGAATATTTGTTCCCCTGGTCTTTATTTGTCATTATGGAATGTGCTGGAAGTTGTCTCTGTGTGGGAACAAGCTTGTTTATTGTTAATGTAAAGGTGTCTTATAATTCCATGAGGATGAGCTACAATATGGTGTGACAGCTCAGTTCAGTTTAGTTCAATTCAGTTTATACGATAAATAAGGTAGTGAAGAGAAGTGAAACTTGGAGCGAGTGTTTATCCTGAATCCATTGTCATATCAGAGGACACCTTATCATTTGCTAAGCCTGTTTGAATTACACTTTGCTTGCTAACTTTCCCAGTGGCATGCCTTCTCATCAGGGATTTGCCGCTGATCAGAGGTCTTTATGAAGTGATTTAGTTGGGGATTTTTTCTGCACTGATCCTTGCCCTGAGGTTGATCTGAGTGCAAGCTTTGGACAGCAGTATTTTAGTTATTTTGGCTGGAGAAGGCAGCATGCTTTCAGCAGGCAGGAGCCACACTTAGAGCAGAAGTCTGAACACAGTAAATCAAAGTACAATTCTGTGAATATAAAAAAAAAAAAAATTAGTTGAATGTACCACCAACGCACTAATCCTCTGTGAGGAGTGATGATACTGAGGCATGGTGTTGAATTAGCATATGGAAACACAAATTTATGCTAATGCAACATTATAGTATGATTTTATACCAGACAGTTAAGTTTTATTCAGTTAATCTGCATATATTGACTACCATTTTTAATCACATAGGGTATAATGTGCAGCTTGAAAAACCACTATCATTGTTGTTTATCCTTCTCCTGTATGATATTTTCCCATGCTGTGTAGAGCTGGAATGACAGTGACAGTATGGTATAAAAGTTTCTCACTGGCACCCTCATTTATTTTAATGTATGCAAGGACTTAGAGTTTTTAGTTGCTGGTGCTTGACACTTTTCTCGAATCATTTTCACAACGCTATCTATGGATGCAGAATCAAAGAATTAAAAATTGAAGCACTCACTGTTCCACTCCTGCTCAGTGAGGTAAGGTTCTCCATTAACATGTCAAGCCTATCTAACCATCTCAAAATCAGAAACAGTTTGAATCATTAGACGAGAAGCTTTCTGCAGTCAAGCAGCTCTCTGATTATGGCCCTCTTCTCTCAGCTGATTGCTGGTGACAGAGAGGGTAAAAATATTCTTCCTGTCATAAAAAGTGTCACTCCCTGTCCTTAACATCAGGCATGGCGGTGACAAGTGAACAGCGTATGGGCTCTGAATGAAAGGAGCACAATAGAATGGTTTCATAATCCTGAGTGCTATTCTTCCTTGTGTACTGTCCTTTCTTTTCTTTTCCCTCTCTCGTGTCACTCTCTCGGCTCTCTTTCTGTGCCTTTGTCTTGATTCTGATTCTTCCTTGTCAGAGTAAAGCTACACCTGATGCTACTGGTCAAAAGGGGTTGGTGAGGGTTGATTTTATGAGGTGTGATCAGGAAGTTCCTAGACTGCACCTGCAAAAAAAAAAACAGCATAAAGTGTACCTGGTTTACATTTGGCCACTTTCCCCTTTAAAGTAGTTTCCTTGTGCAGGGATACACGGCTCCCAGTGCTCCTGCCACATTTGAAATGCTCCCTGGAAGTCCTGTTCTATAAGTGTCAAACACCATCTGCAATGGGTGGAGGATTTTCTCCATTGCAAAACTGACTACCCTTCACCTTGAATTTCATTTCTGAGAAGAAGTTGTTGCCACGTATGGCAGCTACTGTTAGGTAGGGTGATACGACTGTGTTGTTATGGTCAAAAAAGTTCAATTTCAACCTGCAGTGAGCGACTGCATTGGCATGATGGCCCATGACACAATTCAGTTTGTTTGCTCTGAGTGTTTTCAGATGCCTACGAATGTTACCTGTTATTGATAGTCTGACCCTGGCGGTTTAACTCATGGTTCACAACCCTATGAATGTCGAAGTGAAAGTGATCTTGATCGAGCTGCTGACCAGATGCACCTCCTTCAGTCTTGACCCTTTCACTTAAAACTGCTTTCTGCTGCCGGTGTTGCAGTTGAGAGAACAACTCTCGTTACCGGTGATGATCCTTTTGACACAGAACTGGATGCTTAAAGTCAGTGGTAAAAATACAAACGCTCACGGACCAAAGGTCAGAATTCGACTTCCAGAAAACATTTCAAACGTAGCATGAGGGCAGGAAGCTGTGTAACTCAGCACAAGAAGACTACGTTTAAGAGGATAGAAGCTAAATTTAAATCAGGAATGGGTTTTGCTCTTTGTAGACACAGTCTCAGAACTTCTCGATCGCACCTTGTCATGCACAAAACGGCACAAGTCAGAAAAATTAAGTAAAATACAGCACACAAGAGACTCAGCTGTAATCCTGGTGGATTTATTCTTATTAGAGTTGTTTAAAATGAATGAAAGGAAAGGAATGTGCAGTCAGAAATAAAGAATTATTTTGGCTAGGGCCCACACTGGGGTCAAAGGTGACAGGATTGCCAAATCAATGTCACTTGGTTCACTGGATCCAATTAAACACAAAAGATAGTGTGGATCATTGATCATTCAGACTCAGCACATTACTCACATAATATCTTGTGTTGTCACCGTCCCACATACTACCGAGCTGAAACACACTTTTACGGTAATTCTCAATGGCACCTAATATTGTGTAACTTTTCGAAAGTTCTGAAAAGTTCATGGTTTGATTAATGTTTTTAATCCAAAAGTTTAAGAAACGGTGCACTAAACTTTAAAGTAGCGCTGACTTTCTGGTTGACTTGAAATCTCTGATCATGTTTATCAAACATGCTCGCTCTGAGTTAATGCCAAACACAAGGGGGGACCAAAGGGCTTAGCGAGGTTCGGAAACAAGTGGCGTGAAAGCTTAAGTGTGTGTGAGAGTTTTGAAAGCACTTGTGATGTCAGAGAGTGGTTTAACCCCTTTGAGGAGCAGATTATTGGGGAAGATTTTCAAAAACTAAAAGAATAAGAATTTAGGAATATTCAAAGTTGGGAGACTGGGAATTGATTTTTTTTAAGTATCTGACCACAAGCCATTTTTTCTCATCTGAGATTTCACCTCTTTCCAGTACACAGTAAAAATATCACAGAATCAAAAGCTGACAGGCATGAAGGACTGTGCCAAAGCATTCAAGGCAAACCTACTATATGTAAAAGCACTATAGGTCAAGCTACTGCCTGTAGAGTCTGAAACTTGATGGTTTTGATGAACCCTAGAACACCTCAGTGTTTGTATTTTACAATGACCCTAAAGAAATTTAATGTAGGTCATGACATGCATGCAAAGCAGTTAATCTGCCAAATGGAAACTAAAGAACTGAACTGCAAAAACTTTGAGAAAGAAGTAATTATTTTTCCATTTTCCAAACAAGATGTTCACTGGGAGCCGGATTCAGTCATTGAAACTTTGCTTTTAGATGTAAAATTAAAGTGCAAGCCTTGTCATAGTTGGTTTTTAAAGTCAACGTGGGTTTGCTTTGTTAACCAACATATTCCCAATGTTCGGCAAGAAGCTGATAGTGCATAATGAGGTGTCACCAAATATGAAGATAATGAATGAGGCCCAAAACAACAAAACCTGCTTAATTTGTACACATTAACATGTCCAGACAACTAAATGAAAACACTCTCTCTGCTTTCTGCTGTTGAATACGATTGAAACCAACATGTTTGCAGTCAAACTCTTCCCTGAAACACTTTCAGAGTGTTTATTTAACCCTTGTCTTGTGTTAGGGTCGGCACCGACCCGTTTTAAATTTTAAATGCATAAAAGAACCACATAAATTTGTTTATTGCATCAAGGCTTTTTGACTTTGTCAGGACCCTCTATTTCAACAAAATAAAACAAAAATAATGTTTTTACCTAAATTATAAAATGCTCTAATTAAAATTATACCATTTGTGGTGTTAGGGTCGGTTTCGACCCAGTTATAAAAATAAGATTATAAAGCAATAATTAGAGCCAAAACTGAAATCATAAGTGCACTGTCAGCCAACACACTGTCAGCCAGCTCCTTCCCCAATCATGTAAGCTTTAAGGGAGTCTCATTTTGCCTTGTTTTCCTGCAATGAGGCTACTGATCCACTCATTGACAGGCAGAAATATTTTGGGGCAACAATGTCACTTTACCTGACAAATGAAAAGAGCCCTCAGATTTGACAACAGAGATGCCAGAGCAAGAACTGAGAAGTTTGGCCCCATAAGGGTTGTATGGGAAGGATGGGTGCAACTCCTTCCACTGATGTTCAACCCAGGGTCAGAGGTGACCATCTTGTCCCTTTCCAAGAGCCCCTTCCGACAATACATGCCCAGTAAGAAAAGGATGCAGCCTTGATGTAAAAACCAGCTATGCCTGGAATCTATGGCAAAGCTGCGAATCCCTAAGATACCAAGGAAAACGTGTGGTCCCGATAAATGGACTGTCAAATATCACTTGTGACAATTAAACCAGCTATGAATTCTTAGCTTATGGTGGACACAGTGAAGAAAAATTGAGCTGTCTGCTGAAATCTTGCAGGTGAAGGACAGGGCTCCACTTTCCTCAAAGTTTGCTTTTACAGTCACCACCTCTGTTGTCTCATATTGTCCAAAAATCCCCTCAAAAAAACCAAAAACAAGTGTGATACTTCTGTACTATGTACTCTTCATAAAGATGCAGCTGTGTCATCAGGAAGTGCCAAAAAGCCCACAACTATCCTCAACTATAACAAAAACAAAGGAGGAGTAGACAACCTGGACAAGCTGACTGCAACCTACTGTACATGCCAGTGAATGACCAGGAGATGGCCAAAGGTTGTGTTTTACAAAGTCCTTGATGTGTCTGCATATAATGTATTTGTGTTGTGGACCCACATCCACCAAGGGTGGAACTCAACCAAAAAAAACCAAAACAAGCCTTTTTCTTGAAGTGAATATATGTATGGGTCAAAACCGACCCGTAACACCATAGATATTATTCTAGTTAATAATATTAAAATGAAAAAATAAATAAAACTAATTTATTTCAGAAATATGTTTTAGTACCTTTCAGTAACAGTCAGGTAACACGACAACCTCTTCTTTATTTACATGATTCTCTTGAGGTTCATTTTACCATTTTTTTCATTGAAATCGAGGGGTATACTGACAAGAAAAAAGGCCCAGACGCCCACATCAAAAACATTAAAACCGATATTTTCATAGACAAGGAAGCCTAACAAGGTAACCAAGAGATGAGAAACAAATTGGATGATAAAAAATTGTTTTCAGTGTATTTTACAGCAGATTTAAGACACGGGTCAAAACCGACCCGTTAACACAAGAGATGGTAACAGAAAGCTAACACAAGAGGAGGGTTAACATGAACATGGATCGGCCTATACCCAGGTGGGGAAACAGAACATCTGCAGCAACATATGCTGGAAATGAAAGAGACGCTGGATATATATGGAAGATTCTGCTGTGAAGCATTAGCCCTGTTTACTTAAAAGCTTTGCCCACCAGCGGCTGATGCTCTCCAGCTGAGACCGAGAATGCATTAATATGAAATGGTGAACAGAACTTCCCTAAAATGTCAAAAAAAAAAAAAAATGCATGTGGGGTTGTTTTTTCACAAACATGTCAAACAATAAATAAATCTCTACAAAATATTTTACATACATAGAAACTTAGTCGAACAGTGGGGTGCTTGTTCATGACCATTTCTGAGTTATAGAGTTTAACAGAGATGATAAATAAGGTAAATGCCTTTGAGAAAGTGGAACTCAAGAGAACTATTTTCTTATGAAACCCATTATAATTCCCTGGTTTGCCTTAGTCACTCAATGAAAATATGTGTTTTCTACCTGTAGGTATGTCCTTGTGCAAAGCTTTTAGTTTTCTTGCATACTATCTTAAAGTAGCAGACAACTCTTCTGCACCAAACTTTTGAAAGACATTAATTTGACACCGATTAATGCGAACAACAGCTAGATTAAGTCAGTCTCCTTCATGTCTAAGTTCGGGCTTTTGATGTTCCTGCTAATTGCCTTGGGAAACATAGAATAAACACGCTAAAAAACACTGAAACAATAAATCACAGTTCTTCTTGATAACATGTTACATCCAATCCATCATAATGTGAAAACATATCTGCATCCAATGCGGTAACTGCCACACGTTCTGTAGGTTTGATGGTTTAAACCATTACGCTTTGATCCCTCTTTTGGCCTTGTGTGTAATACAAATGCATGCGAGGCTCGCGGCCGCGTCGCCAGGAAGCTTTGATCACATCAGGTAGAACAACAGAGGGATGGGGAAGGTTGAAAGCTTAATTTTGTTCTCGCGCACTCAAAGATGCCACGGTGCTAATAAGAGAGAAAGGCCATTAAAATGTAATTTAGGCACCGTGTTCTGTTCGAGCAGAGCGGAGGAGTGTACAGATTAGCCACGCGTTGCCTGGCAGGGACAACGCGTACGGGCTTGTGTATGCGAATGTGTCTGTGTGTAAGCGTGAAATATTGATTGCTGATGCCCATTTATTTTTTGGGGTCATCCTCCGCTCATTGACCTCTGTGTAATTACCTTTGGGATGACTGGGAGTGTTATTTAAACTCATGACACTCTGATCTTGTTTACCTCCCCTCCAAGTGTTAGAATTGCAATAAATGAGCTAATAATAGACCCTAAACACTATTAGAAGGTAACACATTGAGGATTTTCTCTCAATATGTCAATGTCTAATGAACTGCAGCCACCTGTGCTGTGTGCTTCGGCCGCATTGAGACCTTTTTTGTTTTATCGTTTTTCCTCCTTCTGCCCACATTGATGTATAAGATCCTATTTATCAACAAGGAATTTGCTGAGAACGGAGGCCAAAGACTCCCAAGTTTGATCAAATGCAGGCTCGAATCAAATCATCTGAGCTCCGTTTTTTAGGTATGACAGTTGTGTTTTTAAATGATTAAATTCTTTTCCCAGTGCAATGAAATGTGCCATCAGAACTAATCTCATGTCAGCGCTTCAATGAGTGGATCCTGAGTAAATGCGAGGAGAGCCTTTACAGAGTTTTTAAACTTGTTTACTCTTCCATTAGTAATGATGTTTTGCAAATAGATAATGTATAAATGAAACATTTGGACAGCTCCTCTTTTTGTAAATAATTTCATAAGCGTTTTAGAGGAAAATGCTGCCACTTCTGCTCTTTCTGCCGATCCGTAGTCATATTCTGTTGAAGGTGAAGGTGGATTAGAACTCGCCAGGTAGGAAAAGAAAACCACGGCTCTCATGCACTCTTCACACTCTCTCTGGGAATATTTAGTCTGTGGAACCAGGCACATTTGGGATTGTTGTTTTTTGCTCAAAGTGATGTATCCTTACAATTGAGCTGATACCCCAGGTGCACTTATATGGTGAAACAGCCCCACTGCGAGACCACAGAGTGGCCGATAAATTTAGCTTAATATGCATCCAGATATGAAGACGTGACATTTTGAGAATTATAATTACTTTGCCATGGTTACCAGACATGTTTAGCTGGTAAATTACAGTCTTTCATCATTAGCTCTGCCAGCCAATTAAAATACAAATATCACATCATGCAAATCACTGAGTGGCCACTTAGCTGCTCTTTCTATATATATATATATATATATTAAATTTAGAACATTTATCCATATTCTAACCTATTAAGCACACAGCTCAAAACTGTTGTAGCAGTAATCTATTCTGCCATTACATCTGTTCCTTGTGTCAAAAGGACAAATGTGACAGAGAGAATTACCAGCGTGAACAAACTTTACTGCAGCTGACACATGGGGGCATATTTGAATCAATAATGAAGTGAAAAGCAGGAATTAGCCATTATGTGCTGCTGAGAGCTGAGAGTGTGCAAGCTGTCATTTCAACCAAAGACTGAATCAAGGGCTTTTTTCTGGCTAAGGGGTAGTTAATCAGTGAAATCATCAAGTACTGATACAGAAACCTGCATTTTTTTAAAAAGAGGAAGTTCGATTAGAGGAACATGTAATCAATTCTTTGCCTTGTTTTTAATGTATTATGTGAAAAGCATGTTTTTAAAATCAATAGGCCTCTGATTTTTAGTTGATCCTATTGTGTTGCTGTAGATTTAACAGCACACATATTCATATTTGTTCTGTTGGATTAAATATTGACTCAACAATATGACGTTTAATAGAGACTTTTTTATTTGTCTGATTTTGAAGGTTTATTCTTTATCCGTGGTTGATGGCGATGTTTACCAGTCGGGGAGGATAAATGCATTCAGATCATAAGCTGCATACAATATATAACACTGAAATTATTTAACTCTTAAAGTATTGAACAAAAGATAACTTCTGATAAGGGATGTGAGGATTGTATATAATACCATCTGTACAGACAGTTCAGCCCTGACAGTCTGAATATCTGACAGATCTGGAATAAAAGCTGTTACCTGGCATTTCTCTCTATCGTATTTGATTATTTATCAGAGTTGTCAGTTTATTCATTTCATTTGTTGAAGGACACATTTAGTCAGCTGACTTTTTTGCTAACTGACTTGATGCTGAATGCAAAATAATGAACTGACCCACGAACAGAGATCACAGATCATTTTTTTAAAAAGCTGCCCTGTCATAATTAAGACTTTCAGAAGCCCGTGCAGAAACTTATATATCCATCGTAGAACGTTTGACCACACTGGTGTGTTTCTGTAAGGCCAGTTTTTCCACTTAGCCCCCCTGCTGCTGCTGCCTGCAAATTTTAGGCAAAGTGCAGCTCATCTTGAAGGAGCCTGATGCAGATCCCAGGAAATTAGATCAGAGAAAGAGCATGGTCAAAAACAAACAAAAAACATAGACGACTCATAAATGATAAATTCAAGTATGTTAATCAACTAAATAGGAGCTGTTTTTAAGCAGATCAGCACACTGAAAAGAACCATTTAACAACTTAATGTGCTGTAGCGCCCTCATATCATTTTAATAACTACAGTATTGTTGAAATTAAGGAACGACTGTGGTTAAAGGTGAAGATAAATGACACGGCACTTTTTATTTTCTGCCTTTCTGCATAAAAGGCACTGAACATTCAGAGTGGACAGGTAGAATTATCCAATATAAAGGTATTTTAATAGATTCTGTTCTGATGTGACTTTGCTGAGATTGCTGAAATACCAGTGTTGTCTCAGTTCCCCAGCTGGCCATTGATTAAACCACTAAAATCTCATCTATGTGCATTAGTCCATACACCGATCAGCCACAACATTATGAACACTGGCAGGTGAAGTGAATAACATTGATCATATTGGTACTATGTGCTGTTCTGCTGGAAAACCTTAGATTTTGGCATCTGTGTTGATGAGTCTTAGACACCCAAATAAATATTGTCCCACAACAAGCGCACTCCCTCATGAAAATGGAATCCCAAACGTCAACAGCAGGAAAATGCACCCCACCACATGGCAACAACATCAAACAATCAGGAACATGTTGAGGAACATGACAATGGCCCAACATGTTGATTGGACCTCTAAATTTCCTAGACCTCATTCTCATCAAGCATCAACAGGATGCAGTGGAACAAGTTTGATTGACAGAGGCCCCACTGCACAAGCCAGAGTGCCCAAAGGATCCACAGCCAGTGTCCTGGTTCCAGACCCCATAGGACACCCTGAGAGGTCCTCTTGTCCATGTCCAATGGTTTAGAGCATTTCTGAGCACATACGGGGGACCAGCACAGTATTAAGCAGGTGGTCATAATGTTGTGCCTGATCGGTGTATTTAGAAGATTTTTCCATGAGAATAATCCCTTCTTGCTTTAAAATGGTTTAGATGTAACTCTACATCCTTGCTTCCTCCACAATGTGCAGAATATGATTTTGATCCTCAGTTGTTTGCTGCAGCTTAAGCACACCTACGTCTACAATTTTGTTCAAACACTGTAAAACTGCTCTACGCTACACAGTGTCAGGTGATATTGGAAGAATTCAGCCACACATGTTGGAACTAGAAACCAATTCTAAAGTAGAGTAATGTTACAGAAAGCCCCATTCTGCAAACTGACAAGATTGGTTCCTTCAGTTGTCTTTACATAATAAACCTGGAAATCAGAAAGTATGTTTTGAGACCATCATGAGTGCACTTCAATGCTCAGCCGCAGTCCTGACTGTTTTTTTTTCTTTCAAGATGTGTTTTCCAGCATATAAAAATCCACTGTTACCAAGGTCAGAAAGGGCATTTACGGTGAATAACAGGGTTTAAAAGCATTAAGAAAGCAGAAAGCATGTTGCAAGTGCCAGAGTCAAGTCATGTGAGGTGCTGCCAAGTGAAAACTAGCAGCCGGGTCATTCAGCTACAACATCTCAACTACTGGTACAATAAACACTGAGCTAATTGGAAGCCAATAAAGCTGAGTGGTGGTAACTGGGCACCATTGCAACAAATATCCACCAAAACCCCTTTCACTCTGTTGCACTCTGCTGAGCTCCATCCACTTTTGTGAAATTATCTTGCCAATACCAGAGGAAAGAGTTTGCCAGCAAAAAACAAATCCAGTGAAAATACTACAACCAAACAATAAAGTTATCCTACTAACCAGTATTGTCTGCATAAATAAAACCCGATATAGCGTCTGCCTCGCTGCCAAAGAACTGAAACTAAAATTGTCTATCTATATTCAAACTGGTTCAAAGTTGTTTGGCAGCAGCCTTTTCTTTCCTCCCGATGCAAAGCATTGCTTATCAGGCAGGATTTCACTAAGCAGGAGTGCAGGAGTTTTGTATTTGCTAAAAGCCCCATGATCCCTGACTTAGACTGAGGGAAGTAATGGAAAATAAAGGCTCTGTCTACAGCAAATTTATTTTAATTATTTCCAGAGCACTCAGCGGATGAGATTTTAAAAACAGGCATTTTTCTCCCACCAAGCACGCAGCGGTATGACACAAACACACGGAAACACTCACACACAAATATATGTACACGCGCAAACACACACCTGCCTGTGGATGCAGCCATAAATACTGACACTCTTTTGCACCATGCAGACATTGTAAACAGCATGAATTACAGTTACAAACAGGGTCTGATTGGGCTTTACAGGTTCCCAAGTGAACCCTTGCTGTCAAAGAATAAGGAAAAATCCTCTTAAATATCCATAGAACACTCGCTCCTAATAGAAGCATAAACAAGGGAAGGCAGCTACTGTATCATTTTATAATCAGGCTTCCAACAGTTCGGACTGAAGTATCTGGTGTGTGCTGAGAGACTGAGAACACTGAAGACTTTCAATGCTGTAAAGAGCGAGAGCACATGCATGCTGCAAGGCCACGTACAAGCAGCTGTTTTGATTCCTTACAATGAAGAAAGACCCTGGAGCCTTTTCAAAGGGGTGCAATGCATATCACGCCAAGACGGATTACCTCCGAGAACCGAACACGCGCGCAGCTATTAACGCTCAATGTCTTCTGTGATTTGTATCCGTGCTGAACATACCTGCGTTACGCCATATGTGCCCATATGCTCTGGTTTCTGCCACGAGCGAAGCAGCTACAGGAAGGCATGAAGAGACTCTAAAAGGGCAGACAGCTCGTCACAGCGGCGCAGCCTCTCAGATGTACGCTTGTGCGCCCTTGGGTGCTGAGGAAGTCAGCGAGACGCCAGTGTTGACATGACTTTGAAAATCCTCACAAAAAAATGTCATGTACCCACCTACACGCCAAATCATTTAATCGTTTCATATTAGACTTTTTTTTCCCCCCAGAATTACACCTGCGGAAACGTCATGTCGAATGTGACAGGGTAGAGCATCTTTGGCAATGTATTTCATGTTCCACTTAGCAATGTTCTTCTTATTCTGTATCACATGTCCTCAGGCTCCAATGTCTGTGGGCTCTTTGCAAAATGAGGTGATTGGAGATGGATTTATAGATTTCATCTTTTTTTAAAAAATTCCTGCTCTCTTTTTACCCTCTTCAGCACTTGAATTTAAATAATTTAAGCTTGAGCCATTCACTGTGGGTGTCTGGATAAAACCAAAACATTTTCGAACAGACCCTCTTATCTTGAATATATCTCAATAAAACAGCAAACAGACAGACGATTGCAACTGTTAATCCCTTCAAGTAAGAGGAGACTAAGTGGAGAAGGTCTCCTATAGTAAAGTCAATATATAACTCGTCGCACTTCTTACAAAATGCATGCTAATAGTTTTCATTCTACTTCGAACAAGCAAGAATGAGCATTTTTTCCCCAGCGTAATTGAGTATGTTGCATGTGCGCATGCCTGCACGGGCTTTTCAGCGCTAGCACAGCACTCTCTCTTGATGGATGGTCATTTTCATTGGCTTGCTCATGCTTAATGAACCCTGCACTTTATGTCTTAATTGAATGCTTTTTATGCTCTCATGTTCTGCACTCCCCCCGATTCACACAAGCCCCATCATCCTCTTCCTCTCCTTCGTCTTCTCCTCTCTTGTCTGTGAGGTAGGACGCTGACGACTAATGAATAACGGCTCTCTCATGTCTCGCACTTCTCATGAGGCCTCGGGGGCACGCAAACAATGACACGCACACACACAGAAACACACACCTCGCATGCATACGTCAAGCAGAGACGCAAAAGGCCAGCAGAGTCACTTTTGCAACTAAAATGCTGACTTTCCTTTCATCTCGTTGGTTGCATCCTATTCGGAGCAAAAAAGACATCAGCAAGTTCACACACATGGCGGGGAGCTGCTGCTGGAAAATGCCAAGCTTTTTAAGGCACTGCTCTCATTAGGTAATCTATAGCATACACAGCATTACACTTGATTTTTGTACACACACAGGCCCCGAGACACCCGTAGAGCCACCAGCGACTAAGTAGCAACTAAGGCTAAGCACTTCACTGCAGTGTTAGTGCCACACTGCTTTCTTTGTCTCCTTTTTCCTTTCAATATCCCTGTTTTTCATGCTCTGGCTTTGTCTCTCAAAGAGTCACAGCACGTCAAAAAGGGGGCTGTGAGTGTTTCTCCAGCACAAAATGTGAACAGGCACTCAAAATTATGAGTGGCGCCCTTGCTTTATGGAAATTTTGTAATTCTAATGGTGAAATTTGTAAAAGTTCATTTTTATTATTATTTTTTGGCAATGAGAATTGACGTCAGCCTGCAAATCAGTGCAGCTGAAACCAGTTTTCAGTACCTGCTTGAGTAATTCAAAGAGATCTGTTGGTTGCTGCATTAAAGGAGGACTGTAGAAAGAGTGGACTGTAGAAAACAGAGTAGCCATTAGTGTTTTTCCTTTTAAAAAAGACAGAAAGAAAGGAAAGGCAGAGGATTTGGCGATGTTTACAATAATCCGGCTGGTGAAACAGCTGCACAGCTCTGAAACTGGACAAAGCGTTATTAGTGCCAACATATGAGATGACAAATACAAAGTCCCCCTCCCCAGAAAAAATGCTCTTTTATCGCTGCCATGCTTTCAACACTTTAAATCATTCCTGCCAGCTCCCAGCATTTCATCAGCAACTTCTCCAGCTCAGTGTCTCCATCACACAAATCAGTCAATTTGTCACTACTCAACCACACCACTGATCAAAGGCATTAGCATTTTCAAAGGGGGCCGCTAATCCGTGTATTCAATAAAGAAACTTGTCATTTAACATATATTAGCGCATAACTGAGATGATTATTACGCAATATGTTCCCAGAAACAAAACGGGAAATTAGCTAAGAGCCAGTTACATGCTTCCCGGCTGTGAGTGCCTCTTCAATTACCCTCTCAAGAGAGGGAGCTGCCACTACATCACAAGTCAACTAGGTGCTCGAGTGACAGAGACACGAAGGTGGGAGACAATTCATCCAGAGTTTGCATGTTATTTCCCCCACCATTAATCTCTCCCCCCCCCCCCAAAAAAAAGAAAAAAGTATTCATTAAATTTGTAATGCTGCAAAACATCACAGCTAATTAGGAGCTTAAAATGAATCATGTACTTGCTAGCAAATGACTTACAAGCTACAAAGACGCACAAAATGCAGTCCTCCAGTGCAGGAGCAGTGAGACATTACCGCAGCGAGAGATGTAATATACAGTCGGACTGAGGGCCTCGAAAAATTACATTTCAGACAGAGCGATGGGCACTATTATAGTCTTATAGCCCTTTCAGACAGAAAAATGAACAAAATGATGTTAGAAATGCAACATTTCTCGCTAGATGCCAGCCAGCACTGCTCTTGGCAAGCCCTCAGTTTTCTGACTTGTACCCTTTTACTCACATATCACATCTAATTCTGCTGCTATCAATGGTATTAGCATGCTAAAATGTTTTATTGGCACAAATGATGTATTATATGTGTTGCAGATGAGATTTGTCTACCTATCTGACATCTAAAATTACACTTTTGAAGAGACACATATAGCCTACTGAGGCCAGGAGGAGGTTTTTAATGTTGTACAGCAATGGACCATCACATTGTACAGCATCTGGTGATATCGACTGGCTTCACGGTGTAGTGTACCATGTCCTTCACACAAATGTAAAAAAAAAAAACAACCCTGAATCTCAACTGATCTAAACTCAAAGGGTCGTTTTTTTGTTTAGGTGGTTTTGTAACATCAGCAGAAGATGTTTATCATCCAGCCCAGCATGAATGTGAAAAGATGATTTTAGTATCTATTTTGGTTAATGAGTCCAACGAGGATCTCTTGGAGCTTTTGTTGCAATTAGCGCAGCCAAATTTGATTTAATTTGTAGCACTTTAAGAGAAAAAGCCATATCATAGCCAAAAACTATAAGTCAGCGGTAGTGGAGAGTAAATTTTTTCTGAAGTTTTGTACTTTTCTGCACATTGGCAGAATTCTGAGGAACTTTTATTTTACTTAGGTGCTCTCATTTTCTGCTACTTTCACTAAACTATATTTAACTGCAGTTATTTGACAACTTTCATTATTCATTTTGTAAATTTCAACTTTACATGCAAACAGACAGCATGATCCATTTCTAAAATATGATACACCACTGTCAGTATATCAGTATGTTGCAATGGATCCAGGATTCATTGTCATATACAGCAATGAACCATTATAATGTAAGTTAATAATGCCATGAAATTCTTAGCACATATTAGTACAGAGCATTAAACTACTCACCAGTAAAGCAAAAATAATATAATACTGCCAACAGTCATTGTTTAGCATGGCTACTTTTGATTAGTACATACACTGATCAGCCACAACATCTTGACCACTGACAGGTGAAGTGAATAACATTGATCATATTGGTACTATGTGCTGTTCTGCTGGAAAACCTTGGATTTTAACATGTGTTGATGAGACTTAGACACCCAAATAAACATTATCCCACAACAAGCACACTCCCTCATGCAAATGGAAATCCCAAATGTCACTGGTCTACCCCTGCGGGAGAATGCACCCCACCACATGGAAAAACATCCAACAATCAGGAACATGTTGAGGAACATGACAATGGCCCAACATGTTGATTTGACCTCCAAACTTCCTACACCCCATTCTGATCAAGCATCAACAGGATGCAGTAGAACGAGTTGGATTGACAGAGGCCCCACTGCACAAGACAGAGTACCCAAAGGATCCAGTGCCAACGCCCTGGTGCCAGACTTCATAGGACACCCTGAGAGGTCCTCTTGTCCATGCTCAATGTTCAGAGCATTTTTGAGCACATAAGGGGGACCTTTTTTTTTTTTTTTTTTTTTTGCAAAAAGTGGCAGCAGTGCAAATACTCAAAGTTGGTAGTTCTCTGAGATTTAATATAGAGCACCATGTTGGAGTTAGACGGTCTGTGAAGCAGACTTAAAGGATAGTTTGGTGTATTTGAAGTGGGGTTGTATAAGGTACTTATCAATAGTCAGTGTATTACCCGTAGTAGATGGGGGTCTGTACTCCTGTCTGGAGAGGCAGATGGAGGTTAAACAGTGTACTGCTGTGGACAGAGTCACTGACAAAGTATTTTAGCCACCTGAAAAAAAGGCCCACCTAAAAAAAGAAATCAATATCACTTTAAGTGTAGACCGTATTTAGAATATTTTCACTGCTTTACCTTGCCGTCAGACTGCTATTTTCCGACAGGGGGCTGAAGCAGTTATATCGCTCTCTTCAAAGCCACCAAACTCCACAGACAAAAACAGTAATTTTACCTACAGAGCTATATAAAAGCTTCAATTCCCCATCAGGAACTCCAATGTGGCGGCACAAAGGATGAGACAGACTGACTTTCTCTCAGGAGAGTCGGGGTTTGAATCCTTTGTGAAACCAAGAGTAAATGTTAACTTTTAGATTGACTGATATTTTTTTGCACGTTTGAAGCACATGCTTGTCTGGTGGAAGGAGTTAAAACTGTCATGTCTTTTTTTGTTTGTTTTTTTCTGTCTATTTCAGATTTCTGCCCACCCAAGCTTCCAAAAAATCCCTCAGGTTTATTACAGGATTGAGTAGAAAGTAGCCTGTGGAAGGTAATATTAAGTTTGGTTACAAGTCTGATTACAGAAACAAAAATGTGCTATTAATAAAAGAACACTGCAAGCATTTCCTTTTTTTGTTCCGATCACTATGAAAGAAGCAGGTCAGACTTGAGAGGAGCACGTGAACCTGCTTCCCAACACCATTTCTATTTGTTACCCAAATCAGCAAGGCCAGTATTATCAATCTGAACACCTGCCATGCCAGCACCTCAAACTGTCACACAATAGCAGCCTTGTTGATATTCAAATGCGAGTGTCACCGTAATGAAAAGGATTTTGTTGAGACGGAAGGCTGTTTGTCAGGTGCTTACTCAGAAAGTACAGATTTGATTATGCAGATTGGTTCCCACTCTAATTGGCCCGGTGAGGTCAATCAGAAAAGTGTCAGATATTTGTTGTGGACTCCTGGATTTTAGTTTGGCTGTTTCTCAGCAATCTAAGTTCTTCTGAAGTCATATAAATAGCTGGATCTGAGCAGATTACATAACCCCCTCTTCGAGACAGGTGGTAATGATGCATATGTGACAAAAGATATGCAAAAGAACAGATTGAATATCACAATAGATCATTGTCCACCACACAATGATGTAAACGGCAGAGTTAATCGACCGTCAGACATAATATCTCAGGTGACATCACAGACATCACAGGCCTAAATTTAATGAAGCTTGGAGGGATGATACATCAGCACTGTGTTCTGGTGGTATAACACATTACAGTAATTGCCCCGAGGGTGGCACTCTAATTAAAGACCATAATTTCAAACTTTGATATGCCAAGTTGGCTACATAGCTAATCTGATTCTGATAAAATATGGAAGGATGCTTCATGTTGGCGTGCTGTTTTCAGAGTTTCACAACACCTGGCAGGCTGCTAAAAGTACAAATAAAGCATCAACCTGCATTTCAAACCTTGCTAGTCCAATTAGAAACATGGAGCTCTTTTTAACCCTCTACAACCCAAGTGGCTTCCTGTCGCATTTTCAATCACAGTGAAAAATGTGGGCTCATTTTTCACTGCAATATAAAGTTGTGTACCTCTATGGAAACAGCAGAACCACAGCAAGAAGTACAGAAAAATCAAAAAGGTCTTCTGTGTGGGTAGACACACAGAAGACCTTTTTGTCAAAGGTACGCTGTCAAAGCATACCTTTGACAGCGTAAAAAGGTATGCTGTCAAAAAAGACTAATAGTTGAATTTCCATCGTTCCATGAATAATAACCGGAATCAATATGTACAACACTGTTTCCAGGTGTTACCAATATCAGAAAAATGGGGGCTCTACATGCTATATATGGGATATATGAAAAGCTTATTTACATTTTTTCAACCTTTACAAACGAGGCCATAACTAGCACATTAACTTTAGAAAGGTGTTTCACCATGCTGAATGTATCTTCTAGCAACTTGCTGACAACTTGCTTCTCTGTATTTTGAGCCATGATCAAGTATGTTTCATTTTCCAATCAGTCTCCCCTCTGTTCTCTGCAAACACAGCCTGCAGTTCAGCCCAAATGTGTCTTAAGTTTTGTCACATGACTCTTGGTCACTAGTGGCTTCTTGGTTGCACCAAAGAGTGCAGAATTTTTTTTATTTTACTCGACCTGTTTTGGTGCAGATGTTTTATTTTTTGTAAATGACTGAACAAGATGCACAGTGATTGTGCTTAAATATCACAGTTTTAACCCTTGGATTTGATTTTTGTTTTTCCGATAGAACAGCACACCTCATCCTTTTTAGCTTGCTCTCATAATTGGCATCATTTGGCCTTTTCTTTTTATTTAAACAAGCACTTTTTTTAAACTAGCCACCAGGTTTTGGGGCTCAGAGCTTTTCTAAAATGTAAAAAATAAAATCCTGCCATTTGATCCACCTGATTAATGATACATGAGACCACCCAAATGATTGCCTAGAGACCATACTGAGTACAGTCATTATTACAGGGTGAGTGTAAGACAGGTCCTTTGAGTTGATGGATACAGATGGCAGGACTTTTTAACTACCCTCAGCTTGCATAGAGAAAATCCAGTACATTCAACTCATCATCAGTGCTCATAGAAAACCTGGCCATTGCCTTATTATGCACACTGGCTTGATCGAGTGCCAAAATGCACTGTTAAAGAACAGTTTCTATGTTAAACTGGCTTTACTAAATTTAGCATTCTTTAAATGTGAATATTTCACCTTTTTTTTACTCTTTTCTGACAGAAAATTGAATATCTTTGGGTTGTAGACATTTGAGGCTGTCATCATAGGTTTGGGAAACAGACTTTTCATCATTTTCTGATGTTTATAGACCAAACAAGTAATCAATAATTGACAGACTAATTGGTTTTGAAGGTAATCATTAGTTGTACCTCTAGATTTAACGATGTAACTGTAAATAAAATAATTAAATGTAGAGTGCAATGCTGTTTGCACATAATAATGTAATATGGTTGTGATGTGAAGTTTTCCTTCTTAATATGCATAATTTATCTTTCAGATATCAGCAAATATCTGTAACATAATATTGTTTTGCTGATTTAAGTATAGTAAAAACAAATAGCATAATTTTATGGCCAAATGTAAATGAATACATTTTATTAAAATACAGATTTTTCATGTGCTTTGAATGCTGGAGTTACGTAGTTGAGTCTAGAGCAGCAACTAGTGATTATTTTTATTGTCTGTGTTTTTCTGAATTACTCATTAGCTGCAGTTCTATGTAACTGTAAACGAGGTTGTTAACAGTAGAGAACAAAACTCCTCAGCAACGCTCGTCAGTGTTTGACGGCGTACTACAGCTTTGGCAACGCTTAGCGACTCTTGGCAGTGCCGGGCAGCGGCGCACATGACTATTCCAATGCCAAAATTATTATCCGAATACCACCACAACGAACAAATATTCTGATATTCGAATATTCGGGACCAGCCCTAGTTTCTTTTCTTTCTACATGTTTCATTTGTCATTGGCAAAGTGCATTAGAGAGATGTATAATTTTACTGTCAAGTGAGTTGCAGTGTTTTTCATTCGTTTCTAAAGGCAATGAGGCATAGGCTATGTTATTTCAGTAAAACTATGCAATGTACATGGGCCAGTGACATGACATGCATATTTTTGTGTCCGAGTCCATTATTTTCAAAAATAATTTATTAATGACATCTGTCACTTTATTCTATAAAACCAATTTAATTTAATACATTTTTCATGAAATGCAAATAATTATATCCTTTTATGTTTTAGCCTCTCAAACCCCTAAGATGTCAGGTGGTGCAACTGTCCGAGCAAGTCAGCAGACTAAGAAAACTATTAAAAATGTTATTTCGATAATGATGAAGTCAAAATAAAACACTCTGGCATTATTTTATGTTTAAAGTCTTTTGGATAATGTTTTTTTTTTCTGTCAGGGCGGCTCAACCATAAGCATTGGACTTTTATTTTAAAGTGAAGAGATAATAGGTAGTCTGAATAATGTTTTAGGGATTTAAAGATATAATAAACTTTCTGTTTTTTCTTTTTTTAAAAATGGTTTGACATCTGATCATTAAATGTGAAACTCCAGCATAAAGACTGAGAGCAAGGGGCGACCGCTCGCCTGCTCCCAGCATCAATCTTCTCATCTCACTCTCCACAAGAAAGCATACTGTGTTTCCATGAACTATTATGTTAATTATAGATTATAGAGTTTCTGGTAATTGTGATGGCACTTAATTGCAAGCACGCAATTGCACGTCATCCCTCCAATTTCCCCCTTAAATCAGCTCTCCAATGTGCATGTCTTAGAGGTGCTAAAAGTAACATCAGTAGCTTGGGTGCCAGAGGGTGATTTCTTTTCAAATGACAAAAATATTTAAGACAAATGTCAGATTTGCCCCACATCTACTGAAACTTTTATACCCAGCAACCTTTTCATATTTAGCAAAGAATAACTTTTGACATTTGGATGAAAAGTGATCATCTCTCATTAGTTCGGGACTATTTTATGGCAAGACAGCAGCATAGAAATACAGGACTTTTGTGACAATGCAGAAAAAGTGCGCACAGAACCAGTTGATAATGAAACAACTGTCATGTCTTTTCAATCGAACACAAGATAGAGGGGACTACAAACCTCTCCAGCTCCGATTTCACATCAGTCTCCTTCACCTAAATGACAGCTGACATTTAAAATTTGAACGCAGAGAGAGGAAGAGTAGCTGCAACGTCTGAGCTCCTCTAATTTCAATCAAATGAGCTGGAATGAGCCCAACCTGCCGTTCAGCGCCGAGTCCTCTCATGGATCAATGGCCTCTGAGCCTTGATAATCTCTGCCATTGATTGGCTGCCTCATTGATCATTACTTCAGCATTAGCCAATCAAACATCTCACCGCTAAGCAAACGCACCAAATAAAGACATCCCACCGGAAGTTTGATCCCAGGGGAGGCGTGAGCGATGTGAGGAAAATATATAAACTGAAATCCCCCCCTTTGGAAGAGAATATCAAATCATAAGGGTGCTTAATATTTCACTGGCTGGATGAAATATGCATTGTAGCCCAGAAAGGAGGAAAAATGCGATGATTTGGATGCATTATGTATGAGGAGGTCCGCTGGCGAAAATGACACTGCACTGTTGAATAATCGCCATTTCACTATCACCACGGCACAATGAGGTTTCGTTATTGCGACGCATCACTCAATTCATTTGAAAAGTGCACATAGTTCGCATTTTGTATTTAGGGGCCTAAGTTGTGTGCGTGCGGCATGCAGATGCTCACTAATGAACTAAAGCACTGGCTCGAATGTGTCCTTTGCCTCCGCCTCACTTGAGACTCACTATCATGGTGTGGTTCAGCCCCTAAAGAACAGTTAAAGTACAGTGGTCTGAAGTAAATATTTATTGAGACTCAAACAAGGGAAATCAACAGAGGCTGGTGCATTTTTATACCCTCAGTAAAAACACAAGGACTTGGCTGTCATCTCACACGGCCGCGTTTAGATGGGACACCTCTGGCCTGAAAAACAGACAAATAGAAAAATGGACATGAAATTCTCTTTAATCTGTTTTACCCACAAATATATAGCATGCATGAATTCAACAGTTGGACATTGAAAGCATAAATATACTTAAGCTGCCACCCAATTTAATGTAATTTTGCTGGACTGAGTCCCTTTTCCCAACAGCACATTAGGGCAAAGATGATAAAAATCTATTTTACATTTCCCAAAAGCCCTAATTTAGTGTTAGAAATTATCTTAAGTTATAACCACCTCTGTCCTATTCACAGGGGGCTAAGAGCATCTAACAATGACCATTTAGAAGCAACTGAAAAAAGATGCACAGAATTTTCTTTTTTTTTTGTCCCTTTTTAACTCCGCAGACTGTTTGGATTACACAGAAACTCCCTGTTCCATATTCATGAAGCTTGGAGTAAAGGTGCAGCAAGGGCAAGGAGCAAGCGCATTAAATTTTGGCGTGGCTCTGGATTGATTTATGAAATCGAACATCACGCAAGAAGATAAAAGTCTGCAATCTCCGGGTGCTCTTGCAGTTAAGTTCACAATTTCATCACACTGCTCTGATATAAGTTCTGATACTACAGTTTTGGAAAATGAACGATAATGCTTAAATTAGACCGAATTGTAAAAAAAGAATTGATCTTGTGTTTGTCATCACTGTCCAAAGGCCAATGTGGCATTTGAAAGGCAGATACCAAAACTAATTACCATTAATCAAGGAGATCAATGACTAATATTTGAAGCCATTTGCAGTAAAAAACAAAATTGATACAAGCTCCATAACAAAATTTTATTCAAATGCTTTTATTCGTTTGCTTTACATATGCTTAATTAAAAATAGAACTCTTCAACATTTATCCGTTAGTGTTAATTCATGACGCAGAACCAATAAGACAGCACTGAGGTCAAGATGTTGCTCAAGAACACAGATTTCTGACTACACCTAACCCTAACCCTAACCCACTACAAATAGAGAGAAGTGGCTGCATCAAAGCCAGAGTAGTGCATTTTAAATTGACTTATTTTAATCAGACACCAGATTTTAAAAATAGAGTTGCTGATAATTGGAAAAATGCTGAAATTCAGATGGGGTAATCAGTCAAATTTAGGTTTCTGACACCAAACTAGATAGAATAGTAAATAGAAACCACGACTAATTATAGAAAGGTGGCCATTTTGAAAAAGACACAGAATCCATGCAGGGAAGTAGGAAAGAAAGATGGAGGAATAAGACCAGACTTTTACCCAGAAGACCAGGGTCTGGATGACGGACTCAGTCTCGGTCTGAGATTCAAGTTTCATAGTCTTTCGTTACTAACTTTTAGTTTTCGCTGGCTTTTTGGTTGGGATTAGGCACCAAAACTACATGGTTAGGTTTAAGTTAATGTCACGCTTTGTTAGATACTTGTACATGTTAGAATCTTGGTTAAGGTTTTTAAAATTACTTGGTAAGGGTTAGAAGAATTGTCATGGTTTGGGTAAAAATACGACCCTTTCACCATATGTTTGAAGTGTCTCCTCCATTTTCTGGGTTACCAGGGCGACAAGTCTAGCCTCATATAATATATGGCTGAAAAGGTAAGCAGTAAAGCAATAAAAGAAATAGCAAAGATATGTTGAGTAGAAACATATTTGTGACAAACAAATGTACTTCGGCAGAAAACGTAACGTAATGCAGTTAAGTTGTATAGCAACATAATTTCGTGGAGACTTGGGCCCCATCCATACGGAGACGAGCCCAGGACTAAACGCACAAATAGTTCATCAAACCCGCGCATCATCCACATGAAGCTGGCGTTTTAGGGGTCTGAAAATGATCTTTTCTGAACCTCGGTCCCAGAGTGCAAGGATCCGAAAATGCCGTTTACGCCCTGTCCGCTTCTTTTTCTGACACGCTTGCGTCATAGCTCCACCTCTCGATAAATGCGCATGCACCAAACTCTGAAAACGGCAACAGCAATGGCACCATATAGTGTTGTGTATGCACTTCTAATAGTTCCACTTCATCGTCTGTCCAGACTAGAGTCGTACCAGCTCGTCCACTTGTATTTGCCGCCGCTTTGTTCTATATTTACATCGTATACAGATTTCTGCGCATGCCTTAAGTCCCGCCGCCAGTTTCCGCTTATTTCTGTTACGGCGTCACAGCGCCACCAACAGGCCTGGCATGTATTTTACATTGTTTTCAGACATATTAAGTGAATTTGTGTGGATGGGCACATTTACTGAAACAGCTCCATCTTTATGAAGAACGTTTTTGAAACTGTAAGTGTTTTGGCTTCGTGTGGATGGAGCCTGGGCTGCTTCTGAACATAGACTTTGTTGGTTTTTTATACTTCCTCATACTTGTTGTTTTGGGAGTCATTAGCAATCCACCAGTTCTGTTTAGGTGAGCATATGTTGCCACCTGCTCAACCATTATAATAATTGCTTTTGCTGCTTTCGCCTGGTATCACTTTCCATTTCCTCTCTTTTCTTCTTCTTCTTCTTATTTCTGGTACGTCTGTCATCAGCCACATGCTTGTCTGACGTAGGTCTAATGCAGATTTATGACATTCACAACTGATGACATGCATATTCATGACACTCACAATCACTGCAGTATGTCACAGTAACATCCGCCTCAAGCAAAAGCTAAACGGATCAAAGTTTACTTTGCATCAACTTCCTCTGAGCAGCACATATCACAGAGCGGGCTGAAAGCTTCGGCTCTTTGCTGTACATCATGTTCATACACTCACAGGTATAAAACATTTCTTTGAGTGGTTAATGTGTTTTTATCATGCTGCACAGCTTACGGATAGTTAAAACACCATATTTATTTAATGTGCATTCAGCATCCCCCTCAGCGCCACAGAGACCCAGCATGCAGGAGCACTTAACTGTGCTTGCTCTAAGGCTCTGCTTTAGCAAAAAACATGTAAAAAATAAAAGAACAACACTTGTAGAGAACTCTCCGACCATCTAGGAATGATTATTCCTGGGAAACCTGGGCCTGGTATGGCTGACAAACCAGTACATCCCTTTAATGCTTCGATATTTGGCATCTTATTTCTTAAAACTTGATGTTGCACCTTTAATAATAGTGTTGCGCAAGGAGAAAACACACCAAATGACTCAATTTTTACCCTCAGAGATGGTGCCACTGCTCTGAGAGTAAAAGAATGAAGACAAATACAAGGAAAAGCTTTACAAGTTGCTGTATCCAAGCCACAGAAACACCACAGTTAACTATTGTCATATTTTTTTAATGTCATAGTAACCCAAATTCCCCTTAAATAAAAAGAAGGTTCATTAAAACATCTGTTTAAGTTAACAATCTGAAATTTGGTTATAACCTGGGTTCATTCAAGTGTGTTTTTAGCCACTCAGATGATTTCCTCAGACCTGCAGAAGGAAACACTTGGTTAATAAGTAATAATTGGTTTGATATACTTCAAACCACAGAGTGCTGAATGTCACAGTTCAGAGGCTGTAAACTTTGTCCACACCTACTAGTCCGCTGAATGTCATCATTACGGATAATATGTTAGTCAGGAATCCTTTTTTCTTACACTCTCCTTTTTACAGGGTTTTTTAAAAAATCACAGCGTGACTTAACTACACAGAGCGGTGCAAATAAATGTTGACACGCTACACAATTTTCTTAGAGATCCTGACACAAATACGAGTCAAGGATGCCACACATGGTGTTCGGTGCCGCTTCCAACGTGTTAATATTTGCACACAAATCTTTTGGACAGGAGTTTCTAAAAAGTAATTGCATCAAAGCACGAGGCTGACGTTGATGGGCACAGGCCCCGGTGTTTGCCGTGGACTTGTATACCCGGCTAAGTGCTTAACTGTGAGTAGCACAAACAATGAAATGCTCTAGGCTCAAACAAACACTTTTATCAAGGCACTGTGCAGGGAGGAGTGTAATTTGAAGTAGCATGTCTATCCTGGGCACGTCTCTTTAAGGGGACCGGTTTCCTAAAGTGCACTACTCAATGTTTTACAAGGGTGACTCCTCACTGCCTGATTTAAACTCGGCGTCTCCCACAGACCCAGATAAAAGAGCTCGCTGGCTGGAGTTGTCTGAAGCCTCCTCAACTTTGAAATGCCTGGCAAGGTGGTATTTTCCATTTGACTTAATAAAACCTTGCACTCTCACAGCTGATATTTTGTACAGGTTTAAGTTTACGAGGTGCCACTCTGTGAATGCACTTGGTTAGGTGTGTTTTACAAACACAGTTGAAATGGAGTAAGTGATTTGTGATAGAAAAGCCACTTTCAAAGCCAGTGGTCGTGTAACAAGCATCGTTCATACCGCCTCTTGAAAGGCACCAGTGTATTTATGATTTGTAGTATGTGTAAATTTGACTGGAATGATTTGAGAGATTTAGATGTTTAACGGAAAAACAGATGATATAACGACCACAAGAGCTCCACAGAAACTACAGAGTACATAAATGCTTTGGCAAATTGTAAATCGGTTTTCCACCAGAAACTTAAACGCAGCACAAAAACATCTGGCGACAAGCCACCTCCCTAGATATCGTTCAGAGGCAGCCTCTTCCGAGCCTGATCCCAGCCCTCCCAAGTGCCAGCATTTACATTTGTTATTTCCCAGTTCAGCCTCATTTGTATTTGTTCATTTATCATGGCTGTTTTGTTGGAAATATTCTGGTGCATCTCAGGTCTGGCAGTCTGGTCTTCGGAGGGACGAGGACATAATATGTGGACTTTTTGCCATTTGAAATTAGTCAGTTTGACTTGGCATAGTTAAAAGGCTGCAAGATAAACATTTCAGAAGCATCAGCAGATAAAAAAAATGAAAGCCAGTATTTGCTTTCGAGCTGCCAAACGTGGCAATTACACAATAAATCGAGGCTGATATCGCTTTTTGAGGTGTAAAGGATCCGAATGTGTGGCTTCGTCTCAGATGAGATTCTTGATGGGCAGGTGCTCCAAAGAGCTGTGTTCAGGCGGCCTTATTACTGGCTTCTCTTTCAAGGGGAATGAGACACCACCATAAAAAGGATGCTTCAAACGGGCCTTTTCCCCTCTGCGTGT
Source organism: Dascyllus trimaculatus (assembly GCA_024666655.1). Classification (NCBI taxonomy): domain Eukaryota; kingdom Metazoa; phylum Chordata; class Actinopteri; family Pomacentridae; genus Dascyllus; species Dascyllus trimaculatus. The sequence goes on along the minus strand of CM045461.1, from coordinate 23,579,211 downwards.
CAAAGACTAGAGAGACAATTTTCCTGAAGTAACAATCAGAAGATCGCTCTCAGCCTGCACTGTGTCCACAAGCAATCTTCGACCCATCTTGCATCAGGCCATCCAAAAATGGAGCTTGACTGTACAATAACCAAAGATATAAACAACAAAAAAAGGGCTCTGCTGCTGTCTTTGGTTTCTGAGATGAGTTGCTTCTGACTGCATCCAGCTGCTTTTTCATGCCTGATCTTTTCAGTACATGTGTGCATAAGTGTGTGTGTGTGGTGCGATTAGCCGACTGAGATCTGCCTCATTGGCATTCATGTATGCATTTGATGTCAAACAGTCTAAATATTTAAGACACTAGAGGGCATAGAGAGGAAGCAGTCACAATATGCTGGATTGCTGATCGATTGTCCTCACTACAGTTTGCACTGTGGTGTAAAAGTGTGGCGTGCACATGTGCACACGTGTCCGCAGGAGTGATTAACTCACAAGCATTTGCTCTGCTTTTGAGAGGATGACTGCTGTGTGAGCATCATAAATATATGCATGTACGGAACTGTGTGTGTGTGTGTGTGTGTGTGTGTGTGTGTGTGAGTCCACGTCATCCTGTGCGCTGTTGTGTGCGTCTGTGCTCCTTCGCTCATGTCCAAATGATGAAATTCAAATAAAAAGTATCAAGGCGAGGATAACATTTGGATGCTGTTTGGACGACAGGAAAATATTGGCCTGGCAGTGATATGCCTTTTATGCCGTCACTTTGATGGTCAACAAAAAAATCCCTCACTTTTTTGTTCTCACTTCCTCACACACAAAACTAACACATTGCTTTTTCATAAGCTCTCTTGCCAAAGCCAAGTTCTCATCAACAAAGGCAAGCGTCAGTAATAAAATCCACAACTTTCTATATTGGTGTCCTCTAATAATACAAAACGGTGCTTCCCAAACGGGGACACTTGTAGGCTATAACAGGGTGTATTCTATAAAGTTCAAGTTATCAACAATACTAAACTCAAAGATTTTAGAACATGTGCACGTATCAGAGTTAATCAGGTAAAAAAAAAAAAAAAACAGCTCATAGGATTAATGTGTCCAGATGCTAGACATAAGTGTATTTCCGTCCGTCGTATTCCAAACATGACAGATGGAGTCAAAAGGGAACCCCTAATCTAAACCTATCCTTCTGTATGAGGTGCAGTTAAAAAGTTTCAAGTCTATGCCTACAAAGAGCAAAACTGCACTTGATTTAAATTTGGCAAACATTCAAAGTTGTCACCTTGTGCAGTGATACACTGCTCCCAGTGCTCCAGCCACACTAAGAACACTCCCAAAAAGTCTTTGTCTACAAGCACATCAAGTACTATTAGTGATGGATGCTGATTCTGCATTACTGCTAGGTGGGGAGCTGCAATGAGCATTGTTAGACTGGAGTACCCAAATGCTGTTACACCACAATTCAGGTCAGGTAGCTGGCTCAAATAGTCTTCTCAGGCAACTCAGGATGTTACAGCAGACCTCTGCATTGACAGTTTAATCCTGCGGGATGAATTCACAGTGAACAACCCTGTGATTGTCAAAGAAAGCCAGAAACATGCACTTGGTGTCCTCCTGACCTGGCACACCTCCTTTGGTTACAGAGACTACGTGTTCTTCCACTGGGAAGACAACTGTCTGGTCTTTGGATCGTAGCCACAGACCATACATTCATCACCAGTAATGATCCTCAACATAAAGGTTGGGTCATCCCAGGCCTGTTGATGGAAATCTATGCAAACTTTCGACACAGTGCTGCTCTTGCATGTCCACTGGGAAATCGAAAATGCACACCTGTAAGTTGTCACAAAACACGTGTAACACAGAGGCTGATGATGACATCATGCTGAACCCTGACTCATGACTGTTACTGTTTGCACCCACTGTGTGCACATGATCCAGCCATGCTCCATTCACATGCAACAAGATCAAAACTGGAACATTCTAATCGCACCTTGTATACACTTGTTGTCGGCAAACTCATTGTTGGAATAGTATTCAACTCACACACTGTCTTTCGATTATGACTGTGGCGGCTGTCTGTGGCTAAAAATACACAACGCTCAGATGCAGGGACACAAACGTGCACACTGTCTAGGTAAAGGACGGGAGCAGGAAGGTGTTGGGAAGGCATGTGAGGCAGATGAACAAGGAGGTCACGTAAGGCAAGCAGCCAGGAGAAAAGGTGGCAAAGGAGCATGAGGGTGGAAAGAAGAAAGGGTTTAATGGCTCTCATAAAAAAGAAAAAAACTGCCCTTCTTTATTTCTTTTTCTGCGACTTGTGTTCCCAAAATGGCACTGCTGAACCATAAAATGCGGCAGCGCTCACCTCTCACCCTGCCTTGTGTCTAACACAGATCGGGTTGCGACGGTTTGACACCGATAGTCGCCCTCACCGTTTGTTGTGGGGTTCCGCTTATCAACGCCCGCTGCCGTCAGCCTGAATCCCACATGCTCACTGGAGGCGCACAAAAGGAGGTAGAGAGAAAATGGCATTTGAAATTTGGAGAAAATAGAGAGGCACAAAGAGACCGTTGATGAAAAGCATTGCAGAATTTAAGAGGGATTGAAAAAGGTTGCTCTATTTCATTTCAAAGACATTTTTTGTTCTCTGCCTTTGATGCAACTGAAAAGAGCTTCACTTGATGATAGAGAACAGAATTGATTTGTAGGGTTCCCTTTTTCATGAATAATCCTACTGCTGCAAATAACGCTGCTCAAAACTGACCTTCTATAAAAACACATTTGTCACCTGGCCTATTTCTTTCTACCTCATCTTTAAGTAGGAATCAGTTTTATGGAATAAGAAGAACTCTTGTTTTCTATTTGCTGATTGATCTGTATAGTTGAAGTGATTCGCTGGAAGCTGAAGTCCATGAAAGCCTTTTACAATTTCTATTGCAAAGAATGAAGCTTCAGTGAAGTGATGTGTTTTCGATATCTTTTTTTTTCGACATAGTATATAAATAAGTAAAAAAAACATGGGATGAAAATCAGCAACCAAAGTGGCTAAAATTTACAACACGCCTTCTCGTCTCCGTTTAGGTGTTTCATCTAACCTGAGCTCACATTTTTTACACCCTAATGCAGAGACTCTTCAAGACACACGGATAAATCTGAAATTGCTAGTCTCGTCTCGTTGTGTTGACAGGGGAATCAAAGTATTTCCACGGTGATTATATATGCTTCCGCAGACATAGTCAGGAGCTGCATAGCAGGAGTGTATAGACGAGCAGTCTCTGTCAACTTCAAGTCTCTCTGTGATAGCACAGTGTGAAATTACAGCTCACCTATGTGGCATTTATGACCTGCAATCAAATCACCTCTTCATCCTGTCCTCTGACAAGAGACAGAAATACAAACCGATCAGCCACGGCACTAAACCCGTTGACAGGTGAAGTGAATAACATTGATCATCTCATCACAATGTACTGTTCTGCTGGCATTCATGTGAATCTTACTTTGACACGTACCTAGAGGTAGTTCCAGACAGTGTTGTGTCAGGTCATGCTTGGAAAGAACTAGCTCAAAGTTCAGTTCACACATATGAAAATGAACTAGTTCATGTTCGTTCACTTTAAAAAAAATCTGACCTAAGTTCACAGTCCTAAAAATGAACTAGTTCACGTTTGTTTGTTACATTTTTAAATAGATAAGACACTATGCTACTCAATAGAACCAAGTGCAAACATCAGTCTGACATTCGCTCTTGTTTTTTCAGACCAGGTGGACACAGTTTGCATAAAATTGTCCCTCTAGCCCAAACTGCCCCTTTCCTCCTCATCTCACCTCCCCGTCCATTCCCCTCAGCCTTGTGCACAAACACAAACATGCACAGGACATGCTGTAATAGTGTCATGTGGATTTCCTCCAAGTCAGTATGTTTGTTTCCCAATTACAGAGCCAGGGCTGTGCATGGATACCTTTTTTATTTTTACTTTTTTAAGCACACACTCCAAATTTAAATTTGACAAAAACAAACCTACCAACACGTATCGACTCGAGGTCTTCATCATAGCCAGTCTGAATTATACACCAGTCGTATATGATCTATAGAGGACATTACAACTAAGTATAAACCCCATGCATGCAAAACAGGGTACATGTTTGTACATCTACAATAATCCACAATAAAAATATTAGCACAAACTTGAATTCTATCAAATCTAGGAAACACCTACTCTGATACTTAAAGCGAAGGGCTAATTATAAGGCAAACGATGAAACCATTGCAGCAGCACATGGATTGTATCATACACGATCAGGCCATGTCCTGTTCTAATTTTAGGGGTAAAACAGGGCAGGAAACATCCTTACATAGCACAAAATATGTCACCAGATACACACAAGAAAGGTTTCGCATGCTGTAGTATAGAGCTCTAAAACCGTTCCCAGACCACTTCCAATGAAAGTCAAGTTCTCAACCTTATTAACATGTCCATATGGCATTTTTATATGCTGGAGGATCCATCATAGAGCATTCCCACCTTGAAACTGCACTGTGCCAATGACTCAAAACACAGATCCAAACAGTTTCATATAGATCGGACCGAAGAAATCAATCCTGTCAACTTACAGTGTTGGGCTTTCCATACCATTCTTCTTCATTGGTTTCAAGTTTAAACCTGTATGGCTGAATTACTCCAATATTACAGCTCGCCATTGTGTAGCGCAGAGTAGTTTAACAGTGTCTGAGCAAAGCTGTAGGTGAACTGATGTGCTCCAGTTGGTGTCTGGAGAGAGGCAGGGACATCATAGATCTGCAAGTTCTAGAGGGACCAACAGTTTAGAGTTACATCTAAGCCATATTAAAACAATTAACTGTGTAAATCTGACGCACGTAGATGAGTTTTTAGGGGTTTAATCAACCTGCAGAGAGAGACTTTAATTTTTCAGAACTGCCTTACATAGACAAATGAGATTGAGGTCCAGTAAGGCCAAAAGAAGTCGTTCACATTCAAGCTGTTATGGTGACAGTTCCCCTGCTGAGGCCATCGGTTCACATGTTATTTTCAATGAAGAACAGATATGATAAATCCATTGAAATGTCTGATAATGCAATCTTAACAGGCTATTTTTCCTTAGTGCTTGAACCCCACATTTTAACATGCAGACTGCAGTAACGCTCCACTTATTAAACCAAACGAGAGCATCAGATAAACACAGAGAATGCTTTGGAATAATCTATTAAGCATCCCACCCACTTCTCTTCCTCCTCTCCTACTCTCTCTTTCTCATCTACCTCATCACTTTCTTCCTGTGCCTTCATCTCCTCCCCTCTGTCTTTGCTTTCCGTGTGAAGAGGTGGGTGGAGGCGTTCCACATTACTGCGAGCTATGTGCTGAGTTTACTCATTTAGTATGTCAAGACACGAGGAGGAAAACTGTCACCCTCGCTGCCACTGACGGATAATATCAAGGGACCATGTGATCCAAAGAGGACCTTTGTTGTTTCCGTCTCCTACACAGGCTTTATTTATGGAAAATCAACAAGTACAACATTCCTCAAAGGGTAGAGGAGCGTTTTAGAAGCCAAAATCCAACTATCTGTTTCTGAATTTCAGGATCTTAGCCAGGAAACTGAAAGCCCCAGAAGGCTCTATTCTTTTTCCACTCATTTACGTCTCTACTGTTCCTCTCCCTCACTTCTGGTTCAACCAGGCAACGGTGCCATGTAAGTTTAAAGAGCTTTGTGAAATATTAATAATGGGTTTCATCTACCCATTCCCAAATCTTTACTCATTTCACCACAACAAGGCATATTTCTGCCTCACGAAAGACAGAGGAGGGCAGAAAGGAGACAGCATGAGGCGCATGTGTCCTTTAAGCAGCTATTAGAGTATCCGTTTGAAGCTGAGTGAGAAACGGGCCCCTCTGGCAACTGCTGTTCACCACACAATGTGAAAGAGGCCAGAGTTCTTTCTAACTTTACCCACCTATCGAACGGATGATGCATCACAAGCAGACACACACAGACACGGCTGCCCACAAAGACAATACTTGGCGCGAATAAAGACACAGTCCTCTGTAAATCAGCTTCTAACTCACAGTAATTACAAATTATGAATGTAAAAGACCACAGCGAGGGCACATTTTATGGATAGAGCCATAATTTAGAGAACAATCATCATGCAGTGGTTTGAAGGTGGCGGCGACATGCAGATACACTCCAATACACGCTGTGCTCGGCAGAAAATAAGCTGATTCAAAGATATGCACTATTTATTTGTGCTCAGACACAGTAATAACAATAAAAATGCAAAGTTTTTACTGCTATGAATAAAGGCTTGATTTGGCTTCTTTTTAAAATGAAAGGTGCATCAATAAAGACAAAAATGAGTGTAGCAGAATGAGTGATGCATTCTTGCTTCTGGTTGGCTGGTGTTTTTCTCCCATGACTCGCTTTAGCCAATCATAGTAGGAAGACGCAGTATAAAGGTGGGCAATGGCTACTCACCTTTCTCTTGCGGTGACGTCAGGGTCACGCCCCGCTCCCCGTTTGCCTCACTTCCCGTTTACGTTTTGCCGACAGGTATGGTAGCAGTTGCTGCATTGTTTGCTCTGTGCTTATGGCTGTGTTTATGCGTTGTGGTTGCTCACGGGTCGTTACCGGTAGGTCCTCCTCACTTGCTGTCGCATACTGTATTTATATTTCATGTGTATAACAATGTCTCATTATAGGCCGTAACGGTGGCCGCTGGTTGCTCCCCTTTCCCTCGTGGTGGACGGCGCGTGTCGTCGACTGTGCCGGCCACACTGGGTGATGGACGTGGGAGACGCTGCTGCTTTGCCTCGTGGGTGTTGCTTTGCCTCGTGGGTGCTGCTTTGCCGACGTCTTTGGTCGGGTTTGTCCTCTCTCAGACTGTTACTGGCTCCTGTCCTGGGGCTGCGGTGTTGGGCTGCCTCAGTCCGATTCTGGGGCCGCTGATCAACTGTCCCACTTGCCGCTCATTTTAATGGCTGTTGTGTGTGTGTGATAGCAGGGTTGAAGTTTTCTTTCTTTTTGTTTGTTTATTTAGCATTTTCCGCAGTCACGTGGCCAGTGATCCGATTAAGTACAGTAGAGCCTGGTTATTATCATACCCTTCGTGCAAAGTAAAACTATGACTATATCCGGGCTATTCTAATATGCAGGCTTCAAAATGGCCGCGATATCAGAGCAATTATAGCATTTGTGTTGATCTATAGGCCTATGACACTTGTTTCAGTCATCAATTTGTTAATCTGAATGGGCACAGAACTACATTAAAGTTGCTTGAAAAAAGAAAACAAGTGTTTAATACTATATTTATTACAAAATAATATGTAATATGCAAGCCGTGCTGCCGGCGTGATAATTAATCGGTTGCTTGCTATACCGTGACTGGGTATGATATTATCTATTCCTGGGACCAAATTTTGTGCATTTGCCTATGACTATACCCGGGCTTATGACATTATCCTATGACTATAAACAGGCATATTTACTATAATTACATAAGAAATGGTTTTGGATTTCAAAATTCTATGACTATATGCGGGCTATTCCAATAAGCGGTATGATATTAAGTGGGCTCTACTGTATTTTCTTTGTTTCTTTGAATTAGTTTGTCACGTGACTGCACTTGATTAGTCTTTTTGTATTATCAGTGGATTTTGTTTAGTTATAACTTACTGTCTATGCATTAGTTCTTTAATTGACTGTTTCAGTTTGATAACTTGTGTTGTCCTGTTTATTATGTTTAGTAGTTCTCTTCAGTATACATATTTCTTTTATTTTGTTTATTGATTTTGGAACCCTGTTAATGAATGTCCCCTCTATGATTTACAGAAGCTGTGGGCCTACGGTAGAGGGAATTGGTGTCCTCGGGTGGTGGGAACCCCTTCCTGTGTGACGTGCTGCTCATCCCCTGGTTGTGCTTTGATCACTGCACTAAGGTGGGTATGTGTGTGTGCTTGTGTGTTCACGTGCAAGTGGGGTGATTTTTTTTTTTGGGCTCTCCTGAGACGCCCGTCGGCCTAAACCCCTACCATAGAGTCTCAGCTCTGTTTAGTCCTTAACATTTTCATTTAATAGCCTTGTGTGAATGGATTAATTATTTTTAAGAACAGATTCTTTTTAAGGTGAAGATTTGGATCATGTGAAATAAAATTTGTACTATTTTTCTACACTGGACTCATGCCTCTTGCCTGAGCAGTAAAACGAACCTGAGTTGCCTTCTTCTTGACAGTGGTTAAAATTCCCTGGGTGAAAGTCCCAGGGTGGCGTTGTCTGGCCGGTGTCTACACTCAGTAGCTGTAGCACCCTAGTTTACCTCGAGCGCCCCCTGTTTGCTCGCTCTCTCTCCCTCCGCTCGCCACATGAGGGTCATCTTTTGTCCTGTTGTTGGCTGGTAAGCTGGCAATTTGATGATATGAGAAAAAGTCAGCAATGACTGTGATAGTGTATTTTTCACCGCTAACAAAAGAGCAGGAAGATACTGTACTTACAAACAGGTGACAAATTAAAGAAAAAATCAGAGCTCTTGACCCCGACAGTGAGGGGAGCTAGCGGCTCTGTTAGGTTGTGGGGGACGTTTTCTGGCATGGTTTGGGTCCACTTGTCCCTTTACAGGGAAGCGTCATTAAAAAGCAGTGCAAGTGCATTTGAAGGCCGAATGCGTCACAGTGGCATGACGAAGGCTGTTCCATTTCATTTAAGACATGAAGACTCCTTCAAATGCAGCCGACGGATGTGTCCTTCTTTTCCTCCGAAGGCTCCATCAGGTGGATCCTTCGCAGCCCAACACATCCCAAGATTCATTGCGTGCCGCTGACAGTTCAATCAACAGCTGGAGATTTGACTGCTCACAACCTGACTGAAAAGACGGACTTTTCAGTGGCTGAGGACTATAGTTTTAAATTTAAGTATTGTGTTACAGATCACTCCAATAGCTACAATGCAAATGTTAAAAACCCAACAGACTTTAAAAACTTAAAATTTGTGAGCCCAAAAAGTGAGCCCTTCTTGTTTTGTAGAGGGTTAATTTAGTCCAGTACAACCGTGCAGTATAAGCGCCTCAAGTTCTTCAAGTATATAAAGAAATATTCAAAACAAAATCACAAATTCGGGATCCATTTCAGTCAAAAAATAAGGTAAAATTACAACATCATCTTATCCTGATGCTCGAGATTAAAAAAAAATGGCAGTCCGTGTTGCTGGACAACAAGAGGCTAGACCGTTTTATTTAGCAAACGCTCAGATGAAGCCTTTGCACTCAAAGGATTCATTCTTGGAAGGATGCAGGACACCGCTAAAGTTGTTCTGAGTGATCATTTTTGCCTTATGGTGACACATCTCTATCCTGATGGGAGGCGTCTCTTCCACGATGCCTCCATCCACTGGGTGCGATGGGTCATTTATTGGTTTAATGAAAGTTATGTGAACACCAAATGAGGGAATATCTTTGGGAGGAATGAGTTTCCATTCTTCCAGTATAGTTCCAAAGACTTGGAGAATTAGTGTCAAGGCACACTGAAGCTGTTGTGGTGGCGCATGGTGGCTAAACACCTTGACTAAGACACTTCATGTTTGATATCCATTAATTTGTCACATGTCTGTATCCATCTATTTATCCATATCTTTATATATAACATGTTATAAATGAGTGATGGGCATCCAAGCCTGTCGTCATCTACCTATGTATCTGGAGCCTTGTTCATGTTTCTTACCATGGATATCATTCAGCAGTATGTACACTAACTATAGTCCTCATCTTTGGCTGTGCGGTGAGAACAATAAGCTCACTGCTGCTTCACCTAAACTGAAAAAAAGTGCTTTCCCAATTACCCCAAGCGTTATCTAGCCGTTCAGGCAGTTTTTGTTTTGTTAGCCTTTCTATTATATCCATTACTGCTTTTACCCCAACACAGTGAAGGTGAATATAATTTTGATTGTGGTCCTCGCAGGACTGGAAACTGACTGTTAAAGCATTCAAAAGCAGCATGTACTTCCAGGAACAATGGTTATGTTACTCTGACTAAGAGCCTGCTGTCTACAATTTTCAATTGAACTACTTATTTCCAATTAGTTCTGAGGTGCATTAGAATCAAAATGGCTTTCACCCTGGTAGAAAGCTGACATTAATATCTCAAAATCTGGTGAAAAGACCATATCTACATAGCCGAATACCACTACTAAGAAAATGCGTTTTCGTAATTTCCTTGAGCAGCCTCTTTGAGCCTCTGTATTTAATGATCACTTTTTTCTTATTCAGAGCTTTACATTATGAGATTCACTGATATCTATTCTTAGACATAACATTTTTATGGCATGCTGTCTTGCTCATATCTTGGCATGACATTTATGTCAATTAGTGTTAAGGTTGGACTGTGGGTTTTCTTGGCCGCATGTAAGCCAATATGCTTTTAAGAGAGGTTCCCATGGCTGATTCTTAAAAGCTGTCCACATTGATTGTGTTTTTCAGTCATCTGTTTCATGGGTGTCTTATGGAAAAGATGCTGTTTTAATCAATGCAGCAGTCTACACTTGCGATATAATAGCTTGCGCATCATACTTGCTGCATAACTGCAACCCAAAGCACATTTTTACATTTATTTTCTTTGGACTTGCTCATGTAACTACATTGATTTTGTGAAAGGCTGTGGGCTCTGCCAAAACACTTGTAGTGCACAGCAGAACTGGCTGACCGCATCCAGTTTCATACCCACTGCTGCACTGCTGATCCGGTGCTTTTGCTACATGGGCCACTGTATTCAAAACATGAACTTTTTTTCTTTTCCAATTCCTCCCCACTCAAAGTTGAATTCACAAATCAGCTTGTCTGAGAAGCAGGAATACATGACATTGTATTCCTGAGTGACATGTAAGATGTGGATATCAACTCCTCTGCAAGGCCATAACACCCCTTTTTTCACATATCCCCAAAAGGCATTTACTTGTAGGTTTGCAGAGCTATGCTTCCAGGCTGCGATAGCTGACCTGAGGTCGTTCAAGTGGGCATAATGTTGAAAACATTGAAAAGTCTCTTGATACCTCTCTAGCTAGCTTTGAGGCATTTACAACTTGGAGATGCTCATGGTAGCACCCAAACACAGCTTATCCAAAACAAGGCACTGAAATGGTCAAGAAAATGTGCACCAACTCGGTGAAGAGTGATGAAATAGTAATGTGTCCTCAACAGACCTCTTCCATGAGCCTTCCCATGCAGAATGTATACCCTTTAAAAGTGGAAAATTATGTATATATGACATTGGAGCAAAGCAAAGAGCCATCTGTTCTACAGCTTCTGCCATTTTCCATCGCCTTGTAACGGTCATAGGGCTTATTATTAAAGACATCCTGCCTCTTTCTCAATTAGGGCAGAACAGACACAACATGTGGCAGCATGAAATTCAGTGTGACACCGCTAGCTACCAGTGCCAACAAAGAGAAAGGCGGGGGAAAAAGAGTAAGAGTTTGGCTTAGCGAATAAAATATGATGGAGAGGAAGGGTGAGGAGTGGGAGGAAAGATGAGGAATGATCCCTGATTGTGCTTGTCTTATGAGGGGCATCCATCAGGAGTGACACCCGCACAAATAAAACCCCTTTTTTTCCCATATTCAATTATATAGCGTGAGGGAGGTTTTACACACGAATGCACACACATACACACGTCAATCCATACAAGAAAATCAAGTGTTCATGCACAAGCCCACGCAGTCATGCATACACATGCACAGTGTCACAATCTAATGTGACTTATATTTTTGCATCATTCCAGCAGAAGATTGGTTAATCTCTATTGAGGAATATTTATTGCACAGTGGCAGGACTTTTATATGTAATACAAGGTGACAGTTTCATGAGATAAAATAAGAATCAGTGGAGAACCGAGTCGCAGCTGCAGCGCGCATGCACAGACTGCCGCGTAAATTACAGTTGGACCTAAATTCAGGGATGCAGATTAGAGCTGGCTCCTAACTTCAGGGATGGGAGAAAATGGGATTGTTAGCACCTGTTGGACAGGAAAACGGGGACATCTGAGTCGTGGAGGACAGTTGGCTCGGTGTTCCTGGGAGCCAAAGTGCTGGAGGACAAGAGAAGATTAAACAAGTGATTAGAAGAATGTAAAAAAAGAGTGATTGAAAAATGAAGAAAACGACAGATGACGAATATTTATTCCTGAGGATGTGAAAGAAGAAATCAATGTTCAGCTAAGTGGAAAGCCAAGAAAGTGTCAATGAGGAGCAGGTCTGAGGTATTCCTTGCAAACTCACTCACTATGTAAGGCAGCTTTGCTTTAGCAAACTGAATGAGTAACTGAAGAGTTCAGTGAACTCTGTAATATCTCATAAATACAATGAAAAGAAGGTAAAAATGTAGTAACATTTCCGGGAAAATAATTTGTGCAAAATGGTTTGGAGAGTTTCCATAAAGCAAGATAACAAAACACCTGCACTACAGTATTGCTGAGATGCCAGTGGTGCTAAAAAGTCCCATAAATGTGTCTTGTCACAACAGAATCGGATGCCACTTTGCTGCCCAACAGAGTCTCTTGCCGTGATTAAAAAGCACAGTTTCCTTTCTGGAGCTATATGAAGCTGAATTAAAAATACATTTCTGCACATGAATTGGTGTATATATATAAATATGTGTTCCTTTTGGCATGTATATTTATTTGGTTAAAATAACCAAAAAGAAGATGTGAGAAGTAAATGTTTGGTCCATTCATACGGATCTATGCACAGTTTCAAATTATTCATTATTAAGCTTGAGTGGAAACTTGGCAGGAATTTGAAAAATTCTCAAAATGAAGCATAAATGTTTTTGTGCATTTGGCAGATGTGAAAGAATTGATGCATTGACAGAATTAAAATCTGACAAACTGTGATAGAAATAGATTTAAAGGCTACACGGCACCCCTTTCTTCCCTTTCATTTACTACCAGAAAGTTTGTAAACATCAGAGCTAATGAAAAACAATCCAGCTACAACCATTAGCCCACATTAGCACTGTAAAATATTATGCACTGGATGGACAGAGCAAGCTGCTGTCGAGTAACAGTATCCTCACTTCACCTGCCTCTCCCTCTCTGCTCATGTCTGTTCTGCTATGTGAGGGTCTGTTTTTAAATATGGTTGATCCAGCTGGTGGACAGACTGGAGAAGACCCACGTGTGGAAACAGACTCAGAAAGACTCAAGTTGAAGAGACACGAGCAGCGAAGGAGCAGCAAAGGCAAGCCAGTGAACAGCAGCAGAGACTGCCACACTGGATGGAAATCAAACAAGCGCACCTAAATTAGATAAATAACATGAATAAATTTGTTTTAATACTTTGTTTTTTAGGGGAACCGGCTAATTGCAGGATGGCACTTTTGCTTTTTTCGTTGTAGTGTAGGCGGCCGTTTATAAGTGCAGGAAGGGCAAACAGTTTCAAAGGGAGGGGCTCATATGCACAAACATGCACGCTTGACTAGATTGCTTGCCAATGCATACAAACTCGGATAACAACATGCACAGAGGGAGTGTGAATTCTCTCTAATGTATTGCACCTTTGCTGAATAAGCCATGGCATGTATGAAATGTTTGACTTAAGCATCCACTGAAGACAGCAGACTTCAGTCACATGCTTCATTAAAAGGTGAAAAGTTTGACAAAAACATCAAATCTGTGTTGACCATGTGGAGACTGCAGTGTTCCTCAAATTAGTACATGAAATGAGCAGACACATCTCGTTTCCTTCATGTTATCTATACTGGTTTTCACCATTTCTGAGGTGTGACTGGCACATTTTTAATTAAGTAATGTTGTTGTGCCATATTCTTCTGCAGTGGTTTAATGGCACCTGACTGTAAAACCAAACACTGCACACTAAGGTAAATCGCTTTCATATTCTAAATGGAAAGCAAATGCTCTGGTTTCCACTTTATGAGTAAAATACAAAATTAACAGCATGCTTCTGGGTCCTCTTAAATGTTCAGTTTTATAAAGGGACAAGCATAAACAGTAAAACATCCTTTCCTTCAGACTCTTTGCACAGCTTAATGCAGCATTTGCCTTTGTTTTTGCCAAAAACAACTGTTTTATGCTGTTGAAAGCAGTTTTCTAAACTTTAGGCAGCAGAGCATGGGATGGAATGGGCACTGCTTTTCCACACCCGTATTAACACACCATTATGATAAGAAAAAAAGAGCAAAGTTCAATCATTCCTATTAAATACTAATTGTCATTAATCAAGGTTTATTATATATTTTGCCGGGCTGTGAATCATATTAATCATAAAGTCACTTTTCCACCGCAGAGATGAGCAAATTAGCTAATTAGAGCAGAGATCCAGTTGACAATTGCAGTCAAGAGGTAATTTATCATGATGTAAAGCAGTGCAGTAATGATGATAATAATAATGCTGCTTTGTCATTTGCATTTTGGCTGGAGACTAAAATGCCTTGTGATGCCAGGCGCTCACTCATAGCACCATCCTCCATTTTTGAGCATTTGAAAATGCCAGATCGTGGGTGGGGAGGGGTTGATCCAAAACAGAGTGCAGACTGGAGAGGGAGCTCTGAAAGCTAAAAACCTCATCTCTGAGTCATTAGGAATGCTCAGCAACTATATGGTCATTTTGTGCATTTCTTATTTAGTGTATCCTTAACTGTTGCACCAGTTTGCAGTTTATTTCCCCCCGTAAATATTTTACGAGAGGGCTTGGAGACCCTCTTCTCAGCAACTGAAAGGTTAACATGGGGGCTGGAAAAGAGAGAGAAACAGAGCAGGTTTCCTGATTATGAGCAAACACATTGATTGGACCTTTATCCACAACTGTGTCTCTCGTGCCCTGAAACCAATCTATGGATCTGTATCAGATTAGGCTCCTTCCACCCCCATGAGTCATAAGAGGGACAACCATCCCATATTCTTTAGGGGCTTTGAAGTTTTTTTCTTTTCCAGCCGATATCACGATGCATAGAACCTTATTTCGTTGCCTAGTTACAACAGTTTTCAGCCTCCTTACTTTAAAGATTGCCTCTGCCGAGTTCACAGAAGTAGAAATCACATGTCTGTGATCAAATGGACATGCTGCTGAAAGTACATTCATTCCAATGTGTGCATATGCGTCTTATTGAACAGGTCATTTATGCCAACATGCAGACAAAATGATGGAGCAGGAATGTTTGAAACACGGAGAAGCAAGACAATGTGGAAAAAGAAAAAGAAAAAGAGAAAGAAGCAGCACGCTGACGTAACTGACGGACCTTCAGGGTCAAACTCCTGATCGCATTTCTTGTCCTTCATTTTACGCTCAGCCGTTCGGTCTCTGTCTACCTGTCTCTGTTTTGCTTAGTCGCAAACTGATATCAAATATACACACACACACACAAATTCATGCACAAACACACAGTCTTGAAGAGGGAAAAGGCCACCTGCCAGAGAATAACAACAGACCAGTGTAGCCTAGCAACAGCTCAGAGACAGCCTTATTAGCTGGAAGAAGGCAGAAGAACGCAAGAGGGAAAACTTTGGCCTATGTCTCTGCCACTCACACACTTACACAGGCTGAAGGGCAACACAGGCGCAAATGCACAAGCCTCATCGCCGCCAAGCCTCCTCCTCCTCCTCCTCCTCCTCCTCCCTCACATCCCTCCAAACGTGCCTCGTTTCTGACAATCCCACATTTTCAAAAGCCCATCGATCAGGCTGCTAAACTGAACAATTTGGCCGCTCACTTCTTTTTCTCCCTCTGCCAAGAGTGGTACATTTTTAATTGTCAATCGGTTGCTGTGTTTTTTAGTTTGGATGTTGTGGCACCCAAATGCCAAAGCGATAAAAAAAGGAGCTTCACTTAATTGCTCTCTGTTCGAGGTAATATCTAATAAGTTGGATTTGATTACTGAGGTAGCAGAGGTTTAAATCACTGCTACACAAAGCTTATTGAAAGACTGGGAAAATAAAACACCCAGACTGTAGGCATGCGTACAGGACCTTGGTTCTGTCTGAGAGGCCTTCACCGAGAGAGACCCAAGTAGTTACTATCATCCATTCACAAAGCGTACACCCACACCTGATAAAAAACCTCTTTAGCTTCTCCCTATCTGATTTTCTTTTTCCACTCTCTAGCCTTTCCCTCTTTCCTTTGAAACTTTAATATCAGAATATTTAGGTTATGGTCAGCACCAGAATGAGAACAGGTGGAAGAGAGAGACAGAGAGAAAGGCTTTAAAAACGTGCCACTGTCTGAAATAGTTCTCATAACTTTTTCACACTCTCTATAAACATTTACTTGCATCTCAGCATCAGCTGTTTTGCTGCCAAAAATAAAACTTTTATAATGTCTCTCTCCATCACCGTCACGCATTTTACAATCTCTCTCCCCGTGATGCTCTCTCTCTCTCTCTCTCTCTCTCTCTCTCTCGCTCAGGCCTGCCTCCTTGCATCTCATTTCTCAGCTGACACCAAGACACCCCCATATTGCCACTTCCACCCAAGGGGAATGTGCATTGCAGCTTCAGTAATTATCCTGCTGGATTGGAAGTGCCGAGGCCAAAGGGGCAAACCTCAGAGTGCAGTAAGCCTTGCTGTCACTGTCACCATTGCGCACGGTAAAAGAAAGTGCGACCCACATTTAAATAGGTCAGAGACAGAAAGGGCAGAGCGAGGAAAGACTGAGAAAAGAGATGGAGATGTGAAAATATAGTGTTCTGTTTTTACATGGAGAAGAAACATTCACTGCTTACTTGACACTGCTAACTCCCCACTGGATCAACACCGAACTAACCTGAAGGACACCAGGAGAGTCCACTGCCTTCAATTGATTATTTGAATAAGTGAGAACACCGTCAGGGTTAAACTACCAAAACTTCATAAGAAACATGTTTGATGCGTGTTCTCATGTGTGACATTGGAGCACCAGAGTCACAGCCCAGTGGTGTTGAATGAAGTTTCAAAATATTCAGCTCCCTCTTCCAAAATGCTATTACAAACTTTTTCTGTATGCTCAGCATTAATCTAGCGCCAGCAGTTGCTTAGCTTAGACTGGACAGAAGAGGAAACAACTGGCCAAGTTCTGTCCAAAGGTTAAAATAGCCCACCTACCAGCAGCACAGTGCCATCTTTTGACATTTGCTGTGCTTTAGACTGTTTTTTATTGCTATATTTCTCGACAGCTATAGTACTTTTCGAACATTTTAGTTTTACAAATGTAACTTCATGCAACTACCATGTGTCATGTCAACAACATGATCTGGCAATTGCATGCATGCTAGTCCCTGTTATGTATCCTTTGTATTATTAAAGCCTCTCTCCTCTCTCTCTCTCACTAAAAACTCATCTCGGTGTATCAAAACCACATATTTAGATTTTTTTTTCCATGAAATAACTCCTTTATGTCCTAACTAAAATGACATAAATGTAAGTCTACACTGTTGCGTCCTCCACAAACCCCCCCCCCACTGCAGCTCGAGCACACCAGCTCACCCTCAACTCTGCCAAATCACTGTAAAATGATTCTCCGCTGCAAAATCGCAAGTTGTAATATTGGAGTAAATCTAGAAAGCAAGAGGAAGAAGAATGCTATGGAGTGCTCCACCCTAGAAGTTGACAGGATTGGTTTGTTGAGATTGTTACGTATACAACTCCAGAAGGCTGAATCTGAACTGTTGAGACTGTTTTCAGTGCCCTGCGTGCTTAGGTGTGACTGCTTAATTTACTGTTGTATCTGATGTATCTTCTAGTGTATAAAAACCCCATATCGACACGTTAACAAGTTAAAAAAAAACTTGATTTTCTCTGAAAGGAATCTTTAAGAAATTGCCAAAATGACAGCAGCAATTTTGAGGTGTGTGTTTAACTTTAAGTGCTCAAAAAGACACATACAACTACTTTCTTGCAGTGTCCACTGCAGCGCGGCTGTTACATAACTGAAACTAACTGCTGTTTTTATATAGTTTGTGGCTCAGGGGATCACTCACTATCAAAAGCTTTCAATGTTTTAATGGAGCACACTGGAGTCGCAGCTGTCATTGTGGGAGCCAACATCTGGATTTATACCTGACAGGCGACCTATCAGTGCCTGGATTTGCTATCTAATAACATCAGGTACCTGTGTGTAGGTCTCTGTTCTTATCATGATTTCTTTTGTAAGACCCAACGAATACTTCACTCAAGTTGAGGACACACCTGTACACATGCAGAATTATCCCTATCCCAGCTCTGCTTTATGGAGGTGTTGATCATGATATAATGTTTGGTTGGAGCATAAGTAACCTGGTTACTCATACGTGACTCACAGCGGTGAAAGCAGAGAAGTGTTAAAAACATCAGGTCACGTGTGTGTCAACTCCCAGTGTTATTTTACAGTCTGTCTATGGTCTCAGTATCAGATGTTTAGTGCAGTGTGAGCTGTCTGAGAGGACTGTAATGTAAGAAGCACATTACATGTCGGTGACAGACTTTTAAAAAGCAGATCAGGAGCAATTACAAAATATTTCTTCTCCCTCCTTGGCGGCTCTCCAGTTAGTCGCCCCAGGCAACCAACTAGATGGCCTGTGCTGAAAACTTTGCCCTGCAGCACCTCTTAAACTCACTAATTAACAGATCACATCTTGTTTGTTTGTTTCATACAGAAGCCGTTTTACGACATCACAACAGAGCCAGGTTAGCTGTTTGTCCCTGAGTGCTCTACCAGAGCTACATTTTCAGCAGACAAACATGAAAGTAGTGGTTTCTTTTTAACTGGAAAACAAATTTATGCTTCTCAAAGTGTAAATATGACCCTTCCTTTAAGGAGTGGTATTTCAATGTGTGCTCAGTCTTGATGAAACTCCATTTCTACATTGCATAAAAACACTTCAGATGGACAGCAAGAGTAATTGTAGTGCCAGCTGCAAAACTACTACTAAATCTGAAAAGAATATTGACATTATCAGCGGATTGACCTGCACCCTTATTCTGGTATAAGTGGCTGTGAATTGCATCGTTTAAATGCTGCAACCATACAGATTCTGCCCTGCAGGAACGCTCTAGATGCACTTTTTACTGTGTAAGATTTGCCATTGCTATTATAAAAAAGCAAAACTGTCATTGCAGTGGCATACATTACCACAAATTTGCATTGCTCATACTATACTTAGCTGTGCTTAATCAGTGCAGATAGGTCCAGTGGTGTACTTGTTTCTTCTAATTGCATGTTTATAATTAGCTCATTTTACGATGTTTTCCCAGGAAAATGCAATTTTCTGATTGGTGTTTACTGCTATCGAGTGAGATGTAACCTGTTACATCAGTCTGTCTATGATATATGAACCCAGTATACACTTTGCCTTGCTAAGTGCATTATATCCTATTCTTTACTATCCTAGAAACTGGGTGGTAATCAGAATCAGTATTTTGCTGGTCAGTAAAAATAAAATCTATCGTCATTGTCAAATCATCTTAAAGGTGGAACGTTGAGGTTTTGAACATGGGTAAAGCATTAATATAGCAGCAAACATCTCTAGTGTAAACGTATAATGGAGTAACGGAGTCCTTTGTGGAAGTCAAACTGACTGTTAGTGTGTTGTAAACTCAGCTTCTCTGTTGTATGTTTTTGCAGCCTTTTCAGCCACTCATGCATATTGGTGCATGTGAGTCCCTCCCTTTGAAACTGTCAGCCCTCCCCATGTTTATCTACCCACTACACCCTCTGTAAAGCACGAGGGCAGTGCAGCGTTGAGCCAATGCCCAATGGACTGAAAATGTATTTAGTGAATATATGTGCTAGCGAGAATTGCAACAATGTATTTTAACATGACAAAGGAGAGATAATTCTTCCTTTGTAGTCTCTCTTTGTTTCAGGAGTGCATGAGAGCTGGGCTTAACACATATTCATGTGAGCCTCTGATCTGCTATGAATGGTCTTTACCCAAGCAAAAATTCAAGATTAGTAGTGCTGTGGGTCACTGCAGAGTTATATCCACTTCAAAGAAAATCTCCCCCTTGATTCCCGTTCAAGATCTGAACTCTGAGTACTCTTTAAAATGCATATAATCAGGAAGCAATTAAAAGTAGGTAATCAGATAGATAGAGCCCTTGTAACTATTCAGTTGTAGGCTTTATCAGCAGTATCATATTATCATGTTATGGAGAATGATAAGGTGATACTGCGCTCACAGATGAAGTGCAGGACCACGTGAATATTTGTCAATCAGTTTAAATGTCATTATATTCACCTGAGGGGCAGGAGGGTTACCAGGTCGAGCAAAGCGGTTTAGGTTGCGAGGTTGAGGGCTGCGGCACGGAGCAGTCGCCCTTGGATTGGCTCCCTGATGTGAAGGAGTCACTTTGTTGGGAAACTTCTGAGCAGCAGAATACCCAGCTATGAAAGGAGAAAAGATTGCAGAAAGAAAATGACAAATGGCTACGAGGAAGGATGTTGGAAGCATTAATCCTGGACATGCCTTCGTGATACAGTTTTTACAGTAGTTATTAGTTTGAAAAATTGCTTGTAATCTCCCAGTGAAGTTCTAAATAAGGAATGCATAGTAATTCAAAGAAACAAAATGGATTTCTGCTTCATGCGTGGATGATTATTGGGACTGTTATGCTGATAAAACACGAGCAGCAACGGTGACATTCACATTTTTATTTAAACGCTTTCAGGAATTTACGGGCATTTAACTAGAGCATGGTGGTTTACTTTTTAAATGCATTAGCTCACAAGGTTAATGCGTTTCCATCTCCACAGCCTCTGCATTTCTTGTTAGCTAACAGTTTTCTACTGCAACACATTTAAAACATGCATGCCAAGAATTAGAGTTCACCCAGAAAACAGGCGTGACTGCACGGTCCAGCTCCAAATTTAAATTATCACTACTAATGCACAGTGTCAGAGAAGCAGCTTCCACAGAGAAGCAAATGACTGACTCATTAAATTTAGGGGAATTTCATTTGGAAAAATTGAACACATAATTCCATTCCTGCCCGTCCATGTCTAAACTAATTTAAAATGGCTCTAATGTCAAGCCAAATTTGATGATTGACCAAGTTTAAAGTCAAAGTTTCAACATCTTCCAGTGGCAGATAAGAATGCGAGGACAGGAGATGTGCAGTAAAGCTATATTGGACTTACAACATCTCATTTAGGACCGAAAACTGGAGGGACAATATTATGAGATAACACACAGGGTCACTTCTTCTATACATTGCTGTGGGATGGCTGCCTTCAAACTGGCAAGATTACTTATTTATGTTGTTAAAATGTCACTTTAATATTTATGTCAATATCAGACCACCTCTAGCTGTGCCAGCGATCTGTCAGTGTTCAGTGTTGAGCTTGATAAAAGGCGCGGATTAATCGATGTCACAAACAGTAACAGTAGCATTGGTGTGAGATTTAGCACCAATCATCCTGACCTCAGCCTCATTTGCATCCTCTAAATATACCAAAATATCACAATTTACTTCATAATGAGATATAAATGTGTAAAAAAGATGATTTGTTGTGGGCTTTAGCTCGGGTAACTTTGCAAAATAAATGTGACGATCATGATGAATTCTTCATGTGGCCCACCATGAATGAAACATAATATCCACACGCATCTTCCAACACACACACACACACGTTTGATATAGATGCCAAAGTATAAACTTACCTTTGGCTCCATTAATGGTTACTATCTGCTGAAAGGTACAAGGTCTGGCTTTCTCCTGAGGGGCAGCTGCTTGCTTCATGCCCGCCTTGGCAGCGTTAGCCCAGGTCCTGGCATTAACAGGCAAGCCATCTGTACCTGCAACAGCAATACGCACAGAAAGGGGGCATGAATTACTGCTGTATCGCATGCATGCTGTCTTGTCTGGCCTGTGTCGTGTTAGGTGTGATGCAGAGGGTAAGCTTAATAGAATTGTGTTCTTTTCTACAGCAAAGGAATTCTTAGCAGCCTCCCCTCGGGGGATCAGCAAAGTGCTATTGAATCAACAGGCCTATGCTATCAGAGAGTATATTCTATCATATCAGCACTGACGGCAAACTGCTGGAGGAGTGCTAGCAGTATGTATCGCATATGCACAATTACTGAGCAGAGCAGAGCTGCCTTCAGCTCCAGCCAAGCACCTGTTAGGAGGCAAAAGAGGAATCAAACAGAACCAAATATAACAAGTTATAAGAGGCGGTGGACAAATTAAAGGATAAACAAACATACAGTGTCTTTGTAAAATGTTGGGCTACTGCATGCTGCCAGAACAGCTTTGATGCACTTTGGCATTGATTCTGCAAGTCTCTGAAACTCTGCAGGAGGTATACCACACATTTTGTTTAAAGGATATTATCGTATTTGGTGTTGCGATGATGTAGGGATCAAGGGTGCAGTTTTTCCTTTAATTTGTCACCCATCATCCATACAGGATTTCACACTGTGTGTCGGAGCTCCTGTATATACCGTACAAGGCAGACTTTCTACCACAATTAGCACAGTGTACTTGAGTCGTTGTTGACTTAATTCATATCTATGTCCACTGTTCTGCTCTGCACCAACAGCCACTATGGAAGGCTCACCGTGTAATTCACTTTGCCACTGCCCAGTAATCCCCTCATTATGAAAACATTTTCCCACTGAGTCATCCAACTAAGGAAGTACTTCTCTGCAACAACGACGCACAGTCACAGTGTGTTAACACCTACACAGAAAGATGCAACATTTACGTGCGTGTGTGTTTGCACTCGTGGGTGGTTGGGTGAAGTGGTTGGGGATTAAAAGAGGCACACAGCACTGCCCCCTATTTGGTAAGGTTGGTTTGATTTGGCTCTTTTGCCATTGACACAATTCGGGATCAAAAAGTGGGTTTTAGGTTCAGTAAATGAAGAAGAGAAGCCACCTACTTTGTGTGTGGCAGAAAAAAAAGAGTCTCATTAAATGAGATTTCAAAATGAAAACTTTGCAAGCTAGATTATTGCAAATTTTGAACTCAGCATCTTCTAAAAGCGTGGGACAGGTGCTGCTTCCTCTCTCCTGGCTTTAATTAGTGCAGTATGACAGAGTCATCAATATCAATGAGACTTTCTCGGACACGGATGTTGTGAGTTTGTGTATTCGTGGCATAAAGTTGCATCAGTGATAACCAGATTATTTATACCGACTGATAAAAGGAGAGGTTTTCACTGTAAGCAGCACAGCTAGACAGAGACACATGGCAGATTTATTACCTCTAGGAGGCGGCTGGTTGTTGGCCCTCAGCTCATCACAGCTGATGGTAGGAGAGCTGCGTTGGCCGACCAAGGCAAATGTTCGGAGGTCCAGCACAGATTTCTGATCTCCTGCACAGATGGAGTGGACCTTGTGGGGCACAGTTTCCAATCTCCTCTCATGGGAAACCCCACTGTCTTGGCAGCGGTTCGGTGAGTGAGTAAGACCTGTTTTCCCTTGTGCAGCTTTGGTCTTGGGATTCCCATGATGCAATACACCCAGTGCTAAAGGCTTCTTTGGGGGCTGGAGAGCTGGGAAGTCAGCCAATAGGTCATAAGCCGGCTGCTGCACTGGGACTGCTGCTGCTGCTGGTGGTGGTGGTGGTGGTGGTGGTGGTGGTGGTGGTGCGTCGGTTTTTGAGTTTGCCTGTGGTGCTTTTGCTGGCCATTGGATGGCAGCCTGCACAGGGGCACCAGTGGCACTTGCCAAAGTGGCAGTGGGGATGCCGTTTGGGTGGAATGAAAGGGGAATCTCCCACTGGCCGCGCATCTTCCCCAAAGCTGAGGGCTGTGCGAGAAGGGGTTTAATGCCAGCCTTCCTGGTAGGGAGTGGAGGGAAGTCTTTGTCCATGCTAGATGGGGAATCCTGCACACTGTCAGGCCTTAATTCATCAGGCAAGTGTGTAATTTGATTTTCCTTCACTTCGTTTGTGTCCCTCACTGTGTCGTCATCGCTGCTATCAGTGGCACAATTTCTCAGCCCAGGTAGAATCGCAAAATCATCATCCTGATCATCGCTAGAGTTGCCGCTTGATCTGCTTCTTGCATCCTGCTCATCCTCACTTTCACATGTTTCTCTTTGTAGTTTAGGGGGAAGTGAAGGTTTTTCTTTGTCTGGTAGGTGTGGGGTGTGGTCTTTGGGGTCATCGCAGGCAGGATCTGTCACATAAGGTTGAGGCTTAGGTTCAGATTGAGAGACTGAAGTCTTCTGAATGCAATCTTCCATACTGCTTTGTTTGTCTTCCACATCTTTCTCCTGACATGACAATCAAATAAAAATAGAAAATACTCTGTTACTTATTTCATTAGCATGCATTTAGTACAATACAGTTAATAGTGTTTCCGTGTTTTTGCCAGAAAAAAATATTAGTTTAAACCATCATATAAAACAGCTTCAGCCTCACCAACTTTCTTTCCCTCTCTGACTTTTCCTTATTTAGTTTCATCTCCACTTCTATCACAGAGCTCCCTGCCCGTGCAGGCTTGGCAACATGGGGATATCTGCGGCCCGAGAGATAAGGCGGAGGAAGGATGAAGTCAGTGTGGTATTGCTTCTTGTCCTCCTCATACTGCGTGCTTACACCCAAATCATCTGTCTCTTTCTGCTGCTCCTCAGCCCTAGACAGGAAGAGAAGCGCAGGCATGTGTGGGAGTGTGTTGGGGTTAACACATTCTGTGTATGTAACAGGCTATCACGCCACAACTGCTGCCACTTCAAGGTGAACTTGCTCATGTAGCCTTGTATGCAAGACTTTTTTCACAAGGAGAGTGGAAAGTCTGATAGTGGCGCCACATAATTCCACATGTCCCCAGAGTACTCAGGTTTTTTAAGGACTTGAAACAGGTTTAATTGGAGGTGTTGCCAGGTTTTTTCTGCATATTTACATATTTCAAGATGCAATAATACACCTCTTTGTGAAATGAACATTGTTTTTAGTCCTGAGTAATATCCAACTGGGTGACCCCATAGGTCGGCCAGTTGATGCAGTATACTGCATGGATTACCATAATTTCATTACTGGATTTTTAGTTGAACCCAACATTGTGCTTGGAAAAGAAACAATCTCTGGGCCCCTGGCAGCATCTTGTATGTGTAGTGTGGCACCTGCTTCAAACCATGACTTTTTAATGAGGCTACTCTTTAGTCACCAGCCTGTCGACTGCCGAGCTGCGATGCAGAACAGACGGTCCGGTGAGACCCGGGATGCTTATGATAACGGAGACGTCATGGAAGCTCCGGGGGGCTGCTGAGCAGATGCTCTACATTAACATTATGCTGTGGGTCTGTGACCACAACTGACCTCCAAGTGCAGTGTTAGGACCTGGGTTAGAAATAGGTTAAACTTCAATTAATCCAGTAATCCATTAATGTGTTCCTTTTTCCATTGGCCTCATATTTGTAATGAATTTTATAGTCCCACTACAGTTGTTGAATTTAATCTAAAACCAAACTGATCCCTGTGTATCAAACTTACATATTTAGATTATTGTTTTCCATGGAAATGATCTCTTCCTTTATTGAAACAGACTTATGTGTAAGTGTAAACAACCCTAATATAAGTCAATCTATGAAGTCCCTGGTTTTCTTTTACATCTCTCTTACCCTCTGGCTGCAGCTAGAGCACATCAGCTCACCTACAACTTTGCTCAACCATGAGCAAATACAATGGCAAGTTGTAAAATTGGACTAATTGAACTAAAGTCACACATGTTTGAACTCGTCACTGAATAAGAGTAATAATAGGGAGAGTCCCACCCTGCAAGTTGACAGGGTTGGTTCCTTCAGTTTGTTACATGTGATACACTGGGGGTCTGAAACTGTGTTTTGAGACTATCATAGGTACACTGCAGTTTCAATGTGGAAACTCTCAGACATGGGGTTGACTGCTTATTTTGCTCTTGATATGTCTTTAAACATATATATAAAAAAAACACCCTGTGGACATGTTAACAGGGTCAAAACCTTGGTTTTCACTGGAGGGATTCTTTAAAATGACACTAGGCCAACAACAAAGCAGCTTGGATAGAAGCTTACTGGTCAAAAATGTCCAGTTGGCTCCTCAAATGGGTCACCATCCATTTACTGTAACAAAAAACCCCTAACCCAAAACTTATTTTGTGTTGTTTAACAGCTTATTTCTAATGGCACTGAGAGACTCATAATAAGAACCTGAACCCACTTTTAACTTTTGACATGATCACTTATTTAAAACGCAGAGACCAATAAACATCCATTACAATCAATTACCGAAATCTCCTCTGTATAAACAAAATGTGTATTTTTTTTACAGAATTTTCCCCTTTTCCCCTGTATTTTTTAGAAATATGTGTAAATATCAGTAAATTACAAAAGTATACTGAATTTAACTCTCCAGTGTAAAATATAATTGAAAACCATTAAATTTCAGTTTATGTCTTAAGAAAATGTAGATTTTTTCACATAAAAGCACTATTATTATACATTTGCAAATCTCTTAAACATGTTGTTTTTACTTAATAGATAATACTGGTAAATTCAAGTTGGTTCTATAATTTTGCACAGATTTGTTTGTTAATTGAAAGATATCTCACCTAATTAGCCTTGGTAATCTGTCATCATGGAGATTGATTGTTCGATTGATTGATTGATTGATACAGACCAGTGCTATTTATGTAAAAATTGAAATCACAAAAAAGGAAAAAGGGATTTAAATTCACACACTGACTGAATGAAGAAGAAGCCCAAACTCTACATAATGTCTACATCAAAAGTCTGTATTTTTACAAATAGTAATTCATTATTTTACAATGATTACAATGCTGTCATTATTTTACAGATAATTGCTGTTATTTTCAGTGTTTTTACAGTTTTTGAACGCAACAGTATTCAATCATTTTTAATTTTGATTTGTTCTGGTCAGTGCTGTCAGGCTTTTATTGTCTGACCGTCCATCCGTCCGTCCGTCCATCCGTCCGTCCATCCATCCATCCATCCATCCATCCATCCATCCATCTATCTATCTATCTATCTATCTATCTATCTATCTATCTATCTATCTATCTATCTATCTATCTATCTATCTATCTATCTATCTATCTATCTATCTATCTATCTATCTGACATTACATGTGATCTCATGTAAAAGTTAGGATAGAACATGCACTTTAATTATGAAAAATTACTGTATTTATATGTGATTATTGTTTTCAGTTATTTTACAGTATTTTTGGTGCCCCTGCTGCTGGAAATATAGTTTTTTACTGTTTATTTTGTACAGCATACAGCGAGTCTTACAGTTTTTCTCAGCCACTTTGGTGCGTTTCTCTGATCAGAATTAAAATTCTCATAACTGTTAGTTGAACCTCCACAGCATGTAGTCATTTGTGCACATCATAGTAGCAGTTTCTCATTCCTTCCAACAAATTGCAAATGCTTTTGGGCATGCATCAGTTGCTTTCATACAATTCTCTGCTGTTTTATAACATTATCATTTGCTTATGTCATGTCAGTCAAAATGAAGTATACTTCTGAATGCTGAATAGTCATTCCCTGTAAAACTAATAGTCCTCATTTCGTTGCGTGAGTCACTCCATACAAAAATGTTGGACTACTTGTCAAAATCTGTCAAGCAAATTTTTTACATTTCTTTATCTTTTTTTTCCTGAAAATGTCTCCTAAAATGAACAGTTTCTCTCAGGTGAACCTCAACTTTCACTGATAAGGAGGTGTGTGAAGCATTAGTTGCAACCAATGATAAGCCACTCCTCAGTCACTCAGAGCTGAATCCCAAGAACCCCCACTTGGCTAGCATATATGAACCGAGCAGGGCTGAGTGTGTACCACTTCCACAATACTGTGACACAGAAATGGAAGGTCAGTGTGGTGGAAGAGGGGTGAGGATGCGGGGAGGAAGGGGAAGGGGACAAAACAGGGGAAGAAGAAGAACAGGCCAAGTACATGGGCGGATTCCTAATGAAATCAGGGCTACAGTTTTGGACCATGTTGTCAATCATGGCCTCACAATGGGCTGAGGCTGGTCAAATGTTGGGAGAACGACTGTAAATTCAATTATTTAAACATTTTGTCAGGAGAACAGGTGTGTATATTGGACAGTAACTTAGCACTAAACAATATGCACTGCACTACTGTCATTGTTTATATATGAAGCTTACAGTGGGACAAGAACTTGTCACTTTTTACATTCTACATTTAGACTTGCAGCTTTACTGCAGCACAGATTTACTGTATTGTAGTGTACAGTAGTGTTACAGTAAAGATTTGCCATATTTACAGTATGGTACGGTACTGCAACATTTACAAGTGGGAAGCACTGTAATTGTACTCTACAGTAATATGGGTTAAGTATATCTCATGTTTACTGTACATTGCTGTAATTTTATTCTGCACCACACAGGAATACAAGACAACCTTGCAGAGGTGGACGAGGGCCCCTTTTTAATCCGCAACAAGAGGAAGCCATTTCTGCAATGGTGATTGCAAACAATGCCATAAGGTTGAGAGAGATACAAAGTGCTGTTATAGAGCATGACAGTATCTTTGGGAATATTGAATCCTTATCAGGCGCTACAATTGACAGAGTGTAACTTTACTGTAGTTTTTAAATGGCTATGCAAATAGTGTACAGTGCTGTCTGGAGCATTTTCAGGTGTCACCAGGATCTGACTTTTTTTGCATTGGAAAACACTTCCAGAGTAAACTGTCATATTGAAAACATGACAAAGCCATTTGACTATCTTGTTCATTAATAATGGTGTGAGGACTTTTCATCTTGATGACACTGACACTTTCATTGACATGAATACTTGCTTTGAGGAATGAACTATCCATTTTGAGCAAGAGACACCCTTTTACAGGTTACAGGTTTTGCAGTTTGTACTAATTATTTTGAGAAATGCACTAACTGTTGTGCAAATTATAATAGTGATGTGAGAAATGCACCAAAGCGGCTGAGATAAACTGTAAATGAAGCTACTTTCATAGAACGTCAGCTCATACATGAAGGTGCAGTAGTTGGTGTTGTGTTGTTTGTTTTTGGACGTTTCTGAGCAGCTCGGTCTTACCGACGACTGGGCTCTGTGTCTGTAGTGATGCCGTCTTTATCCGCTGATGTCTGCCCTGAGCTTTGACCTCCGTCGGGCTCCTCCGGGGGCCAGTTTGCTCTGCTCCAGATCACTTTGCAGACGCGATCAAAGCTGTCTGTCGGCGCGTTTGGATGAATCCAAGTGGAGCGGGGAAAGGGCGCAAACGCATCGACGAACTCTTTTGGAGTTCGTTGCACCCGGGCAACTGCTGGCGGCACCATTTTACTTCCCCTGTTGTTCACACGCATGGACTTTATCTTGTCTTGTTACAGCGTCCAATTCTTTATTTTGAACCCGTTTTCTTTTTTCGAAAGGATATCTGGAAGGATCTTGGCAGGTTGTCATGGCAACCAGTTGCAATTCCAGAATGATGATTCAGTGGTGAATAAGCCATTTCAAACATCATAAGTCCGATGTTATCTCCCAGGTATTTCCTGGTGCTGTTTGCTCATGTCAGCTAAGAGAAGAAGTTGGACAGGAGCTGTTCCATGAAACAACGCTTTCCGGTTAAACAGAGGATAATTTCTGTCCAGTAATGAATGAACGCAGAGGCCTTATGTAGACCTGCAGCACAGACACGAACTTATTTGACAGTTGAATCCATTTCCCTCCAAAAAAAAAACAGATGCAACATAACGCCCCAGAACCAGGGCGGGTGAGCAATCCAGTGTTGGCCAAGTATAATTTAATGTTACATGAATACTATTTATGACCTCCATCATATATGCGGGGTCGGAGGCCGACGCGCATTTCATTATCCCAACTGTTTCCACGCGCGGCGCATTGCGGAAAACTAATTATATCGGTCATATGCAAAAGTGGAAATGACATTCAAATTTACTGGCCGGGGTTCCAGCCTGTTAAGCATCAATTTCACGTTTAGTGAGCAGGAAGTGGACAGCTATGTTAAACTGCCGGGCACTCCTGTGATTGGTCTTAATGGATGGAGACGATGGCCTCGTTGTGCGCAACTAAATCTCACTGTAACAAATTGGAACAAGGTGGAGTTGATGCCTATTATTATTATTACTATTAGCATTATTATTATTATTATTATTATTATTTTTACTATTATTATTATTATTGACATAGTGGTCAGTATTGAGAGTATTATGATTTCAAACTGCAAACCGTTTTTGACCTTTTTACGCACGCGAGCACCTGATGAGTTCATTTTGGACATGTTGATATTTCCCAACATGCTTTTTGAAAATGTGGGCATATGATATGACGGGAGAGGATGTGAGAGTGTGTGTGTGTGAGAGAGAGAGAGAGAGGCGGGTGAGTTAGAGAGAGGGAGAGAGGGAGGGAGTGAGGGAGAGTGAGAGAGAGAGAGAGAGACGCGCAGAGAAGGAGCAGGTCTGCAGTCTGAATCTTGGCGTCGCGCAGACCCGAGACGACGCTGTGGCCAAGAGCTGCTGATTCTGGGAATACATACCGCATATTTCTCTCTCTACAATAACATCACTGACTACACTCCGACGCTGTTCGACAACTTCTCAAACGAGGCGATTTTTTTCTCTCTCTCACCCTCTGTCTTGGATCCGGATTTGGCTCTCCATCTTCGCCATTCCCCGTTTGAATCTCGGTCTAATGAGTTAAAAGCGTGGATTATCACAAATGCTATTGTTAACTGGAGGTAATTTAGACCAAAGGACAAATACGTGCTACGGGAGAAACTGAAGGAGGAATCTGTGTGTGTGTGTGTATGTGTTTTTTATTGTCGTGTGTCTGGTAATATCAGTTACACATGTGGAGCCGACGAGGGATTTTTTACTCGTGTGGGGTAGATCGCTGACCACTTGAATCACGTCTCACCCTCGGTTCGCCTTCTCCTCCTCCTCCTCTTCTTCTTCTTCTTCTCCTTCCCCCCTTTTAGGTGTGAAATCTATCTTCTCAGACAGAGACTCTGAACCCCTCGGTCCCCGCATGACATGGTTCAGTCCAGCTGCGAGATCCGAGCCTCCTCCATGCATTGGGATTTTTCTCAGCGCCGACACCGAGTGAATCTCCCTTTTCTGACCATCTGAGAACTCATCGCGCCCGCCAGACCCCAGAGAAACAGCCCTGCCATGACCGCCGCTTCAAACCGGGACGGAGCAACGGGACTTTTGAGGAGACCGGAATGCGCATGCAGAAAGGGGGACGGAATACGGATTTTTGCTCTAATGAAGGCGGGAGTGCAGGCGCACCATTGGAGCCGGGTGCTGCTCTTATATATGGGGCTGCTGGCCGCCTCGGTAAAGGGTAAGTCCCCATCTTTTACAGCTGAAGACATGCAAAATGCAGCAGGCTTACCACCACCCCCCTCCACACACACACACACACACACACACACACACTCCACCGCCCACCCTCCTCCGATTCCTGACTGAATGCAAATCAGCATCAGCACCACGCACTCATCCAAAAAGCGCATTTGGGATCCAACCTTGCTGCGATGTGTCGCTGTGCTTCCACTCAAAGTTATTAATAGGTGGCTGGCTGGGCGGCTATTTTGGTGGCAGCAGGAGCCTCAGGAATCGCAACTGAGCTCGTGTCTCTCCTTGACTCTGTTGATGCGCTTCGATAAAGGACTGTGCTGGGTGTTTGGGTTTTTTTCTTTGGAGGAGGGTGGGGGGTGGGGGGGCAGGAGCTGGATTAAATGAGATGGATGTTTGTGTGGATTTGGGTTCTCAGTCAGGTAGAGAGCTGCTGCTGCTGCTGCTGCTCGCATGAGGAAATCCGTTGAGGTTGAGAAGCAGGAGGCTGATTATTATGCTGTTCAGAGTCCAAAAGGTTGTGTGTGTGTGTGTGTGTGTGTGTGGAGGGGGGATGCTCTGCTTTCGGACTGTTCCTTCTTTAGTTTCTCCTCCTCGCACCACCAAACACTCCTAAGTTGCCAGTGAGGCATCCATGAGCAAC
The DNA here is from genome assembly GCA_024666655.1 of Dascyllus trimaculatus. Taxonomy (NCBI): domain Eukaryota; kingdom Metazoa; phylum Chordata; class Actinopteri; family Pomacentridae; genus Dascyllus; species Dascyllus trimaculatus. Next base: position 23,547,318 of record CM045461.1, on the reverse strand, counting down.
ATTCTGTGTACTTTCTCTCCTCTTTTCCTTCTGTCTATGAGTGTGGGATTCGTGAGCGTGCATGCGTGTGCACGTGTTTTTTTTTTTTTTTTTTTGGGGGTTAGGCCTAATTAACTGACTCTGGGTTTTCTGCACATGATTAATTGCAAATGGAAGTCGTGCAACCGGAGCTGGGCATTCAACAGATTATCATTACTATTAATTTACCTTGACGTCCTCGCAGCCTTAATGTGTTTCTGAAAGGTGAGACTCGGATTCCTTTTTTCTTTCTTTCTTTCTTTCTGGTGGCGTTATTCAGAGCTCAGGCGTTTTTATTCGGAGAAGAGCCGCAATGATATATTTTTTTTTCTTTTTGCCATCCCGAGCAGGTCCTTTGGCAAAGAAAGCCAGCCGTTTTATCACTGTCTTGGCTCCGCACCACAGAATGGGCACTATTTTTAGCCAAAGCCAAGAATACTGCCACGGCCACAATATGAATTTGACAGTGAGTCATGGCTCTGTGTTCGCCCACTCATACCTTTTGCTTGGACAGCTCATAATCCACGAGTGAGTGGTGGAAATGGGCACCGTCTCGTTCTTTTTTTTTTCTCGGCGTCACCAACCAAAAAGTGTAGGTTTGAATCTCTCGCAGAAAAAAAAACAACAATCAAAAACGTCACCCCCTCCACTGGAATAACTCCCACTCTGTCACCCACTTTTCATCTAACTTGTGTCATCAGCCACCCAAATGGGAGGGGGTTTATCACACGCTGTGCTCAGTCCCATAATGATCCTGACAAATCTCCTTTGACTTTCCTGTGGAGTAAATCTCATTGCGGCTATATTCGGAGGGAGACCGCTTGTTTTATTTGCACCCAGGGAGCTCTTTATTGCCCACTCTCTTGCCGTTTGACTCTACTTTTGGAGCCAATAAAAACGACTCTAACTTATTGCACATATTTACGAAGAGCAGGGAGGACCGGACTATCCATCTAAGCCTCCACCTCCCCCATGTAGCAACAGTTATTTTAAACGGTGCCAATAAATACGTTCGAATATCACCACGCCGGCATCGAGGTGGTCCTGGCGCGTCCCTCGGTGCTGCTGCAGCCACCAGCAGTTGCCCCATCCTCCCATTGAGCGGCACCAGAGCCTCACACTATGCTGAGAGGCGGAACGGAGAGGGGGAGAGGAGACCTGGGATCCGTGGCGTTTTCTGTATCCACGCATCAGGCCAAAGCAGCACATGCCAGAAACGGCGGCTCGTACATGTTTGGTTTTTACGCACACATTTGCGGCACGTATAGGCTGCATTCCGTGCTGTTCATTTGTCAGCAGGGCTTGCTTTAAACAATTCCCAGCCCCTCTTGTAATCTTTAACATCCCTCCCAAAGGGCCAGTTCAGACAAAAGATAGAGACCTGTGAAAGGTTTCTGATAAAGACGCATTGAGGCGCGCTGTCTCTCGGCGGGATCAAAACCAGCTGTCCCAGTGGAGCCGCCGCTCAATAAGCGGTAATCAAGCTCCATTCATTTACAGGGGAGGGAGAGAGAGGGAGAGAGAGGGAGAGGGATTACACAAAGAGGCCGGAGAGAGGAAGAGAAAAGAGGAGGAGGAGGAGAGGCAGATTGAGACTGACGTGTCCTGCCTATCCGGCGCCTTGTTTCGGCTCTCCAAACTCCAAACTCCACCGGTATTAGATCAGTCGTCAGCGGCGCATGAGACAGTCGCTCAGCATGTCCATTTACACGCAGGATCACGCATCGTCGTCCTCCCCTTCTCTCCCTTTATACGGAGCGCCGCGTTGTGCTCCCCGTTCATGATGCAACTTGCAGTAATGTTATGAGGACTGGAGGGCTCGCTGCCCCGTCTCCTTTTTATCTTTTTGACTTCATGACATTTGCTTGTATTCGCGCAGTCATGAGGCTCTTGAAGAAAGAGACAGGCCCAGTGTGTGTGTGTGTGTGTGTGTGTGTGTGGGTGTGTGCGCGTGTGTGCGTGAAAATGTGTGTGTGTGTGCATAAGTCTCAGGGTTAAGGAGTAAATGCACCCGCGTTCCAGCCCAAGAAGTAGTGAGAAAAACCTTGATGTAAAGTCATTTTTCAAGTTCCATAAATCATAAAAATGACAAACTCCAGCTCCAGTTTTTCATTTTAAGGACATTCCCAAAGACCCGCCACAAGAAGGCCGCAGACTTGGAACTGGCACTGTTGAAACTTATTTCAAAACACTGCTGTTGACTGAGTAATGGATAATGTAATGCCCATGCTGTACCTAATGGAATGAGGGACCCCAGTGAAATGTACTAATTGAAACAGACTACTTAATGCATTTCGTTGACGAGAGGATCATTTTAAAGTTAGCTAAATAAAATACAGTTACTTAATTTGCCTGTGTTGGACCATATCCAAAGCTCAATGCAAGAGGAGCGTTTCAGAACCTTGGACAGCGACAGGGGCAGCTGAAGTTCTCTTCAGCACCATGGACAGCTACTCAGCCAGCAGGACCAGCAACACTGGAGGGTTTTAAACTCTTAGTTAGACACAGATTTCAGATTCAGAACCCTGTTTGACAAGATCGCATCATAAGGCCATTGGATTTCCAATGGATGTAGTTGAAATTCTATGTTTTAGAGGTACTGAGAGTGAATTCCTCCCAAAGAGCAGTCATAAATGTGGTATCTCACATTAGAATGAGCAGCAGTTGGAATTTTCATAAAATGTTAAAGCAAAAATGCCACACATGACCTTATAGTCAGACTTCTAAAATGTGATTATTTGCTGCTCTTTGCCCAGTGTCATAATGAAATGAATAGATTTGGATTTTTCTTTTGCTTTTTGCGCCAACGGAATCAGTAATTTGAAGATGCCAGCAGCCAATTTAGGAAATTTTCCACCAGTTTCTAACCTTCCAATGGCCAAATAATTCTAATAAGAATCCTCCCTCAGCTCCATGGAGTAAAACACCACTACTGAGGTGCCTTTGAATGTTGCCTTTTTGCCAAATGTTGGCGAAAATATGTTAAAACTGAACAAGAGTGGTCTCAGTGGTCTCGTGGAATCATTTGAGCTTGGCAAACTCAGAGTCCCATGTGTCCTGCGTTTCTTCATGATGAATACATGGGCATCCCTTCAGCTTCTCACCTCCCTCTCACCTGTCTGCCTGCAAGTCTCAATCTGAAATCCTCCTCTACCTGCACGCTCTGTTGCTTCCTATTTCCCATCTGCTCTCTACATTCACAGTTGAGCAATAAAGGAGGGAATGGGAGCCGAGAAACAGATGACATGATGTATTTACTCAAAACTGGGGGGGAAAAAAACGTGTGGAATGCAAACTAGACGCCGCGTTGCTGCTTCCCCTGCTTTCGCGAAAGGAGAGGGAGCTGTGGAGTGGTGGTCAAGATGAAGACGGAGATTTTAAAGATGTGGCATAGGGGGGCAATCGTAACAGCAAAACCAGCAGGGAAGAGGCGACTGTGAGGGGAGCGAGAGGCAGAGAGGGGACGACTGCTGCAGTAGATTGGTGATCAGTTTACACCAGCTGAGAGATAATCTGGGCCCTGTGTTTCTGTGCCGTTTCATTGCTTTCTTTAGTAAATGATCTATTTGGAGGGCTCGTTTTCTTATCAGGCATCAAGCAGACTCCTACTTCAACAGCGAACAGCTTGTAAGCGAGCTTGTGGCCACGTGTATGTGTGCGGTTGGACGCGTTTGTGAGTTGCCACCCCCGTTCACTCCAGGATGATTAGACCAAAGTGTTGACAAGCAGGTCATCAGCTTCCTCAGAACGGCCCTCTTAGGAACAATGTGCTCCTGTGCGGGCGGGCAGGCGAGCACGTACGCAGCTTTCCGGATGATGCAAACGGTGCCCCACGTCGTCGTGACCGCCATTATTTCCTCACCCACCTGCCGATGCGTCACCCTGCCCTCTCTGTCTGTCTTCCCTCTTGCACCTTCTCCCCCCCCCTCACCCCCTTTCTCCCTTCATCCTCCTCTCTGGTGATTCATACCGTCATCTGTCTCCAGATGGCCAGAGCTCTGTCACTGTGCTTCGTCACGGCGATCACAGCAACACAGCAACTCACTCACACACACACACAACTAACAACTATTAATTCATGCACACTTGCAGAATACACCCCGCCCCCCCCAAAAAAAAATTAAATAAAAGTTTTCCTAAATGCATTTAAGCAAGCAGGTGTATAACCAACTTAACTGGCTTTTTAAACACCTTATACCACCTTATGAAATTATAACCAGATGCAAATTTGCAGAATTGCCTGATTAAAGCGGCACTGAGGAAGATCATGTTCAAATAATGATAAAATTTACTCTATTAAACACTGTCAATATTTCAATTCTTACACAAGCAAAGAAAACCATGCTGCAGAAACACTCCTGTTCCTGTTCAAATATGACTCTCAGCTTGTCCTGGAGCTCGACATAAAATTAATGAATGTATATTTTGGCTGCTTTACATATCCAGGGAATACAAATGGAGCCGCGTTGCACTATTCAGGCTCTCCGTATGCTTCAAATTCAAAGGCTGCAACACTGCTGTGAGCCTTTCTGTTACACTACGCGGCTTACGTCGCTGTCATTTTAGCGGCCGTGCTCCATTACAGGCCCTGGAAGGTGGATGGAGGGGGTTATGGCAAAGTGCCTTGCCCAAGAATATGTTAATGGAACTGGTGGAAAATAGTGGAGGAGTTTGGCAGCGTTCTGCAGCTCTGAGATGCAAATGTGTGCAGCGACTTTATCAACTGTAAAGCTGCCGGGAGGCATGAAATAGTAGGAACAACAACATACATGTTAAGTCAATCTTCCCTGAATAAGTGAAGGTGAAATAAACAATGAAATAAAACATCCAGAGCTTACAAACCACGAGCCACATATGGGAGCAAAGCTTTAACAGAGTAAGTCTTCATTTGGATTGAGGTTTTTTTTTTCATCTCCCTGTTATTATCAGACGTGTATTTTCTCCAGCTACTGTAAATCCCCACAAAGTGAGAGATGGACATAGATGCCCTGTCTGTCTTGTATAGACACAAAGCTCAGGCAGAGATTTCTTTAGCTTCCTGATTTACACTGTTCTTATCAGATATCAGTGATCCAGGAGATTGAAGATTAGATTCTGGGAAGAAGGTGTCTTGTCCTTGTCTTTTTTTTCTTCCCTATACTGCTTCTCTCTCTTTTTCTCTCTCTCTCCTCTCTCTCTCTTCAACATATAGGCAATCTGTCAGTGGTCTTTTTCTGGAAACAAGTCATCATGCAGGGAGAGGCAGCGAGTGTGTGTGGGAGTGGACGCCCACACTTGTGAGGCCCATTTTGAGTTTTGCTCAAATTTAGATTTCGGATTGGAAAGATTAACGCTTCGTGGCATTTTTATATTGCAGTCAGCGCTAATGGAGGATTTGCTTGTTTGATTGGAGTGAGACTCTTGTGTTCTAATATCTTCAAAACAACAGTTCAACAGTTTGCAAAGCACATTTATGCCCCCCCCCCCAACAAGAGTTAGCTGAGAAGATTTATACCTCTGTCATGTGTGTAGCAAATATACACCATCAGCCACAACATTAAAACCACTGACAGATGAAGTGATTGGCACTGATCTTCTAGTTCAAAGCAATGTTCTGCTGGGAAATCTTGAGTCCTGGCATTCTGACCAAGAGTTATAGTATTTACTTTGACATGTACCACCCACATAAAGATTTTTCCAGTCCCCACGAGGGCAGTGCACCCTGCAAAAACTGCCCAGGAATGGCTTAAGTAGCACAACAAAGAGCCCAAAGCATTGACCAGGCCAACAAACTCCCCTGATCCCAATCCTAACAAGCCCAATCCAGTTCTTACTGCACAACCCTCAGGACCTAGAGGATGTCCTGCCAACGTCCCGGTGCCAGACACCACAGTGGTTCCCACAGAGATCCCATGTCCATTCCCCAACAAGTCAGAGCTGATTTGGCAGCATGAGGGAGACCTACATAGTATGAGGCAAGTGGTTTAATGTTATGGCTGATCGCTGTATATAAACTCAAAGAAACTCTCCACACATCTATTTTATGAGGCAGTTGCATAGGAGAGGTACAACAGGTACAAAAATGAACTCCCACACACTGTCTAACTTGCAATCATCAATTTATTGGTGCAACGTTTCAGTAGTAGACCTTCATCAGACAAAACTAATGAACATTCAGTACCGAAACCTTGCACTAATAAATTGATGATTGTAAGTTAGACAATGTGTGGAAGTCCGTTTTGTACCTGATATATCAAATTACAGCCAGCTATCAGCTGGTTTGCAGTAGGAAGAACACCAAAAATGAAGTAAAACAGCTCGTCTGCCTCAATCAAGAGGTAACAAAATCCACACACCAGCACAATATAACTGAATTGTTTAATCAAAATCTGAAATGTAAAAACATGAAGACTGTGTATTACAGTAGGGGTATAATGGTGGACTATTTTTTACAAACGGTTATAAGCATCCTCTGGTTTCCTGGCAGCTTCACAACAATGACACACCTACTGATCTCCTCATCTTTCCCTCCAAAACTGCTGAACACTTAATTTAAGAGGATATTGTTTGCAGACATTGTCTTTTTCTCGAGGCTAGCAAGTTTTAATCCGCCTGAAACGTGTCTGCTGGAGTTAGCCACCCTCGAAGTGTCTGGTGTCCAAACCCAGTTTAACCTAATGTAACTGCAGTTGTCTTCTGGCTCATGTTACGTGTTTTGCTGCCACAGAGGAAATAAATTCCTAATGAGCATAAGTGAGTAGAAAGTATCTCCTGACATACTGCAGAAGTGAACCAGAAAAAAATATCTTTCAAACAGGCCAGAAAAACAGTGTGGCAGGAAGCCTGTTAGAAGATGCCAGTAACATTCTGGGAAAACTGTTTTTTTTTTTTAGCTCTTATCTTACATTTGGGCTTTTTATAAAACTAAAGTAAGCTTAGAAATATATGGGAACAGAAGAAAAGCATTTATTGAGCACATTTATCTAAGTGTGTGTGCAAATTATATGCAATCTTGCGCCTAAAATACATATGGAAAAATAATTTAATGGTAATTTCAATGTAATCTTAACTAATTGTCACAGACTTATATAGTTTTCTTCCTCACAATTTTGATTAAATGAAAAAAAACAATATGGCTTTAATTTACACGTGTATTGAGTTCCAAATCATACAGGATCTGCTGTGTGGTAATGCACTGTGTACGTAACATCATGAGTAGCAGTAACAGTTTATTTTATTTATTATAAATTGCAATTGACACTTGAGCCTTCCTGGAGGGCCAGTTAGGATCCGAGTTGAAAGGTTAAAGTGTGGCACAGTGCGCTGAAGTGTGGCTGATTGATCGTCCGCTCATCTATCTCCCAGTGATAGATGGAATAGTCCTGCTGGGACAGCCATGACCTGACCTTTGGATCAGTGCTTCCTCTGCTTTAATATACACTACTCAGTGAGGATCAGATGTTCACGGATGCCCGCTCACTAGCCCACACACACATGCGTAGATCAGCATGCATGTCCGGAAGTATCCTATCACACATTTTAGACATCTATAACTGCATCACGCCGCCTCCTGTTGATGCTATTAGTCCGGAAAGAGTGGTTTTCTTTGATTTCTGGTGTAATTTAGGTGCATGGGCGAATGTAAGGGAGATTAGCTCTTTATCTTAGGTTGAGGTCTAATATAAGTCAAAGGGTTCGGCTGTCAGATGTGAAGCGAATGAAAATGAGGCGATAATTGACTCTGACTGTTTCACACATTAGTGTCACACATAATTGTGTTTTTCTCCGCCAGTATTGAGAAGACTGGACAAGAAAACGGAAATTATTGGAGGCATGCATGTGTGTGTGTGTGTGTGCGCGCGTGCACGCTTCAATAGACGTACTGTATGTGCACACACGTGCGGGGGCGTGCATGTGTGAAGAGCTAAAGTCACGCAGCACACTCTAGTAATAAAAAACAATTGAGAAAAAGAATTTGTCTTCATATTTGTCCCCTGTTGTACTGTTGTCATGGGAACAACATACAGCTTCAGTGACAGGAGCTGTGAGTGAGGCTGTTTGAACTGCACTTTGTGTCTTTTCCTTTTTACTCATCTTCTACTCATCAATAGACATGCGAGTGCACGCACAAGCATAAAACACATTTGCACACACACACACACACACACACACACACAAGGCACAAGGCAGCCAGCCTCAATGTGTTGTTGTGTGGGAGGCCCATTTGTGCCCCTGCTGAATAAACTCACCCACAAAGACAAGGGTCTCTGAAAGGGAAGAATATCAACCGTAACATGTCTTTGACAGTGAATGGGCAATTTTCTATTGATTAACTCGAAATCTTGACGAGTGGGTTGCTTAGTGAGCTGTGTTGTCCACAATAATACTAACTTACCACAAAGCTATTTAGATGCATTGATAAGAAGGGAATGATATGAGGAAAATATAATTATGAACAATTCCCAAACAGTCTCAGAGTTAAATGCTGGTGTAGTTTAAGGGAGAGGCTTTTATTTTTTGGGTGGGTGTCTGTTCTGCAGGTCCTTCTGGCTGGCATGGTAATACTGCTGGTTAAATATGACCCAGCTGGAAGGAACTGGCTGGCTCCCCCCTTCTCTTCCTCTCTGTCTGAGAGAACACATACTCCATTGTGCTTCTTTTGCCAGCCCTGATAACAGGCAGGAATGTGTGCATGCATTCATGCAAATGCGCATCTCCGCGTGCATGCCTCCTCTGTGTTTCAGCGTCGAGCCACTTTCCTCAACGCTTTAATCTTTGGCTTAATCTTTACGCGTGGGTGTTGTTTATTTTTTTCTTACCCCACACATTTCACCCTCGAGTCATGTTGCTGTGACAATGCGTTTTTGTCCATGTGTGTGTATTAAGTATGTGTTGCCAAAGGCATCAACAGATCCTTGAAAGAAATGCCACAGTCTGAGATGTGGCTATCGCAACTGGAACAACATCATATTGAACGTGGAGGTGTTGTTAGCATGGAGCAGACACGTGATCTTTGATATACAGTTGAGACATATGTTAACAAACGAGTTCACATACAGTATGTGTTTGCTTGATCTCTGTATGTGTTTACAGAAATCCCTACTAGATTTCCCTTGACACGTTCCTTGCAGCAGGAGGCCAATCCCAGCTTCATTTGTGCACCATTATGGAAATGCAAACTCTGTTTTTCTGCCCTTTTAAGGACACAACATTTACCTTTCAGCTCAGCGGAAGCAACCTGTGGAGGGGAGGGCTAAGAGGGGCCAAGCCTCTCACTAGCACCTTCCACTGCATTTGGCTTGTCTGTAATGGCAGGCGGTGCCGTCCTGGCCCAGACATTAGCCTAATGTATGGAGGCGAGCGGGATCGCTAAGCTCAACCATTTCCATTTTAATGGCGGCCATCTCGAGGTTAATTCAGATATGATGCGGTCAAGGCGCGCATATACGCTGACACGTCAAGAGACGAATGATGGTGCTGAGAGGATCTATGGGGCGGAAGGGTTTATCTTCCCACCAGGGAGGCAGTTACTGGCACACACACATACGCCAAACATTTGGTTGTTTGAAGTTTACTCGTGGGGTTGGTTATGTGTGATAGCGGATAGCTTTGTTGCTCAATAAACCCAAAGGAGCACACTTATTTAGTTGTGAAATGATTCCATGTTTGCTCCAATGGGAGGCTTATATCCTATTGATATGGTCCCTCATGGACCATATATGAATTCTTTATGGTTTCCCTTGAAAATAAAGAAAGAGCTGAACTCTGTATTTTAGCTGTATGATTGGAGAGAATAGGAATAGGTAGTTTAAAGGTTCTGTTTCAGTTTAATGGTTTAGTGTAAGTTCCTGAGGTGTCCTTAGATATAGTGTACATCCTATGGCTACAACTGAAACAATTGCACCGGAGCTTTATATTGAATTGATCTGAATTCAATATTTCTTTGGAAAAAAAAGAAAAAGAATTTCAAAAAAGAAGCAAATAAAAGAAAAAGAAAGCTTGCATAGGGAATCCCACGAATTATTGGATTTGTTGGGTTTTCATTTTTGTAGAGTTGTAATTTTAGTTCTAAATTAGTCATGTTAACCTCCATTTTTCTAATCTTGTAGGATCTTAGCATTAATATTTATTATAGTCAGATAAAGTTGCATTTTATATAATTCTTGCAGACTTTTATACCTAAATATTTAAGTTTTTAGGTTAATATGTAATGCCAGTCTTATTAGAGATTAGAAAGCAGTGTATTTCTTGACTGAACTCTCCATGCTGCAGTACATTTAAAGCATCTGTAGACCAAAATGTGTAAAATACATGAAAAAAAATCAAGAATTTTAAAATATACAGCCCTCTACCTGCAGCTCTTTCTTTATTCCCCCCCCATTTCATTTTCCCCAGATTACCAGGGACATTTGCATGTGCTTCAAATGTGCAAAAAATGATCCATCTAAAAGTCCCCATTCATTTGTGGCTTCACACCCACCCCGCTCTCCTGAATGAGAACCCCAATGCACCACCACATCCCATTGCCTACCACAGACTTTGCTGCTCTTTGTACTCTCTCACCTGATTTGAGTGAAAAGCCCCTGTCATCGGCTGAAAACTCCTGTCATGGGCTAGATTTTCTAAAGCCTAAAAAAGTGGAGTCAAGGGAAGGTGCAGAAGTCTGCCATCCTCTCAGACCGCTTGAATTACAATACGTTGTGAAAGGTTAAGATGGAGTTTTTGCCCAATGTCGCCATAAATCTCCAGCCTATCCCAGCTTTAATGACAATGTCACAGATTGCATGACCGTATTGAAATTCCATGGGACCCCTCTTAAACCTTAAACAATAAATTCCATTCTCTTCAGTTGTATTCATGTTGCAAAGCATAAGACGTAATGCCCTTCTTGTTATTGACTGCAAGAACAGTATGGTCTCTGTCTTTTGTCCAAAGGCAAAATTGAATCATAGATGAGGAGAGAAGAAGGAGACGGGGAAGGATAAAGAAGAAAAAAAAAAAACTAAACAGAAATAAAAGATGGAGTCCAGAAAGGAGATTTGCAGTTCTGTGTTGCAAGTATTGTTTGTGTCTTTATGGCATTATGAGAATGTGATGTTGGGATTATGTTCACTATGATGAAATTTCCCCCCATTTATAGTCACTGTAGCCGGTGTAATTGTGTTGCAGCGGAGGAGTTACATGAAGTTATCTGACACCCTGCTCACCCAGGGTATAGGGATTACACGCATACATGTGCAGACAATTGATACCTCCATATACAGACAAGTGCGCATGCTAGTACTCACATAAACAATGCACACACACACACACACACACACACACACTACTGACGCCTTGCTGTTTGCTAACAGTGCAGATTAAGTGCTATCTTGCTGTGAATGTCACTGACTGTCAGTGACCTCAGCAAAATAGGTTAAAAAAAACCTCTCCCCTTATATAGTGTTTCTTCTCTTTTCCAACACATTCACCTCCATTGCTCTTTCTCTTGTTGACCTGACATATTCTATCTTGCACACTTTCATTTCCCCCTCTTCCTTTTCCTTTTCCGCTGCTACTTCTTTTATTTCACCTCAGTTCGTCCCCCATCTCACCTCTGCTTCTATTATTCCTCACATCACGTCTTGCAAATCTATTTTCTCGTATGTCCACGCATTCAGTCGGTCTGATCTGTGTCTGTCTGCCCCTCAGCCCCGCCTCTCCCTCCTTTGGTCTCTTCCTGTCTCCTTCTTCCACTCCGAGGGGTTGCTGTCCTGCCTGAGTGCAGCACAGTGACCATCGATTCATCATAGTGTCACAAGCACACCACTGCAGCTCCGTGTGCCCGCTGCCGAACAACTGCCCTAGCAAGGCAAACAAAAGCTCCCACACACAAACACACACGTGCACAGGTAGAACCTGGAGCGCTGCCCCAGCAAGGTCACTCCTCTCCCTGTACACTCATTTGGCAGCATGCTCACCAGAGATGGTTAGCGCCAAGCGGATGCTGCCAGTGGCACAGTGGGCTAAGCGCTGGACAGCGTGTCTGTTGAACATCCACTGACATCAAGCGTAGTTAACATCCCCACCACAAGCCAATGCAAGCACTTCCCAAAGACATACTGCTGGCTAAAATACACTTCCCACTAAAACAAGTAAGCAATTTTCCTAAATGCTGAACCAACATATATGCGACTCTTCCATATTCATAATTGTACACCTGAACTTAACACGGCTTCCCGAGAAAACATGACCTTTTACTTTGCCGCCGGTTGAGCCGGGCTGAAACAGCACGGCCAGCAGTCTGTTTATGGGGTCTTTATGGCGTGTCAGTGGGGTCAACTGCAGGATGGGCTCTTCCTCGCAGATTTACACTGAGGGGCTTCAGAGTAGGTCGCCAGCTTCCAGCAGCTAATTTCATAATGCACCCTGGGCGAGGCTTAAATAATTCAACCGAGCCCCAAGTGCAGGATCTACTTAATCAAAGGCTCGTGGTTTTCAAAGAACAGAGAAAGTAGACTTGCAGAACCTTGGTTAACCTCGCTCCTATCTCATGGTGGTAAACTATTTTTGGGGCAGATCAGAATCAGTATGACTACACAGTGCAGAAAAATCAGCAGCCAAACACTCAATTACTGCTTAATATAAATAATCAAACCCAATAATTTGGTTTCTAACGCCTGCAGAAACGTATTTTAAAGTGAAGTTCGATGTGTGAAATGTGTTTTTTTGCACATTTCAATTCTGACCATCTATTTTTTTTCGCAAGAATAAAACGATTTCTAGCTGCAGTAAGAAAAAAACAGCCTCTCTAAAAGCTCCATCTTAGTCTTTTATCCCAGATTGTGCGCATCATTATCGATTTAAGAGTCAGTCACTTGGCACAGGTGCTCACGCTTCAAAATAGCGTTCGGCCGAGCTCCGGCAGTAGACTTATTCTCCATCATGATTTTTTTTTCCTCCCCTCACTTAATTGTACCCATAAAACATGAAGCCCGAGTTCCTGCCTGGTTGATCACTTGTCATATATCAACATGTACAGCATGTTCCATCCCGTAATAACGCATGCACTCTGACTGCAAAAAAAGCTTTTATTCAAAACATGCTCTCTCTCTCTCTCCTCTGTGTCCTTTTTTTAAGCTGTGGAGTGTTTTTACCTTGGTACCGACGCAAGAGTCGTGGAATCATGTCTTTCTTTGAGCTTTTTTAGTTTAACAGAAACTGATTAATACCAATTCAGTTCCCTTAACCTCCCTGGTTTTGTTTTGTAATACAGCCTCCCTCGTCTAACTCATTGCCAATATGCAGGAGGTTCACAGTCCACTCTGACCCCCATCAAGCCCCGCCGTCAGGCCGCTGAACAAGCCATTGATTGGCATTTGTCTCAAAGAGGCCTTGTAATGAAGGAGATGATGAGTAGATTATTGACCTGGCTGTGTATATGAAAATCAGGTAGGAGAGCTGGATGTGGGGGTTTTACCTGGATATTAGTATTGACCTGATGGTAATTGGGAGGGTGGATGCTCACTTGCTGAGCCTATTTAAGGGCTTTAATGAAAAATCAGATGACGATAGCTCCCGCTTTGATCTTTTGTGTTCTTCTCCCTCGTTACTGGTTAACAGACGAGGACTGAGAACATGCACAAAGAGGAGAAATAAGTAGACCCGCTGCACTGCTCAGTTATTTTCAGCACTTTACATACAGTATATGGGTCATATTTACTTACTGTTAATCTCATTTTACATGGATTTCCGTGGTTTATTCTAAGAAGTCATTGTAACACTGGCAGCTCTCGCCGGCAAACCGAGAGCCCAACTCTCCATGCAGCATTATACCCCTTGCTTAAATATATTCAAGTTGTCAGGGTTCAAGTGCTCGCACATTAGCATCTTTTGGAAGAGGTCAAGCGCGTATGAAGCGCTGGAAAGTGACAGCTGAGAGGCTCCTGCCTGTTTTTTGACGAGACAGGCCCCGGGGAGTCAACAGTGGCATGATGGATATACTGTGACTGGAGATGCTATTATCCTCCCGCTGCTGCTGATGCCATCCACACAGCCGAGGTCTTTACCTCCTTCAACCGTCTCCACTTTTCACCCTCTTCTCCCCCACCCCAACCTCAAAAAAATGCATCGTGATCACCGTTTTGCTGCTCTACCTGGAACAAAACAGCTATTATTGGTTTTGTTTGTTTGTGTGTGTTTGTGTCAGCTAATGTTTTTCCAGCAGCAATTCAGCATTCATAAACAGCCTGATGTGGTGTGTAGCCCCTGGAATCTTGAAAAACAAAGAACTAGATTATTGCCGTGAAAACAAATGCAGCATTTGCGCGTCTGGCTAACCGAGGATTATCCATGTCCATTTTTTTGATAATTTCTTCTCTTTTTCTCTGTACTTACTTAAAGAAAGCTTTTGCTATGTATTTCAGTCATGAGTAAGACTAAGAAAAACTAAAAAACTGCCCCATTGTTTTCCCCTGTTTTTTTCTGTTGTCTTGTCTTCATGCTTGGTGCCTTATTACCTGTAAATCCCTGCTGGTTTCTCAGACACCAAGCACATTTCAGAGTGAAAATTTGGATGGATTCTGAGCTTTGGGATTCTTCTACCCAACAGAGAGTACACACAAAGTAGAGCAAAATCTGTATGTTCCACACGCATTCAATAAGGGATGCATGTACCCCCCTGGAGGGCTTTAACAAAGCAACCTTCACTTTTACATGTTTCGAAGATGCAGTGTGTTTACTCAGGTTTCCTGTTTTTTAATGCTCTCTTTTAATGCCCTGAGGTCCTCTAGCTCATTTCCATGGATTGATTTATCACAGTCATTTGCCCAGTTATGTCTCAGGACATACAGGTAAATGAACAGAAATCATACCTACTGCGAGTGCTGCTTTGTTTGTGTTGTTGGATAATGTGGGTGTTTGTAGCAAACAGATGTCCTCCAATTATATTCTCCTAATTATATTTTAATCAGGCTGCATTATGATGCAGGTCTTTGGCTGAAACAAACAAAAGGGAAATACGGATCATTTGTATAAATAGCATGCGTGAGGATATGTGTTTATGCAGTTCCTTTTTATGTGACCTTAAGTCCACTTCTATATAGTAATAATAATAATAATAATAATGATAATAATAAAGTAGGTGCTTTATAGAAAAGTTACAACAATAAAAGACTTAAAAAAGACAATAAAACATTGAAAAAGACCATAAAGGATTGAAAAGGGCAATAATGAACATAAGAAAATACAAATGCATGTCTGTACAGGTGAGTTTTTAAATGATTCTTGAATTGTGGTATTTTCTCGCAGTAAGAGGGGCGTGTCCCAGGCGTCAGAGCTAAAACAGTAAAAGCGTCGTCCCCCTTTTTTCTAGCCTGAACTATGGAATTTGGTAATGCAGAGCAGAGTAGAACATGTAGAGCTTTATTGGTAATCAAGCAAATCTTAAAAATTAATTCTGTAAAGAATGGATAGCGAGTGCAATTCAGCCAGGACTGGAGTTATAGTTTCCCTGTGTCGAGTATTTGTGAGCAGTCTCGCTGCTGAGTTTTGAACCATCTGTAAACTGGAAAATGCTGTATCACATTGAATGGTGAGTTGCAGTAGCTCAGGCAGGAGGAAATAAGGGTGTGAATAAAATGTTTAGGTATATCTTTGAGGAACATTGGTTTGACTTTTGCAATATTTCTGATTTTTAGATGGCAGGATTGAGTCTTAATGTGCTGAATGAAGTTGAAGTTGTGAACAAAGGTTTCTGGCTGAGTGCTTCATGTTCAGTGTCAGTGATGCAAGGTGGGAGGTGATTCTGCTAGAAATGTGGTCAGGACCAATAACCAGAGTTTAAGTTGAAGGAAATTAGAAGCCATCCAGTCCTTAATGTCAGCAAGGCAGTTTTGCAGAGAAACCAGACTGGCACGATTGTTAGGGCTAAATACAGACATACAAGTGGGAGTCATCAGCGTAGCAGTGTTAGAACACAGGAGTCATAGATATAAACTGAAAAAAATGGGGCCAAAAACTGAGCCCTGTGGGACCCCACATGACATGAGTACAGTTGAAGAACAAAAGTTGTCCACAGTAACTTTGAATACTCAGTTTGACGACTAGGAATAAAATCCTGTTAAGAGCAGTTCCACCAGGAGCAACCCAGTTCCCGAGACTGTTGGGGAGAATGGTATCATCAGCCCTTTCAAAAACCACAGCCGGGTCCAGTGGAATTAGAATAGTGACATTACCAGATTTCACAACATAATCAGAGTGTGTCCTTTTGTCAGTTATCTGTGGTTGACTGTCAGCTGACTGCTCACTTTTAATTATCTAATAGGGATAACAATTTGGGGAAAATATCTAATTGCAATTATGATGAAAGATATTGCAACTGCGATTAAATATATATGTATGTATCAGAAGTCAATCCTCAGTTCTATATTCACTGTGCAACAGATAACCCCATGAGGTACCACCAACAGCATGAAGCATAAACACTAACACATCCATTCTAAATTGCAGCCTTTTGCGATTTGCTAATTGCATTGTTTCAAATGCAGTTTCAATTTGAAACTGATTAACTGTTCAGCCCTACTATCTAGAGATGACAATTAACTTTCACATTAACCTGTTTTGCTTAGAGGAGATGACCACCACCCCCAAAATATGAGCTCTAATGAGTGAGTTACTGACTACAGAATGATGCTTGTACATGAACTCCCATTAACACTGAAAACTAACAACATGCACAGCTGCACAAAGTATAGTTAGTACAATCACACATCAGTCCCCCTTCGTGATTAATTACGACTAAATCCTAACGTTGATTAAAAGTCTTGGTCCGCTTAGATTAGTCAAAGACAAGTCATTTAGTTTGGAGATTGAAAACACACAGACACATGGCTCAAACTTCACACATCCACCCCGAGCCTGATAAATGGAAGCAGGCACAATTAAAATCTCAGATTGAAAGCAGTGTAAGTGGCTGTAGAGGAAAATGCGAGATGAGCTCGACTAATGGAGCGCTCAAGTGTGTCTCTCTGTGTCTCCTCCTCTCCTATCCAATCGTCTTCGCCCTGTCCGGCTCTGTCATGTATTAACGTGGGAACGTGTTACTAAAGAGCCGGTGTGTGAACAAGTGTGATGATGGAGGTGGTAGAGGTGCAGGAAAAGCTGGGAGAGGGTGAACCGTTTAGCGCTGCCATATTAATGGCTTGTGCTGCACGCTGTAGGTGATAATGGATGTTGCAGCACTTTGTGCAAACTGTTTGTCTGTGTGTATGCATTTGTGTGTGTGTGTTTGTCTGATTTCCATTGTTGGTAGTAGAGAGGTGTCTTTAATGTGATGTAAAAATCTTTAGTACTTCAACACGGCTACACCTTTTTAGCTGTTGCCTTTCAGTCTTTTAATAACCTCCTTCTTCTCTCTCTTTTTACAGCTCAGAACTGCAGTTACACACTACACAATCCCAATGGGACAATAGAGAGCCCCGGATACCCGTACGGTTATCCTAACTATGCCAACTGTACATGGGTCATTGTGGCAGCGGAGCACAACCGGATACAGCTAGTGTTTCAAGGCTTCGCCCTCGAGGAGGACTTTGACATCTTATCTGTATACGATGGGCCGCCCAGTCCTGGGAACCTACGGACAAGGTAAATGTGTTATCTGTGTGTTTTCCAGTGTGTGTACAGCTTGTTATTTGCTTTGATTTGGCATCATATGTGGATTAGGCCCGCACAATTAATCAGTTTCAAATTTGAAGCAATGCAATTAGCAAATGCAAAGGATGCAATTTAGGACGCATGTCATGCAGTGCATCTGACCCAGGGTGGCATGTCAGTGGTTTTACAAATTCATGCCTTGTGTGACAGTCGCACTTTTGATGGTGTCTCATGTGGTAATACCACCCTCACATGTTTGAAATCTTTTATACTGTGAATATTGAACTGGAGCTTGATTGCAAATCAAGTTGCAATAACTGCGAGAAAAACTGCAATCAGACATTTTCCCCACATCGTTCCAACCTAGTGAACAACAGTTTTGCTGATTTCTGACAGTCACAGGATGTGGTTTGTTGCAATGGCAAAGTTAAATGTTAAAAATATGATTAAAAGTGACATGTTTGTTCATTAAAAGATGGAGTTAAACTCTTGCTTCTTGCCCAACAACTCATCCCTTGAGATTTTTCTCACCACTTTCCCAGATCTCTGTTGATACAATGTTCTTGTGACCAGCAGCGAGATGGCCAAAACCATGAAATTAAAACCAAGGTTGTATTAAATTGAAACTGCATGTCCTTTGTAGAGTCATTTGGACTTGAAAGTATTGATGAAGGTAGTGGACTGGGAACTGGAAAAGAGGCAAAACTATAATCAAGACTGAAATCGGTGATGCATTGAGAAGGAGTCGTAGCAAATCCTTCGATGACTAATGCGGGGCCGGCTCTGTGGACGCTGTGACAGCATCCAAGGTTATTCACTGGGATTCTGGGCACATTTTATGCTTCAGAGCTACTAGCGAAATGAAGTAAAGCTCACTTGGGTGTGAAGACTCAAACAAACAATTTCTGAATCAACAGTCTCATCCTCCCGCACAACTATCAATTTAACAGCCTCGGAAAGTGCTGCCTTGTGCTAGCATTGCAAACTGGAATAGTGGCTGTCTGGTTTGCAGAGTTTCTCTAAGTTTACGTGTTTTGTTGGAGAAATGGATGTTGTTGGGCTGGGTTTGCCATCCAAAGAATTGTAATTTCACAGCTATTCATTGATTCATTTATGTAGTTCGGGGATATTATCGCTTGCAGTTTAATATCTAGCAGACCTCTTGGCAGTCTCTTACTCGCGCACTCACTTAATTAGTGACAGTTTCTCCATCTGATCAGTCGAAGCTACACTGAAAAAGCTCTTAATTCCTGTCACCTTCTGCTGTGAGCCCGGCCTTGCAAACAGTTGAAAGCGTATGTTGTGAAAGCCCTCCAGAGACAGATGAGAAAAATATTCTTAAGCGCTTTTGTCATTGACACTGTTTTGAGTCTCCGCCGGCCCTCTCTGTGTCTCCCCGTCGATATCTCCCTCCCTCCCTTCCTCTCCCTCACCTCTCCTCTGGCCCCCTCCCCTCCCTGCGTCTCTCATTTTGTGCCAGTGGTGCCTCCACCGCATCTCCCCACAGAAAGCAAATGAAAGAGAGAAGAAAATCCATTATGGATCGGTGTTGCGCTGTTCTCCTCAGCCTTTCTCCTGTTTGGACCTCTGGGCCTTGTTGTATATTGATGCTCCAGCGGGACAGAAGCTAAGGCATTCTCCTCTCTCTCTCTCTCTTTCTCCCTTTCTCTCTCTCTCCAAGCGCTTTGAAAATAAGTGAAGGGAAAGAAAATGAATTTGAAAGACGACGGAAAAGGAGGCTGAGAGAAGAGACAACAATGCGAGAGACGGAGGGAGCAGAAGGAGGTTTCAAGATTTCGCGGGGAACAGAGATCTCCTTTAGATTTGGTTCATGTTGCCTTTGACCGGAGCTCCTCTCCTTTCAAAAGAGGCATTTTGTCAAAGTTTGACTTCAAGCGTTATCTCTGAGTGAGCTGGAAATGGGCTAGAAGCAGCTTTCACCAGTCGGCAGCAGTCTGTCAGAACATGCATGTATATCTTCGCCGGCGCACCCCCCTCCCCTACTGACACCACACGAGTACACACATTTACATACACACACAAAGATGCACGTCCGATAATTCAGCCCTCCCTTTGCTCTCATCTCTCACTTGTGTCAGAAGTAATTTTCCTTCCATCTTTCTTGTTCCTCTTCCTCCGATTCCTCTCTCAGTCCCCTTATTTCATTCTCCAACCCCCCCTACTCCCATATCTTATCTCTTCTTCCTGCTCTCCATTTTCTGTCTCGTGTGCTGTTTTTGCAGAATTTGATCAGTCCTTCACGCACGCCGCGCCATACGTTGTAGAGCTCGGGATATTTCCTTTAATCGCGAGTCGTCATCAAAAATGAATGCTTTGCCCCACTTGGTATTCAAATGGTAACCTTTGATTTCTCTTTCTGAGCAATCACTTTCGCCAGATTTGTTTATTTATCCATTAATTTATTCATTGCTGTCACAGCAAAGCCGAGAAAATTGTCATTATCAGGAGAATTGTGGCTTACAAATCAGTTCGGATATATGTGTGTTCCAAAGTGCACATGTGCCCCGGTGAGTGTTTGAGTGTGTGTATACTCACGCAGCAGTTGCTTTATGAGTCACAGCCACTCCTTAAGAAATGCATACGTGAGTCAGTCTGTTGCTGCAGCACTTCATTAAACTGCCGATCCCGACTGACACCTGGGAAGCAGGCAGAAAATTCGACGTAAGTTTTCAATTGTTTGAAATGAGAGAGCACAGAAATAATATTTGCCGATATAAATCCGAGATTGCAAGAACAAGCTGCCGTTGGTATTTGCTGTTAATTAAAAAGAGCACTCGTTTCCAGGGACGGTGTAGTGATTCATTGCTTAAGTGCATCTTGTGCCCTCGGCGTCGTGGAAGCTATCGGTTACGTCGCACAAGGAGAAGCTCAACCGCAGCAGAAAACCTTCAAGATGGAAAGATCTGCTAATTCATGCAATTAGAATGTCTACATAAAAATAAATAAAACAACTATTAAAATGGATCTGTTAAAGGAAGATGTGCAGATGATTGTGGAGGATCATGTCGCATCATTTATTGTGAGTTTTAACTCTTCCAACAGTTTTAAATTTTCCAGCTATTGTGTTGTGAGAAGAGAAAAAAAACTGACCATCAATTTCACATGTGTAAAGTACAGAGCTGGGATAAGGACATAATTAACCTTGCTGAGCATTAAGGCTAGAGGCTAGCCTGGCTCTATCCAATCATTATTATTAGAATGCTGTAGCTATTTAGTTTAATACATGCACAAAATCTGAAAATAATAATTCATGGTTCCAGGGTGCATTGCATGCTCATACTGTTGGTAATCCATTAGCTGAATCTGGCAATCCACACTGTGACTGTGCAGCATCCAGAATACAGTGTTACTGTGTTTCTGTGTAACTGTCAAGTGAATTTAAAGCAAACTTTTGAAATGTTGCAAAAGATTAATAAAGAAAAGAGAATGTGAATTAGACTTGGTTCCACCAAGTGCTTTGGAGAAAATAAAGTTGGCTACACAGTGTTGTTGGAAGGTGGCGGTATGGGCTGCTCTGCTGTAATAAATAGAGTAGAAGAAGCCAGAAAGAAAAGCAGTTTTTTGCCAACTGCCAAAAAACTTAAATAAAGAGAAAGAAACAAACAAAATGTTGGTTTTCTACAAAAGAACAATAGAGGGTAGTCTTCAGGAACAGTTTTTAATCTGGAGTAGTAATTTTTCTTTCATGTCAGCTGGTTGAACATGTTTAGAGTTAGGTGATCAGTTCTTTGAGTTCAAAGATTGCTACGTCAGAATTCATTCATCATTATGTGCAATAATTCTTTTTCAAAAATGTCAAATTGTGGCATTTTTGGAAAAAAAAGACAACTTTTTCTAATGGGATACTTCAGAATTACACTGAAGCATGGTGGAAACATGGAATCACCAGTAGAGTGGGTTGCCAGACACAGCTTATGAGCAGCTGTGGTGCAGATCTCTATAGCAAACCTGTATCCTCACCATGACAACACAATTCTGTGAAGCTGCACACTGGATGCAGCTCTTCCTTATCAAGAAAGACTTGGACACTTAACTTGCTCTAAAATCACTCATTTCATTTAGTGTATTTATTTATTTTACATTTCTGTGTGGGCATAGTTTTGAAAGCTGCTTCTGGCCCTTCCCCTTTCTTCAACTTCCCATCTTCCAGGAAATAACTGCTCTCTATTGATTTAAATAGAGTTTTAAAATCAACACCCTAAACAAAGATGTTTCTTATTATTGCAAGAGCCAGTTACCAAATCCTTGGTAACAGAAGGTCCATTCACATTGTCCTATCACAGTCTACTTTTGCTCGGCCACAGGTAAATATTTGAAAGCCAAAACTTGCAAATGCCAGGCATTAAAGCATCTGACCCTCAACCATGGATGCAGGAGGGTGTTTGAATGCATCATTTGTTTTCAAAGTGGTTCAGATTCATTGTCACAAGACAACAGGACAACCTTAGAGAGTGAAATTGTAACCGTCTCAGAGGAATTGTCTTTTCTTTGTCTGACCAGAAAAAAAAGTCTAATTTACTGAAGTCTGACCTGTTTCTTCTGATTCTCCCTCTTAGGAGAAACAAGGAGGAAAAAACACATAACAATCTAAGACAAATTAGCTTGTCCAGTCTGAGAATAAAAGAATAAGCATATGAAAAGACGTAGAAAAAACACAGTTTAGACTCGTATTTGATCACTGAGACACATTGCTGACACTGTGCAAGCTCATTTATAAGCCAGTCAAGTTTCCTTTTTGGATCTTACTGTTATCTCTAGAGCTTATTTCTGACAAATAAAGATCAGTGAAGTGAGAGAAGGGGAAAAAAGAGCATTTTAAGATCTTAAATTGGGATCGGGCTGAGACGAGACAAAGGCTATTTCTCAGGAGCTGAATTTCAGAAGTATGAGAAAATGGTCAAAAGCGCTCAGAGAAATAGGCTGGACAAAGTGGAGATCTTGTTTTGAATGTGCCCTTCCTCTGGTGTGATGGATTGGCTGCGTACAGTTTCTGCAAGTGTCTGCTTTTGAACATACCAACATTTATGGAAATTAGTGACTTACCTGGAAGGTAGAAAACAAATGGAAAGTGTTGAAAAATGGTCAGTAAAGCTGTAAAGTATGCATGAATTGGAGGTGGTATTTTAAAATTTATTAGGGCAGTCAAATGACGCTGCATTTAAATGATTGTTCCCCCTAACAGCAGCAACCCCAGTGTCCTGGGTTAAGCAGAGCCTGTGGTATTGCAGCAGAGCAGACGGAGAGGCCTTCCCATGACTAGCTTGACCTTAAGCAAGTCACCGAAACCTCTACCAGCTCACTCACTGTCACTCCGTATGAGAGAGCACATTTCTTACTTGTACAAAGCAATCCTTCCCTCACTTTTGTGTCACATTTCACCTTGTAAGTGCCAATCTGGGAACAATGAGTACATTTCGGCAAAAGGTGGGGGGGGAAGCTGCTGGGCTGTGTGAAGGCATCTCTCCACCACATTGGCTTTCCTCTCACTGATGGAGTGATGGAACGGAGGGGACTTAAGGCCCTGGCAGTCTGGAGAGGGCGGGGAAGTGAGAGGGAGCGGGGATGGGGGGGTGGGGGGGCGTGGAAGGGACAGATTTTCAGCCTGCGGGCTCGATAGGACCTAAATAAGGAGCACTAGTGCATGATGCTGGTAGTGGCATAAACACTACAGTCAGCCCTTGGTGCTGTGAGGTTGGGGTGTCACAATTTGAGTGCTGTGTGTGTGTGTGTGTGTGTGTGTGTGTGTGTGTGTGTGTGTGTGTGTGTGTGTGTGTGTGTCTGTTCTCAGACTCTGCTTACAAAGGGGGATCTAGTGCACAGCCCATCGCGGCAAGCTGATTCAGTGTCAACAAAATCAAGGTTTATTGGAATACAGATAAAATGAACACCACACTCGCACATACACACTCAGACACACACTTTTAAGCACAGAATAAATGGCAGTGGGCTGGAAAACTGTTTGCCCTGTAATTTCTCAAACGCGCTGCTTTTTTGGGAAGCATTTTTCTTCCATTACACCAGTTGCTCCCAGATAAAAAAAAATATGCTTGTGTATTATTTAATATTTATAACACTTAAATTTGGCTTTAGATAGCAGCTATAATGTCCTATTTTATCACTTGTAAGTTGAGTTAATGCGAGTCGTCCCCTAGAGGTTTATATAGTGGAGCTACTGTTTGAATCCAATGCTTGTGTGAGCTCAAATCTCTCATCTTTCCTGGCATATCTTGCGTTAATTCATGCCTCAGACTGTGTGTGTGTGTGTGTGTGTGTGTGTGTGTGTGAATGAGCAAAGCATTCATCAATGAGTCAAGCTTGTAAAGAGCCGACGTCTGTGGGTCAGGGTGAAAGTGGGTGACGTACAATGGCGCTTCCTGCCTGAACACTTGCCACGGCGATAATTCTTCCGCGGTGAAGGCCTTGGCCGTCAATCCCTCACGACACATACTTTGGAAAATGACTCCAGTGTGTGAGCACTCCCGGCGCTCACGTGTGCGACACGTTTGCATGCACGCCTTTGTCTGTTCACCCTGAGGTGCACGTGTTTGTATGCTGAGCCACCGGGCGGCACCTGTGGAAGGTAAATGAGGAGGTGGAGGGTTTAATTCCCTGCGTCGGAGGAATACGGCCTCAAGGCAGCATGCGTTTCTTAATTTGTGGCTTATTTAACAGCATTCACACACACATGCATTCTATGTAAATATGTGGATGGATTTTTTTTCATACACAATCACAGACATGTGCAAGCAGACACACTGACACACACACACACTGACACACACACACACACACACACACACACATGCTCACACAACGTTGGATTTATGGTTCCTTTGAGTCTGGGCTGTTAATGGAGAGACTGCCACTTATCAACGCCAGCTTTAACGACAGACTGCTAAAAACAGGACGAAGAGTGATAGTTTGTTTTTCATCATCTTGCGCGGGGGGAAAAAGTGAAACGACGCTGAGATTTATGGCACCTGCTCACCTGTAAGGCAGAATTATTAGGCCCAGTAACCCCAGATTAGAGAAATAATCAACTAGATGCCCGTGAATTTATCCCTCACATCCTGTGTATCACTCATTGTGTGTATTGCTATTGACGTTCCCCCATCCCAAGGCCTATCAATGTGCTTAACAGGACACACTTCGGCAGCGGTGCGAAATGAAATGTTCTCCTGCAGAGATAAAAGATTAAATATGCGACACACCCCCCCTCTCCAAGAAAAAAAGACGAGTCACTTTCAGTCCTGCTGTGCTCGGGGGTCACACTCATTTGAGTTGAAGGAATGCACCAAATTTTTTAAGAGACTTGCCCTCGAGGATGAAAATCTAACCAGTAAAAATAGAGGTATGATTACACCCATGAAGAGCTCCCTGTTCACATCTGAACCAATGTGAGTTCTCAAAAAAGACATAATTATACCTGTTGCCTTGTGTAGCCCAATTTAATAAAATATGAATGTGAATCCTCTTTGAAGATTTAGAGACTTTATGGGAAGAGCATCATATTACAAGGCAGAAAATCAAAATGATTTCAAATGAACTTAATTGATGTTGTATTGAATTGTGAACTGCATCCTATGCTGGAATACTAAGAAGTGATTTTGTGATAATTTATCGGTAGCATGACAGCAGAGGCCATTCATACCAGCTGCAGATGTAAAATATTTTTTAAAATTTCACTCAACTGGGTGAGATATACTGACTAAATGGTGTCTTATTTTGAAAATGTATTGCCCCTTACACCAATCAGCCACAACATTAAAACCACTGACAGGTGACACCCCATTCTGATCAAGCATCAACAGGATGCAGTGGAACAAGTTTGATTGACAGAGGCCCCACTGCACAAGCCAGAGCACCCAAAGGATCCATGGCCAACGTCCTGGTTCCAGACCCCATAGGACACCCTGAGAGGTCCTCTTGTCCAAGCCCAATGGTTCAGAGCATTTTTGAGCACATAAGGGGGACCAACACAATACTAGGCAGGTGGTCATAATGTTATGCCTGATTGGTGTATGTGTTTATTACTACTTAGGGGTGCTTCAGTATGGAGTAAAAAATTGTCTTGGCGTCATTATCCATGGAGGGTTGCAGGTCTACAAGGATCTCTTATAGACAAGGATACTTAAGTACAACCTTGTCTCTCAAAAATGACCTTCCTTTACAACTGAACTGCATTCGTAATTACATTTTGAATAAAACGTATTTTCTCCTGATCTTGTAAAAGTATGATGTAGTAGGACAAGCTACCATTTAGAAAAACCCCACAAAATCCATTTAGGAGGTTGGAGAAGGGGCAGTGGTTTTTATGTGCTGTTTACTTTCACTTTCATTCACTGGTTAGGTTTATGGAGCAAAACTATATGATTATGTTTAGGTAAATATCCCTTAGGTTGAAATGGACCCTTTCACAATGTAACTACACATTAGAAGCTTTCAATTTTAGGCACCACAACTACTTAGTTAGTTTCAATGACAGCGACAATAAACTACGATCATGGTTTTATTTCCTCAGAGGGACTATTGTAATGGTCTTTTAGCAGGTGCAAATAAGAAATTAGTATATTGACTTCAAATTGTGCCAAATGCAGCAGCAAGACTACAAATAAAAACAAAGCGATGCAAAGACATTGCACTGATTTTAATGACCCTGCTTGCTGCTCATTTGTTTTAGGATTGATTTTAAGATTTCACTAATTTCTTTTAAAGCTCTTGGACCCAGAATATATTTCTGCCCTCCTTATTAACCAGTGTGCATCCTGAGAACCTGCTGACTGTTCCCGCTGCATGTTTAAAGACTAAAAAAGGGCAAGTGTTTGCTGTTAGGGCTCCTCAGCAGGAAGTCCAGCTTTCTACATCAGTATCCTTTAAAATCACTTTCAAAGACTTGTTTGTATCTAAAGGCTTTCTGATAAATTTTCTTTCAGTTCTTACATCTACATTTACATTTGTTATTAGCTGTGGAGTTACACTGTGTTTAATTTTTTGACATGGCACTTGAGTGAGTTTGTGTTCTTTATCTTTTATTTTAGGGTTTTCGTCACCCACTGGTTTAAAATTTTGATTCCTCTTTTGCATGCCAGTGTATTCTATTTCTGTTCACTTTGTAATGCTGGTTTTGATCCCATTCTATTATGATAATTATAGTTATTTATATTAATGAACTGGAATTCTTTTTCTTTCTCTCAATCAGTTTTGGAAAATGTCATGGTTTGGGTTAAAATATACCCTTTCACAACATGTTTGAACCTTTTCCTCTGTTACCATGGCGATGAATCGCATTAAATATGATAATTTGTTGACGAGAAAATGTATTTGTACATAAAAATGTAATCCGGGACAGAATATATTTTCCTCAAAGTGTAATTGAGAATGTTGTTTTAGTTATGTTCTAATTAACATTCTGTTTTGCTGCTAGATTGAACAAAAAATAGCTTTCTCAGCTACAGTTGGCAGTGACCTCACCATGTAATGGTTGTATACCTGCAGTAATAAATGCCCACTATTACAGTAGCTCACTATTGTAACATCAGTTGGTCCATAATGGGTTGAATAGTGGTTCTAGTATGAATGGAACGCCTCCTGTTGCCCAAACTGGAGCTCCAAATTATTAGGAGTCATGTGGCCAAAAAAGGAGAGATTTTTTAAAGTGAATCACTCCCACTGACTTGCTCAATCCAAATGTGAAAATTCTTTTAATGTTCCATCCAAAAAAGGGTGAATTGTTCAGTGGCACACACAGCTTCCATTTTTGAATTGCTCACATTTATTATAATTTCTGCAATTTATAAATGCCTCATTGTTACAGCTTGATTAATGCAAAATTACTGGAATAATACAGAAATTGCGCCCGCAGAGAGAAAAAAAGGAGCTAGGACAAGCCTGCTTGCCAGTCCGCTCATCCCCTTCCAAAATGTTAAATCCAGACATGCCGTACATGTTAAACCTGCTGTGTGCTCGTGACTCGCACTGTGCCTTAGGTATTGTAATTGGAAAATTGTGACTGAAATGATTTGCATAAGTTGTCATGCAAATCAACAAAATGAATTCCCTGCAGTGAGAAAAGCATAACATTCGCCTCCCACCACCCCTTTGTTAGATACTGTTTATCAATTTATATCATGAAATTCTTGGCTTTGTTTAACTTCCTGCCAAATTATGTGCAATTCATTTGTGTATTAGGTTCTCTATAAACCTGTCAAAAAATTAAACCAAACATTTAAGTGCACAGTGCTTATCCACATGTGCTTTTGAGGTTTTTGTGCTGGGCCACTTGCAGTGAAACAAAATGCTACACATAAACCTTAGCGATACAAAATGTATTATATTGCATACACTGATCAGGCATAACATTATGAGCACCTGACTAATATTGTGTTGGTCCCCCTTGTGTGCTCAAAAATGCTCTGAACCATTGGGCATGGACAAGAGGACCTCTCAGGGTGTCCTATGGGGTCTGGAACCAGGATGTTGGCACTGGATCCTTTGGGTACTCTGGCTTGTGCAGTGGGGCCTCTGTCAATCAAATTTGTTCCACTGCATCCTGTTGATGCTTGATCACAATGAGGTGTAGGAAGTTTGGAGGTCCAATCAACATGTTGGACCATTGTCATGTTCCTCAACATGTTCCTGATTGTTTGATGTTTTTGCCATGTGGTGGGGTGCATTTTCCTGCAGGGGTAGACCAGTGACATTTGGGATTTCCATTTGCATGAGGGAGTGTGCTTGTTGTGGGACAATGTTTATTTGGGTGTCTAAGTCTCATCAACATGGATGTTAAAATCCAAGGTTTTCCATCAGAACACCACATAGTACCAATATGATCAATGTTATTCACTTCACCTGTCAGTGGTCATAATGTTGTGGCTGATTGGTGTATATCATATCACATATCACATACACTCCCCTCCAAAAGTACTGGAACAGTGGGGCCAATTCCTTTATTTTTGGTGTAGACTGAAAACATTTGGGTTTGACATCAAAAGATGAATATGAGACAAGAGATCAACATTTCAGCTTTTATTTCCAGGTATTTACATCTGGATCAGATACACAACTTTGAAAATAGCATTATTTGTAACAGGACACCAGGTTTTTAGGTGAGCAAAAGTATTGGAACAGATAGACTTAAAGTAGATTAAAGTGAATAAGACTTGATATTTAGTTGCAGATTCTTTGCTTGTAATAATTGCATCAATCCTGTGACCCACTGGCATCACCAAACCTTGGTATTCTTTTTTATGCTTTTCCAGGCTTTCACTGCAGCCTCTTTAAGTTGTTGTTTGTTTTGAGGGGTTTTTCCCTTCAGTCTCCTCTTTAGCAGGTAAAATGCATACTCTTTAGGGTTTAAGTCTGGAGATAGACTTGGCCAGTCTAAAACCTTCCACTTCTTGCCCCTGGTGAACTCCTTTGTTGTTTTGGCAGTGTGTTTTGGGCCATTATCTTGCCGCACCGTGAAGGATCTCCCAGTCAGTTTGGTCACAACTTTCTTTAAATTGGCAGACAAAATGTTTCTGTAGACTTTTGAGATCATTTTGCTGCTGCCATCATGTGTTACATTATTAGTGATTATGAGCCTGTCCCAGAAGAAGCCATGCAAGCCCAAGCCATGACATTACCTCCACTGTGCTTCACAGATGAGCTTTTATGTTTGGGATCAAGAGCAGATCCTTTCTTTCTCCAAACTTTAGCCTTTCCATCACTTTGGTAAAGTTAAATCTTTGTTTCATCAGTCCATAAAACTTTGTCCTAGAATTTTTGAGGCTTGTCTCTGTACGTTTTGGCAAATTCCAGCCTGGCCTTCCTATTCTTCTTGCTAATGAGTGGTTTGCATCTTGTGGTGGAGCCTCTGTACTTTTGTTCAAGAAGTCTTCTGTGAACAATAGATTGTGATACCTTCACTCCTGCCCTCTGGAGTTTGTTGCTGTTGCTGTAACAGTTGTTTCAGGATCTGTCGTTATCTGCTGCTGTTTTCCTTGGTCTACCAGTTTGACATCTGTTACTTAGTACACCAGTGGTTTCTTCTTTAGGACATTCCAAATGGTTATACTGGCTATGGTCAATGTGGAGCTGAGCTGTGGGCTGCACCCACCCTGTCTGAGGTCAGCAGGTGTGGGTGTGGCTTCCAGCAGCAGGCAGCAGGCAAATGTGCAGCAGGTGAGCACCATTCAGTGATCAGGAGGCTGCAAGAACTTTGACAAAGGAGTGTGGAGCTGAGCTGTGGGCTGCACCCACCCTGTCTGAGGTCAGCAGGTGTGGGTGTGGCTTCCAGCAGCAGGCAGCAGGCAAATGTGCAGCAGGTGAGCACCATTCAGTGATCAGGAGGCTGCAAGAACTTTGACAAAGGAGTGTGTGGGAGCCTGGCAGAGAGAGTCTGGACAAAGAGGAGGCTGCATGCTTGAAGCTCTACAAAGAAAGGAAGAAGGAGCCGGTGAGATTTTAGCTCTTCTCTGTGGGTTTGTCTTGTGATGTCAGTGGAAATACATTGAAATTGTGGTGCATTTTAGAAGTTAATCATGGTTTGATGGGCAAGATTTTTGTAAAGTTAAAAACTGTTAAAATGGGCAAGGTAAAATCATTATGATACAACACTTTAAAAAGTATTTGATTCATTTTGGGTGCTTTAAAAATGAGTATTTTCTGCTTATTTTCAAGGTTAATTTCTAGTAGTTTAAATATTAAGTATTGATTCTGGGTTGTGTTTATTGGTTTGATTTCTTGGTTTATTTACTTGAATTTCTTTGTTCTTACGTTAAGGTTTTTCACCTGTAATGACACTGGGAAACATTCAAATAAAAAAGGGAAAAGAAATACACCTGAATCCTGGTCATTTGAGTGAATTCCGGTGCAACTTCCTGATGCGAGCTGCCTTTTCAAGTGAGGGCCGCAGCCTCCACCTCACAACAGTGAGAATCACTTGCCAGTGAAAAACCGGTGTGAAGACTGGAACAGAAAATCCTGAACAGCAACCGAACTGGTCAGGCCTGGAAGTCCAGAGGCCTGGTAATACACTGCACAGCACCCTGCCCGAGCCTGCTGGGAAAAGATGGCCGACTCAAAGCCACTGGAGCAGCTTAAAACCAACAGGACAGCCGCAAAGCGGCAATTCTCCCGGCTGGGCAACAGCATTGTCCGGATGCATGCCATGATGCCAGAAGAGGAGCTCAGAGACAGTTTCAGGAAGCTTATAATTGAGGCCAACAAAGTCATAGAGACAAATGATGACGTGGAGGCCCAGTACCTTGCAGAGGCGGAGACGGATGCGGGTACGGAAGAAATTCCCAGGTTGAGCGAACAGCAGAAGGCCGATATTGGGAAAACTGCAAGTGAGTGTGAGATGAAACTGAAAGAGCTGAAAGACCTCGTCCAGAGAACGCTCTGGGCCAACTTCGGAGAAGAGGAACTAACAATGGCGGTCAAAGCTGCAGAAGAGGAAGTGGAGAGGGTGACGTCCTTTGAATCTGGCAGAAATAAAGAGACCTTTGACTTCATGTTCGACTACATGGAAAGACTGGTTAAGAGGGCAAAAGAGCTGCACATACGGTGGAAGTGTTGGGCCCCTCCTGCTGAGCAGAAAGACTTCCAACTACGGGTAAGAGAGCTTGAGCAGATAATTCCCAAGTTAATGTCCAGAAAAGCAGAGTTCATTGATGCGGAAGCGAAAGAAGACGCTGGGAAAGTTGTGGGTGCGGTTTCCATCAGCTACCCAGCACCAGCTGTCAGGCTGAAGCCAACCCCCCTCCCCAAGTTTACTGGCATCAGACGGGACTTTCATCGCTGGAGGAAAGACTGGGAGGCCCTCCAGAGGCAAGGAGAACCCACCGGGTCAAAAGAAGTCAAAAAGTTCCAGCTTCTTGACAGTTTGGATGAGAAAACGGTGAGAGATCTTCGATTGATGACCTACAATACAGCAGATGACATCTTTCGTGTCCTGGAGAACAGGTTTGGAAACCAAACTGTAATTGCCATTGAGATAGTTGAGGAACTCCAGAGACTTCCAGCTGTCAGAAGTCACCAGCCCAAGAAAATTGTTGAGCTCATCCAAGCTGTTGAAAAAGCTCTTGAAGACCTGAGTGACCTTGGTGACACTGGTGCTTTAAAGAACCCTCTAGTGACGAAGTCCATTGAAAGCAAGCTTCCTGATGCATTGAAGAAAGAGTGGCTTCTCTATGCAGCTGAGATCAGTGCTGGACCAGAGAAGCGCTTTGACAGTCTTCTGACCTTTCTCAAGGGTCAAGAGAGCATCTATGAACAGCTGGACCAACTGAGGGATGAAGAGCTGCCAAGGAGGGAAACCCGACCTGAGCAGAGGCAAGCCAGAACCAGAGCATCAAACCAGCCCAGTAGCGATCTCTCAGGGTGTGTTGTCTGTGGGGACGTTAAGCACAAGAAAAAGCTGTACTTCTGTAAAAAGTTCCGTGTGCTCAAGCTCACAGAGAAGAAGGATGCAGTGCGAAAACTGGGAGCCTGCTGGAAATGTCTGGAGGTCCATGATGTCGATAATCACTGCAAAACCTCATTCCTGTGTAGAAATCCTGAGTGTGAGGACAAGAGAGCCGCAGACCACCACTACTATCTGTGTCCCAATGCTGAAACACCCAGAGGCAACATGGCCCCGAGGAGGAGCAAATGCAGCACAGTGGGAGGTGGCAACAAGAGGAATTACACCGAGGCCCAGGAGGAATTCTTCAGAAAGCTCTCACCTGAATTAGCCCAACAATGCCGTGAGGCCTTCTGCAATACAGCAGCCAGCACCTCCCATGTTGCAAAGAGTCACTCAAGTCTTCTGGCAGACAGCGGCCTAGTGGAGTGGCCTGTCATCATGATGCTTTTGGAAGTAACGGCTAATGCTGGGCAGAAGATTGGGACCCTGATTGACCTAGCTTCTGACACCAATTATATCACTCATGAGGCAGCAGGTCGGCTCAGTCTCAGAAGTGAAGACATCACGCTTGTGGTCCATGGTGTAGGAGGCATGAAAGTCTTTGTCAAAACAAAGCGGTACCTTCTGAAAATCCGTGTCAGCACCTCAAGAGGCACTCTCAGGTCCCACCAGCTGGTTTGCTATGGCCTAGATAGCATTGCAGACATCCACAGACATGTGTCGGCCAGAAAACTGCAAGAGTTCTTCCCAGATGTCCCACTCAGTGACCTGAAAAGACCAAAAGAAATCCACCTCCTTGTAAGTCACAAGGAAGGTCAGCTGGTTCCGCAGAAAATCCGCACTGTGGGGGACCTAGTGCTGTGGGATGGACCAATGGGAAAGACAGTTGCTGGCACCCATCCTGAGTTGTTTGAAGAGGTCACTGTATCAGCCCACACATCGAGAACGCACTTCGCAAGGTCTATGAGGACTGCTGCTGTGAGGTACGAAGAGCGCACCTGTGTCGTCCCCATTCTTCCTCTGCAAAGCCAGCAAGCCCCAATGGCCATCCTACCTCAGCTATCCAGTTGCGCAGCTACTTCATCCAACTTCCTCGAGTGGTGGAGGTGGGACAGTATTGGTGCTGGCTGCATCCCGAGATGCGGGGGCTGTCGTTGTGGTAACTGTCAGCCAGGCGGCAAAGAAATGACCCTCGCTGAAGAAAGGGAGCTGGAGGTGGTGAAGAGTGGCCTCACATATGTAGGTGCTGATGATCACAGTGAGAAGCCTCACTGGCATGCCAAGTACCCCTGGATAGAAGATCCAGCCACATTACCATGCAACAGGAGTGCAGTTGAGGCCACATTCCTCAGGACGGAGAGGCAGCTGTCAAGAGAGCCAGAGTGGAAGGCTGCATATGCTGCTCAAGTTCATGAGATGGTCGAGCGCAGGTCTGCGATGAAGTTGTCTAAAGACGTCCGTCGTGCATGGACTGGACCAGTGTGGTACATAAGCCACCTTATCGCACCCAACCCACACTCTGTCACAACTCCCGTGCGGCTGGTCTGGAATAGTAGTCAAAAGTACAGAGGGGTGAGTCTCAATGATCTTCTGCTGAAGGGCCCTGACGTCCTCAATTCCATTCGTGCTGTACTTCTCAAATTCCGGAGGGGAGGGTTTGCTGCTTTGGGAGACATAAAGAAAATGTACAATACAGTATGGCTTGAAGACCAAGAGGTGCATTTGCATAGATTCCTGTGGCGTGACTCTGAAGAGGAGGAGCTGGGTGAATATGCAGTCACAAGAGTTAACATCGGAGACAAACCAGCAGGTTGTATCGCCCAACTCGCCATGAGAGAGACAGCTAACCTTCCGCAGTTCGGCCATCTTGAGGAAGAGCGTCGGGTGCTATGGGAAGACAGCTACGTGGATGACCTCTTGACCTCTCATGACAACTTGGACCAGCTTAAAGTCATCACACAAAATGTGGAGCAGATCCTGAATGCAGGAGGATTCGAGTTGAAGCCGTGGGTTTTCTCTGGTCAAAGAAAGAGGGAGTCTGTTGGAAAACAGGAACAGGTTCCAACTCCAAAGACGGTGATCCTGCCGAATCAGCTTAAAGAGGAAGACAACAAAGCTCTTGGTCTCGGCTACACTGTGGAGGATGACAAGCTTTACGTCATGGTTGGGATAAACTTCTCGAAGAGGAAGAGGAAAATGAGACTCGGCCAGGATCTTCAACTGGAGCAGGTGAGAGCTCAGACGCCAGACCCACTGACACGACGGGAGTTGCTCAGCCAAGTTTCTGGACTGTATGACCCAATTGGTCTGACGACGCCTGCAAAGCAGAAAGGGGCCATTTTAGTTCGGAGAGCATTTCAGGAAGCCAAACCCAAGTGTGGCACCATCAAAGACACTTGGGACCTTGCGCTGTCAGAAAAGCTCAGACAGGATGCCATCAGCCTTTTTGAAGAATACGCTCAGCTGAGCAAGATCAAGTTCTACAGAGCCTTGACACCTGTGGGCGCCCCGGCTGAACCTGATGCAATGACCTTCTCTGATGGCAGCGAGGATGCTTATGGCGCCGTCCTGTACCTGCGGTGGGCCTGTGATCAAGGCTCTACGGTGAGGCTGGTGGAGTCTAAAGCTAAACTTACTCCCCTAGACCACAAGGGGGAAGCAGTCAAAGCTGAGCTGTGTGGAGCAGTGTTTGCCGCCCGCTTAAAGATGTACTTCGAGCAGCATGGCCGAATTCAAGTCAAGCGGTGGTACCATTTCGTTGACAGTCAAACAGTCCTTGGTGCGATTCAGCGTGAGAGCTATGGCTTCCAGACCTTTTTTGCCAACAGGATTGGAGAAATCCAAAGCAGCACACGACTTCAGGATTGGTGGTGGATCCCTGGGCCACTGAACATCGCTGACATCATCACTCGTGGGGCTGGCCCTAAAGAATTGGACGAAATTTCACCATGGCAGCTAGGACCAAAGTTCCTGAGTCTACCGGCTGATGAGTGGCCAATTAAGTCTGCAAAGGAGGTATCAGCAACTGCCAGAGAGAATGTTGGAAAGATGCAGAAGAAATCATTTGCTGCTGCAGTCACAAGGGCTCAGGTAAAGAAAGAGCCACCCGATCGGAAACCACGGAGACCACCTGCTGGTGCTGCTGTCCGAAACCTGGTGGATGAAGGACGGTTCAGCAACCTGACTTGTTTGCTTAAGACGGTCGCCCAGGTCTGGAGGGCAGCAAAATGCTTTGCACGTCAAAATAGGATCTTGGGAACTCCAAAGTGGGAGGCAGTTTCATCAGCTGGCATCATCACTGTGACAGAGCGTCAAGATGCTTTAAGAGACCTCTTTCTTGCTGCACAGGAGGGCGTGACCTTTCCAACCACCACGACAGACCGGCTGGTAGTCTACAGAGAGGAAGAAACCGGGCTGCTGGTGTGTGGTGGGAGAGTCCAGGCTTTTAATGATGACAGAGTTGGTGTTCCCCTCTTACCTTATAGCGCCTGGATTTCGACATTGTTGGTCCGAGAAGCTCACAGCAAGGGTCACGAGGGAGTGGCCGCAACTCTACTAAGGGTGAGAAAGAGAGCATGGGTCATCAAGGGTCGAAGAATTGCTCAAAAGGTCATTGAAAACTGTGTGATCTGCAAGAAAGCCAGAGCTAGAAGATGTCAGCAAGTGATGGGTGAACTGCCTCAAGAGAGAACTAGGCCAGCAGCCCCATTTGAGTTCACAGCAGTTGACCTGTTTGGACCGTATCAGGTCAAAGATGATGTGAGGAAGAGAGTCACGATGAAAGTTTGGGGGGTCGTATTTTGCTGCATGGCCAGCAGAGCGATCCACACAGAGCTGGCCAACACCATGTCAACCGAGAGCTTCCTGATGGCTTATCAGAGGTTCACTGCAATTCGAGGGCATCCCAAAAAGGTTTGGTCTGATCCAGGGACTAATTTTGTCGGTGCCAAACCTGTCCTGAAGGAGTTCTATCAGTTTATGGATGGCCT
This sequence comes from Dascyllus trimaculatus, assembly GCA_024666655.1. NCBI lineage: Eukaryota > Metazoa > Chordata > Actinopteri > Pomacentridae > Dascyllus > Dascyllus trimaculatus. The sequence goes on along the minus strand of CM045461.1, from coordinate 23,511,291 downwards.
GGACAGGTCTGCTGTGGAAGAGACTTCAGCTCAAAATGGGACCGACTGGCAGTGGAAAATCCATCCGGCTGATTCACCTCATCGGAATGGCGCTGCTGAAGCAGCTGTCCGCATTGTAAAGAAGGCGTTCCAGAGTCTGGGAAGAGAATCAGGGCTCAGTTACAGCGAACTTCAGACAACACTTCAGCTCGCCGCTAATCTTTGTAATGAGCGCCCTATTGATGCCAGGGTGCAGAGCCATGAAGACACCGTACAGTACATCACACCCAATACACTGCTGCTGGGACGGGCATCATCAAATGGTGACTGGAAAACATTTGACTTTGCAAGCTATCCCTATAAGAGACTTCAGGAAATGCAGCACCAGGTTAACAAATTCTGGAGGTCCTGGAGCCAACTTGCCGGTCCTAATCTCTTTGTGAGGAGTAAATGGCACACCACACAGAGGAATATTGAAATTGGAGATATTGTTTGGCTGTGTGACCAGAACGCATTGAGGGGCCATTTTAAGCTTGGAAGAGTCGTCGGTGTCAACCCTGATTCCAGAGGCATTGTACGGGATGTGAATGTCAGGGTTGTGGCAAGCTCCTGTATCCCGGAGGTGAGACCTTCAGCATCAGCCTCCAAGCGTCCTGTCTCCAAGCAACCAGCATCCAATCATCCCGTCGCCAGTATCCAAAGGGACCTTCAGTTCACAATTGTTCACCGGGACGTCCGACGGTTAGTGGTCCTGCTGCCAGTGGAGGAACAAGCAGGAAGCTCAGGAGAGAGCCTCTGATCGCAAATTCGCCGTGTGCGATCTGTCCAGCGGTTTCCGTGGAAAGATCGAGTGGGAGGTGTGGAGCTGAGCTGTGGGCTGCACCCACCCTGTCTGAGGTCAGCAGGTGTGGGTGTGGCTTCCAGCAGCAGGCAGCAGGCAAATGTGCAGCAGGTGAGCACCATTCAGTGATCAGGAGGCTGCAAGAACTTTGACAAAGGAGTGTGTGGGAGCCTGGCAGAGAGAGTCTGGACAAAGAGGAGGCTGCATGCTTGAAGCTCTACAAAGAAAGGAAGAAGGAGCCGGTGAGATTTTAGCTCTTCTCTGTGGGTTTGTCTTGTGATGTCAGTGGAAATACATTGAAATTGTGGTGCATTTTAGAAGTTAATCATGGTTTGATGGGCAAGATTTTTGTAAAGTTAAAAACTGTTAAAATGGGCAAGGTAAAATCATTATGATACAACACTTTAAAAAGTATTTGATTCATTTTGGGTGCTTTAAAAATGAGTATTTTCTGCTTATTTTCAAGGTTAATTTCTAGTAGTTTAAATATTAAGTATTGATTCTGGGTTGTGTTTATTGGTTTGATTTCTTGGTTTATTTACTTGAATTTCTTTGTTCTTACGTTAAGGTTTTTCACCTGTAATGACACTGGGAAACATTCAAATAAAAAAGGGAAAAGAAATACACCTGAATCCTGGTCATTTGAGTGAATTCCGGTGCAACTTCCTGATGCGAGCTGCCTTTTCAAGTGAGGGCCGCAGCCTCCACCTCACAACAGTGAGAATCACTTGCCAAGGAGTGTGTGGGAGCCTGGCAGAGAGAGTCTGGACAAAGAGGAGGCTGCATGCTTGAAGCTCTACAAAGAAAGGAAGAAGGAGCCGGTGAGATTTTAGCTCTTTTCTGTGGGTTTGTCTTGTGATGTCAGTGGAAATACATTGAAATTGTGGTGCATTTTAGAAGTTAATAGTGGTTTGATGGGCAAGATTTTTGTAAAGTTAAAAACTGTTAAAATGGGCAAGGTAAAATCATTATGATACAACACTTTAAAAAGTATTTGATTCATTTTGGGTGCTTTAAAAATGAGTATTTTCTGCTTATTTTCAAGGTTAATTTCTAGTAGTTTAAATATTAAGTATTGATTCTGGGTTGTGTTTATTGGTTTGATTTCTTGGGTCATTTACTTGAATTTCTTTGTTCTTACGTTAAGGTTTTTCACCTGTAATGACACTGGGAAACATTCAAATAAAAAAGGGAAAAGAAATACACCTGAATCCTGGTCATTTGAGTGAATTCCGGTGCAACTTCCTGATGCGAGCTGCCTTTTCAAGTGAGGGCCGCAGCCTCCACCTCACAACAGTGAGAATCACTTGCCAGTCAATGTTTGTGGCTCTAATTGATTTTCCATCTTTTCTCAGCTTCACAATGGTTTGTTTTCACCCATAGACAGCTCTCTGGTTTTCATGTTGGTTACACCTCTAACTGTAAATGCAGTCTGCACAGGCAAAACCCAAATCTGAAACTGAACGTAGACATTCAGTGCTATTTATTGTTTGAATAATCAATGTAATAGGACACACCGGGGCGACAAAACCGTTCAGTCACATGTTCCAGTACATTTGCTCACATGAAAAATGGGTGGGTTCAAACAAAAGGTGCTACCTTCTAATATGTATATCTGATCCAGATGTAAATACCTGGAAATAAAAGCTGAGATGTTGTTCTCTTGTCTCATATTCATCTTTTGATGTCAAACCCAAACGTTTTCAGTCTACAACAAAAATATAGGAACTGACCTCACTGTTCCAATACTTTTGGAGGGAAGTGTATTATCTCCAGCATTTTCCCAAAATTCACAACCATTTCTGCAACACTTAAAAAAAATAATAGCTACAACAGTCATAATAGCTCTCCACTACTCAGTTAGCATATAGAGTGGTGTAACATTGTTTTTACTTTTGATATTACTATTTTACAAATAAACAAAACATAATATGTTCTGCCCTTTTTCGTCCTGCATATTGTTAGTCATGTGTTGCTTTGAAAAATAACTCAAATATCGAGTGGTCTCATCATGGAAAAAGATACAACCTATTTGCTGCAGCTACTTCATGTAGGGAGCCATCGTGGCTGATGGTGTTTACCTCCATCAGAATGAATCCAAATTTAACATAAATACACCTGCAAGCAGCAATTCCAGGAGGAAAGCAAAATCACATCAAGCAGAGCACACAGCACACAGGTGCAACGAGGACCGGTGTAACTGCTGAGCAATTTTAGCCGTGATTGGAGTAAAAGCTGCAGATCTGCAGCCCACCTCCTGTTTGCATCTTCACTGCCAAATTTGTCACGGCCAAACAGAGTGAAATAAATGGCACGAATCTCACAAGGCTGCAAGGAATATTACGAGAGTTAAGTAACCACTATAAGAGACTAATCGGTATATTTAGCTGTGTAGAACGCATGAGCAGTTCAGGTAAATAAAACAGAAATCAATGCAAATGATACCAACAGAGTGTCTGTCGTTAACCAAGTGCCCACATGGACTTCAATTCCTTTTTCTTCGAATCTTCAAGTTTACTCACAATAGGCGCATCCCAAATGCACTTCTTTTGACATGCAGACTCCGTAGAAGAAAAGGAAATGACTATGTTTTTGAAAAACCTCAAATAAAAGTTTATTTGCTGGAATTGATCAATTTATATTCATTGGACTTGTTTTGACCTTAAGAACTCTGGAGAAAAGAGCAACATGGACAGACTACAAAGTTTGAGTTACTTGCCAGATTGTGAGCTGGCATTTGGACTAATGTCGGTTCTTCTGTGATTATTGGGTTTGTGAAATAATTTGTCAATCTTCTCTCAAACCAAGTACTAATTTTCCAAAAAAAAGAGGCAAAAACATTCGCCTCTAAGGATTGCCACAGACTGCACTGCAGACAAAGAGAAAGAAAAAAACAGAAACAGAACAACAAGAGAAAAACAGCCAACGAAAACAATATGGTAGCACAGAACCTTCTGTATTTGCCCCCCTAACCACATGCGCTAAAACAAAGGAAATACATTCCCTTTAGCTGTAATCTATGGGACTGTGAAGCGCAGACGTTCTCCTTGTGCACCATTTGTTTCCCAGCTTAGGCAAATCCCTGGCATATTTTTCCAGCAAGTGTTGATTTTGCTGAAGGTTTTTTTTTCCCCCTCAATGTTGCTGCAGTCACGTTTTTCTTCCCTGATTTCACCCTTTCCTTTTGTTTTTTTGCTTGTTCATCCCTGGGAGACACAGAGCATAGCCGTTTAATTAGTTATCCAAACACCTTGTGAAACTCGATAATGGATAAAGCACACATATTGTGCGGGCACACACAAACATGTATGTGCACCCCAGCCGCGCTGTGTCAAAAGGATTTGCCTGGCATGTAATTAGACACTTGTTGCATGCGACCAGTTGCACTTGTGTTTATTAAGTTGTTGCAAAGTCAAAGGTTAAGTTTACATTTTCTGTGCTGCACACACTATTACTGGTTTCATCATAGAAAATGTAAATCTGTCCAGTGGATTTCTATACAGTACAGTGAATGAATGTTAAATAGTAGGACACAGCAGAATAATCCGGTCTCCACACCAAAAAAGACACATAATTACAGATATAGAGGACATTAATGTTGAGATTTACAGACAGAGAGCAACTGAAGGAGAGATCGTCGGCAATATGCAGACACAAGATGAGTGGCATTTGAATAGTGTTTGTGTGAGCCTGAAGCTAATTCTAGATCCAGATTTCTTTTTTTTTTTTTGGGACACACACACAAATACAACCGCCGCCATCCCCCCCTCCTCCTCTTCCTCTCTCTTTTCCCTCGCTGTCTCATTCCCTCCGCTGCTCTTTGATCATCCTTGCCACAGGAACGAAAGAAGAGCGACGGGTAGAAAGTCAATAGCATTGGTTGGGCGCTCCATCGGTCACTGTGTCCCTGTTAGCCCTGCTGGCTAATCAGATCTGCTGCCCAACCTTGTTTTGGAGTTTATTAGCGGCATCCCCCCTCAGAGCGAGGGGAAAACTGAAGATCACAGCGAGAGAGACAAAAAGAGACAGAGAGAGAGAGAGAGAAGGAGGGAGGGAGAGAGAGATAGCAGTGCAAATCATGAAATTTTGAATATAGATTCACAGCTTCATGCGGTCTTTGGAAAAACCTCAGTGGCTCAGACTCAAAGCCTCGCGCTGCAGGAGTGCGTCGATGCACATACACACAAGCACATACCGTCTCCACTGAGTCTTATACAAAGAATCAATGCCTCATACAAAACATGACCAAAAGTATGTGGACGGCATTAATGCACTGCTTAACTCATTGGAAGATTCCGAAGCCTGACTGCAGAGGTTTACTTTTATTCTGCCAGAGGAGCATTAGCGAAGTCCGGCACTGATGTTTTGTGACAAGAACTGGCTCGCAGTGGGCGCTCCGCTTCATTCAAAAGATGCTCGATGGCGTTGAGGTCAAGGATCTGTACACGGTAGTCACGTTTTTCATCAAACCCAGAAAACCATTCATGCATGAATCTGGCTTTGTTGACATGGGTAACTGATGTCAAAGCAGGAGAGGTCCTTGCCCAAACATCTGCCTCACAGTTAAAGTCCACTACTGCATAAAATATCATTGTGAACTGTAGCATTAAATGATTCAGAGCATGTTTGAGCACAAAAGGGGACCAACACAATATTAGGCAGGTCGTCATAATGTTGTGCCTGATGGGTGTATGTCATTAAGATTTCTCTTTATTGAAACTAATGATGTAGAACTTTAGACCTGTGCACACTGCCCACGTCTCAGATTTGTTCAATGATTTGATGTTGTGGCCATGGATTGTTTCCCAACTGGACAACAGAGCTTCATATTGTAGGCAGGAAGAAGAACGTAGATGTCATCATCCACATTTGCATCCAAACCTTACCAAGTAGTTTTGTATTTGTTTTTTTCCTCAACATCTTAAAATGTTACAGATAAAAAAAAACATGCTGCTTCACTGCAAATAGAAAATAACATTTGCAGGGATAGAGAGTGACTCAGTATTACCCTTCTGCAGCCCAAGCAGTTTTTAGGTGGTTTTTGCTCTAGTCACATATTTTAAGGTCAATTTTCACTGCAACATAAAGTCCTGCATCTCTATGGCAACAGCATAACCATGGCTAGAAGTAAAGAGAACTCAAAAATGTCTTTTGCACAGTACAGCAAAGTTATTATGCTAAAGATCTTAAAAACAAACAAGAATTAAAGGTGACATTCTTTGATATTTGTTTTACACAAAAGAAAAAAACCATCAATCAACTTGGACAACATTTTCCCCAGAATTGTGGCGACAGATGTTACCAATACTGGAAAAAACGGTGACTCTTCATACTGTAAATATTTTACTGCTTACATTTTTAAAGTGTTCCCATACTTGTTTCCTATCTGCTCCGTGTACACGCAGCCTGCAGTTCACCCCAGTGCAGCTGAAAGGCCCCTGAATATTTATCACATGACTGCTGGGCGCAGTTAAATCACTAATGGATTTCCTTTGTTGTGTTTTTCACATAATCTGGTGAGATTCTTTGGCCAAATTTTAAATGATACATGTTGAATGAATCTGATAAAATATCACAATCTCAAGCTTAGGTTTACCTGACTTTTCCGACAGAATGGCATGTCACCGATGAGTAGTTCAAGGACTGTGGGAAAGTTGAAAATCCAAAGATTCTTTCTGTTGTAACAGTTCGTAGGTCTGAAAAAAGGTGTAATTTTGGTGATTCTCCTTAAAAAAAAGATAACATTCCTTTCGAACTCACTGGTGGGCTTTGAAGTTCAGAGGGTTTACAGCTCTACTAAATACAAAAATGACTAATGTGAGCACAATGTAAGACTGTGTGAGAAAAGTGCACTTCAATCTGAAAAAAACAAAAAAAACAAAGTCACTCTAAAAGTCTCCACACTACTGCTGTGTTCAGTAGCCTAGAGGGGGGCAGGGGAGAGGATGAATTGGAGGGAAACACAAGTAAAAGCCTCATATGGTGAATGAGGGATTGGGTGTGGGCAATGCTAAGTGGCAAATGGTTGCATTTGATTGAGTAATGTGCCCTTTTAATCTGCGAGATTCTGGGAAAGGCAACATTGTACTCAGCCATTACCTTGGTGTGCATTATGATTTGTGTTATTTTGCTATTTCAGTTTACATTTCCATCATGTTGTACTCCTTCTTCCACCACATCACTTAACTTGCACATCAAAATCTTGATGCTTGTCAGGATGACTCATCAACACATTATTTGATCTTCTTTACACTGTGTGTTATATAACTTGTTTATTTAGGCAGAGCTGGACCTTCACACTACTACTGATGCTACATGAGTGTCTGTGTGTGTGTGTGTGTGTGTGAGTGTGTGTGAGTGTGTATATGATTACTACTGCCAGTAGCAGCAATATAATATAATATTTTGCATATCCTACTACTAACTGCTACCATAGCATTCATAAATACTTCTAATAAAGCAGATATAGATCACAGCTAAGACTATATGTAAAATGCAATCAACAGTGAACACCATTACCCCATACATGGATAACAAAATATCTATATCTACCATCAGATAGCTTTATAATGTTTGTGCTCCTTCTTGCAGGATTTCTATCACCTTGTTTGTTTTCAATTGGATCTCTCTTGTCTGTCCTTTTTCTGTCCTTGATCATTTACTTCATCCTTGTGCGCCATAATTGCTCCATCCGCTCACACACTTACACATACACAGACTCCCACACTGGCACGAGCGAGTAAACAACAGCATATCTCATGGCTACCACTTAGGTTTGTCACTTTCCTGGGGGCGAGAGTGGCACAACATTGAATTAGTTTTATTTTATCCCTAATTGTTTTCTGCCCGAGGATTATTGCAAAGCGATTTGTGTGGAGCAGTGGAAAACACGGTGGACGTGTGAACGTCACCTTGTTCCATTTGTCAGCCTTGATTTGTTTGCTGTAAGTGTAATTGACTTATGTCTCTACAAAGGGGGGAACAAATGAACAAAGAATTCATTTTGTAGTTTTTACTTCTCCACCGTCGGAGCCCTTTAGTTGTTCATTTAAGTATCATACATTGAGGATTCCAATTATTGAGCTTTTTATTTGCCTGTGAATGCATATCTCACAGGAATATTAGATTATTTCCTGTATTATTTACATTTGTGAATGTGTACAGGAAATTCAAAGCAAGCAATGCTGTGGAGATTGTGCTTATTTAAATAGTCATTTAAGCTCCATTCATGCTCTTTTATACAATTAACTTAATATCCTGAACAAGGAGGGCAACTGACTCTGTTGCCTTATAGGTGTCTGTGGTGCTGGGAAGATGCAGATAGCATCAGGGCAATGTAATGCACTGTTAATGGAGTGCAGATAGCCTGCAGATAAACCAGTCACACTCACTTGCTGACTGGTAGACACTCCAGTGGAAGTAAATCTGTGTCTGTGTGTAAGCCATACCGCCATACTTACTCCAAACCTTAGATAGAATTAGATTTAGGAAGTAGATTTCACTTAAGACAATGGAGCTCTTTTCTGTGGTGAAGCTGTTAGAACAGTGTTCCATAACTCCCCCACTTATTCACACTCACTCATGCTTTAATTTAGCTGGTAATTACTTGCGCTATTTTGCACTGCAAATGACAGCTAATAAGTCCTGTTTTGCCACCTGTGTCTTTTTAAGGCGTTGCATCACTGTGAATTGTTCACTTGTTTTTCGTCATTGCATTGGCTTCCTCCCTCACACTTATTCCTCTCTCTGCTCGGCAGATCAGGCTCTATTATTTTGCTGTTTAGGTTTTCACATTTTCTGTGACACACACACACACACACACACACAATTTCTATTTAGTTGTTCCTGTTTTTTCTGGAGTACTTCATCTGTTCATATCTCCTCAAGTTTCTGCTAATATTTTCTCCTCCCACTCATCTTCTTCCTCCTCTCACCTTCCCTTCCACTCTTCTTTTCCCTTATGTCAGCCTCGCTCTCTCCCTCCCTTCCTCCAGAGACGATGGTTTGTTAATGACTTCACTGCGGTTTGTCTCCCAGTTGGAAGTGACTGTGGTTGATTATCTCGCCATCAGCATTCGGCATCCGAGAAATCTGAGAAGCTCTCCTGCCCTTAGCGTTCAGCCGCGATACGCAAATACCTTGTGATGTCACACGCGTATGAATATTAATGATCAGCTGCCGCCCGTCTTTCTTCACAAGACAGACAGAAGGAATTAGCCTGTTCGAGTGAAAAAGATGTCAGTCGTGTTTGAAATATTGATGGGTTGTGGGAAGCAGTGTATGGGATTTACAAATTGTTGCTGCCGCTATCTATTCTCCCCTTTGTTGTGGAACAGCAAGCTTTCTGGGTAATATAATTAACAGCTACAGCTAACAGGAACCTGTTAACAAATGTTGAAAAGTAGCATTTCACTGTATACAGTCCACTTTTATGGTCATTAACATTTTAGAGGTTCACCTCCAAAACCACTAACCACTATGATTACTGGTAATACGTTTTAAATACCAAGAATATTAAGTGAAATTGAGAGTGCTGAAGGCAACTCTATCAAGGCCAGATCATGCCCTTGGGCAAAGTGACGCGGTACATTACAGCTTACCCAACAAGAAGGGATAAGAAGGCTGATAGAAATAGAGTCTAATTGCTTGTGAAGCTCTTCCTATTAACTGGGGGAATCAAATCATGTGTGTGGGAATGGAGTGCCATTTTAACCTCCACTAGGCTACACGGTCAGCTCTTTTCACTGTCAGTAAAGCCAGTGGTGAGTCATACAGAGACACACACACACACACACTGAACGGCACCAGTTTTGAATCCACCACAGCACCACCAATTTAAGGATGTTTTCTTTTACCCAGCACATCCAGAAAATCTGGAACTATTCATTTGTCTTTGTGTATGTTGCAGTGGCTTGAGTTCACAGCGTTGCTGCTGGTGTGATAGGCAGTCAGTGGAGAGTTAGAGCTTACAGAGCACAACAGAGCATCAGCCCCTGGCCTTGACCGCTGACAAGTTATAGCTGCACAGGGTCTCGTATCGAAAGGCTCCACGCATCCTCACACAAACACACATAAAAATACACACATAGTTGTTCACTCTGCACTTCAGCTCCCTCTCCCCCTGTCTCTCCCCTACCACCCATCATTTATTGGCTAATGTCTCCCCTCTACTCAGCCATCAAAATCTTGCTGCTGTATCTATTTTTCTTTTTTTTTTCTTTTTTTTTATCCTCCCTCTTCCCTCCTTCTGGGGGAAAATCAGCTGTATCAGCACTGTGCTTACCTTCCTTCCACCCCAGAAAAACACACACACACACACACACACACACACACACACACACACCCTCTCTCTCTCTCTCTCACACACACACACACATTGACAGAGTGAATAAGATTAAAGGACGCATGACCTGATTTAGTCTCTGTCTGTTTACAGCTGTAAACACGCATATATTTGAAGTGGGGGGAGATCGCAAACATGCACGAAAATGTTCAGATGAATAAAACTGCACGTGTGTGTCTGTGTGAGCGTGTGTGTGTGAGCATGAATCCCTGAACAGCTTCGAGCCTAATGAAGGAGTTTCTCACCATGACTCATCTTCACTCAACTCAGGCGCTTGGTTGGAGGTTTTAAAAATTCCTACGCACTGATGTGTCTCTCTCACCTTCCTACTATTCAGATTCTGCCCTGCGACTCTTCACCGCTGCCATCTCCTCATTACAATATCCCCACTCTTTTTTATACACAGCCATCTTTCTGCACATTTACTCTGTCTCCCTCTCTGGCTGTCGCTCCTCCTCTCGTTCCCATGGGTAGCAGTGGGATAATTGGAAGCAGAGGTTCTTCATTGAGATGATGCTGAGGCCAGTCAGGTGGAAAGCCCTCTTAATAGACCTCTGCTCTCGTCATGCACACACACATGCGCTTACGCAAACACTCACACACACACACACACATGCAGCATATACTCTTCTCTTCAGCATGGATGCAGCCATGCACACATACACCTTTTCTTCTCCTCAGAGGACCTCATTTTTGATATTACACAGCTTCTTTCCATATAATAGAAACAGCCAATGATTTCCCATAACTGCGCCATTTTTCTTAACTTCTAGATCTCCCTCTCTTTCTGTGTCCCTTGCTCTTTTTTCATCTTCTTCCCTCCATCAGTTTACCACTCACTTGAGACACCTGTGCTGCAAATCCATTCTTTTGTATCGCTCAGTCGCAATCATATCTCGCATCTTTTCCTTGATAACAGGCAATCCCCCAGCTGGCATTTTTTCACAATACCGGCTGCATGTCTCAGATTGCCACAGCCCATATCACATTGCAATATTTAATCTACCTTCGCTAGTGAAGCCAGTTTTTCTGTGTGTCTTCTGACAGTATCCACTTTGTTTCCACTCAGCTTGGAAAAATGATTCAGGGCCATGTCTGGCTTATGTCGGATGATCACGATTTGGATGCTGCAAGAATCCCTCCTAGTTTGCGGGCCGCTCCTCTCCTCAGCCCCTCCATCATACCCTCTATCAACCCACCCTTCACCGCAGTGCGCTGCTGAACCAAGATGGCTGCCTTCCAACTCAATTTGCGGTCAGCAAAGGGGCTATTTGCATGAACATGTGTCCCATCGTTTAGCTGATATCCCACTGTGACAATCTCACACAGAGGAGTGAAATCATGCATATATTAAAGTCTTCTCCCCTTTTTGGCCCAATTCATCTTTCAGCACTGGTGTTTTGCAATTTTCCTTACCTCTGATGTGGTACTTAAGGATTAAGCAAAAACACTTAGGCCTCTCTTAACGCTGAGAGATAAAAGAGGAAGGATGTAATAGATTGTAAAGGCTGGGATACACACGCAGGGCGAGAGCACACACGGGAGCAGAAAATGAAAATTAAACTAGCGCTTGGGAAGGTAAATTTCAAGGATGAGCTAAAGGTTGGGTGAGCAACATTGTCCTTTATTAGAATCCATCAATCAGGGATCTATAGCACATTTATGTCTATGCAGATTAACCAACCTGTGGTGAGTGGCAACAAATGAACAGTGGACACCTGTTATTTCTTTAGAATGTGTGAGTGTGCGTAACGCTGTTATGTGGGTGGCAAACACGGTAAATGGATTTATTAGCAGAACCTGGTAAAGCTGCACCTGAAAGCTGGTCATAATAAGACATGGCTCATTACTCAAAACTATTTTACTTGTTTGCAACATAATCTTAGGCCCACTGATTATAACCGATGACTAACAACCAAACATAGTCATACCTGTGGCTCTTAGCTCTAAAATTAGGGTAACTTTACAATATGTTTATTAGCACATTAATTGGTTTAGTTGGATGTGTATATTTTGTAAGGTCACATTACTATGTGAAGTGCCTTGAGATGAATTCAATTTAACTGAACTGAATTGAAATTGAATATATAACAAAAATATTAAGGGAATCTAACAGCACTGATACCTGGTGTTTAAAAAAAAAGGAAAAAAATCTCGATAATTTTGATGAGTAAAATCAAAATTGTGATGATGTTGTCATTTAAACCAAGACTGTATCAATATTACTAATGACTATTAGTATTACTACTTCATATTAGATACAGAAAATAGTGTCATGCAGAAACAGTATTTAAACAATCAGACTATCAGCAAAATTTCTATGACATTCCTAACATTTTTTATTATGTAATCATATATTCAACAGAAAAACAAATCTGGCACAACTTGAAACACATATTTTATGCATTTTTACTAAAAAAAAATAAAGCTTGTTTTAATGAAAGCTTGAACAAACCCCTTTAAAGAGCAACAAAAAAGTATTTGGACAAATTGTCATTGTCAAGGCATAATGTCTGTCATTGATGTGATGAGCTACACTTGTTGTTACTTTGCAAAAACAACTTGCCTGAACTGTACTGTGCATGACTTTATATGTCCACTGTTTATTATATTGGAACTAGTTAGTTAAAAGCAACCGCAAAAATGGCAAATACAAATGAGGTGGGTTCAGAGAAAAGGTCAAGCATGATTTCTTTACTCCAGTTGGTCAGATCAGCAACAGACTCAATCTTTCATACACCATTTTTCGGTTTACTGTCCAAACAAGCATAAGCAATGGACTGAAGTGCATACTTGAAAGTAAAATTAAGAAAAAGACAAGGAGGAAACAGCAGCAAGTATTGCTTCGCAGCTCAGTTCAAAATTAGAGCAATGATTACAGATGCAGAAGGATAGTGACACAGCAGGAACTATTCATAGGCTCAAAGACTAAGACAGCTAGGATTAAATTTGCAAAAGAACATGCATGGAAAGACAGCTTCTTTTAGAGATGTGTGCTGTTTTTTCAGATGAATCCAAATTCCAAATCTACATGGATCTGATGGTAGAAAGTTTGCGTAGGAAAAAAACTAGGGTGAGATTTCCAACCAGACTGCAGTCAGGCTACTGCAAAGAATAGAGGTGGGAATGTCAAAGTCTATTCTTCTTACAGCGCTGTGGGTGAAATCGTATTTACTAATAGAATCATGAACTCTGAAGTGTTCAGAGAAATCCTGGCTGCAAACCTAAAGAAATCAATCCAGAGGTTATTGAAGCAGAAGTTTTTTTGTCAGCAGTATAAGGATCCAAAGCATGTCAGCCACCTGCAATTTTGCCCTGGAGAAACTCACAGTCATAGTCGTGTCCCTCCCAGAGCCTCAGCTTAAATCCCAATGCGCACCTATGGGATGCCATGGAAGAACAAAAAAAAAAGTCAACTTGGCAACGCTCTAGTGTGGGTGCACTTAAAGCTTTACTGACACATGAAGGAAGATTTCACCCTAGCTATTTCAGAACCTGGTTTATTCCATGCCAAGATGTTGTCAAACAGTTCCGGAAGCTGAAATATAGCAAACAAAATAAACCATTCTAACTGTGTTCTTAAGTGGGCACAATTGGGTGTCTAAATACCGCTGGGCTTTCTGCGTTGTGATGGTTATGAGGAAAAGTGCCGTGACCCAGCATGATCTCCTTGGGGGTGATCTCCGATTATACTCACAGTCATGAGAAAAACCTGCATGTAAATAAACAGCCTTCTCCAGCTCCTGTCTCACAGGAGGATTGTACAGAAGGGGGGTAGTAAAGGAGGTGGTGTACCAGTTGGATAGGGAGTATCACAGAAGGAGGACTGAGAGGGTTATGAAAAGACACAACAGGTTTGGAGGACTTGATAGTCAGGTATAACACATACTTTAGCAGCAGAACAGATTTTGTGTAGTTTTAACAAAATGCTAACATATGTTTCAGTCAAGCGATTTGAGGAGAATGAGAGGGTACACCACCCGGAGAGGTGTTTACATTAGAGGGAGGTGCTCCCACTGAGCTAACAGACCTCTTTTAGACCCCCTCTGGAGAAGAACTTTTTTCCCCCTTGCTAACAACATGACATGACTGAGCATATTCACCCTCAAACTTCAGCTACTGACGACACTCTCCAAAACACAGATTCAGACTTTCAGAGTTTCATATGTAACAAACCTGAAGAACCAATCCTGTCAACTTGCAGGGTGCAGCTTCCACATCCTTATTCTTCTTCTTTAAGTGCACTTTGGGGAGATGCTCCCACCAATTTTGTTGTACAGTTTTTGTGTACAATGACAATAAAGGCTATTTCTAAAATTCCCTTGACATGTATGGCAGAATTACTCCGATATTACATCTTGGCATTGTGCATCGTAGAGTAGTTTTTTAGCAGTGAGTCTAACTCACTGCTAAATCAGTTACAACTGATTTAGCAGTGGCGACTCTGTTCGCCAGCTCACCCTCGAACAGAGTCGAGGGTGAGCTGGCGTGCTTGAACTGCAGCGAGTTGGGAGGGTAAGTACAGAGAGAGGCAGAGGCTTCATAGATCCCCGCATGCTAGGGGAATCAATATGTGGTTGTATCTAGGCCATTACAAATTAGGAAGGGTTTGTCTTCATTAAAAAAAAAACAAAAAAACTTCTAAATGTGTAACTACACACAGAGAGTTACTTTTAAAAATACCAAATCACCTACACTCCCTTGTAAAACAGCTGCTTCCTGAGGCCACTGTGTGCATCAATTCCAATCCCCTTCCTGCAGTTCAGTTTTGTGCCCCAGGGGGCCTTAAACCATTATCCATGACCATCTACTTCAGTAAATACACTCACCAATGACAGACATTTCAGCTGAAGCCAAGTACTGTGTCGCAGCGTCCACACTGGAGAGTTGCCACTGAGTGAGACTGTTGATAGCTGTAGCAGAAGTTCCAAAAAACTAAAAGGACTAGCCACTGCACAGGTTTGAAAGTCCCAGAAGCGCCGATTACAAGGTGATAAATTTAAATTGTTGCGGTGGAATGCTTAGTTAAATGCTTTATTGGGAGATACTGTCCGTGGTTATATAGTTAGGCTAGGTTAGTTCGGGATACTACGCAGTTAATGAATATCCAATTTGCCATCTCTGCTACTGCTAGCTAGCGAGTTATCCGCTAAAACTACTGTGTTATAGTGCAAAGAGAGACTGTGGTGCTTTTAACTCTATTAAATCCGTTTGGCTGAGCAAAAGGTTTTACACACACCCAGCAGAGTTCTCAAAGGTAAGAAGAAACAGTCAAGGCTAACTGAACATTGTAGCTAACGTTTAAATTAGCGCTAATTGGCTAATTGCCTGCAGCTGGTCACTTTGGTCATGTTACTGCACCTAGCGGTTTTAGTCAAAACTTGATGAAAAAAGGAAGTACTGTGCTAAATTGCTATTTTGAAAAGCAGTTCTCTCATTGAAAATAAACCCAAATTAATTATGAAATTATATGGAAGATAAGCTTCAAGCTACATTTATTTCTTATTCGTACTGTGTTGTGATCAATTTTCAGTGTTAGCTTAAATTAGCATGCATTTTTTTCATATGCTAACATATCAGGTTGACATTGCTGAGGTATGGAAACTCAAGTAATGACAGCAGATGATGAAGTACTGGAGGAGGGAAGAGTGAATATTAAGTATATTATTTTAGGTGTTTAGGTGACATTGTTTAACTTTTTTATATCACAGAAAAAAACAGTTATTACTGAAAAGGCTAGTTTAGCATTGTAGCTGTCACCCCTGGCAGTAAAGACAGTCATATTTGTTTTTAAAAACTGGAGTGTGCATTTTGTGCTCAATACTGTGTTGCATGTGGGGTAGCTCTTTATATCCACAGGTAAATAATTTAAGACGTAACCAAGTTTCAGCCACTGAAATAATGAAGTGAAACACGAGTAAGTCATTGAAATTAATTAAAGACAAGAATGGAGTTGCTTTCTTTACTAGATATGTGTAGGTTGTTAGGGGGAGCCTGATTTATGTCTGCTTTTATTTAGTTTTTATCAATCTTGGCTTCCTGCCCACTTTTGTATTTGGTTATGTTCTTGCTCAACCTTAAGATGAGATGTGAGGAATAAGACATGAGGACATGCCTTGTGTGTCTGTCGTTAAATCAATAAATCAAGTTCAGCATTCAATATATAGCAAAGAAGATGTCCTGTCCTGGTCCCATGTTATGGCACTATTACACTAAATCCCAGTGAAACAACACTCCCAATGTCATGCTTTTAAGCACCTCTGAATCACCGCTAGCAATTATAGAAGTTTGAATATGTCAGGACAGTCCGACCTCAGATCGGTATTTGAAGGGTATTTTATAAAATTGTCCTTTGAGAGTGAATGACAAGCGTTACATGGACACAAACCCATTAAATAAAGCTAATTATCTGAGTTTATTGTACCATTTGCTGCAGGAAAATTGTTCACAGAAAGTAGCATTAGTTGAATAACAAGGGATCAACACACTAATAGAAATAATAAAACAGATCACATTGACACGGAATTACTTCAATCCAGCAATAAATCTTTTTTTTTGGTAAGCCAGTACAACCTTTTAATTTTGTTTTGCTGTGTAAGGAGTCTTATTAAACGTGCATGCATGTGCCTTGGTTACAGTAATTAAGTCAGTGTTTTGCCACTGCCTTTGGTCTGCTGTTGCGGTCCGGGGGCGTCTGTGCGTCATGTGCACCTGGGCCAACTTGGCTGCGACATCAAAGATCATGCATGCATAACTAATATGTGTTGATACTGTGGTATGGATTAATTTATCATGTGTTCTCGCCTGTACGTGGACTGATAATATGAAGTCATGTTATGCAGTGTTCATGATTTAAGACTTGACACATTCCAAAACGTGTGACAATTAATATGTTAACACTTATAGTTTATAGATGCTACTGGGTCTGTGAGTTGCATTAATCATAGTTATTAGTTCTCCCAATTTAACCAATGCTGAAGGTGTACTTTCATGTTTATCCCTGAGGCACAACATGTTCAAATCTAATCATGCTTGAGGAAGCTTGTTGTTTGTTTTATCAAAAATACCACTGTGTATTTTCACTCCTACAGTATGTTCTTCAACCTTCTCATGAATCCTAGAGAGGATAAGTGATATTTTAAGGTTAAAAAGTTGATAAGCTAAATATTTTAGTGCCGTATCCAAGAGTGTGATCAAATGTATGTATTTGAGTCCAGGTCAGCAACAACACTGAGATTGATTACATGAGTTGAAAACTGAAACATAAAAACCTAAGTAAGAGAGGTCATATTTGCTTGGAGGATTTCATTATTATATTAGACTGCAAGGGAAACTTGAACCATTACCTTCAGACTGAGACAAGGCCAGTTTAATTTCATACCTACAAACTACTGGTTGCTTATTAGAAATGATGATTGTTTACTCAGTCTGACATTTTTATGTGTGCTGTCTGTTGAGCTGTTTGGTCATTCCCACCCTGGCTGCTGTGTTTCTAATTTACTGCAAATACACGATTGCAGTTAGTCTGTCTTTGCTGATGGAGAGAAATCTGTTGAGGTTTTCTGTCCTGTTGAGGTCTTGGCATTTTAATAATTTGTGGATGATTCAGAGCCTCGTTATACAAAAAGTTATCCTTGAATGCCTGAGGGAATAGCCGACTAGATGGAAGCTGGGTTGATGAAAGCGAGCTTTATACCTGACCTTGCAACCAACTGTGCCGTTGATTGGATCTTATTTTTTGTCTGACCGTTATTGTCCTTCTGTGCATTTGTTCTCAGGTTAACTGGGTTCCAGCTGCCTTCACCCATCGTGAGTACAGGCTCCAGGCTCACACTGTGGCTACTGTCGGACTACGCGGTCAGTGGGCAGGGATTTAAAGCTGTCTATGAAGGTAACACAACTTCCATTTTATTTGTTTATCAGCCACAGGCGAAATTAACATTCTGTTTTATTTTTATTTGACCATAAATGTAGGTATGATTTACTAAAGCTCAATTTCAAAGTCACATAAATTACTTCTGAGATTTGTGTTTCCTTTATTCATTTCTGCATCACTGCTCTCAAGTCAGTAATTTATGAAAATAATTTTGAATATGATGGGATCTTTTAGCCACTGTTGGCTGTGTGGTGTTTAATGAGAAGGCTGCAGTGCTGCTGAGAAAAAATCTCTCAAGTATCCTAACAAAAGGGGAAAAAAAGGGCGAAAGCGAAAAAATGGTGCATGCCTTTACTCATGTTACGGTACAAAATAAGCAGTAGGCAATACACTAATTGTATCATTGCTTGGTTTAATTTAAAGCAATTCTATCCAGGTAGGTTATCAGCTGTCCCTTTACAGCCCAAGATCGTCCCCTTTATCAGGGTGACATGCTTTATGACCCATGGCAGGATGATATTAATGATAGCACTCTTCAATCCCATGCAGGAGAAACTGTGAGCCTAGGGAGGAGTAGGAAATACAAGCGAGTGACTAATTAGGCTAATTACCTGACAAGGATTTGTCAGTCTTTTTGAGATATTGTGAATGTGGGGATATGGCTCGTTGGAGCAACATTAAGAGACTCGGGAGGCTAAGACCACACTGCGTGACTAGATAAAACCAAAGACAAAGGAGCAAAGAGACTGTTTGTTGATTCCACTGGGAAGCAATTGTGGCATTGTGCCTTTCTTTCTAACTAGTGGAAAGAATATTATCAGACTTGTCTACACTCTGACCTTGGATGCTGTAAGTGTCTTGTTGCAAATGCTTTTGCTGAACTATGCACATAACTATGCTAATTTGAGACTGTAAATGACTCATTTTGCCAGCTTGAACACTTGAGCTAATATATTTGCTTAGTTTTTTTTGGCTAAATGCAGTGATACACTCCCACGCACCCACCGTTTAGTATGTGGCACACACATACATCAATGAAGCTTAGTGAATAATGCGAAAAAGTGTAAATCTTTTGTCATGACTTTGGTACCTTGGAGACTAGTTGAGGGATATTAGGCCTGTTGAGTACCAGGGGAAATGAGTGCAAACCCATAATTACCTGTCACTCACCTCACATGACACTGCTGAGACCAAAGGCAATGACCCATGTCACATGGGAAAATAGAGACAGTCTGCTGTGCTGACATGTGGCGCTGCCCTGTAGGTTAGAGTGAATGTTAATTGGTGAGTGAAAAATACAGGAGGTATGCAAAGCACAGCACCAGTTCACTGTAATTGAATGGATGGGAGACCACCCACAGCTGGCCTTTATTACACAGGATATGCCCATATCAATTTTACCACTTCTACTTATTCCTCAGACGTGAAGCCACAACCCTTTCCTTGCCTCCCTTCATTCAGTTCTATTATATTCTATTATGATTTTCCTTTGAACCTTTTTGTCAATTTCCTCATGGCACACATGGGTTATTTGGCTTCTGTGTGCTACATAAATCCCACCAGGACTTTCTGGCACAATGGCCATAAATAATGAATCGTCATGTTGTAGCTAGATAGTTAATGTATACACTAATTAAAATTACTACAAGTGTTGTAATCAACAAGATGACAAGAGCAACCAATGTAAACGAAAAAGCATTCTTTGTATATACTATGCTGCCCAAAGATAATAGGTTTTCCAAACAAAATATTCTACTCTAGACATTTTCTGTGATTTTTTTGTATGAACTATTATGTGAAACTTTGACAAGGTAAGAAGAGATTTAATGTTTTAATTAAATTTTCCCCAGTTCATTTCCACAATAGATCTTTTCTTCTTTTTATTATTTGAAACCTCATACCTGGAATCGGCAGGAGTAATGTGAAGTTTCAAATAACTTTTTTGCAATTGAACTACCCAGGATGCCGAGAAACACAAGTAAGATGTCACGGAAGCTGACATACTACTTTGTGCTGCATTGTATAAAGTCGGTTTGACCAGAAGCCACTGGCACAGAGCTGCTATTCTACTTTGATTTGCACCATAGTCTGCAGGGAACAAGACTGAGAACAGACAATGACCAAACACTGTACATAATCAGTGTTCTTACTGTGTTTCAACTCAGAAAAATACCAGTAACTGGCGTTTGGCAGGTATATTTTTAATTATGTCTGTGTGGAAACACATTCATTGGCTTGCAGATTGTATTCCATGTAGCCTGAGCTCTGTATTTTATTCTTCGCCTCTATAACTGTTTATTTAAGCAGTACACTCCATTTGAGCCAAATATACTTATAAACAAATAACTTTGCACATGAGCAGTCTTTTGTGCTGTCCTCTTACTGCACAAGTCATCCTATTTTGTTGCAGTAAAATGTGATGGGCAACCACAAGCCTGTATGCATAATGGATTTTTACATAATCTCCTTTTATTGTCTCATAGAAAGCACTGTTTATGACCGCATGTCAAACTCATCCTTAGTAAAGTTACAGTACCTAATGAACCAAGTTATATCATAACCAGCATGTCTAATGATGTGTTTATTTGCATGTATTGTTTTATTTCCATAATTTTCTATTTTACATAATCTCAGCTATCAGGTTTTTGTTTCATTTCCCCCCACATAGAGTTCAAGTCCAAGTTGTGGGTGTAATGTGTACCTCAGGGAATGTGAACTTGAGAATAATAGATTTGCTAAAGTAAAGAATGCCAGCTGTGTGGAGGTCTCATCACCCAGAATGCACCTTGTTTACATTACAGCTGTGATGCAACTGCATCATGCCTCTGCTATGGTTGTGTTAGAATGGAAATGTTAAAAGTAACTTAAAAACCTAAGCTGGAATCCAATTAAAAGTGGAAGCATGGAATTCTGCTGTGTATATATATACACCAGTCAGCCACAACATTATGACCACTGACAGGTGAAGTGAATAACATTGATCATATTGGTACTATGTGCTGTTCCGCTGGAAAACCTTGGATTTTAACATCCATGTTGGTGAAACTTGGACAAACAAATAAAATTGTCCCAGAAAAAGCAAGCTCCCTCATGCAAATGGAAATCACTGGCCTACCCCCACAGGAAAATGCACCCCACCACATGGAAAAAACATCAAACAATCAGGAACATGTTGAGGAACATGACAATGGCCCAACATGTTGATTTGACCTCCAAACTTCCTACACCCCATTCTGGTCAAGCATCAACAGGATGCAGTGGAACAAGTTTGATTGACAGAGGCCCCACTGCACAACCTAGAGTACCCAAAGGATCCAGTGCCAACATCCTGGTTCCAGACCCCTTAGGACACCCTGAGAGGTCCTCTTGTCCATGCCCAATGGTTCAGAGCTTTTTTGAGCACACAAGAGGGACCAACACAATATTAGGCAGGTGGTCATAATATTATGCCTGATTGGTGTGTGTGTGTGTGTGTGTGTGTGTGTGTGTATACATACACATATATATATATATATATATATATATATAGAGAGAGAGAGAGAGAGAGAGAGAGATTTTTACCCTAAAATGAATAGAAATCCCTATAAATTTGTATACCCCTTTTAGCAATTCCAGGTCTTTATCAAGTATCTGTTCATCTTGAATTATGGAAGGTAGTGTGTTTCAAGTGTGTTGTGCTTGCTTATTACGTATGACCGAAGCCAAAGGTGGAAACTGTTGTTCTCGGCTTTGTTACTAATGAAGTGGTTGAACTTGGCTGTTGTGGGAGGGGGTAAGATGTGCATGTATATGCATATATTCTTCTGTGCACATTTGTACGTAGACCATCGAGTCTGTGGGTGTTGGTTTTCTTCGCTGGATGTCCTTCCATTTCCTCAAATGGGATAAATGTCTTTTTTTCTTAGCCTGATTGGCTTTTCTCAGCACAGCTTTTGGCAGTAAAACCTCACTGCTCTACCGCCTCTTTTTATTAGGACTGTGCTTACCATCCACCATTTTGGTGTGAGCCCATCTCGTCTATATTAGATATCTGTTCTTTTTCAGCCCACACTGCAATAAGCCTAAGTGCTGCACAGTCCATCTCCCCAACACACTGCGTAATGGCCGAGACCACTCTGGAATCTCTCCCCTCTCGTCACCATGGCAACCACCAGACTCCTTTTTTTCATCTTATTCTTCTCTTTCTCTTCTCCATCTCTTTGCAAACTCTTTATTCATGTTTAATCTGTAGCAATAGAGAAGGAGGCTAAAGGAGGCAAAGGGAATTAGAAACATTTGCTGAGCTTCTGAAAATATCTACTGGGAATAGAAGAGAACTCTTATCTCTTCATGTCTTACTGCAGTCATTGCACCCCACCATTCCCTGTTTTCTGTATCTTTCTCCTCATTCCTTACCTCTCTTTCCTCCTCTTTTAAAAAAAAAAATCTGCTGCACCTTGAATCTCATTCTCAGTGCCTGACCGTATTTTGTTGCGTCTTCCCCAACGCTATTGCTCAGTCTCCCTCTCTCTCTTGAATATTAAAGTACAGTGATGATTATCCAGTCATGTGTTGCCAAGTTTCTCTTCCGTCTGTGTCTTAGTTGCATAGTCAATGTGCCTCCCAACTGGGTCATCTGAAGAAAAAACCACAGCCAGTCCTGCTGCACGACTCAAGCAGTCTGCCTCCTCAGCAAGTCACTGCAGGTGTCTGAGATAGGGGAAAAAAGACATGCACGCAATATTTTATGAAATAGTTTGAAATACACTTTTGAACAGCTTGCCTATCTTTATATAAACAATTTAAATTAATTCAACATTGTATATCTAGTATCTTCATCTGAGTTTACAGCAAATTATAAATATATTTAAACAGTGAATAGGTTGTGCTGTATTATGAAGAAGGGGGGCTTCAGAAAGGAAAAATAAAGTAAGAATCGTTTAACCAGTGAGCATATAAATGGCTCAATGTAACATAAGTCCTCATAAGCTATCAGATTTTTTTCTAAAAATGAGTAAAGGTTTAGCAGAGGGAGTCCTTCCTGCAGCACAGCTTTTTCTGTATCCATCTGAGTTGATCTACAATAGTGTCTCTATCTACTCCCCTTCAACCACCCCCTGCCCCCTCTCTCTCCTGCTTCCCTATTAGTTTGAGAGAGAGGAAGGTGGGGTCTGACTAGATGAGGGTGATGAGAGAGCAGCGAAGCATGAGTTAGTCTAGTGCCTAATTGAAAAATGAGGTCCATCCCCTTAAGTTATGGAGAATAAAAGTGTGATGACATGGGTGCGAGAATAGACATGGATCAGATCCTACTATCCCAGTGTTCGATTTTCCCTTCACACGTAGTAATGCATGTTTTACACAGGGTTTGTTTGTGTGTTTGTGTCTTTAATTTGAAAGGGATTGAGATGGTTTTCCAACATGCTGAGCACCTAAAAGATTCTTTCCTTGGATATTGCTGCTGTTTGCTATGGTAAAATTGACTTTGATTAGGAAAAATACCCCAAATTAATTGTTTGCACAAGAATAATTGACATTTATTCTAATGATTTTGATGATGTATTCAGCATCATTCAGCTGTCTCATTCCAGTCTTTTCTCATTACTATATATAGCCTTCTTACAATATAGTCAGCTTTTTAGTGATTCTGTGGCTGCAGACCATGCAGTCCACATTTTAATTAAATGTAACCAGTAGCCTGATATAATATATATATATAATAAATAAAACAATAACGATGTATACCGGCAAAAGATACTTCCTCAGTAGTAATAAGAAAATTGCTTGATAGAATATTCAGTTGTTTCACTTAAATACATTAGGCGCAATTAACCATAAAAACACTTTATAAAAATGCAAAGTTTGGTTGCATGAACAAACAACCCTGGCTATCATACACCTAAATAATGGAGCCCCTTCGCCTTCCGTCACTATCCCCGTGGCTTCCAAGCGGATCTCTTGAGGCGCGTGGTCCGTAGCTGCTTTGGTCTGTCCTCAACCTCGTCCTCACTAGCACACCTCCCCTGGTGGAAACTGCAGCTGGCGGGGACTGTTGGTTGCCCTTGCTAGGAGGGCTTCGTGGTCAAAAAAACACTCAAGACCCTGTGTCTTTACTACTCCGACTCAGCAACCTGCTCTGAGGGCTGACACACTTCATGTCGGAGAGTGTATGGAGGCCAGTGCAAGGTCCATGTCTGCTATGAACCTTAACCTTGGTGTGATGTGGTAGCTTCGCCCTAGTTGCCTTCCTTGTGTGTCTTTTTTTGAACTTGCTTTTGTTATTTAATGTGTAGCAAGGCGAGGTGATTCCTTTATCCTTAAACATTCTTATTTATGTGTGTACATTTATTTATTTGTGTGTGTTTTTTGTTGTTTTATCTGTTTAACTATTGCCTAGCCAGAGGTGGAATCTATTTTTATAGAGCTGTAGCTCAAAGAATAACCAAAATAGGAAAGGAATGTACAATGCTACTGTTAAATATATATTCCTTCAGTACAGTACAGTACTCACATTAAATAAATAACGTTTTTAAAGTGTATGATAAACAACTGTGCTCTGGCACTATGTCAAGGCCAAGGTTACTTCCACCGTCAACATGTTTTCAAGCTGCATTAGCAGTGCTTTAAATACACTGCAAATACTGAGGAAGAGATGCAGTGGAACACCATTTAGACTAAATGTTTAGAATGCATCTCTGACAAACTTGAATGCAGGATGTGTTTATGTGTTTGGGTGGGGTGGAGTGTGGGGGATTAGAGAAAATGTATGCATGGACACATACACAGCAGTTTTTCCTCAGCTGTGAAAACAAGGAGGCTGATGCCTCTATATGTTTGCATGCTAATCACTTTCCCTGCCTTTACTCTTTCTGCCTGTTTTTCACACAAATTTTGAACTGCTTTTTTCCCATCTGCTCGAATGTTTCCTTCAAGTCTTCACAGCATTATTATAATATTACTATTGCTACTACTTAAAACTTGAATGAATGAATACCACTAAAAATAATAAAAGTGATAATAATAATTATTATTCATAACAACTCAGATTTTTGAAGCAGGCATGGCATATTCGTTAGCATGTTGTGCTACCATGGCAGCTCAACCTCTAATTATGCTGTGATTGTCAAAAGAAAAATGAAAGGGGCATTGAAGAAGTATTTTTCATGTCAGCATTGTCACAAAATGAATCCCAAAGCAAATATTATATTCTTAGTTCCACTGCCTGTACCTGAGGAAGCTCTGCTTTCCAATCCACCAAAAGCAGTAACAAACCAAACACATTTACCTGCACCCAAGAATTATTGCTTACCTTTTCAATGCTGTCATAGTGATTGTAGAATATGTGTCTATTAAGATCTGCAAATGAGCCATCAGCATAAAACAGGTCAGATAAAATAGCCCCCTTCATGCAGTATTACTCACACACGTTCTTGTTTTCTTTAAATGGTTTTATTTTTTTACTCACAAGTTTATTTCTTGCTTAATTAGTAATGGGGCTGTTCTGTTGATTCCTTTGGTCCAGAGATGACCAAATGTATGTTTAGATTAAATTCAGTAATTTCTGATTTAATTCAGTTGTGATCATTGAAAAAACTAAGATTAAATGACTGTAAATATTGGTTTTGAGTTCATTTGACTGTTTGTCCAGACCTTTCCATGGCTTATCCATATGTGACATCTTCTCTCCAGCTATTGTGGATAGGAACAAATCGCTCTCACTCCTTTTTTGGGAAACAGTTGTTATTTATATTTGGTGTTTATTGTATGTTAAGCATTTTTTGTACTGAACACTGAAAAAAAGTTAAATAGAACAGCTATAACTGATACTGACAGTAAGGGATTTGGACCATTTAGATAGTTTCAGCACTGGCCACAGTCCAGTTTTTGTGTGTTTTCAGCCATATTAAGATTACGTTTTTGCTAACTATCCATGAATCCATATGGGTGAAATTCTGAACTGGACTTTCTGCAGACAGCCCGCTGTGTGTTTTTTTTCTCTGTACCAGATGATCACGACTGGTATTTCTACAATGTAAAATCCTGGCCTTGTAAAATATTTTCATCAATGCTCTATAGATTTTTTTGAGAGCTAATTCAACAGGACAACCTTGCAAGAACTCTATTAAGCCTTGTAACAAAACAGTTTTCAATACCTGCATTTTCTTAAACCTAACACAGGTATTATTTATTTTTTGAGACTGTTGCATGTTCTTATGGTTGTCTATGAAGCTCCAGCTTCCGTAAAATTGTGAAATGTTACTGTATTTGCTCTAATTGATCACAAAGTGCATCACTTTTTCTCAGAGAACCCTAAGCAATTTCAGATTTTGAAAACATGTGCCACGTAAGAGGCTGATGGTTCTGGTGAGACTGTGAATTGCACATCTGCCCTCACAACAACAGAATGCCGTTCTAATTTTGTCATTGAGACAGTTGGTCCAACATAGCTGCCACACAGATCAAGAACTACTCCTAGCTGCAACTGGTCCCTTTCTGTGTCTTGGATTTACTGTGATTACTCATGTAGTACAGTTCTTCCTCCAGGGAGAATGCCACAGTGACAGGCATATACTGAGAGAGTTAAAAGGCCAGGAACAAGTGCTTACTGTAAGGATGGGGTTCAAGATTCTGAACTTAGCCAGTGTTTAATGGAAGCCTAGTTATTATGGCTGTGTTTTTACTGCATGTATTTAGAAAATTTCTTTGAAAATATGGGCTGTCTGGCATGTCCGGCTAAGCAGAGCTTCCGTTCTGGCAGACTGTAGCTGTTAGTAGTGTCTGGCATGGGAATCGGGCGCCAGCGTGTCTGACCGTTAAATGCTTCTGACACTTAATTAATGGCTGATTGTTGTGCGGCAGTTTTCCGTCAGCCTAATGAAGACTGTTTCAGCTCACACACACACACACACACACACACACACACACACACACACACACACACACACACACACACACACACACACACACACGCACATCTCGCATGCACACTGAGTTTCACAAACCCACACTCTACATCAATATTCTAATGTGCAGGAACTCCTTCTCAAGAAACTTCTCAAGAAATGTTGATGAATTTTTTTTACCCACAATACCCATGATGCATTAGTATTTTAAGTCTGCTCTTTACATCTACCACAAAATCAGTGAGTTGTTTTTTTTAATAATTTAGGACACATTTGAGCAAAATAATCCTCTCTGGCTATATTTCTTGTTTGTCTGCATCTCATATTCTCTGTAGAGGCAGCTAAATGTTTTTTTACTTCTTAACAATCTAAATTATTTGTATACTTGTCAGAAGAGTAAGGATACACACCAGCTTTTTAGGCTTAGTTCAAGTGTAACCGTGCAGTATATTGTACCTAACTTTAAATGACTGGTGTGGTTGGGTTAAGAGAGTGATGTAGTTGTTGAAATCCTTCCAGCCGCTTTTTTTTCCTGCTTCACATTATGTTAATATTTGATACTGAATCCCACATCTGAGCCTTTTCGGATTATTTTTCATATTTTCTTTTTTCTTTTTGCTCTTTTTATAGAACTGACACAAGCTAAAAGAGCTCTTGACAGTTCCCATTGCCCCACAAGTCATTGCCAGGCACGTCTGCTCTACACAACACTGCAAGACACACTCATTTTTTTGGGTCTCTACCCTTATTCCTTCTTGCCCTCTATTTGTTTTCTGGGTGAATGAGCGGCAAGACAGGGTCTGGTCTGTGGTCAGGACAAGTTGTTGTTTTGCTATCCACATAAAGGGTGGAAGAAATACTCCCACACATAGTTACACGCAGACACAAACACATCTGCACAGAGAGCCTCTAGAAGCGCAGCCATTCACACAAGTGGACACAAGACTGCACACGCAAACATAGCATCCGCTGCGCAGCGGAGCATGCACAGAAAGGTCATCCTTTCTTGTGAACCCATGGCTTCGGGTGAGTTTGTTTGCAGTGTCTCAGAGTGTGGGCATATGTCCACCTATAACAACAGTTTTCTGCAACTGCCTGTGTGGGCGACTACATATGCATTACTCACCATGGATGGAACCGTGTACAAAAAGTAAACAGTAAATGGACCACATCATAACAACTAACACAACTAAGTCCAATGTACTTCTTACTTTATATTATTAAAATAACCTTTCTAAATATTTGACCACAGTTATTGCCTCTTACTTTAGAGTAAATACTTCATTCACTTGGACATGAGAATGTAAATGTCAGTATGAGTGTGAGAGATTACTTGGCAACTGAAACTGGCTGTGTCATTGTGTCGGATACATATTTAATTACCATTTAACAGAATTTAAGTGTAAATATGTAGAGGGCCAAAAAAAATTGGTCATCCCTACTCCATACAGATAAATAACAAAAGGGATATATGCTTCTTCATTGTGTATGTGCCTAGTGTCATTTTAATTTATACAGTGCACATGGTTTAAAGCTGTTCCAGATGGCTTATACTATGGTGAGAAAAAAAAGGTTTTGTGTGCTCTCTATCCTTGAAGTTTGCTTAAAAAGACAATTTGATTAAGTGCTTTAGATTGTTATTGTATGCTTATACACCACTGATCAGACATAACATTATGACAACCTGACTAATATTGTGTTGGTCCCCCTTATGTGGTCCAAAATGCTCTGACCCATTGGACATGGACAAGAGGACCTCTCAGGGTGTCCTATGGAGTCTGGAACCAGGACGTTGGCACTGGATCCTTTGGGTACTCTAGGTTGTGCAGTGGGGCCTCTGTCAATCAAACTTGTTCCACTGCATCCTGTTGATGCTTGATCAGAATGGAGTGTAGGAAGTTTGGAGGTCAAATCAACATGTTGGGCCATTGTCATGTTCCTCAACATGTTCCTGATTTTTTGATGTTTTTTCCATGTGGTGGGGTGCATTTTCCTGTGGGGGTTGGCCAGTGACATTTGTTTTAAATAAACAAGAATCTGTGCACCTGAATAGAATTCTGTGTACTTAAAACTAGAAAAGCATTTGCACAGTGTTTATACTTTAAATGGACATTTGACTATATAATTATATATTTTTTAAATGCACATTTATTTATTTATCTCACATTTATAGATAAATTGAACACTTCTACATAGGTTTTGCACACAGATCAACTGTGATAAACATGCAGTCCCTCTGAAAAATTTACCCTGAGGTATGAGGATGTTTGGCCAAGGACCTGAAGCAAGCAGTCTGCGGTTTTGGTCTATATGTGGGTATTGTTCTATTATGAGAATGCATATGACTTTGTAATGAACTGAACCATGTTGGTGAATTGTAGCAGAGGAAGACTGTCCCATTGGGGAAGCGACTGAGGTGTGAGCAGTGTGACAATGGCGCAAAGTGACAGACAGACTGAGGCGAATACTTGGAAAGTGGGCCGGCTGTGTTGGCAGTATTGTGTGCATTTCTATACTGCACATACATACAAGGTTTTCTGAGTGCAGTCAAGAAGATTGAACATGGAGGTGTTCTCGCATGCCTGTCTTTATTTTGGCTTCTGTGAAAGGCCCTCCGTGCTCCCTGCTGTTTCCACACTGACAGACTACACACTGACAGGGCCTACCCTCACTGCATCTTAAAAAAAGAGAGAGGGAGATGGTAAGAAAGACAAGAGTAAGGCATAGAAATAAGATACTGAGAAGCAGATTAAAAGACTAGAACATGGAAAAGGAGGAAAGGAAAATGAGAATAGGGAAACAGTAGCTGAAATACAATGAAGTGTGTGAGATCGAAAGACGCAGATTACACGCAGCTCTGAGGTAATGAATGAAGCTATGGGGGAATCTTCTTGCTCCACCCTGATGGAAATGTATCATCGCGAAAAGCAGGTCAGAGGAACACAAGGAACGCCACATGGCACATTTGCTGCACTGTTACTCATGCACAGCGCTCAACCTTCTCCACAGTCATGCATTTTTTAGTCAGTGAGCTCATCTCCCCAAAAAAAGCACCAGGAACTCAAGCTGCTGTCACTTCTCCTCTGACATAGCACTTTGGGTTTGGCTGCATAGAATGTCGACCAAAACACTTCATCCCTGTTACCCGTTTTGTTTGACTTCTCCAAAAGGTTGCTGGTGTTGTTATTCCACTGTTTATGTGTGGTACCAGTCAGGCACATTAATTCTGCCACTTTATGAAAGTGTGTAATTAAGCGCCTCGGTTGGCCTCTTGTAAATGTCATCTGCTCAGCCCTCTGGATTGTAGACTTTGATGTAATTAATTCCAGCCTGAGATAACCCCCCATCAGCTAGCCTGCTGTAAGTAAGGGTGATAGTTCACCTTTTGAAACTGTGCCCCCTTTTCCAATGGTGTGTACGATGTGCACAGCAACTTTAATAACATCAAGTATTTTAGTTTTTTTTATTTTTTAACTTGTTGAGACTTCCAATTTAATAAATGACAGTCAAATACCATTTGTTCTATTTTTGTCATGTTAAAGTTCAAATTAGGAGTAGCCATGGCCGATTTTAACTCGTCTGAACTATAATGATCTAATCTTTCTGAGTTTAAAAAAAAAAAATTGACATGGAATAAGCCTGGAAATCAACTATGCATATGCGTCTCATTTTTAGCTGGTTTCCATTGATTTTGCAAGCTGAAATGATCTGTCGTTGATTTATTTTATCAGCTTTTGTTGATGCGTAAGTTTGCCAACCTCAAAATTCAAACGTTTATTGTCATCTAATACATGTGGAGCTTTGTCTGTACCTTAGCTTTGCTTCTCTCTTTTTCATACTTACACTCTCCCTGGTACTACGTCTATCTTGCCTTTCCCTACAGTAATTTTTATCCGTCTCTCCCAGCCTCTATCTCTCATCAGGATTAGCCTCTTTTGCTTGTTAGCGTGCTAGCTCTTTTTCTCCCTCTCTCCCACGTTTGTCTCTCCATACAATCCCTGTTTTGTGTGGATTAGTGCCCGTATTGTCCTCGGATTAGGGTGTCATTGTTTCTGAGATGGGATGAGGTAGGGACGTGCCTCTGAATATGCGTGAGAGCGTACAATATGCTCAAGTGTGTAGCTGCATTGGAGACTGAGGTGATGAATCTCCTTTTGTACTTGGAGCTTTTTTACAGCAAGCAGCTCGAAGACGAAAGCTTTGTAGTGCCTGATGGAAAGCTCTGTGACATATGTGCCCTTTTCCTTGTTTATCCAATTGGCATATATCTTCTCCACTGCCAATTGCCGCTAGTAAGGGTATGTGCTAGGTGTAAGTAATATGGCTGAAAAAGCTCAAGACTTGGAGTAAATTAGTGTCCACTTATGCTTAGGTAATTGAAAGGCCAGTCTGTCAGGAAAAGGAGCTTTAAAGGGTGAGGACGTAGATGTGGCAGATGTGATGGCATTGTCATGTTTTCATGTCATGTTCAGCCTCTCTCAGAGAGAGAGAGAGAGAGAGAGAGAGAGAGAATAAAACTATTGAAGGAGGTATCAGTATTGATCGCATACCAGGGGTTCTGCGTTAGTGCTGTGTGACAGAGACACGCAGCAGGTGGGAGACAGGGAATGTGTGCGGGTATACTGTGACTACTGATGCATAAGAAATTCTAAGCAATACCGTATCAGACTTCTCATCCATTGTTTTTGATAGCAAAGTGTTTACTGGCTTGTTAACTTTGTTGCCTCACAGTTAAATTTGGTGTGACAGCATACTGATCTAGAAAATACTCAGCTGTCGGAGTAAAAAAGTTCACAACAACAATATCTGGTCATTCTATTACTTGTGTCACGTATTTAATGCATTGTTTGGGTCCTCTAAGTTGCTTTTTTCCAATTAGTTTGATTGAAATTAACTTTAAAAATATATTTACTGAAGACTCCAGTATAAGCCACTTGAGTGAACCCCCATTTATCATTAAGCAGCTGTGGAATCTAATACATCATTAAGATTGCCTTGCATGCATGTTACCATCTTTGATGAAATACCCAGCGATGGTTATGAACAGTAACTGGTGCATTCTCTCTCATTGCTTTAATTGATATCAACCAAGCGGCTCCGTCTTGGCTGCTGTGTTTAATCATTTCTTCGTTTACTAGGCTGCTCTAATGCGCAGCCATTTATCAGGCCAGATTTATCGATAGGCTGTTGCCAATTCTCTCCGCACATCCCTTTCAGACTTTATCGACAGCTGAATATTCACTCGTTGCCCACCTAGATGTCAAAAGGTCAAATTTAAGGTCTAGTACATTTGTTCTGGGAAATGATTTAGTCTTGACATAGATTTTTTTTGTTAGATTTTTAAATTTGTTAGTGTGTGAATTTAACTGAATCACTCTATTACTCTGATAATGTACTGTATGTTGGAAGTCGTGGTTACTGATTACGTATAGGATTGCTGATTGTTCTGTATTGGATTGTAAATAATTCAGTCTCTACAGTGATAAATTGCAAGGCAGAATCTTTACAAACGGCACACACAGACACATAAACCAGGAAAAAAAAATGTAGACAGACATTTAGACACACACAAGCTTGTACACACAGGCCCTGCATAATATCACTCCCTTCAACACAATCACTTGGGTCAGCTGTGTTTGTTCTAGTTCTTCTTCACTTATAGAGAATCAATGTTTGCTGTACTCAGTTGCATTTCCACTGTTTTGACGCCGACAGCAGAGAAACAGTCTGGGCCATTTCAGGATGATTTACTGGAGGGACAGGAGACAACAGGGAGGTGCCATGGAGAAATAAACCTTCCTTCGCAGACTGCTTGGGAGTAGACAAATATCTTGACGAGTCACATAGAAATTGGGCTTTTAGCTGATTTGTGTTTATCCTTGTGTTGATTTGTGTCCCTCTCTGAATGTGTGTCTCACTCCCTGCGTTTGCCCGTGTGTTTGCCCTCTTGCTTGGGCTCACAGTTCAACCGTGCCATCACTGAAGCGTAAATTGAAGGCACACCTGTTTGTTTTGTGGTTGTCTCTTACCCATCATTTGGCATTGCTACGTCTTCTGTCTGAGGGCTTAATTTATTGTTGCTATCAGTGTAATGAGGCAAAGGCTAGGAACAAGTCGAGGTGTTGTGTTAAAGGGAGGTGCCAGTGGGTATTTGTTTGGCGAGCTGGCTTTTTAACAATGGGTGTGGAGAAAAATTGGCATCCTTTGTGCTACATGAAAGTGGGGTAGGGGATGTTGAACATTTCATCAATATGATATTACCAGAGACTGGATGTTTAAAGGTGTAAAAAAAAAAAAAACTCACAAAATGGAAGTAAAAATGTAAAACCAGCTAGAATATATTGCTAAAACTAAACAAAAGAAGAGTTGAGATCCACAAACTTCACTCCGGAGCATGAAACAGAGGGATTAACTTGTCTGGCAGGCAAGGTATATGCTGTGCCACCCACATCAGTTACCTGTTGGGGAGATGTCAAGTCAGTCTGTGCGAAATGCAAAGTGGACCCCTACTAAATGTTGTAGAAAACAGAAGAATAAATCCATATGGGATCTCAAAATTACAGAAGCACATTGCATTCACAAAAGAATAATAGAAATGCAAAAAGGAGCTGCTAATTGGGCTCATGTTTCAGCCCACAGTGTAAGCTTACTGAATTCATGGAAATATTATATTTATTGTTTCTTTATTCATACAAGTAAAAACTTTTACATGCAATGTTCAATATTAATTGGTTGACATAAAGAATCTACAATTTGAAATGCTCATATTCATTCTATAGATAGCCTATATAGGACAGACATTTAACACAACTTATCAAATAACCCTATTTATAACCTTCATAACCTTTTGTCATAATTACGAGATCTGGATCAAACCAGATTGTTGCCTAAATGATTATGACGTGGCCAGTGTGTACTACAAAATGGAATTCTTGTTTTCCTTTATATTGTGTATGCATGGATGTGTAGCTCCAGAACAATGTGTTCTGAGTGACGATGAGATGATCACAGGGTTTTATTTATGGGTTTTACTTGGATCACCTCCAAATACCACTTGATTTAGCTCTGAACACGGAGCTTCCTTTACATACTCCCAGAATGGCAAGTGTATAGATTTTTAGCTCTGTTAATTTTCAGTGGGTCTGAATATTATATTTCATCATAATCCTTCCTTCAAGACCATATTTATTGGTGTCTGTTGAAAAAATAACTATCTTTCTTTGGGATCTCTAACTGGAAGGGAAACAAAAGATCAAACAAACACTGACTAAAGAATTGCACATCCCCAGGGAGCTATACCTCTATACTAGGTCTGGAATCAAAAGAAGGGACTATCTTCGGGAACACAGAAAGGGATTTAAAGGAAATGGGGAAGCAGTAATGCTAGGAAACATTCGTCACATCAAGTTGCCCAGATTCTTTGGGGGATAGAGGAGGTATAGGAAAACAAGAATCACTATAGAATGTATAGATGGCTTTGATGCCTTTATAAAACACCTATAGTCAAGTGTAATATAGTGTAAGGTGACATACAAATGTCAGGGGGTGGCAGAAAATAAAAGGTTAAATAGAGGAGAGGAAGGTGTGTTATGCTATATAATCATATTGTGAGGATAATAGTGATAAAAGCAGAGCACTAGTCATGTACCAGAACCCAACAATTTCATGAATTTTATAATTGCATGACTCCTCCCATATAACTGCAGTTCAGTATTTGGCCAAATGTAGTTTATTATAGTATTGCATAAGATCTAAATGTGGTTTACTTGTTGAAGATTGCAGAGTTGTCCTAAGAGGTTGTTTTAGACATGCAACAGTTTATTCAAATTAAATCAGTAAAACCACTTATGTTGTAGGCATAAAAACAAATCTAATTAGGAATCCTCTAAGAAACTATGTTAATATTGACAAATTGTTTCCCAGCTTGAGATTCTTTTGTTAATTTGATTTGCTTTTTGATTTTGCTGTGTGGTAACAGGGGCAACCAAAGCTCTTACTCTATTAAAAATACATTTTAATGCGTTGCCAACTGTCATACAGACAGATCAGGCACTTCAGATGTTAAAAAAAGCAGCTAAAGGAAATAAGGGTGACAGGATGATTTAAGTGGTGAAGTGGTGCACACAGAATAAAGACAGTTCCATGAGCTAGAGTTGAGCCAACAACAAAGCTGCATAGAGTGAAGAGGCTTCACTCTTGCACAGTGCTCTGTAATGCTAAAATACTGCAGATGACCTGTTGTGCATAAAGACCTTTATTAGAATAGGAGTCACTGCATTCTTTACTCGATCTGTATGATTCATGCTTTATATAGATCATATATCAATTCAATTTAATTCAATTCAGTTTTATTTATATAGCGCATATTTACAACACAGGTCGTCACAAAGCGCTTAACATTGTAAGAAAGAACAGGAAACAGAAAAACAGGAAACAGAAAAATCCAACAATCCAAGGTTGCTTTTGGATTCCCTATGAGCAAGCAGTCAGCGACGGTGGGAAGGAACCAAAAACCCCCTATGGTAGGGAAGGGGGAAAAAAAACCTCTGAACCAGAACCAGGCTCAGGGAGGGCGGCCATCTGCCTCGACCGGTTGGGTTGGGAGTGGGGAAGAGGAGGGAGGGAGGGATAGTAGGAGAGGTTGGGGTAGGAGTTGGAGGTGGTGAGGCCAGCGGCTGCAGATCAGGGACGTTGAGCTCCAGATCAGGGACGTTGAGCTCCAGACCAGGGACGTTGAGCTCCAGATCAGGGACGATCAGCCGCTTATAGTCGTAGTAAAGAGATATAAGAGATTTAAAACAGATAAATAGTAAAAGCCAATAATATTGAAGACAATATTGATTTAGCCAAGTTAACTATTTTTCCTGTGATTCTATTAGATATATAAACATTAGCAGGTAACTTTGGTTTATCCATATGACAGATAAGAAGCTGAAATCTGAGGTGGAGTGATATTTTTCAGTAAGGGGTGGAGCGAACTCAAAATCAGAGGACACTATGAGTGCCCATACCATAGCAACTTGTTAGAGATTTAAATTGAATTAAAATTAGATTTAGACTTTTCTAGAGACATTAGATAGCCACACCCTAAAGAACACCCTGCTTTATTGTCTATTTTACGCTTAATGGGACCATAACTTTATAAATGAACATGCTGCATTGAGTAAATACCGACACTAGCGATTGTGACCACAAATTCATTAGGACAATGTTTAATAATGTAGGATGTATAATCATTTTCCCTTCAACTTCTATTCGGCTGGAATTCTTTTTACAACCAAAGGAGTTGGCTCCTTTTCACCATTAGAAAGAAGGCTCTTTCACGTTAACTTCTCTTTTCAGACTTGGAGTGCTCACTGCCCCAAAAGCAAGAAAATATGTCCTAGTTCATCAGCCTTAGTACTGTTCTCCCTCTGCCTTCTCCTTTATCAGAATGCAGAATTGTTATCGGACAATGTCAGTGTTGTGAATTTAATTTTGAACTGTCTGTTTATCCATGTACATGTTGATTTAAGTCTCATAAATATTAGGCTACAAGAGAGTGATTTAGACAGAAAAGCATATGTGCTTCCTGGCTTATTATTCTGCAGATTCTGCCACATGATTCACTCCAATTTGGGCATGTTTTCAAGTTGTCTGTACTGTGCTATAGTCAATGTTATTAGAATCAATAATGCTTTGACCATAAAGTTCCAAGCAGTAAAACTAATGTTAGACTTCATCGGTTTTGTTGCTGTCCTCAAACAAAGCACTGAGTCGTGTGTCTTTCAGGTGTAGAATTTAGAAACTACATTGAGCATTGAGTCAATACAAATTTGCAGCAAAATAGCACATATAGAAGCGACTGCTTTTTAACACTTAACTCGAGACTTTTCAGTCAATCTGCACTTAAAGCTGCATTTATGGCCACATAAAGCTGTCTTTAAAATGTCATTTTACTGTCACTATCTCAGTAATGAGCATTTTTTCGATGAAGAGTGTTACTTGGTAAACATAATACCTATAAGATAGCAGGAACGGTAAATGATCGTTGTCTTTTGCTTAGTTATGATAACATTTCATAATGTCTGTCTCAGAAAATGTATCAGTGTCAATGCTTGATGTCTAGACCAGTGATTTTGGATCAAAGATATATATATTCCCGCACTCTAGTGTGAAATGTTGTGAATTTGGAACTCTTTCACGTTTTATAACAGCAGACAACATTAAAGAGAGACAGGGATTAATAACTTCCCAAGATGCCTTTGTATCATTTAGTCACCTCTGCTCTGTTCACCAGACAAGTCGGGTGAGAAAGACATGGTTTATACGGCATTTGTCTGAATTGACATTGGACTGGCTGACGTGACAAGGAGAGGGATGGTTCTTTCTAATTTTTTGGAGAATGCTTATTTTTCTCATAATTGTACATATATGTATATAAGACGAAGATTTTAGCTCCATGTCTTTGCAGTGTGATGTGTGGCAGGACAACATAAAGGACAATCTGGATAGTAATGACTGTACAGTCACGAGGATTGCACAAGTTGGAGGATTTCCATTTGCTGCACTGCATTCTAAGAAAAGAGATTCATTTGTTTTCCTATGCTCCCCACAAACCTGCACATTCACGCATCAACACTTCCCCTTACACAGTGTCCTCTCTGGTGGGCCTTTACTGTTTCCAAGGCAACCTGCAGAGTGGGGGAAAGAGGACTGGCTGAGGGAATGGTAAAGCAAGAAGAAATGAAGGAAAACACGATGGGGGGGGGTGTCAGACTTCTGATTTTTGACGCACCTGTGGGATCTGTGGATGGCCATGTTGATAAGACTGTCTATACATCAAACTTTGCCATAGAACAGGACACTTCGACACAAATACGCTGGTTTGAAGTGACATTTGGTGAGCGTACTCATTTTTGTCCTGAGGACCAGTGTTAATGTTGTTGTTGATCCTGACCTTAGTGTCAGCCTGAGTTGTAACTGTTCATTTTGAAAATGATAACTGAACATGTTGACTGCAAATAAAATACTAATATGCAGCATATTGTTCAAAATGGATGACAGATGCACCAAAGCTCATTTTATCCCTAAATCTAACATATGTAAACTTTACTGTATGACATGTCTTGATTGATTGTCTGGATGTATTGAAAATTGTACAGCTGTAGCAGCACATCACTTTTATACTGTCAGTGGAGATTTTTATACATTTCCTCACCACATTTTAATTACCGTGTTCTGTTTTCATGAAATTGTGTAATTTTTGATCAGCTTTGATTGGCTAATTCTTTCATTCTTTCTTGACTTGCCTAAAGCTTCAACAACAAATGAAGCTTTCCTTACTAACAACCAGCCAATTTCTCTCAGTTTGCATGTTCTTGCAATCTTTGTTCACGTTCACATGTACACACCCACACACCCACACACAGATGCATTTGGCATGCTGCCCCTTAGCTAGCAGCTAGCAGTTTTAATCAGTGTAACTAAACCATGAGAGTGAAAATCATTTTCATGTTTGAGAAACAGAAGCAGCTGAAATCGGTTATGAGAGCACACTTTGGTTTTGATAAAAATAATACAGAACAGAATTGAGCTACTTGCTAATGCTGCAAGAAAAATGGTAATCCGGGGAGAGATGTAACTAATTTGTTTCAATGTCATCAATTCCCTCTTCAGTTTTGTAATGAAATTAATCCCTTCATACCTAAAAATGACTTAGCTACAGCCCAAAATATTGCTTCCTCTAGCACCTGTTCAGGCTTTTACCCACTCCGCTACTACTTGCTACTGTACAAGCAGCTCAGTTTATGTGTATAAAAGATGATGGAGAAGTGCATTAAATCTAGATTACCTCTAACATTCAGTAGGGGGCGACTCCTTTGGTTGCAAAAAGAAATCTGATTGTATAGAAGTCTATGAGAAAATGAACCTACTTGTCCCTTTATGTGTTACTGTACCTCAGTAAACTGGTGTCTAATAAGTGTGAAATCTCGTTTGCTAGTTTTAAGACTTTTTGAAGACAGGATGATGTATATTTTGTAAATTATGGTCCCATTTAAAGTAAAATAGACAATGAAGAAGGTTATATCTTAAGGCTGGGTTACTTTCGTGATTGACAAGTTGTTATCTTAACACAGTGTATAGAGTATTTGAGTTCTTAGTCAGATATACAGTTTCTTCGTCACATCTGCTTTCAAAAGAGCAAGATGGTGTTGAACAAATTCCTTAACTTAAGTCTTTAAAATAGTAGTCCACAAGCAAATGCAATAGGTGACATTGTGGCCGCTATGTCCATCTTAATTGTACAGTCTGTGACTTAAACGCTGTAAACCTACTCCGTGCTACACAATGGCAAGTTGTAATATTGGAGTAAATCAGCCTTGCATGATTAAACTGGAAACTGATTCTGAACAATTCTGAAGAAGAAGAATGATACAGAAAGCCCCACCCTGCAAGTTCACAGATGGTACCCTAGGTTTCTATCATAGGAAACCATGGCTGTCTAAATCTGTATTTTTAAAATCACTGCTACACAGCAGCTTAAAGGCAGAAATGTTCAGCCATGGTGTTGATTGTTTACTTCACCCATGATATATCTTCTATCATTTAAAAACACCATATGGACATGCTAATAAGGCAAAAAAACCCCAAAAAACAACCTGATTTTCACCAGAGGGGTTCTTTAAATTGAACCATGTCACAGAATATGCTGAGTGCATACCCATGATAAAGGTAGCAGAAAATTACATACTTAACCTGGGGACTTTTCAGACACAGCAATCCATTACTTGGTGTTTGCGAATGCTAGTCCATATACAAAGGTTATTTATTCAGTAAGCAACTTTATTAGGTAATGCAACGACCTGTAGTATTATTTTTTGCAGAAATAAGATGTGGGACAATTCTTTAGGTTTATTTTAATTTTAGCAAATGCTTGACAGAGGGCTGAATTGTTGTACACAACATAAAAATCTGAGATATACAGTTAAATAATTGAGATATACAGTAGAGTACTAGATGTTGCTGTGAAAATAGAATTAAAACAAAATACTTGCGGTCCAAATGATTTTTTTTTCTGTTTCTTAATTGTCTGCACAAATATATTCAAAAATATTGTTTAAGTTAATCATTAGCACGGTAAATGTGACAATTATTTGTGAAAGTGATATCAGTTGATCTCACCCAGCCCTGCCCTGATGTGGTGTTTGATATACTTCTTTTTTGAAAAAAAATCTGTTTGCTGTCATGATTTATGTAATTTTTTTCTACTGCATGGCATACGACAGAATTAACTGTATAAGCACACCTCAATTATGAATGGCCCACTGCAGTACTACAGTATCACTAGCTGTGAGATGATCCATTAATAAATTGACGGCTATTAAATAAACTAGTGCAGTTCCCCTTTGCGTCTTCTTGATTTTGTGTAAATATATCTACACAAACCTGTGTTCTTGAGCTTGCAGTTGGGACCACAGGATTTCTGTGATGTTTTTGTTTGAAAGAGTAGTGTCAGTGGAGAGATAAGCCTGAAAAGCCAGGGGGATTTAGATGCTTCAATTCAGACAGAGTCAAGGCTGTACACAGATGTACTGATCTCTCCTCCCAGCTCCCCCAGCCCTGTCTCTCATCTGTCTTCTGCTTTTCCTTGAAGTCTCTCATGCTCCCTGATCCCTCTTAGTTTAGTCTCATATATAGTGAATGGCTACTGAATGGCACATTATTCCGTTTTGCAGACATTGTCGGCAGCCATCAATTCTGTATGAGTTCTCCTTCACACCTCAGCGCCTCCCACACAGCAACTGGCCCTTTTACTGCACCTGCTGTTGTGTGCGTGGGAAATGAGGATATCTGGAGTTCATTCCAGTCGGTATTTGTATGTGTTTTGTGTGTGTGTGTGTATTTGATTGTGTCTGCACAGAGGTTCGATTCTTCAGTCTCACTGTGAAACCACTAACCCCAAACCACTCAGACAGGAACACGCAGTGAAATTTTAACTATTACCTACACATGCAGGTGTGGTTGAAACACATAAAACCATATTTAAATGTCATTACACTCACCAATTTTGATAAGAGTTTTTACTGCTTATCTAAGTCTGGCTGGGCTAAGTGATTGTTTCCACTTCCTCAAAATATAGGTTTAGAAAATAACAGCCACGTAGCCCCGTCGAGAAGATAGCATAGTAGTTAAATAATGATTTGTGGTTTCATGTGTGTATCAAAAATTACGCCTTGCTATAGTTTTAGCATCAACATTGTGATGTGCGGATGGCTTACACATCATGGAAAGTGCAATGTAAAGTGAGGTTTCCATTGCAGGAAGTGCGATGTAAAATTAGGTAAATTAACTCAAATGCTCAATGCTACATTTTTTTGCTGCTTGATACAAAGAGAAAATGTACAACATATAGAGTTTGTTGACATGCAGGCTCCACATGTGCACAGTAACATAAACGAGAAACAGAAACACTGAAAAGGGCGGTTTTTATTTTAAAGAGGAACAAAATATTGTGTGGAAATATTTCTGCTAAAGAAAGGATGACATTGTCTAAAGACAGGTACTCTGTTGACAGTTGCTGCTACACAAGGAAACAGGACTAAATTGTTTGTCCAATTAAATGAATGTCACAAAACTCGAGTATGTTGAGTATAAGGTCAAATCTGAATGCCATTCAAATTAAAAACATATTTTTGAATTGTTATTTATTCAATGCAGACCCACTCCCCTAACAGATCACTCTAGAATGATTAATCCTTTTAAATAGTCATCTGGGGAAAGCTCCTGTATTTTTTCATATTGCAAAACATATATACAAGCGCATCTCAGAAAATTACAACATCGTGAAAATGTAAAATATTTTCCATCAGTTATTTAAGACTGAAAATTTTATATCTTCTGGACTCATTACATGTAAAGTGAAATATTTCAAGCTTTTTTGTTTTAATTTAGATGATTATAGCTTATGAAAAGCATAAATTCACTCTCTCAAAATATTACAATACTTAATATCGAGTTTGAGTAAATTACTATCCAAACAGTATTAATACAATGCATCTCTTGGTCTAGTTCAGTACAGGTACAATTAATGGTGAAGACTGTGTACTTGAAAGTTGTCCAGAAGACGATCATGGACCCCCTCCATAAAGAGGAGAGGCCACAAAAGGTCACTGCAGAAAAGGCTGTTGGCAGAGTGCTGTAACTATGTATATTAATGGAAAGTTAAATGGAAGGGAAAAGTAGGTTAGGAAAAAGTGCACAAGCAACTGGGATGACTGCAACCTTGAGACGGTTGTCAAGAAAATTTGATTCAAGAACTTTAAAGAGCTGTACGAGGAGTGGAGCAAGGGCGTTGTCAGTGCATCAAGAGCCACCAAACACAGGCATCTTCAGGAAAGGAGCTACAACTCTCTCTTTAAAACATTCTATCAAGCTACTCTGAACCCAAGACAATGTCTACAGAACTTACCTGGACTCAGATATTAGTAAATTTTGCATTTCATTTGGAAATCAAAGTCCTAGAGTGGAGGAGCACAGAATCCAAGGTGTTTGAGGTCCAGTTTGAATCATCCAGAGTCTGTCATGATTTTACGTGTCGTGTCACCTGCTGGGGTTGATGCATTGTTTTTTTATGATGCCCAGGGACAACACAGCCATCGAGCAGGAAAGTTTAGAGCACTTCATGCTTCCATCTGCTGACAGACTTTTTGAAGATGCAGATGTCCTTTTCCAGCAGGACTAACCAGCTGCCCACACCACCAAAACTGCTACCAAATGGTTTACTGACCATGATATTACTGTGCTTGATTGGATAGCCAACTCGTCTGACCTCTGTCCCATAGAAATCAATATGGAGTATTGTCAAGAGGAAGATGAGAAACACCCGACCCAAAACTACAGCTGAAGGCCATTATCAAAATTATATCGAATATTCTATTATAATAATTTGAGATAGTGGATTTCTGAATTTCATGAGCCATTATCTTCAAATTAAAACAAAAAATGGCTTGAAATATTTTACGTTGTGAATAATGAATATGGAATATATCAGCTTTCTCTTTCTGAATCAAATTATGAAAAAATAACTTTTTGACGATGTTCTGTTTATTTGAGATGCTCTAGTTTATATGTTGCAGAACAATGAAATACTGCAACATCATTTTTTCACCCAATGTTGTCCAGTCCTAGTACAAACCTATTCTTTCTCTATCTGGAAGAAGTTACCTGAATTGTTTATGACCAGACTTCCTGACAAAAGAAAGCTTTCATGTCGCTTTGGAATTAATTAGAAACATACAAACTATGACTACAAGGAAGCACAGGAACCTTACCTACATGTGGACATGCACTTTTCTCTCTTTTTCAACCACAGTGTGGAATTAACACATAAAAACCATATATACCTTACAGTACACTACGCAAATAGTCATACTAGGTACATAGGTACTGTTTTATTTGGCCTACTGTAAAAATATTTTTAGTGATTTATCTAACGCCTAATCATTTCAGTTGTGTACTCTAGATATATAAAAATGGTATATTTGAGTAGAATTTATTCAGTGAAGTAATAATATTCTAAATAGTCATTTGGAGAAGGAAAATTCAAGAAAATGTGACTTAAAATTCAACCAGCTATCCCTTGGAAACACTAACAGATAGAACTGAGCTCTTGGATGGGAAGAGGAGAGTTAATTTTTGCATTCCTCAGCTTCTCTAACCAGAAGTGATGGGAGTTGCCAGCTTTTGTCCAGCCCATGTGTAGGGAACAGGAGGCATTGATTGAATTGCTGCTTGACAAAGCAGAAACTGCTTATTGAGCTAATGCACCTGTGTGTTGGGATCGATCTTGCAATGTCACTTCCAAATGCATAGCAGGAAGATGTAGGGGGAAGAAAAGATGCATGGGAAATGGAAAGGGAGAAATTTGGTCAGAGAGAAAGAAAAGAATGTGGTGAGAAGTTCATTTGCCATGTTTTGCACTTTTCTTCTCTTTATTGCTGTTTTTATATTATGCTTTATATTATCAGTTATATTATAACTTTGATAAGTGCTGTACTAGTAAAGATGTTATTGTTAGACAGATGAAAGCAAAAGTGGGTATGTAAATAGCTATAGAGAGGCATAGGAAAAAATGCAGTGTTTAGGAAGTTAGACTTGTGAACTAGCAACACACACAAAAATGTGAGTCACTGTGCGGACATCCTGTCTTTTTTCGTCCAGCTTTATTTTGCTGAAAACTAATTTAGAGCCAGGTACTGCAGAGTGTAACTTCTTCCTGTTGATGACAGTGCAACATCCCTGCAACTGTTTATTCCTTACCATCTGTCCATTTGGATCTTTGTCTCCCTCTCTCTCTCTCTCTTTTTCCTCACTGGCTCTCTCTCACTCACTTGCTCTTGCACTTCAAAGATATGAGTCAGTCTAAATCACTTTCACTCACACTTCCATACTTTCCCCTTTTATTGCTTTGTTTTTTGTAAACAAAGTTGAAACTTTGATGGGAGAAAAAATACAGATTGGAGAAAAAGAAAACAAACTCGTAATGTGAGGAAATTCTTTCCTGTGAGACAAACATAGTCAGGAAAAGCAAATTCCTTGCTTCCTGCATTTTATTCTGTACCTCCATGGTGCTTCTCAAGGCATGTTTGTGTGTAACTGCTTTTCCTGCTGTGTTACACTGTCAATCTTGTTTCTTCTTCCACCATTTGATACATGGCAGATGGAGTGATGTTGCATCAACTGTACTGAGACAGGCTTGTCTCTGCAGCTGTTGTCTCTACATATTTGTGTCTGTT
This sequence comes from Dascyllus trimaculatus, assembly GCA_024666655.1. Lineage (NCBI taxonomy): Eukaryota > Metazoa > Chordata > Actinopteri > Pomacentridae > Dascyllus > Dascyllus trimaculatus. Next base: position 23,466,593 of record CM045461.1, on the reverse strand, counting down.
TCTCATGAACTTTCTCTCTCTCCATTTCTCCCTTTTCTTGCCCTTTCTCTAACCTCAGTCTATTCTTACAGATTCACTCTATTGTCTTGGTCACTCCCACAGCTACAGTCTTCATAACCCGAGAGACATAAAAAGCAAAGCACAGATGCATACTTTCTATCCTTTCCTTGTCTTGCCATTGACGATATTAAGCATCTAAAGTCGATTCAGAAAGTATTCTGACCCTTTTACTTTCACACACATTGTATCATCGATTTAATCTTACATGACCAATAAATATATACCCAGTAACCAGGAAGATACAAAACTAGCGAAAGTATTGAAAGAGCCTAATGCTCTCAGAAATGAAGGATATCAGTTTTTATTTTAGTAAATTGCATTAAATTTACAAAGCAACGATATATTATGTGATTATGGATGATGAATTTTCCCAGGTGAAGCATCTCACCAAGGTTCTTTTTAGGATTATTTTGTGACGATCGTGTTCTGCGTTGTGCAAGGCGAGGTGACTATTCCCTTTTTATAAAGGGGGAGAAGATGACAAATTGAGGACCAGGCCTGAAGACACCCAGGTAGAGAGCATCAGTCTTATTGGGGTCAAAGGTCACCCCACAGGAGACGAGCTTCATAGCATCTCCTCCTTCACTGTCCTTTGTCCTAGACACCAGGAATGAGAGGGGATGAGGAAAAGGAAAGGAATAAAATAATGTAAGCAGATGATGTAAGGGACAGATGGTGTGATGGATGGCAGGACACCTTGCTCTCATTGTGTGTGTGTGTGTGTGTGCACATGGCTTGTGGGCACTATACTGTAGTCATATACTTCTACTAGCCGATGCATGTTGTAGAGGGAGCTGCATTGATGGACGAGGAGCATCGTTTGCCGTTTCAGCAGTGGAAGTGCTTAAAGCATCCGGGCCCCAGGGACGGACGATGTCACAGTCTCCCATCCCAGTGACTTATGGACCTGCCATGAAAAACACCTAAGGGCTGCTGTTGTTGGGTTGGACGTGGGGTGTTGGGAAGCAATAGTCCACGTGATGACAGAAGCCAGACTCCCTAAAAGGAACCCACCTTTCATCTCTGAATCAGAAACCACTAAGTCTTGCTTAGTTTCCTCATGAAGGCTGTAAAGCTTTAAGAAGTTCTGTGAAGTAATTCTGATGTATGAATGCAGGTGCTGGGAAGGAAGTTAATGGAGATTAATGTGAAGTAATCTCACACATATTTAAAATGTTTATCTCATTATTTTTCTCAGGCTCCATTTTGTTTTTTTGTTTTTGTTGTTTGTCTCTCTGCATCTCCCAGTTTCCTTATCTCTATGTTTAGGATTTAGCCTGCAGGAATAAATAGAATAGACTGTGATGAATGACTTTAAAAGGCTGGTTGTTTTTTACACCACTGTCTTGCCTTCCTGATTTTAGCTATACAGTATAAATACTCAGCAAGGTTTTCCTGCTTTGTTATATGTAAAATGAGACATCACCTTACCATCAATTGTATTTTCCTTGCTGCAAAATTCTAAAGGGAAATTAATTGTGTCTAAACAAATCTGGGAGAAAAACAATTTCATTTTTGATGTACTATGCACAGTGGCTGCCTTATGCATGGCAACTACTGTCAGTGTTTTTTAATCTTGTTTATTAATGAGAGTTACATTCACATTGTGGGAACAAAGAGAACACTGACGATTCTCAGGCAGGTTAAAAATGTATTTGCCACTTCTGTGCTCCAGGCATAGCCCGTTCTGGGGATTGCACGAGTAATGGCACTATTAGACTTAATTTATTGCCCAAACTAATAACCTGAAATGGAGAGTGTGATGAGAATATTACATACATGCACGCACATACACATTTACACTCACACACATAGACAGTGTATGCATGGCCATACTCGAACATCTCCACTCTGACAGTGCTGTGCCCTCAATCAGTTTTAATGTAATGAAGTCAGTCATCCTGTTCATCTCTCCCTTTTCTGTCACTATTTCACACACATACACATATACACTCTATGTCATTCTCAGTCAGTGGTTAAGCCTTTACTTTTTCACACATTTGTCATCATCACCTTCCATTTTCTTCCCTATCCAAAGATAGACTATTCTCACAGACATTATGATGTCTCGTAGCAGGAAAAGCACAGGTGTAACTAATAACATTAATGATGGCTCCGTTCCATTTAGGCGTGCCAGTAATCCATGCCACAAAGCCAGCATGTACAATATCAAGGCCCTGGCACTGGCGCATCTAAGTGGAATGCAGCCAGTCTTAATGTTGTTAGTTACACTTGTCTTTGACAAGTCAGAATGTCTGCTGTGAGAAAGTTCTCTCTGCCTATACCTCACTATCCTTCCATTTCATCCAAGCAGACTCTCCTTCTTCCTCAGTCTACTTCTCAGACTCAAACTTTTATGACACAAGAGTGATGTTGATCCAGCCTTACATGGTCAGAAACGCAGGGATGGAGCAGTTACCTGCTTGGCAACAGGGCCCCCTGTGGCCATGCTGCTGCACCGAAGCCTCCATCCCAGCAGCTAATATGCTAATCAGACAGAGTCCTTGTGCATATGCAAATCTGGTAGTGATGGAAGGGAAGCTGTAATAAGGTAGCCTTGGCTGGTCAAAGTAAGGCTATGGCACAGTGGAGCCTGAAAGTGACAAGTCATTCTGTCATTATAAGACCAGATTGGGCCAGAGGGAGAGTACCCAAGTACTAACCAGGTACTTTAAAAGCTAAATCAGCACTGAGTCATTTAGGGCATCCTTGGTGTGTGAGCAGGTGTTCTGTTTTCAACAGATGATGGAAAACACCTGCTGTGAAATCACTGATTGGGATGTAGCTAGAAGTGCAACATGCAGCTGCAGTCTTCTGCCCTAAATGAGTCACTGCGGATTTTACCCTTTAAGAGCTTCTTTCAAAAAAAGTAGGGAAATATTGTGGATGACAACAAGGATTTGGCTAATGTGTTTTGCTGTTGGCCAACAGTGCCGATACAGAATGTCTGGGTTGAACCTGCATTGTGATAGAATATTTCTAGGTTGGAAATCCAAATGAAACAAACTAACGACTAACTAGGGTTAGCTAATTAGCATATTTCTGACACACATTAATCAAAAATCAATTTAAAGGCAAATATTTTAAAAATGAAGGCTGCAGATGGGAAGAATTTTACAGGTCTAGCCCCTTACTCCCCAAAATTGCTCTACAAACAGGCATGCATGGTAATACTTTTATTTACTTTCTTGCTTGTCTGTAGCAAAGTGTATTAATATCAGATAATACAAGCTTTATTCTGACTAACATTGTTGTCACTCAGCAATGCATTTTTCCAAATATGAGGACAGACACTGTGTATTGTTGAGAAAACAGTACATTGCCTTTACTTTGGCAGCCTCTGTCACCTGCATACTTTTCACCACCCCATCTATGGATGCAGACTGCAAAATTGAGCACAGGTAGTCAGAATTCATATCCAGCTGTGAGATAAGGGCACCGTTTCTCACAGTTTCACTCTATGCTTATGTTTATGAGGAGTACACATACACACACATTTCAAACCAAGCATATAGAGGTCATGCTTGTTGCCTGATGGGTGGACTGCACATAAACTGCAGTCTGTTTACTTACCAGGCAGTTAATTCCACAGCTCAAGCTCTGTGGAACACACTGTTGGGTAAAGTGATTGATCTGTCCTTGTTAGACCTTGCTGGAAGGAAGTTTTAGATTAGGTGAGGAGGGGGAAAAGATGAAGACAGACAAAAGTGTGTTTTTAGGCTTTAAATGAACCCTGGATTAAAACACTTTGTGTGATGCAGAAGTCAAAAAAGATAATTGTGTTCTGTTTTTCCCTCAAAAAGATAATTGCGTTCTATTTTTCAAGCATCTAAACAGGCTGGTATTCCCGTGATATTCATCATTGTTTAGGTTTATTTTATCTTTAAATGAACTGAAAAGATTTTAGAAGCCAAATTTGGGACCTAAGTTCTTGGTAAGATCATCAAAATGAGGTGACTGCCTTTGAAATATTTTCTTATGGATCTGGAGACATCCGATAGGGTAGTAACGTGAGTGTGCATTGAGTGGGATGGTGAGGTGCCAGTGAGCTGTGTTGCTGTGTAGGAGCCATTCTGTCCTCACCGGAGTTCAGCCCAATCCCTGTGGAGGCACTGAGTTTCATCCAAAGTCCAGCACATGCTCTGGCCAGGTCCCTCGCTGTGTGGGAGTGTGTGACGGGGACTGTTAGCTGGATGACAGAGAGAGAGAGAGAGTGTGTGTGTGTGTGTGAGAGAGAGAGAGAGAGAGAGATCCATGTTTGGTCATTGCCCTTTTACTCATACTCTGAGGATTTACTATCTGAAATGGAGCAAGAACAAAATCATCTCCCACTATACATATATTGTAGCCAATAGGCTTAGCTGTTCAAATGTATGCAGCTGCTATCACATGTCTTTTTTTGGAATATAATTAATGAAACAAGAGGATTCAGGCACAAGAGATTGGCTGAACTTCCTTTGAACGTGATTTACATAATAACACACAATTAGACAAGGCTCTGTCAATGGTGATCTCACTTATTTGCATTCATGTGCGCGATTGCACAAGCAGGGATGGTCAACATGGCATCCACGAGTGACTGAGTGACTAATCTGATAGGTAATCTGAAGCACTTATCACTGTGTTTATTGTGTTAAGTCTTATTGACTATGGTATGGATTGTGGCACTTTATCAGCAGCTCTGCTACTACACCAAAATATCTGTATCGAGGAAGATAAGATTCTATCTGTGTATTTTTTGAAAGAAGTCATTCCTTGGGTCACAAATGCTGTCATGAGCAGATGACTCTAGATGTTGTTGTCAGACTCTTCTGTACCCTTTCCTTGTTTTCTGGTTCTTGGCAACACTATTATGACACATTGCCACAGACTTTACCACAAACTGCCTCATTAACTGTCCTTTCCTTCCTCTCTCTTGCTCTCCAGCTCTGCCCAGCTACACCTGTGGTAATCCTGGACAGCTACTCAATGGCCATCAGCAGGGGTCCACTTTCAATATCGGAGACAAAATCCGGTACAGCTGCAGCCCGGGCTATGTGCTGGAGGGTCACACCACCCTGTCATGCCTTGCCACTTCAGCTGGTACTGCTGCCTGGGATTTTCCCCTCCCCTACTGCAGAGGTATGTAGTAGGGACAGTGGAAGACTATCTGTCATAACAGGTTTACAATCTTAAAATATTTTAGTCCACAAAGTAAATATTTTAATCGCATCTAATTTCAGTGGCTTTGAAGATAAAATTTAGACTCCAGACATTTGACAGCCAGCTCACAGGTATGCCAGTGATAATATAATTAATTTTGATGAATATTTGCAAAAATTGCTCATAAAAATTGTCTTGGTAATTGCAACTGACAATGAAAGAGATGGACCAAGTGTGAAAATGTGACAGACACAACTGAAACATAAAAGTCAGTAAGGTATTTTATCTCTTAACTCACTGAAAACCATTAACAGACTGACCTTGCTTTTCAAATGCTGAGCAGTCATCCTTAGTTATATATTCTTTCACTAGTTGATGAAACCCATCCTCCTGCCCACACATGCTCACGTACAATATATTTACACATGCCTCCACATGACCTGACAAGGTTTTCTGTGGTTATACTGATATCTTATTTACCATGGCAGGACCTCATGTGTTAGCTCCCAGTCAGGTGCTTGTGCCAGTTGTCCTTCCCTCAGAGCTAGCAAGCACCCCTGCGGCAGCGACACCTGCCAGTGTGTGCTGTCTGACCCAACATGACACAGTTCTTGAAAATAGTTCACTATAGGAAAAAGTGATGCTAGTGCACATAATTTTATAGGATTTCTTTTAGTATAAAAATGAATTTGTTACATAATTGAAATGCAAGCACATGTCCTAGACATGTGAGTTTGCATGGCCATGTATATATGTGAGAGTTTGTGTGCATGCGTATCCATGTGGCCAATGGTTTGTGTCAGTGTGCCTGCTGAGCAGACCACTGAGACACTATGCCATCTGCAGCCAGGCCGGGAGTCAGGAAGCCCACATAGGAGCACACATGGTTGGGCACCATGCGCCAGCACAGTCTCCACCCACCCAATCACATGCAGGCACATGCACATGCCTATACTCCACATTAAGATAGGAAATTATTATGTGTGCATTTAGTAATCCGTTCTTTGTAATTTCTTATTTAGTGACTCTATGCTCATGCCAACAAGTCTTAGAAACTGGCAATTTCCTCTGTGGTTGATTGAGGCCTCCCACCACATAAAAGTCAATGTGTACACCTGAGTGCTCCTTCATAATGCATAAGTATATTGTTAATGTCACTCCAATTATAGAGCCTGCGCATATGTGCAAGAGCAGAACTCACATTGTACTTTGGGAGCAGGGACAACATTTTGGCACAGTCACCATCCTGGACTCTGGAGACTGCAAACGTGCCAGTACTGTCGGGCCAAAGATGATAGTCAGCCATTGATGACAGAGATATTGTTTTACATTTCCTGTCTTGTGCTCATCAATTTGTTTCCTAAGCTGTAATCTAAAAAAAAAACTGCGTCACTTATCCCCACCCCAGTCTGCTCACAGTCTACACTGCCACTCACTTTTTTTCTGCTCTAAGTTACACCTCCTCTTTTTTGTTGCTGCGTATGAGACAGCTAATTGTCTTAGGTGTATGCAGATGCTTTGCTCTATTTATAACAAAAATTCTCATATTTTTAGTTGGAGTTTGTCACATGTAATAGCTTTCTGCTGCATATTTGGTGTATATGAACACACATTTGCATTTTTTGATGTATATTAAACAGTGGTGTTGTTACAGTTTGCTTGCATTGCCCATGTTTTCCCATATCTTGGTTGCCATGACACTTAGAGGAATTGAAGCAGCTCTTTACACTTTATGGAAAACCATGACATTGTAAGTGGCAGCCTGAAAATATGTACTGTTCAACCATGGGAAGCAGTCTGACATTTACAATTGACTGAGGAAAAAAAATGAATGTGTTTCTGCGCACCTCGCATACTGAAATGTTCAACAGTTTCTCCATATTATTTAGACCATAATATAGTGAGTTTTTGGGCCATTGTTGTACAGTGCTTGCATTGACCAGTGGCAACCACAAAATGCAGCGAGTGACGGAGAGAGTCAAGGTGAAAGGGAGAGTTTGTACTCAGAGATAACCCTTCAAGTGTGAAGAAATAGTCTTATGTGGAATATCAATGCACTCCCTCATTGTTTTTTCTGTCTGCATTCTACTTCCTGTCACTCCCACTGCAACAATCACCTGTCACCCCTCCCGCCATCTCTCTCTTTCTTCATTGTCCACCCTCCCTCCATACTTTTTTCTCACCCACACTCGCATGTCACCTGTCATCCTCCTCATCCCCTCCTTCTCGCCCTTCTGTCGTGGTTTCCCTCCTATTGAAGTTCACACCTCACAGGTTTCCGCTCGTCCGTACACTCCCTTGCCCTCCCTTAGGGGGGTTGCCGTGGTGACAGGTAGGATGGATGATAGACAGGGCCCAACTCTTCCGAGCTCCTCCTCCCCTCTTAAAAAAACACCACACACAGCTAGGCGGCTGCCCCCTATAATGAATCCCACACCACCTTGATGATATATGCACTCACAGAGACACACACACACACCCCTTCATGGAAAATAATACAGTGGAAGTGTCGTTCACAACTTCTTTTGATATGTACCCTCTGTTCACCATCAGGTAGTGCACAGTACTGATCTACACATTATACTAGTATATAAGTCTGTATTTTACAATCAAGATACCACATACTGTATTGTTCAATGCTCTAATGAACATATCACAAGGCGGGCAGAAAAATTATCCTGGCAACACATTAAATGCAGGCTTTATTATTTAATGGTCTCCTTAAAGCAATCTTGAGGAGGGAAGAGTTGCTTTGATTAACACAAATCTGAATTAATCAGGATTTAATCACTTCCCTCCCCATTGCATTATGTTGCATCATGCACCTTACCCTGCTTCCTGCTGACTGTAAAAGCCCTGTAGGGCATTTTTGAAATTCTATGACTGCTGTCTGTTTGGCCTATGGCAAAAATTGCAGACAAAGGAACAATATGCTGTAACTCATTGCACATTGTCATGCTCCTGAATTTGAAAATATGCAATTTGGCTTGTGGCAAAAAGATAATGTGTGGGCAGAATAAATAAATAAATACTGTTTACATTTTTTTATTTTTTAAATTGCAAACAAGGTTCTGGGCAAAAGTTAACCCACAAAATTTCCAATAAATTAAAGCCTGTGTGACAAAGTTTGCGAAGTCCCAGGGGACAAAATCGGACAAGGGCACATCAATTAATTCCCAACATTTAATTGTGCAAACAGACTAACGTTTTGATATTCTTAATCTGAGTCAAAATGGACAAAGACTTGAGGCAAACAGCCAAACAAGCCCTTTGGCATGAATGCAGAACTGCATTTGTCATATTTTCTCTAAATTGTCAAACTTGACAGGTGTTTATACTTTTATCCCTATAACTTTAAGAAAGGAATGTGTGTTTTGTTGTGTTTCTGACATGATGTTAGCCCTCTGGCATAAATGAATGGCTTAGTCTGTCACGTTTCCTGTGAGTTGTCAGACTTGACAGATACCATCTGATGCCTTTTGTATAGTATGTCTTTGTAACTTTAAAGAGCCCATGTTATGCACATTTACAGGTTTTATAATTCTTCTTTGGGGGTCCGCTAGAATATGTTTACAAGCTTTACATGTTCCAAAAACAAATATTTTTTTCTCAGACTCTGCATGGCTGCAGCACCTCTCCTCACCCTCAGTCTGAAAGATTTAGCACTTTAGCAACACTGGTAATCCAGGATCTCTTAGTATAGGGATGTAGCCTCAGCAGGACCAGCTCTAACAATGACATAATGGTGGACTGCAAGGAAGCTGCTCACTCTTCCTTTTAGGGCGTGCTAACTTAGCTGTTAGTCAGCCATTGTGGAAATATGTTACCTGATGATGTCATTAAGTAAATGAAGAGAAGCCTGACAGTGACAACAACCACCTTTGATATATCATCCAACAGGTCTGAAACTCTGGTTATCCAATTGTCTAATGACAACTGTACACCTCCTATGGACTGACAATATTTATTTGTCTTTGTCTGCTTTTCTTTAAAGAAACCACAGAAACTTCAAAATGTTGGCACAACTAAAGGCTGTGAAGGAATTGGTGTGCTTGTGACCCCTTTTATCCTCTGGAAGTTAGCTGTCTTTGAGCAAGAAACACCTGATTCAGCTGCATTTTGCTGAAAGAAGTGTGGAAAAACTTAATAGTTTGGAACTCATCAGGATCTTAGTCAACTGGTATTTTCTAAAATGGACTTACCCACTCTTTAATTTTACTTAATAGTTATATTTCCAAATGGCCAGTTCTTTCTGACATTTAAGTAATGAGCGTATATGTATTTTAATCTGCAAATTCAGAAAAACACTATATAATGTGGTTATGAAATTATATATTTGCATTTTTACAGCATCATAAGCTCTCTTTCAATTTAGAAAGTTCTGTCTGTTGTCTTACAGATTGACCTTTACTTTAAGAAAAATGATGTATTATAGGTCTTTTGCAGCATTTGTTTATCTGTAAACAAATGCTGCAATGTTTATTTGTCTTGTGTGTGTTGGAGTTACTTGTCTAGTTAAGAGTTTCATATCCTCAGAATAAAGTGACTGGTTTCATGACTTGTGTTATGTGTTCTTGCTTCATATATAGTACATAAATGTATATGTATTATATAATACATTCCTAATAAGTGGAAAGTAAAAGGCACCTTTTTCACTTGGACTAGAAATGGACCAGACAGCAGCCAAGTGATAGAATGCCATTTTAGAATATGCAGAGTTCAAAAAAGTAGTCTTAAAATGCTGTCCATAGTTACATATAATCACTCTCATCTTGTATTTGTATCAATATGCTACATTTTAAATAAGTCTACATTGACCAGCTTCACTGGTCAACATTGACCTTTAGCTGCAGTTAAGCTGCACTTTGTGTTTAGTAACCTTTTACAATTCTTGCTCCCCTGCTGTTTCCATTTTCCTGTACATATTCAATAATCTGTCTTTTTAAAAAATAAAAATTCTACTTTTTTTAAACCTTTCGAATCTTTCTCTTTGCTGCACTCCCTACAGCGGATGACGGCTGTGGAGGGACACTGCGGGGCCAGAGTGGGGTGATCACCACTCCGAATTACCCAGCTGAGTATAACAACAACGCTGACTGTACCTGGACTGTGTTGGCCGAACCAGGAGACACCATCGCCCTGGTTTTCTCCGACTTTCAGCTGGAGGATGACTATGACCTTCTGGAGGTCAGCGGCACTGAGGGTTCTTCACAATGGTGAGTGGTTCACCTGCAGTTTTTTGTCTGGAGAGAGAGCTAAGTAAGGGTGGTGAAAGAAGTAGGGTCCAGATTTGCACCACCTGCAAACAGACACTTTTTCGTGAAAGGGAATGAGCCAGGGGAAGTGAGGTTGTAAGTGGATGGGTGTTAACGTAGATCCTGTGAAGCTGGATCGTAGCTGTCTCAGAAGGGTTACTAGTGGTGTCTTCAAAATGAAACAGAAAGATAACAGTCACTTATATGATAGGCAGCTCCTAGCTTTCATATTACAATCTCTGTTAGAGTGTATCATGTGGTCTGTGGTTTTAAAGTGTAATGTTAACGCTCAATCTTAGTCACACACTCTCACTCATTCTCTCACTCAGTCTCACACAAACACACATGCTCAGCTCTAATGATGAAGAGGTAGGATATCCTGGCGTCAGTGTGGGTCTCTCACCATCTGTGGCAGCTCCTCCTCTCTCTGACAACTCTCTCAGCTCAGGAAGTAATTAGTGAGCTCGATTACCACCGCCAGCCGTATAGTGTTTTTCACCCACACTCACACAAACACAGAAGAGCCCATATGGGCACAAATGGACATGTACACATAAGTATTCACACTTTCATCCATGCTTCCATGTATTTGTGCTGGCGCTCAAAGAACTTGTGCAGACAGATGTACACTTTCACACTCTCTCTGCCACTTTTTCAGTGTCAGTCACCTACTGCACAAGACTAATATTAGCATGAAAGATATACATGAGTCGAACACAGGTGAATAAATTCCCTATTCATACATCAGGAAAATGTGCTGATGTATGAATAGTGTCTTGGGTGAAATGTAGGTTTAGTTTCAGGATCATGTAGGAGACAGGGAGTTCAGATGATGACAGAGGAGACTTTGAAGTTTCAGCCACAGGCAGTTGGCAGGAAGGGACAAGGGGTAGCACTGGCTAAGCTATTATACACTTGAGACACAGACTCAGAGAGGAAGACAGAGGGATAGAGGACTGTTGATAAAGGAAACAGGTTCTGAAAGAATATATGAGAAGTCATCTTAGAGTGAGATGGCCCCTGGAAACTTCATGTCAGTTTCATTCATTCACTCTGTAGTTAAACAAAAACGCTTCCCAAGAAGAACGTGATTGACTCTGAGCGGTCTTAAAACTGAGAATTCTGCCTTGTGGCCTGATATTAAAGTCTCTTTGAATCTCTGCCTGGCCAGTGGAGAGTTGATCGCTTCCCAGACTCCCACAGACAGCAGCCTGACAATGCTTTTTTTATTTTTTTTATTTTTTGCACATTTTACAATGTCATCAGCTTTGTGTCCCAGACTTTGATTTGCACTCTGTTGTCATGTGGAGTGTCCAAATCTCTACTGAGTGTGTCATCTTTGTGGTGATTGGTGCTGGGAGCGCCTGTGGTATTGCACCTGCGGCATGGCTGCACTGTCTTATAAACAAGGGAAAACCGTAGGATGTAAGTGACTATAAAGGATGAAGAAGGACCACTGGCAAGTGGTGCATAGCGTAAGTCACAGTTGATCATGCACATTGCAAGGAAAAGGCAGCACAGGGGACAGAAGACATGGTGCAGAGATGCTGGCTTGCCTCTATTTTGTAGCTGTGCTGGCTTGGGTTTTACCCTCATACCACCGACTTCAAAAGGGTTGGCTTTCTTGTCCCAAAACATTAAAACTCACCAGCCCATTCTCAACACAGTCATCTTAGCTCTAATGTCTCGAGGTAGCAGGGTGTCTATAATTTTAGAGTGAGCAGAGAGCGGTAAGGATACACAAAGGGGATGATAGGGTCAAACAGTAAGAATGAGCAGACACAAGTGGAGAGATGTGAAGAGGAGGGCAGGACCTTCGGAGGAGAGGATGGACATAGAGTGGAGAGATGGGTTGAGGGATTACAACTTCACAGCTGGTGGCCAATTAGAGAGGTCAGGTTTAGCGCTATGATGGTGCTGACCTAAAGCATGCATCATTTCAGTGAATAGATCAGTGAATCCTATACTCAAGTGGGGTTTAATGGTTGTGCCCATACTTTATTTTTCTCACCATGGCATTGGTCTGCTCTGTGATTTAATTACATTGGACCATGCAGGTATACACTATGGTTGAGATTAAAAGGCTGTGTCTAAAAACTCAGTTTTACAGTCCAGCTTTGGATTAAAACCGTTTCCTATCAAGTTTGTTGTACAAGGAAGAGTTCTGCATTATTTTCTATTGTCTTTTTATGTTTCCTTCTTGATTCCCATCTTGGGTATCTTTTTCATTGCTGTTAAGGGCCATATCTCTTATCTGAAATTAAAACACAAGAACAAATTTTTCCTAATCGTCTGACGAAATGGCAAGAATGAATGTATGATTTCATTGCTGATTAGTGTTTATAGTATTTACATCCCACTTTGGCAACTTTATTCAAGATGTAGGAAGCTGTAAGAGCTGCACTGATTGATACCCAACAGACAGGTTGAGCTGCCCAATAGGTAAGGAGAGGACAGAGATCAGGGTCATAACCATGCCTCCCTGATTGATTCGCAACAGCTCACCTGAAAACAGGTCAAATTTGCATGGTCCCCATTCCCTTGTTATGTTGATGTGTTTCTGCATGTGCTTTTAAAAGGTGAGAATGAGCCAGAATAAACACCATCAATCACCATCAAGCACATCGCCTCTTTGAATATGTGAATCTGATCTTGCTCGCCTACAATCTTGTTCGCCATACCGTCTAAAGCTTTGATTGGCGGCCCTGCAAAGTTAGCATTCTGGAAAGGCAGCAGGAAAAGACAGTCCTGAAGACTGACTTCAGAAGTTGAGATGTGTGTGTGTGTGTGTGGATTGAATGTGGCAGTGGGAAGAGCTGGTGAAAATGGCAAGTGAATTCTGCCTTCACTCGTCAGTACCCTGACAAGACTTCGGTGGTGCTGCTTGCCCAGGAGAACACATTACTCTACCATTACACAGTTTGCATCCACATTGATTTTCTTCCCCATCGCCATCCACTTGAGGCAATGTAAATAACGCCTGACGCTCACCAATTGCCAAATCCTCATTCGCCCGCTTGCTACTAAGTGGAACTCATAGCTGTTTGACTTGTAATTTTCTTGGGTGCTCAATTGTTTTCCAAAGCACTGTAATACATTTTCATCTATGAGCAGTGCTCCCTTGAGATGCTGAAATCAACTCCCGCAGCACCTTGGATACTGTAAATAGAGTATAAAGTGCCTGAATCCTCACTTGAAAGCAGTCTGTATATTGGCATTATTCCCTTGGTTGTACAAAAAAAAAGCCATTGTGTTGAAAATAGTGCCACATCACAGTTAAGCGATTGCACCATTTTACAGAAAGTGTTTCCAAACAAAACTTATATCTACGTTTTCTATCCTGGTGAGTTTTGAAAACTCTATTTCCCATGATAGTTTTTTTTTCTTCTTTTCTTCATGCATCCATCTCTGAAATCACACAGCTCCCTGGGTAAATGCAACCTATTTCTTTCTGTTAGGAGATCTGAGAGCCCAATGAGTTTTGATCCCTCTAGGTAGTCTCCCATCCTTTCTCCTTTCCCTTTTAACCCTATACCCAGTGGACCTGAGACACTGACATTTAGTGCTCGTATGGATTATCCCTGCAGTGCCGATATGTGTCAACTTGTCCCAACCTGGGGAGGGAACACGTCTGTGTGTGTATGAATGAGACGAAGAGAGATAAAGAGTTTTTAGAGAAGAGTACAGAACACTGGATATATATTGATTGGCTGTTAGGTTGGTTCACCTGAGAGTGAGTGAATGGTCTTTGGAAAAGCTTTTTAAGTCCAGGGGCTGTTTTCTTTAGTTTCCAATGGGAGTTACAGCAATGAGTATGTTTCATTTTTGTGGAGATAAATGCCTCAGCTTTTGTTGTTGTGTTTTCAAAGACATCGGGAAAGTTTTTACATGTCTGAGCTCATGAGATCTAAGTTTGGCTTTACTGCACTGCAAATTCTTCTTATTTTTTTATATTATATTTTAATTGTATTTTGCCTTAGATAGTCAATTTTCAGGTTTGTGTTCATTGGTGTGCACGTAGCCATACAAGAAGAGAGTCTGGGTATTTGCACCTGTATTCAAATGTACTGTGTGCATGGCAACTGCTGTCCACGATGGGGGTAACATGTTCATCCCCTAACACTTTCCAAGTGGAACTTCACAGCAGTGTCTGTCATGTCGAGGTATTGGCTGCCTGATGTACTTTCTTTTCCTGTTATGAACCAATGAGAGTAAGGGTGTGTGTGGAAGTGGAGTGATTGTAATGTGCAGTATATCCTCTGACCATTGTTTGCCTAGCAGCACAAAAATAGGTAGTTGTCCACTTGTGATCCTCAAAATTCTTTTCTTGAAAACATAATTTACTGTACGTTCTGGCGCAAAGGCATCTATTTTCAGTATGTGAAAAGAGGTTACTGGCAGCATATGCAGGGGCATTTTGCATAGATGTGTTTTAAATGGATACTGTGAGATGGTTGAGTTGGCGTATATTCTCAGTAGGAATGCCGAATACAATTCTTTATCCATTTCTTATGCTGTGGCCCGTTTCTGACAACAGATATTGTTGGCGGAAAGAAAACATTTTGCTTTGGAGCTTTACCCGTAATTCACTGCAACATTACTAGTCTTGTCACGTCACTCTGGCATTTCTTTCTCTGTCTTACTGTGTCTTCCTTAGTCAGTCTCTGTCCCCCTGCTATGTGGGTATCATAAAGCATCTGAGTGGATGATTTGATCTGACTGCCTGATAAATGTCTTTATATGTCTAAATTTTCCTTCCCACAATCACCAAGTGCTTGTTTGTTGCAAAATTGTTGGCTTTTTCTATATAATATTGTAATATATTCTTGACCTTACTATATAAAGTGCCTCGAGATGACATAAAGTGTAAAGTGTCCTAGGATGACATATGTTGTGATATAAATATAATTGAATTTAAAATTTAAATAAATAGACTCTTAATATATGTTTGCTCACTATTTACTGTAAGTGCTCATTCATATAGACATCATCCAGAACGAAGGCAAACTCATAATGTGTAGCCTGCAATGCATTCAGTAAAGTTTTTCCAGATAAGAGAGTTTTTGGCACAACTCAAGGTATTCATGCAGTGCATGTCAGAAAATGTGCTTTTGATTAGAACATTTACAAACACCAGTTACTGTTGACTCGTGTATTCCCTTAACCTTTCATGTCTGTTGTAAAGACCATCCTGTGCATATCTAAAAGCCCACAGCTATACTTCTCTAAACTTTACAATGGAGAAGACTCACTTGGAGATAAACACAGGCTGAGATAGAGATGTCTCAGAGCTGATGTGAGGATGGTAATGAAGCCCTGACGCATGTCAAGAATCATCATGTCAAAGACAATAAATAAAGAGCCCCAAGATTGTGCTGTGAGGGGGTTATATATACCAGCCACATCTACCAGCCCCTCTAATCTAGCTACATTTAGATCTGCCTGTTTCTCTGTTTTACTTGTACTTTCTTTCTCTGTCAACTTCCACTAACTAGAAGCATCTACCTTTTAACCTTTACACCCAGTTTTTCAGAAATGCAGCTGTCCCTTCTTAGGTTCCTGAAAGGGGAATTTTGCAGACTTCATAAGTCCATTTCTGAAGTAAATATAACTATTAATATTTTTGGGTTTCAAAGTGGGCATATAATAATACTTTTGGAAGTCAGTAATCCATGTCACCATAATTTATTTTCATTATTTTTACAAACAGGTTAAGTAATTAAAGATCCCATACGTTAAAAAGCTGTTGAGATATGACAACGTTTACTTCTGCCATTCTTGAAGCCCCGCCATAAATAGGTAGCCTTTAATCATTTCAAATTGGTAAGAATTTGACCCATGTGCTATGCACCACCACAAACCAACAGTCATCTAGCTCAAACTTTGTGAAATTCCATTTGCTCACTGCCCATTGCTTGCCAAGCAAGCCATTCAGAATGGGCTACAGTCTACCAAGTTTATTTACTTTCTAGAGCTGTTTCTGCTAAGTCTAAAATGTCTCAGCCACGGACAAAGTACACCAAATGCATTCCCAGCATCTGAGGAAATGAAGACCCAGTGGATCATTTTTAATTTTGATGGCAGTGTAACTACAACAATCAAAAATTCAAAAATCCTTAGTGTTAGTGCCTTGTGCTGCTAATGTGGTTAAAATTACCAATAGCTTTGATTGTAGGCCCACAGAACAACTATTTGGAAATTGAAAATCTGAGAAACATTTAGAGATGGTGAAAACTTTAAATAGCAATTTTAAACCAATAAAATAAGACTGTTTGTGGGTTACTATGCTTTCTTTTCTTGAATTGCCCCTTGGGGACAAATAAAAGTTTTTTTCAAAAATTTGAATTGAATTTAATGTTGACAGGGGTGCTACCTAAACTCAGTCAGTAATAAATATGGACTGCAGCAGTGCCCATTTCACAGCTAAATTTACAGTTACAGTTCTATGCTGCTAAATTCCTGATTTTATAACGGTATCAACGTCATCTGACAGACTCCTCAAACGCATAGTTCATAACAACTGGTGTGTTGTGAATCTGATTATATTTCTATGTCAAATAATTGCACAGAGGAAAAATTAGAAACTACAGAAAGTCTGTACACGTGAGTTTTTTATTAATTTGCTGAAACAGGGCACAATATGGGATCTTTACTGTGTGGTATTATTGCCGGTGGATTTTATGCTGGATTAGATTTTAGATTCGAAATAATAGTTGTTCGTGCCTTTGCTTGACTAGTGGATCAATAGCTCTTGTTACCAGTTGCTGTGTTATGGACCCTCAAACTCTGTTTGTGTGATTCAGAATTTATTAACGGCAGCACTTGGTTGAGGACTCAGTCTGCAACTTGCCATCGATCAAAACAGCATTTATGATGAACTTTGCGCCACCCGCCAAGAAATTCTCCAGCGGAACATTATCTCCAACACCTGGTGACATGCTGCAGATTGGCTCACCCCAACACTCTACACTGTGTTACTCAATCTGTCACATTGCTCAGGCTAAGAGCTGGAGAGATGAGGGGATTTTTGAGTGCAGAGAGCAAGGCTGACAAAAATGGGCCAAAGCTCACCCATGTATACTATCCTGCCTCCAGGCTTGCCTGTGTGAAGGTGTTTTTTCCAAGGTAAGGCCTATCCCAGTTGTATTGTCAACATTACACCACTGAAAACAGGGAAACATTCTATTTTTGATGATTATATGTCATTAATTGTCATTGATCACCTGTGTTATCTTGAAAAACAGCAGGTGCAGCAATTTACTATGCAATATTTAGTCTAACCTATAAACTAGCTCCCCTGAGGCAAGCAACCCGGATAGCAATGTGTCTGTGTAAGCATGTCTAGCCATGTGTTGCCTCACCCCCAGTCCCTGTGATATCAGAGAACATGCAGAGGTTGGAGGTAATGGACCAGATCTCTGCACCCTGACTGGGTGTCTTTTTAGTTGTTTTTACAAAAAATTGCACCATTGGGATCCAGTCTGTCACTTCTAACAGTCCTGCAGATGGACTAATGGCTTATGATTTGTCCACAGGGACACATTTTAGGGTATGCACAGGGTTGCCTAGACCTGCAAATGGAAAGGCTTTATTTACATGTATTATATAGTATTTACAAAAAGACAGTTGTCTTTTCATCATGTCCTTAAGAGAGAACTTTAACACTCAAGTAATGTTGATATATCAGTAGTATATTTATGACACTAACACAGTTAATTTGTGATAAATCTTTGCATCAGTGTTTGGCCTGTCTGTCTCTTTATCTGTTGTCCCCACAACTCTGTTTATCCTCTGTCTGTCTTCCTGCTTATTTCCTAATTATTTAGTTGATTATATTAAGACAGGAAGTCCAGCAATCAATATAATCAAAATGGCAATTATTCTCTTGTTTTCTGTGTCTTTTATCATTTGTCACTCTTGTAAAAGCAGTTGTTATAGACTCGGGTTTGTTCTGCAGCTTCTCAATGATGCCTTATCCCATAGCTAGCTTTGATCCCTAAAATCACTTCCTAGGTCAAGTGTGGGCAGCCTCAAGAAGGATGGCTTTCTTCAGAGGCTTTTTGTTACAGTGTGATCAAAAGAGCGCCCCCGGCTGAATGAAAATCAATTTTGCCTGCCTTGCTTATTAAACGTCATTGTTTTCTGCCAGATTTTTGTACTTTGGAGTGCATACCACATGGCTACAATTCCCATCTCGCTCCTCATGTTTCCTGTCTACTTTTGCACTTCTTTCTATCTAATAAAGGCGATTTATTAAAAAAGGAAAAAGGTCCAAGAACTAAGAGAAGAGACTAAACGCACAACGCTCTCAGTTGTCTGTTGACACTGGAACAGGAATTACATTGTAGAAGACTAGATGTATTAGATAAATACTTGACAAAATGCACCTTTAAAGTGAATTCTTGTTTGCATTGTACCCATGCTGCAGTAACAGCAGAACATCTTGTCCCTGAGCATCCCCTGAGTGGACAGAGATGTCAGTGTCTGATCTGGGTCACTGCTCAACCACAACATATCCCTTTTCTGTCTCTAACTTCCCTTTTTCACAAATGCAAATATAACAACAAAGAACACAAACAGATGCAGACCACATACGTAGCCAGTGCTTTGAAAAACTGGCCTTCTTGACAAGTAATTTAACATGACAACATCAGCCAAGGGCGTCCGATAATTCCCTTTCTTTCCAATGCAAATCAGCTTGCTTTTGTTGAATCAAGCACCATTGTTTTGATACTAGTGGAGTGATCTACTGTTTGCAGACAATGGTAATTTTTGCTAAATCCCTGAAACAGTTGAAACTACATTTCAGACTGGTGGAATCAACTCAAAACTGTCAAAAACAACAACAGCCACAACACAAAAACTTAAAAAAAAGGGATTTATGTGCTGTGAAAAGCAGCCTGCACTCATATTAGATGTGAAATTTGTACCTTAAAAGCCAACTCACTATGGACTCGGGAAAGATATAGACGATTGATGCAGCAGACATACAGATCAAGACATGCTCCTTTTTGAGGGCACATCACTCACACAGTGAAGATCCTGTTCTGCACAATTTGAAGTTTATGCCATTCATAAAATATCCCTGTATTTTGGGGTTGGAAAGCTCACAATTGTGGCTTGTAATGAAAGAAGAAAAGAGGGATCAGGAGAGGAAAATGAGCAAGTCTGCAAGGTGAAATAAAGCAAGGACGTGCTCACTGGTTTGGAGTGTAATATATCTTAATCTTCTTTGGGACAGCAGGACAAGTTGCGTGAGTGTGTATGTGGGAGTTTTTACAGTCAGTATGTATTCTCTTCTCATCTGAAGCTACTGTGAATGTGTTTGTGTGTGTGTGTGTGAGTGGCGATGGAATAGCCCTCCTCTTCCCATTCATCAGACAGAGGCTGTCTTTTTGTATGAGGTGACACTAGGCCAACCTGAATATATTTACAGAGGAACCTTTATGAACTCTGGTGAACGTGCCTTGACCGGTAATTACAGGCTGCACGGCAGCGTGCCTCCATAAAACCTCTTCTAAACTACATCAATAAATGTGGGGAGGCAAAGGGTGGCAGACGTGTTGAACATATGAGGAAAAGTCAGTGTTTTAATTTAAAATATTCTTGTTATAGTTTTAATAGCTGCAGAACGTAAAATGGTTAACTATATATGTAGCATGGAGCTCTTAAAGTACTGAGAAATGGCATTTTTAATCAAATGTGGACAAGATTGTGACCATGGTAATGCAAATTTCATTGCTACAATAATATGACAGTTTAACTTGTCAGTTTACTAAGTTTTTCATGAATAAAATTCAACTAACCCTACACTGAATACAAAATGTAATAAATTATTACATTATTGGTAAAAATTTTAATTATAACGAGTATCTGCACAGTTGTTTTGGAGCCAACTTATTTCCCGTCCCTCCATGTTTGTTTGAATTACCGATAATACTCATTGCAGACACCACTGTTCCTTCCTCAAGGGTTAAGACAAAGCTAAAGCGATACAGTGGTTATATGATCCATTAGACCCTCTCTGTAAGTGTTTTTTTGCTTGGTCGAGATTTTTTTGAGAGTGCCAGAGAGGTGTCAGCATCATATTGATCCCACAGCACTGCAATCTTTCTTAATCCCACTTTCTCCACAGACAGAATGAAACAGAAGCAAAGAGAGAGAGACAGGCAGAGAAAGTTTTATCTTGACAACGCTCTGATGTTACAAATCGTTGACAGCAGGATTTTGTGAGCAAATGCACTTTTAATACATGACTGGTTTTCAAATAATTGTAGTAATCAAATATTCTAAGGTTATTCTTCTTTTGATTTTACAGAGCTAATAAGTATTAGCATTTAAATACAAAAATTAATGAGCGGACACACAGACGCTTGCACACAGATGTATATGGCAAATGTGGAGTTCATTGTAGTGTGCTTTGTTGCACAAGCTATCAGCTCTGCCCCTTTACCAACATGTGCAGCTCATTTACTACTGACATTGCACCCTTCTGTCTTTTTTGACACTGAGGCTGCCTGCTCTCCACCCTTTCTGTTTTTTAATTAGATTGTGTGATTAGAGAACATTGACACGGGTTGGGCGGGGTGCAAAGAGAAAAAAAAATAATTAAAATAGGGATTAGTCTGGTCTGGGGCTCATGCAGACAGAATTAACGGCTAGCACTGCCTGGCTCTATCACTTGCAGATCAGTGTTGCTAATATCACAGTGTTATTAGCTGCACTATCCTCCCCAACTGCGTGATAACGGCGGATTACGGAAGGTGCTGTGGCCAGTGAACCAGGAAAAAACGGTGTGATTTGTCTTAGCATGGCTAATTAGTGCACTGTTTGCATGGATGATATGGATCAAGGATAAAGCTGATCCTTTGACAGAGGGCCAGCTTTGGAGGCTATATTGTAGCTCAATACAAAAATACATGTAAACAGACCAAGATGTTGCTGTCTTGTGCATATCTATACATAACAGTACAAAAACAGCATCAGATTACAATGTTTGTATGAAAGGGGAAGTGGAATGGTCATTTCTGCAGGCCTGCATCTAACCTGTAGGGATGTTTCCCTCTCTGTTTGTTTACACTACTTTCTCATGTTAATTACTGTTGCTGACGTGCCCTGGGTGTATGATACTGCATAATGGAGTAGTTTGTTTGATCTATTGGTTTGTATCCGTACACTTCAGCAGCTTATAGTGTTTGTCTGAAGTTTGGTGTCAGATGTTGCCCCTTGAGGACTCTCAAAACATGTGCATTCCTTTGCTTTCCATTAAACATTTGAACAGTGTTTTCTATAAATAGTTTTAGATTAAATGTATGCAACGTGTGAATAGAAACTGACCAGCATCTGCCCACTTGCAAATATTCTGTGCTTCTGTTCTCAACGCTTCTTCTCTTTCATCTTATCTTTTATGTCTTACACATGTGCAGCTTTCTATCTGAGTGCACCTAATAAGGACTAAAGATTAATTGTTTAATAAGCAAATCTTGATGGTGGAATGGCCTTATTAGCTGCAGCACGCAGTGTATTGCATGTAGGACAAGGATATCTCTGTGAAGTATTATTGGCTGATTTCTGTGGTTAAGAAAGTGCTGTTGTGAAACTACTAGGTCAGCATAAATTGGTGTTGGTGCTCTTGCATTACATTTATTGTATTCATAATTAGCTCCAATAATGTCAGTGCACTTTGCTACGTGGTGATTACAAACAATATGAGAAGAAATTTTTTGATTGCTTCATGTCCTTGTGAATTCTTAAGCAGTGAAAATTTGAAATGTCTGAATTTGAATCTGCCTTTTCTGATAACACTTGACTCAGAGAGCTGTGTTCTTTCTTTCTGTTTTTGCCCCTTCTTTGTCTGAATTGCCTTTGCTTGAACACTTGATCTTGTGAGTAGAGCTTTAACTTTGAAGGGTATTTTTATGTTTTGTATTATAGAAGAAAAAGCATTTTTATCCCTTTAATGTGCCATAAATAGCACCATTAGAGCAAGAGAAGATAAAAGATAAATGCTGTTGCTGTGGGACTGTTCTGCCTTTTCTTCTCTTGGTGTGGAAGTCATGACGAGGAGGGAATGGGAGGACAGGCCATAGGCAAGGCTAAACCAGAGCACTGAGGTCCTCTTCAGCATACTTCTGTTTGTTTTCATGTTAGATATTCTTTAGAGTCTCCCTCCTTTTGTTTCCCATTTGCCCTCCCAGTTCATTAGAGTTTTTATACTTCTTGGCCGTTCTTGTGTGTGTCCTTGATAGCCCACTCTTACTTTAGGATCCCTAATTGGTCTGCTGTAAGCTGTTCTATTTTATGTGCTGTATTAGCCATTCTGTCAAATTTTGTGTCATTAATACCTCTAAAGCAGGATAAAGTGTGGCCTCCACTATACCTACTGGTATATTATTATCCCCTTTGTCTCACAAATCTACATATTTGCGATTTTATTTTGAAATATTCTTAAACCTTGTAATGTTTTAACAGTGGTAAACACATCTTTGCCATTGGAGTGATCTCTCTCATTCTATGTAGTTTGAAGACATTGCCAATTTATTTCAAATTACAATTTCCTGTAGAAAAAAAATACAATGGATGCAAGGTGTTGAATTCTAACTACAACACATTTAAACAGAGTGGCAGATGAACATTTTGCAGCATTATTCTCTTACTATTCATCTTTTTTTCCCTTTTCCCCCTGTGCCATGTTCTTGATTCAAACCCTTGGCCTGGTTAGGGCTCAAAAAGCCCCACAGCAGATTAGCTCAGGCTTTAGCTGTGGTCCTGACATCAAAGGTGCAAGGAGAGAGGGAGAGCAGCAGAGACACAGGACAGCAAACATTGGCACCAATATGGAAGGGGTGAGGGGAGGACATGGAACAAGGCTGAGCAAGAGATGTTGAGGATGAAGGGCCACAGAAACAGCAGGGCAGCTAAAACTGAGAGATTAAGAAGCAGGCAGACTGGATAGAGAGGGCGAGAATTAATAGTCACACGGTATTCAGATCAGACTAAAGTCAAAAAGTGTTTGTGCAGCTACATTTTATTTCTTATTTTACCCTGTCTACTGTAGCTGACAGATCAGATTGATTTTCATCATCTAATTGAAAATTTGACCGACAGTTGGTTTAGTACAGTTTTCTTTCAGGTCATGCAAAAGCATATAACAATGATTACAGGGTTTGCTTTGTCCTCTCTCTCTCTTTTTTTTAAATAGAGAGGTTACTTGATCGTTCTGACGGTGTACTGTACAAACTCAAAGCATTGTGATGCAACATCATACCGCAAGCCACATCTGTTTACCTGAGTAAAACTGTGTGGAAGCTGAGTGCCCCTACGGACATTACTGTATACTGTAACACATGCCCTGCTGAAGAACAGTTGCACCATCTTTAATTGGCCTGGCAGTTGCATTAAAGTTGCACCACTCTCACTGTATAGGGTGTGACACTTTTAGGTGTTGCCACAGTTGCAGGGAATGTAAGCCTTTTGAACAGCAAAATAACTTTATGGACTTAAATGAACTATATTTATGTCTACAGCATGTGCTCTGCTCATAGAAAACTCTGCTGCACATCAAATAACAGGGCACAGATCGAGCACTAGATGCCCAATGGAAAGGTTTCCTCCCAGGTCAGTGTCCTTTTTCTAGGTGAGGTACTGCAGCTCCTTTTTGGTGATTCTTTGGAGTCTGTGAATTGCTCTTAGTCTGGCCCCTCCCTTTGGAACAGTTTGCCTTGGGAGACCCTACCAGAGGCTACTGCCCCTGCCAACATAGCTCCCAGGATCACAGCGACACACAAACCCTTCCATTGCTTTAAGGTGGCAATTCTTTGGGGAGTAAAAAGAGCTGTGAGCAGAGTCCCTGCTACTTGGCGTTGAAAGGAGCCAGCTGTAGTGGTTTAAGCATTTGATTAGGATGCCTCCTGGGTGCCTTCTTTTGGAGGTTTTCTGGGCACCTCCAACTGGGACGAGACACCAGGTTAGACCCAGAATTGACTGGAGAGATTACATATGTCATCTGGCCTGGGAACGCCTGGGGGTCCCCCAGAAGGAGGTAGAAAACATTGCTTGGGAGAGGGATGTCTGAAAAACCCTGCTTAGCCTGCTGCCACCGCAACCAGACTGTGGAAGAGCTAACAAAAATAGATAGATGGACCTCAATATTGATCAAAATAACTTTGATTATAATTTTGGCTATAATGGTAAAGCCTGATATTTACCAAACCAGGTTTGCACTTAACTTGTCATTTAAGATTTATGAGATTTATAGAACAGTTGACTAAACTCAAACCACATGTTGCATGTTCTGATTAGAATATGTATAGGCTGGAACTGTTGCACATTGTCCTTACTGCTCTTTGTTCTATGTTTATGGGTTATCACTTTGTACCGGCATTCCAGCAGTTCCAGAGGTGAAACAGTTAAAAAGAAAGAAAGGAAAATACTTCACTGTTGCAATTTATTAGTCAACACAAGATACGGTTACTGGTTGATAGTCACTCATAGCATTCATTCCTCCCTGAGGCAGCCCTCCCTCTGCCAAACAGGCATGTGTTCACAGAAGTGGTGAATTTGAGGCTAATTATCAAACACACACTGCTGCTCAGGGAGTTTTGTGGCAGATCCCAAGACAGAAGTGAACATAAACACACACATATGCGATTATATATCCATGTAGAGATGATATTTGGGTAGTCATGGGCAGAATATTAAAGTCACACAATTTATTTAACTGTAGCTAATTGACTCTTGTGGGATTGTTTGTTATGATTGTTTTTTCTATACGAGGGAAAGAAAGGGAGGAGAAAGAACTACATAACTCCAAATTTACATGCAACATTTTATATACTGTTTGCATTTCCTTTTTTGGTTCTTGTTCACAGAATATGTGTTGTGAATCTATTTGCTCCACCTCCTCTCTAACTAGCAGTAAACACAAATTATTATGTATTTTAAATTCTAACAAAAGTCTCTAAAATGGTCACTGGCAAGTGAAGATCTTTCATTTATTTTCAACCTGGGACCACAAAGTAATTTCCTGCTATTATTATACAGTGTCTGTCAGTGATAGATAGTGATCGGCTTTGAGTATTATTTATTGGAGGTCAGAATATTTCGAGAAGCAACATTAGACAATATTTGGATGATGTAGACAATCATGTTTTGCTTAAAGTGACCAAATGCCTGGCTGGTATTGTCGCTATGGTTTGTTTACAGACAAGTCAATTTCCTTGTTTGGCATTCTCATTATATCGATGCAAAGGCAGCATGTCTGGGAGATTTTGTCCAGACTTGTTCAAGGACGTATATAAATATTATTATTTGTGTTGAATTAGGGCTGGACAATACAGTTGAAAAATGTATCACAGTAAAATGTTTCAACTCAGTCAGTATCAGTTAATATAGATCATTTTAATGGGAAAGAGATGAAGAGATGGTGGGTCAATACTTGTTATAGGCATTCTACTGTTTAGACAGTGGTAGTCCATGTTCATGTCCACAATATTCTAAGGAAGTACTAGAGTTTCTGTAGTAGTAGTAGAGGCTGAAATTATCCAGAAAAGATAAGAAAGTTGAAGTTCAAACTGTCTTAAATTATTGTCATGCGAGAATCTAGCTCAGAGCTCTGTCCCTCTTACTGAGCATAGCAACATACATTACCTTGAGTGACTGTGTTACTGCAGGCTGTCAGGGAAAGACTGATGCTGATTGACAGCTAACACAAGGTCTCTGTCAAAGCTACTGTAATCACATTCACCATGGTAAGGCTGAGGCATACTCAGTCTTTGATGCCCTGATGGCCTAGAGGTATCAAATGCAAGAGAGCTATTTTTGCCATAATGTAGTTTAGATATAAGGAAGCTCAAGTACATGCTGTACCATGTGCTTGATGTGCAATATCTATGGACTGTTCTGTTGTGGTGTTAAGTACTTGGTGCAGCTTCCCCTACAATTTCAGTACTGTCGTATGAATATGTTTTTTTGCATTATCAGATTTACCAGCAGAGTTCTGTTGATTATTATCCCAGTTTGGCAAGCTGTTCTGCCCTGTCTACTGGGCACCATATAGCAGCTTTACTTTACATATACAGCACAGTGAGCTTTCTCTGTGTAACTTGCATTTAACCAATTGATATGTAGCCGTAAAGCTGCTGTTTAGTTCTCATCTTCTTATGCATTGTCAGTTGCATCTGATTATACATAAGTTAATTTTCAGCTTTTTAAATTTGTTAAACTTTGTACAGAATACTGATGTAGTTTTTGTCAAAGCCTCTCCATTTACACATCCACCTCCACAGCTTATTTGATCTCTCTTAAGTGCCTCCTGCTTGAGGCTCCATTATTAATAAGAGAGAAATTAATGACAGTGCTGCCATTGTGCTGCCATTAGGCTACTCCTGCCCCAATTAGTTGATGTTACTGCTGTCATTCTCATTATGGTGCCTTATCATTTTGGATTTTGATGTTGAAATAAATATCAATTGCTGTGCACTTTAAGTGAAGCTGTTTTAGAGAGGCAAATGAATTTTGTTTGTTTAGCTGATAAGCGCCGTGATGACTAAAGAGCTTGCTGAAAAATGAAAAGTGATGAGATTATAGGTTGAGTGACATAATGTACAGCAGGCAGACAGCTGTCACCGAACACCAATGCACACAACCACAGCTGTACCTCTGAATGCATGTAAATGTCTGTGTCTTTGTATGGTATGTGCCGATGCATACATTATACAGTACGGAGATGTGTTTGTGCGTACAAACAGACCAGTATTATTTAGATTTATTTAGACCAGTTAGATTTTGTTGCTTTAAATAGCAGGATCAGAGTGAGGGACAGGCTTATACTGAAGCTTGGCAGAGGGATTTGAGTCAGAAGTCATCACTTACCTCTCTACATTAACGGAGTCATGCAACTTCGAATAACCATACATTTTCAGTCAAGTTGAAACATTTGCTGTTCAAGCAGACGGTCTTTTCTTTTTGTGAGTTGTAGGATGATACTGCCTCTGTTTAGAGTCTTCCCACTGACTCTGTGCATTAATGTTACATTTGAGTATTGCTTTAAACACTGTACACTTTCCATTACAACAGCTGCACTCACCACC
This sequence comes from Dascyllus trimaculatus, assembly GCA_024666655.1. Taxonomy (NCBI): domain Eukaryota; kingdom Metazoa; phylum Chordata; class Actinopteri; family Pomacentridae; genus Dascyllus; species Dascyllus trimaculatus. The sequence continues at coordinate 23,439,046 of CM045461.1, read as the reverse complement.
ATCTGCTGCAGAAACTGTGGTTTGTGGATAATGTTAGTCTAACTAGTTTTATAAATGTCTTCATTTTCATGAGACCATTTTTACATAGGCCTTTATTATTTATATTTTGCAGTCTACTCAGTGTTCTGTTAAATGTCACTCAGAGACAGATTTATTAACTTGGTTTAAATTATTTATCCATCCATCCATTATCTGTACACCGCTTAATCCTCTGTAGGGTCGCGGGGGGGACTGGAGCCTATCCTAGTCGACTCAGGGCAAAGGCAGGGGACACCCTGAACTGGTCGCCAGCCTATCACAGGGCTACATATAGAGACAAACAAGCACACTCTCATTCACACCTACGGACAATTTAGAATAATCAATTAACCTCAGCATGTTTTTGGACTGTGGGAGGAAGCTGGAGTACCCGGTGAAAACCCATGCTGCACAGGGAGAACATGCAAACTCCACACAGAAAGATCCCGGGCGTCCTAACCGGCATGCGAACCGGGGATCTTCTAGCTGTGAGGCGACGCTGCTAACCACCGAGCCGCTGTGCAGCCCTAAATTATTTATGAGTGATGAATTTTATCATTCTTTTTAATTTAGATTCAAGTCATTAGTTTCTTGTCAGTGATATTTAATTTGATCCTGAACTGTGAAGCACTTTGTAAAGTCTGTTTCAATATCAGATTTATGAATAAGTCATTGATCATCACTCTGACACTTGACATAGATATTTAATATTAATCTTTGAGACATTACTGCAACGATTGTTTACAGGTAGCTTACATATGATGAACTTGTGGTACAGACGCTATAAACAATCATGGTTAAGACGGTCACTTCTAAGAGCATTTTTGCATCTGTTCATGGATAATTACAGTTTAATTGAGTGACTTTTTCTACAATGGTGGACATTTATAAGACAGAATCATGGATGTGTGTGGCTATAAAAATCTAACGAAAAGACTGTGGATGCATTTCCGTCTTTTTTGCATACATGCAATTATCTTAGCTAGCTAGTTTCTCCTTCTCTCGCCACCTCATTGTGCTACATGTTTTAGCTCAGTCTCCTTTAGCTACAGTGATATTTATATTAAATGTAGTCTTTTCACAGCGTTAAAGGCAAGGCTTACTGAATTGGAAGCACTGCTCCGCACCATGAAAAACAATCCAGTAACGGCTATAATATCAGGCCTCAGTAGTGACTATGGATTGACCCATTGTATGACCATGTTAGCGGTCTCCCAGCAAGTACTGAATAGTCGGGAAGCCAATTACTAAATAACGTTACTTGCAATTTCTTACTAGAAGACCACACTCAATCTAGATATACAGAGAGTAAATTGTAAATGTTTTTAATAGTTGTAAATGAAATATATTGAGCTATGAAAGCTAGGAATTTAAGCCATACCATTTTATCTGCAGCATTTGCATAGTTCGTACTGTTTGACAGCCCACTGACGTCATAGAATAGTGCAAATAAAACAAGAGGCAGTTCTAGCATCGTTGCACAGCATCCATACGGACAAGACTTTTGTTTACCAGCCTTGTGAGCCGGTTATCGTCCGATGCAGATTATCCCGTATTGGCATTTAAACGACCAACCGATTAATCAGTCTATCACTAATCCCCTCCTTTGTTTTTCTCTCTTTTAGCACTGCTGACTCATTTTTCTCCCTTCCTTGTTCTGCCTCCCATGCTCACTTTCAGGTGGCAGACATGCTGCTGATTAATGTGTTCATAATTACCACATTGACAAAGAAAGGTGATTAATACTAGTCATTTGACATGGTTTGAACCGCTGCAGAGTGTGTTTATCTTAGTGTGTGTCTTTGAGTATGTTTACACAACATCATGTCACAGGTTCTTGTCTATAAATAACTGTGTGCTTGTTTGTGAGTGTGTGTGCATGCTGGCATTCATGTGATAAAGAGTGAGCATACTGTACATGAGACAGCATGTTTACTCTTTCCTAATCATTCTATTACAGGAATGCAGCCCTGAAAAGGAAACTGAATGAAGGAGTGAGTCATTGTGCTTGATACTGTTTTATAAAATTTCCACCTGGATTGACAGACATCACCTTTATAGTGACAGTCCCACTGGGACAGCACAGAATATCACTTGTATGTTATGTGCATCGCAGACTCACTCTCTGCTTCACGACTATATATTGGCCTACGATATGTTATTATGAAAGAATCTCTAGGGTTTTGCAGTCTAGTCAGTGACCACCCAGCCCAATGACATGGGCTATTAAAGCTTCATTAATCCACACAGTGAGGGAATGAGGATGAGGATGATGGGTCTGCCCACATACTGCAACCACTGCAATGTCCTCTGTGGACCCAGATTTTATATATACCTCTTACAGTAGGGTGTAACTTTGTCAGTGACAGCAAAAGAGCATTATGTTTCCCTCTGAGATTGACCAAAAGTAGGTACATGCAGCACTAAAACACATAGACAGTGCAGGTACACACAAATGGGTGTCTATGCAACATACAGTACATGCATTGCAATCATCATCATGAGGAGAATTAATGAAAAACTCTGCCTGCGTGAGGCCAGGAACAAACCTACAGTAAAAAAAAGAAAAGCCAAAGGGATGGAGTCTATGTTTTTTCTCACATTATGTAGAGTTTTGTACTTACTTTTAAAGAGAATTGATTACAGTTGGGAACATCAAGAATTGTTTTTCAAATGACTCGCTGTTTAGCACATTAGTAGAATTTGTCTTCCAGCACCGTACATTAATTAAGAAAGATCAATGGGGTATTTATTTCTTTCTTTTTTGGTAGTTTGTGGAACAACAGTTGCTGTTTGCAGCATTAAGATGGGATTCAGAACCATGGCATTTCTGTATTCACCTTACGTAAACCCCTTATGTTTACCTCCAAAGTGTGGTACCTCTAATGTGCGGTCAGATGTTTGAGTTTATCTCTAAGTGGGTAATTCATCTTTGAAAAAAGAGTGACAAGGAAAGGCAGCACTAAAGCCTGACTTTGCACCTTTTTTTGCTTTAAATCACTGCAAGGTTGAAAATTACACAGGTGTCCTCAGCTGACCTGCTGTTGCAATAATTTTCACCCAGGGCAAAACATTATTTATTATGGGACTGGTGAAGATGGATGTTAATGTAAACAAGAAAATGACATGTCCCAGGAAATGTTGCTGAGTGGCACAGTGATCTGCGGTCAAAGTTTTGTCTCTGCTCTCTGCGCAGGCAATTACTGTTAAAGCTGCAGTAGGCAGAAATCTGGAAAAGGCCAAAAGAAAAGCCAGAATTTGAAAATATATAGTTTTCCTCCTGCAGCTTTTCCCTCTTCCTTCTCTCTAAAGGGAAAGTCTCCATCTAACTCACTAGATCATCACATCCTGGATCTTGTTGTTATTTTTGCTGTCTCATTTGATCATCTGGTGAAAAGCCTGTCGTTACCTGAAGTCTCTCGTCCCAAGCTAGAATATCTAAAACCTGCAAATGGAGCCACGGGGAGGTGCAGAAATCTAGTTTTCTTTCAGACCACTTGAAATACAATATGTAAGACGCTTAGTATAGAACTTTTGCCCTGTGTTGGTAAAAAAGACACTGTCTACCTCAGCTTTAACACAAAACAACATTTAAGATTTCTTCCACATGCCTGTTCTACTAATCCTTTTTATAATTTTGTTGTAAGAAATGATTTGCAATACCTATTTGCACACTGCATGAGAACATCTGTGTATGACTGTGTCTCTATTTGGCACACATATGCCAACACAGTTTCATGTAATATATAGATTTAAACTCAGGTTGTTAGTAGGTGCTTTGTGCCATTTGTATTGTTACAGCAAGCAGCATCAGTGGATATATCATGGGTAAGGTGAAAGAGGGGTGAAAGGTCGCTGCTGACTCAGGTGGAAGCAGATGGAGAGTCCTCTTTTAATTGGATGGTGGTTTTATGAAGAATCAGTCACAGCCATGCGTGATATATAAGAGATAGCTCTACTCTTCTACCTTGAGGTATTGTCAATCCTTTCTCTTGCCACTTTACTTGATTGATGACATTAATGTTTACCTGCAATCGCCGTCTCTCAACATTGGACAAGATGTTAAAAGAAAATAAAGCAGAAACACATGAAAGAGATTAATACCCTTTAAGGTTGTATAAAGTATATAGCTATAAAAGACTATATGAGTGAATGTTATCTCCCTCAAATGGTTTCAGACTGGAAGACCAATAAAAGCTAATGGAAAAAAAGAGCTCAGGCTCTATCAGCTAGGGTGAATATCTCCGCTCTCTGTTGTATAATGGAAGAGAACTTGGCCCACTTCCACTTTGCCCAGATAACTTAAAGGCTTAATTCTACCTGGCCTGTTTGAAGTTTAGTGTAACATGTGGAAGGAGCTTCAGAAATTGCTTTGAACAGATGGAGACCAAAGCACAACCACAAGCCCAAATTGAGATATATGACATGAGAAAGAGGTTACACATAATTTTGTGTGTGTTTTTTAAAAATATTCCAATAATATTTAATCCCAATTAATACTGTCTGCATAGATATCACTCTTTTTGCATCCATGCATATGTGTGTCATTATGTCTTTAAATCTTTATGAGATCACCTCCCTGTTTACACATTAATCAGTTTTCTTAGCATGATTTAGGCATATATCACCAGGCAGTTGCTCTAAGACATTGTCATCAAAGCTCATATCTTGGTCACCTGCCAGCCCACAATAGTTGTTTGAATGCTTTCATTTCACCATCACTCTCTCCATAGAGCCAGCCATCTGGATTTGGAATAGGCATTTTCCATCAGTCCAGCTGTCTAATCTAACTCCTGCAGTCTGTCATCCTATAGTCTGTCTAAATATATGATTCTTACCTTGTATCATTTACACCCTCTAAATGTAGAAAGTAACAGGCACGCTCTTTGCTACCATTTCATTCTCATCGTCGTCTTTCGGTAGTTCTAACTCTGACAGAGTAAAGACAGAGGAGATAATACTAAATATGGCATCTGTTTGCATTGCATGTTTTCCCAACAGTAGGCATGGAGCAGTGAGCAGAGTAAGACAGAGGGAGGGATTACAGGGAATGATGGCAAAAGAGAAAGAACAAACCCTAACCCCCGCCCCCCCCCAAAAAAAAAAAAAAACAAAAAAACAAAAAAAACAAAAACTGAAAACACAACAAAAGTCCAGTGAACACAACAGTGGAATAAAGGCCTTTTCTATCTTGTTTGCATCCCTTACGTTTCAGTTCATGCATTAGGAAGAATCTTTCAATGGGCGCACGATAGAATGGCTTTGTCAGCGACCCTCAAGCTGATTCAAGGAAAACAAGCACATGATGCTTCTGGGAAACATACTGTGGGTGGACAGTAGGAAGAACAGAGCAGAAAGGCAAGGCAATGACTGTTGAAGATGTGGTTGAGTGTTGGCAGTTCTTGGTGCTTGGATGACTCATTTTCTGTGTCCTCTGGAAGCCACTCATCTCTTGCCTGATTTCTTCCACCATGTCTTCCTTCCACCATAAAAAACACTTTTCTCCCACATTTGCTATTCTTATGTTATGGAAATCACACATCTTTACCTACAGCCTGAAAATTTCTTAATAAACAAACTACGATAGCTCTGTAATCTCTAACACACTGAGAAAAATAGATGTACTGTAATATGGTTGGATATTAAATGAGCAGTGCCACAAGGGAAGAGGAGTCTGTATAAGATGAAAGTGGGGAGCAACTGGAACGCCAGCTGTCCATCTGGGGTTCATCCACCATCCTTTTTCATCATGTCTGAGTGGCTCATTACCACATGCAGGAGACATCCAAGGGAAAACATGTGGCTCGACAATCAGGAGAGCAATATCATTTTTTATATTCTGAAATGAGACAGTCACCCTCTTCAGCACTAGAAATGACAATTGCATGTAGGAAGACACTTTAATCTTTACAGGTTGTTAGCATCACACTGACATAAAGCTGAAGTTATAGCCCTTGTCAAAGAGGTGAAGATTTGGCTGAGTTTGCTTTTTATGTTTGTTTGTTTATTTGTTTATCGGTGTCAGGATTACACAAAAACTACTAAGCAGAAGAGGTGAAGCATGGGCAAAGAAGGAACCATTAAATTTGATGTAGATATGGACCAATTTCTTTACTGTCCTTGGTGTAGAGCTGTACTCTCTGAGTGCTCTTCTAAGTATTAATTGGATTGTCTGTCTCAAAGTCCATCTTATGGAGAGAGGACCTTTACAAGCTCAATTCATACTCAGAATGCTGCCTCAAGGCCAAAGTTTGTTACAACTGTAGGTTGAATTTTCTCATGCATTTTCAGGCATTTGGCTTTGCCAAATCATCAGTACAGAGCAACATTTTAGATTTGTTATTTGGTTTAATGCCTCGAATCAAATCAAGGATTTAAAGGCAAGGCATTTACTTTCTTCTGGAACCCAGCAAATATGTTTGATTATTAAAGGAGTTAGCTGAATGGTTACTTCATATGTTGCAAAAGCATAGGTTAGCAGTGATGCACTATGCTTCAGGCATACCGGCACACATCTCAGTGGGCCAGTGGACCATCAAAAAATCGATTAAGATATTATCAGCCCTGTCTGTCTCTTTACTGGTTGTCTTTTGTGCTTATTATTTGGGGTATAGCATGATGAGCGTGTGTCCATGTGTAATATAGTCTCTCCAGTTAACTAGAGGCTTAGCAGATAAGTCCAGAGTCCATCAAGCTCAAAGCAAGTGTTTCTCCATAGTCAGTGTGTTTAACTGCTGTGTGTTTGATTTTATGTTTCTCTAGTATTAAATATAATTTTATTTTTAAAATGGTATTAAAGTGGGTGTCGCTTACGACAACACTGATTCAGCTGTTATATTGATATAAATCCTTTCCTTACAGGTGTTCAAGCTGAGTAGCGAGCATAGCAAAGATATAGTGAAGAGAATAATTTTTAAAATCACCCAAAAAGGCAACAGTTTGAAAAAAAAGAGAAGATACCTCCAAGAAGATCAAAGAGACGTGGTTTGAGTCATTCAGTCATCTTAATTACAGCTGTTACTTTGTGAAATTGCAAATACAAACCCATGGCAGAAGCAAATGTATATATTCACCATATTTGTGAATTTGGTGACTAAAGACATTTTCATGATGCTGGTGCAGTACAGAACCAACAATAATGCTAAGACGGATGATGAGCCTTAAATCAGATAAAGTCCTCTCATCCAGTTTAAAAGCAGCAGTTAGTTTCCTAATGGTTTTGAAGAAGACAGCTTGTCTAAGTTGCAAAACACAAAAGCACATCAAATATTTCTCCACGAAATAACATACACACAATCCAACATTCATCATCAAAGTGTCTTGCTTTTAGAGACATCATGAATGAAAGCCACATTGACTGCTGCATGTGTGCTTGCTTTTTGTTTGGAAGTGGTCTGAGTATGTGGTAATGTGAGGACAGTATCTTCTCATAAGAGCTGATCTGCATAATCACAACTGAGACTGGTCTACTCTTGTGCAAAGGAAAGCATATGGATCCTTACACAGATGAAAGCACAAAACGTGGACTTGACGAAAACAGCAATATGTCCAGGATGGTGCTATCTACAAATAAGAGCTGTGTATACAACTTAGTTTTAGTCTTATTTTCTCTCTTGTAAGAGCCTCTTCAGAGTCCACCTGAAAAGCTGCCAGAAGAAGTAGTGCAGTGGGAACAGAGTAAGGAAACACTGATAACTAACAATAGTAAAAGATAAGGAGACCACTGCAGAAGATTTAAGAGCTAAAGTATCGGTTGTATATTGAAGTGGGTGATTTAGAGTAAAGCAGTATGCGGGTAGTAGTCACTGAATCCAAAAATAATGTTCAAGTAGAGACACAGTGGATGTTTTTTTTCTTTCTTTCTGAGCACTGTGGTGTGGTAAAAACGTCTCCCTATCATTAATCCTCCCCAAGTCTATTTTCTCACACATATTATCTGCTTATTCAAGCAGACTGTTGTGTAAGGATTAGCATACAGTATTTAGTGAAAAAAACAAAAACAAAAGATGTTTCACATAATAATAATAATACAAATAACATTAAAATTCAAAGAAATAAAGGGAAATTCCTAACCTTTGAATTTCTCACGAATAGCCCTTCAAAATAAACATAGATAGACTTTAATGGACATTATTACTTCTCTTTATTTTTCCCACTTGTAGTTAATTAGCTTACTTTATACTTGATGTCAGCCTTTATGTCTGGATGTACTGTACTACCATATAATACGTGGGAGCCTTGGGGCTTATTGTTTTAAGGCAAGAATTCTGACTCTGCACTTTCAATGCCTTCATTATAAAAAGTGCGCAGGAGCAGATTGCATAGCAACATAGGTTTATATGCCATTTAGTTTTATGAATACCAGTAAGCTGCTGTTACTAATGGGTTGCTGTTAAATCATGCATGGATTTAATAACCACATGAACCTCAAAAATAATCATAAAAACGATGCATACATTTATTATTTACTGAAACCAACAACTGTATGCTGCAGTAGTACATTAAAACGATGAAGTAAAATCGCTTAGTAGAAATGACAACTTAATTTATATTATTAGTGAAGAAGTGTCCAGCTGTAACCCTAAACAAGTAGAGACTCTTAACCATTATATAGTGCATACGTGATAGTAAACCTGGTAAAGTATTTGACAATAAATATATCCTCTGGTAATCAAACACAGGCAGATACGTCAAGTGCACAGACATTTAGTCACACACATGCACAAATAAATACAACCATATATGCGCTCAGAAACCTTGGGACATGTTTCTACTGAACCGAACAGTGTAGTTATTTCAGGATGCTGTGGTATCAGGGGAATGCAATGTGGCGACTGTGTTTGGGGGATTTGACAGTGTTGCCAGGTTCAATATCATTAGCATGGTTTCACCTGTCTCCTCACATACTGCGTCATCTGAGACTCACTTTGAAAAACTAACAGCTCATACACACAGACCACAGGGGAAAACAAAGAGTGAGGGAGACAGATAGAGAGGAGAGGGGAGAAAGAGGGGTTGTCCAGCATAGCATAAATGTCCATCATAAACTGGCTGTTCATCTGATATTGAATCTTCAGTTCTTAATGTCATCAAAGTAAAGAAAACAAAGTCAGTATGATGACAATTCCACTGTCCTCTAGGACCACAGCTTGTCATTTTTACACTTTGTTTTTGTACACTTCACAGCGCACAACTTGCTGTTTACCTGCCTTTTTTCTGTCACAATATGATGATTGCTTTGTTGCCCGTTTTTCTTTTTCTATATCTCCTCAAGCCGCCTGTAGAAGAGAAGGATAATGTCCCCGTAATCGGCCCTGGGATGTTATTGGCATTTATTGTTGTGTTTGATAGATCTGCAGGGAGAGCTCAATTATCACTGCCGCTTTTAAGAGTGACCTTGGAAACTCATTTGTTTTTTCTCTTTAACCACAGATCCAATACTGCCCGCAGATGATAGTACCAATTGAGAAGTGCACACTTATTGTTTGGAGTCGTGCGATTTGATTGATGGTGCATGTATGCGTGCGTTTGTGTCATCAGCAACCTTCACTTCTGATGATGGTATAGTGTCATATCAGCTGGGTTTGACAGAAATAAACAAAAAGCAATGAAAGTGATGAAATGGCTACCACTTTGACAATGTCTGTATTTGTCTTTGGCTTCATTTTAGTCAAACAAGTAATTTGTGTTTTTGTGGGTCATTTTGTCAGTCATTTAATAATCTAAGTCATTGCACTCTTTATGGTTTCCTCATCAGCACTGTTCCACACTCCATTCAATAGCTCTTTGTGACTTTGTCTACTTCCACCTTGACTTTCAGAACAAGAGTAATAAATCACACCAATGCTGGGATCAATTGTGGAACAAGTGGCACTAAATTTTTTACTTGCATGATTTGAATTTATATTTTTGCTTCATTTTATCTTCTTGACTCTGTACCTTTTTGACTGTTGCAAAATTATATCAAAAGGTTACAATTTTAAGCAATGGAAAGGTCAATGCTGCAAGAAGCTGATTAACTTTTTTATGCTTAAACACCCAAAATTGGCTTTGGTGGATGAATTAATGAGGTCACCCTTCTCTCTCATGGGTTTTTTGTTTTTTGTGACATACTTGGCCAGGTCATGGAATGTTTAATTTTTTTGTCCTCTTTTGAACCTGTGATTTTGGCAGTGTACTTTGGATCCGTACTATGCTTTAATATTTCTCTTCACACAAGCTTCCGCAGACTAGCAGACACCTTGACATTCATTATTTTGGTTTATCCATGGGCATTCATGGTGTTGTCTGTAAATCTCATCTCCCTACCACCTTTTGCTTCATGCAGTTCTGTACTGCCACACTCCCATGTCGGGGCTTCACTGTTAGGACTATGTATTCAGTGAGGCAATCCTAGCCAAACATGTTGGATCCCATCGAATCTGAACAAATTTATCTTGGTCTCATCAAACCAAAGAATGTGCTTGCAATATCCACCAGACTTATTTTCATGTTCTTTAGTTAGATTTTATCTTGCAGTTTTGTGCCAAAAAGCTAACAAGGCTTTTTTGTTTGTTTTTTAGGACGCCATCCACACTTTATTCAGTCTTGGTCTCATTATCCGCACTGACACAGAAACTATGATTTCCACTGGTAACACTTGTAAAAAGTCTCAGGCACTTGCCCATCTGTTTTCCAGAGATTCAGTCCGTGAAGTGAAGGTCAATGATGCAGTTTCAACTCACAGCTCTAACAAGTGTTAGGTCTTCATCATTGTCACTCCTGTGTAAGTAATGCAGGTATATTCAGTTTTCCTTTAACATAAGTGTGAGCTGTAATTTTTGCAGACCAAGCTGACTACAGGGGGAAAAAAACAATTATCCAACGAACTGTTACACTTACCATTCTAAACTGTCACTGACTTTACTTGAACCTGTTTCTCCTGATTGATTGTTCACTGCCATGATGCTATGCTGATGTCCCTGACAGACATGACATATTGTTCCGTGTGACTGTCATGCCCTTGGTGGGAAAATCAGTTCACACTTTCTCGACTTGTCTCTGAGACTTGTGCTTGTGTGGCTACGATACATTTCTTTTTGATGAATATGATAAAACAGAATGGCAGAGCTTCCAGTAAGGTTAGTTTTAATTTGAATGGGTATTAAAATTGAAAGGATATGCCCGCAGAGCACTACTGCCCTCATGTCATCCCTGTCTTTGAAAAGGAGATCTCAGTCTAGATTAAAATGCACATTTGACAACTCCTAATAAAGTGCAACATATTCAGAAAATGGTAGCTATAGCCATAGAGCTATCCCCAAGGTTGAGGTAGGTTTTAACATCATTTGTACTTCCGACAATAATTTTATTTATTTATTATTTTATTTTACCTACCACAGAAGTAGATTTGCAGGAAGTTTTCAAATAGGCTTTAAGAGATGTTTAAAAAATAATAATAAAAAAGACTTAAGGCAAAGGGAGCAAAGATGAAGGTCCAGTGACTTGTCCTGCCCAAAAGGAAATTTCTTTCAATCAGTGTCCATACTGTATGTTGTGTGAGGCCAGAAAGTGAGTTGTGGGAAGGCAGAAAGTAATCCCTCAGAAGATTTAACAAGACTTTCTGATGGGGCCAGAGGTCTGAAAATGAATAATACATGAGGACTGAGAGAGGAAGAAGAACATACATATTGGCTCTGTTAGACCAGTGAGTTTATGGGTAGAGTCGGCATGTTGGCTCTGATAGGTCTGCAACTTTACTGACTTGATCAGTGGAGGTTTTAGCTGCCCCTGCACTGCCTTTTTTCACTTAGAGCTTCATTCTAGTGCAGCACACACCCATGAGACATAACTGCCTTGAAGGCCTCTCTTTATACTTTGGCCTTAACTTATAGTGTAAGGTTGATGTTGTTTACTGCCTGGGTGGTTTTTGTGTGAAGAAATGAATGAACGGTGTTGAGGGTTCTGTGTTGTTTGGACCAGGGGTGGTTCATTTAAGCCCCCAGTGTATGTCTGGTCTCAGCTACATCTGAAGGTCACAGCCACAGCTCCACTGCCAGAGCTTTAATACCACCATTCTGGACTTAAGGGTCTTCCACACTGATTAGTTTTACCTCAGAAGGATGTGGCGTATGTGTGCATGAGTGTGTGTGTGTGTGTGTTAGGGAAAGTGAGAGAGAGAGAATTTACTAAGATCTGCACACATGTTTGTGACCGTGAGTAGTTGCTAGCGGTGGTGTGTGCATGTGTGTCTGCGTGTACATCTGGATAAGCTTGCCTGAGCTATAATTCACACAGCCTCATTAAAATGCTGGAAGTTTTGGCTTTAAAGTCACTGTGACCCCCGGTCTGCTGTAAGCACCAGGACCTGCATACTGAGCAGAGTCCTGATTGATCTGCCTAAGTAGCTGCAATTAATGGGAACGTTCTTCACCGAGAATCTGCCCTCTCCCCACCACACACATGCATACACCCACCACACAAATGTGCGTACGGTCATCAGATGCTATATCAGAATGAATTCATGCGCTGAAAGGTGCTTTAAAGCATTTGATCCTAGTGTGGAGCGAGTAACCTTTAACACGTAAACTCCGCCCCTTACTGATTATGCATAGAGTAATTTGACACCCTGCCCCTTGAACAGAAAACAGATGACATGAAACAATGAATCTAAAGCAGATGAAAGACACATTCCACTGGGAAAGGTTGCTGAATTGCATGGTGACAATGACCTTTGCTCAGAATCCTGAAAGACTTAAACAATTTAATAAGTCACATCACATCAGTATGGAAAGTGCCTCTGTGCTAGTGTTATGTAATTGGATTTGACTACTCTTGCATATTCCTAAGACCCTCAGTCATATTATAATAGTGAGAAGACAAGTCTAAGCAACAGAAAATTGTACATCTAACATCAGATACCCAAAATTTGAATGCTGTTTATAACAGTTATCATTAAACCATTTCAGGCTTTTTATGACTGTTAATAACATGCAAAGTAAAGAAAGGACGTGAATGGTATTAAAAGAGCCGGATCAAAACCCACTGTTTTTCCGAAAGCTCTTTGTGTCAGTGTCTGGTTCACAGCTCCGTCCCCACAGTTAAGTACCCCACATACCCCCACTGGCTTCCTCTATCACCTTGCCTTGCCGAGAATACATTTCTTGGACAGTCATCAAAAGTCTGACTCAGAGTGAGGAGTTTTGGGGCCTGGAAATGGAAACTTATTTAGCCCTGCACTCTCAAGACAATTCCGCATAAAATCTAATACGGCTAGCCAGACAGAGAGAGGGAGTGAGAGGGTGAGGTAAAAAGGAACTATAGAAGTAGCCACATTACCCTTCAGGAGACCTCCATCAGCCTGTTCAGGACTTTTTCTGTTGCTCCCTATACTCACTTTCACCCTGAAACTTTAAGGGCACAAGCAAGGGGCTGAAAGAGAAAGGCGGGTGTAACAGTGGGCCAAAATTATATTCATGGTGTCTGCTCATTCCTAATGCCATATTTACTGCTTAATTGATGAGTTCTTTATCCTCTGTCACAGTTTGACAGAAGAATCCCAAGCCCGTCTTTACTGATGTGGGTTCCTGAAAGTTGAGTCTAAATCAAATTGGTACTTAATCCAAAGGGAGGTTGTCTCTGTGGTGAAAGGTGTGGTAACACCTTGCAAGGGAACAGTTTGTATTAAAATCCTAGTGCTGGTGTTCAGAGGCCTAGGTGGGTTTCATGGATAATATACTGTAATTCGCTAGTGTGAGATTTAGTACCCAGAATGCTTCTGTACGAAGAGATAGAGGTGATTTGGCACTTACTTTCTTGGTAGTGCCGTTTCAAACGCACATGTGCCAGACACTACATGAGCCTCCTCCGTGCTTTATCTTTTCTCTTCTCTTAAGAGATAAAACATCCCTTGAGGCATGCAGACTCTCTTTATCAGTCTTGAACTTGCTGTTCTAAATCAAGGGCAATGCCATACGACATGGTTCACATTTACGCTTTATTTTGATTGTATCATGCAGACTTTAGGCCACACCGAAAGAAAAGAAAGATGATATTCCAATCAGATAGATTACTTAATTATGCCCATATTTGCCAATAAAAATGGAATGTGTATGCGATTAAATTGATTTGGGGCATTTCCTGTGTATTGTGTTCTTGGTTTACTTAATTTACCCATCTGTTACTTTAGATATAGGGCTGTAAGTCACAGGTAGTTATTAAATGTTCAGTGAAGGAAATAACAACACAAGGGGCATTGAGCAGAGCCTCATGTCATGGCTCATGTCATCTCATGTCATGTTGGCAGTTATTTGCTTGACAGGCATATATAAGGCGATAAGTAAACACACTGTGTTTTGTTATTTATCATTATTTATTTTCCCAGCCTTGATAAAAGATGAAACCCATTTGATTTTATTGCTCTAAAAACTTAGTGTAAGGTTTTCATTTCCAGGGTTAATATAATTTGGTGCACTGGCAGTGAGTTATCTCTATATTATCAGAAGCAGCAGAATAGAATGTGAAAATCAACAGAAGATTAACTAAGTGGTTAGCTTCAGCAGCAATATAACTGGTGAGTAGTACAGTGCAAAAATACTGCTTCAAAGATCTGGAAGTAGGGTTGGGCATTGGGAATTGGTTGTAACTTGGATCTGTTTTCAAAAATCTGATTCCAAAGGAATCTTTAACAAGTTTAAATTTTGAATATACTTACTGGTTCCTAAACAAATTTTACTTCTGCTAGTTTTAAATAAACAATGCACTTCAAACACCTACTGTATACTGGGCCATTAGTCATGCTAATTGAATGCACAGGTGTCTTCCTGTCTCCTAATTTTGTTATTGTCTTTATACTGTGAGTCCAACATTATTTTCAGTGAACTATTGCAGCAAAGCTATTGCAGAATTGCTTTATTAGTAGCAATTCTGCCACTTACAGCAGCACAAACCACCTGCCCCTCAAAGTAGTAGACTCAAGAATTGTTAAGAACCAGAATTGATAACCTAAACCCAAATCTGATTCTGAATTGTTACAATACAAATGATACCCAGCCCTATTTGGAAGGTATCTCCTGGATATACGCCAGTGCTGCTGCTGAAGTTGGGAGTGGTACTTACGAATGTGATTTTTTGAAGTCCACAACACACGTGCTACATACACTCTGTGATCACCACTAACCTTTACACACACACCTTTACCTTCTCCAAACAGATTGGCATTTTACTACAGTGTCCTGAGTATTATTAAAAGGGTCTGTCTTCACTGGTTAGAAAATAGGGTGAACCACAACCATACCCCTGACCTAAACCTTTTGCAACATGGACATAATTGTTTCATTAGTGAAGCTGCCTTCAAGGAAGTCTCTTAAGCAAGGATTGAGGTCAATGTCATCACTGACTTACAAGTTGGGTAATGGAGGCCACAACAGTTCTATGCTGAAAGCAAGCATGGCAGAAAAAAAAAAAAAACCTCAGTGACATATTCGCTTTTGCACACTCCATTTTCTTGCTGTCTGCTTGCAGTGTGGCTAAAAAAGTCAAATCACTGACATTTTGATATGCCATCTCTCTTTCCTCCCTTGTGGTTTGTCCTGCCTGCTTGCCCAAAACTCTTCAAAAAATCATTTCCGCTCTGTTTTCCTTGAGGATTGGGCATCCACAATCCTCAAGGTGAGTTGTGTTCAGCTCATCTAATAGGTTGAGCTAATGTACAGTGTAGCTTTGGCCTCACTGCAGCAGGAGCTCACTTTATAAACAAAGAGGGACCTGCCTTCATCAAAAAAAAAAAAAAAAAGGCTACTTCTGTTTAGGTCAGTAAAGCTGCATGACTACAACTGATTCAAAGAGAGTTCTATTGCACAGTCAGTCGCACATCTTCACTAAACACCATCAACAGACTTAATCTATCTTTCTTGTCTTTTTTTGGTGGAAACTACAATTAACAGAATTCTGTTGTTCTTGCTGCATCAGTACACAAAGATGGCTTTGCATTCATGGAAGATATGTTATTAGCTTGCAAAATATGCTACTTTTCTCTTTTCCTGTCTTTTTCTAAGTTTATTTAATTATTTAATCAAAACTTTGACTTTACTTTCTCCCTGCTTTTACTCCAATGCCCTTTCCTCCATTGGTATTAATGAGAACTGGGTGGAGGTGTACCTTGGAGTGTATCTACTCTAGGCATATATCTAGGTTGGTGAGATGAGGTGGACACAGTTGGGGAAATGTAATTTACCATTGCGGAATTGGAATTTATGCAGATACTTGTTCGAATGTATGCTTCAGTATATTGATGCGGATACTGTATGTGTATGTAATGTGTGTGTGTGTGTTTAGGAGACTGTGCATGCTTGTGTTACTGTGTCTCAAGATAAAGCATGATGTGTCCCCAGATGACTTAGGCTTTAGCAACTGAAGAAGTGCCCGGTAAGCAACAGCCCTCATTAGCATACAGATCAGGAGGCCCTATAAGTGTTTGTGAAGTTTAATTCACTATTGCTTTTCCAAAGCTATAAAAGGAGTGTATTTTCTCTACAAATGTCAGTGCTGGTCTTTCCTGTTCCTATTTTTATTGGGCCACAGTTTGGTTAAGAGTTGTTAACATTACAACTCCCTTTAAGTACCAGACCCTTCCTTTAATAGATCTTAAAGGTGTAGCATTTTAACACCTCCAAGTCATGGCCACATTAATTTTGATACATTAGTATAATTACCATAAACAAACAAGACAATCACCAGGAAGACTGGCAGGTTCTGCCAGCCTCTAGAATATATTTTCTGCCATTCGGCTTGACTTTATTGGAAATGTGATGGATTGCTTAAATGCTTTATGCCACAAAACAGAGGCACAAGCAGAGCGACTTTCTTGCGAGGGCAGATAATGGAGGAATTTGTTTGAAGAATATTTATTCTCTGAAAATCCTTTGCTAAAGTACTGAGGAAGAATTGTGCGTGCACCCGTTGTTGTAATCTATACATTAGAGTCTACTATACTGTACCTAACATGGTTGTCATTTGTACATATGGTTTATGGTGACCCAGTGGTGTGATAGCCAGACCAAAATACATAAAGATCGTAGTGCAAATATCTGAAACAGACACAGATTTCACATACTAAGAAGTGTATTACTGAGGACACAGATTTTGCAGATGTTGGTACATACCAAGACTGCAACCTAGAATTAGCCTCCAAGCGTACATGATTTGCTGACCATTACCTGTTTGCAATCTCTATGGTAATATGGTAACAGTCTATGACACTCTTCTCTCCATTTCTGTCTACAGGTTTACTGGACCCAACCTTCCCTCACCCATCATTAGCAGCAAGAACTGGCTTCGACTGCACTTTACCTCTGACGGCAACCATAAGTTGAGAGGTTTCAGTGCACAGTACCAAGGTAAAATAAAGACATCTTTAGAAACATGAGATCATATTCCCAATCTTCTTTTGGTGCTATAGGTTCAGCTTTGTAAAGAGGTACTGGCAAATGGCCAGGTAGTCGTGATATATTGGATTTTAATATTTATGCCCCCCCAAGGATGGATTATCATATTTAGAGTATTAGATTCTCAATAAAATGATTCTCTAGTGTCACAGTCAGAATATAGTTGCCTCCCCAGATGATGAACTCTTCTATTCTACACTTTCCTCAGAGGCAGACAAAACATACAAATCATTAACAAAGCAGATAGCTACAAACTAGAGTGATAATATGTCACTTGTTTCTTTTGCATGTGAACATCATCTGCCTCTTGTAAGATTTTTCCAGTTTTAAACGTGGGATGGCAGCACAAATTATTTCAGCATTTTAGCAGAATATGTGCGATTGTTATCAGAGAAGCAGAATTGCACGATCTTTAAGAGAGTGCCACATGATTGCACAAACACATACATGCTGACACAAAATCCTCTTTGTCCCATGCACCCATTTTCTGTGCCATTACTCTTAGAGGTTCAGAGGTCAGCTCTGTGAAGGGATGAGCAGGGAAAATGGATTAGTTTGTCCACAGGAAAAGGTGATCTCTGAGGATCTCACCTCTAGCCATCTGCTGGAAATTTCCAAGATGATGGGAGGAGAGAAAGACTAGAGAGAAAAGAGACGGAAGAGAGAGACAATGAAGAATATGTAAAAGATGGGCAGTGAGCCTATTGGATTACAGGTTCAGTGTTAGATAAATAAGTTTATAAGATCAGAGACAAAGGAGAGACTAATATTTTAATTAGATTAAACACTGACACCATTTCTGTCACCCCCCCACTCCGTACTAGCCATTCTAATCATGACCGTTCCCCTGATTTCACTGCTGCAGCCTCTCCTTTGACTCTAACTCCTTTATTTTATTTTAAGTACCACAGGAAGCAGCCACACCCCATCAAATCCTGCGACTAATAGCTCAGATCTATTACTAGGAACATGCTAATAGCTTTTTTTTATCCTTGTGTAATCGGGATCACAAATCTAAAAAGAAACTTTTTATTGTAATTTTTCTTCCAGACTCATAATAAACAGAGTTTTTGACACATGACTCAGATTAGCTTTGAATTAAAATGCAGCTGAAACAGAGGAAAGGATGAAAACACATTTGCAAAACAAGTAAAGTTCCATTGTCGGGAACCGTCAAAGCAATTTAATAGGATGAGTGTGAAGGGGAGCACAGATAATGCTGATGGTGTTTTGGAAATTGGTGAATAAATATGCATTTAAATGAGACTCTTAGTGATAACTTGTTTTAAAAAAAAAAGAAAAAAAACTTTTGCTGCAGTTATTACCAAACTTAATGATTTAAACCTCATCTTTTTATTGTATAGACATGAGTGGTTTTGCTCCTGATATTCCCAGCCTTCTAATTATATTAATGGAAAAAAATATTTTCAGGAAACTTCATTCCAGAAGATTGTACATTGTAGAAATCTCTTGCTTAGAAAATTATTTTTAAGGTTTAACATAAAAGAAATGTATGTTGTTCTTCCCTTGAAGGTAGAAGTTGAGTTTTGTCGTAAAAAAATACTGTTTTTGGCAGAACTTCATTTAACTTTTACAATAGTTTTGTCAAAATTGATGTGAGCATAACTGCTTTGGGCACTGGTGTATGCTACAGCATATACAGTATTATATATAGTATATGCTGCCGACATGTAGCCACTGGTGGACTGTGTGGGTGTCATTATTGCACTTTCTGCCATCTCATATATCTTTCTGCCATGTTGTCTCCACAGTGAAGAAGATGACTGAACTTAAGTCTCGAGGGGTAAAGATGTTGCCTAGTAAAGACAACCACCACAAGATATCAGTGTGTAAGTTACAAACCCTAATTTCCATCTTTTTTTTTGGCAAATATACACATGAAGTCCCTTATTCAGTGGCCACTGGGTTATTATCAAGAGATAAAATTTCCCTCTTAATAAGTCTTGAATATACAAGTGTGGGATTAGATCTACCTTTCACAGGATTTTAAAATGAAATGCATCTCATATTCTGCATAATAATCAGAAAAAGCAGTGTTTTCCTTGCTTGAGAAGTTGCATGTACGGTTATATTAAGACTTTTAAATCTGAACGGATAAACATGCATCTGGGGTAAAAACACTGGCAGTGGCTTCAGATGCTTGTTTCTCACAACACTGCAGATTATCATCATTAGAGTATCTCATAACTGCACAAACACAGACTCACACATGCACACACACACACACATAACTATAATACCAAAGTCACAGAAGATTCTGGATTCTAATTGGTTGGATGGCATGCATTAACTTTTACTAATCTCACAATTAAACTGAACACCTGTGACATAGGTGTTTATTTGCTGCTATAAAGTAATGTGGCTGCATTAACCTATAGGTAACCATGGTAGCAGTACTGTAGCCCCAGCATCTTGCAGTTTAACAAAAGGGCTTGAACTGTAGCAGGCTATTTCATAAAAGGAACTCTACAATAGAGTTAACTTTCATTTAGCTTTTTGGTAAAAATACAACTTTAGAAAAATAAAGAGAAAACAAATTTGGCAGTCAGAATCATTAATGACTTTTCTTGAACAAAAAGGAAACATCACAGACATGCAATCTTATTGCACAGATTTCCCAAATGAGAGGCTGAGGGAGTTTTATGCCCCCACCCTACCATTGAAACTGGGAACAAAGTACAGCTTTGCAAGCCTTACAAGTTTGAGGGCAGGCATCAATGGATGCCTAACTGCCTTCAACTTCATTACTGGCACAGAGCTCCTCTCATCAAACTCAGTTTTTTAAATCTGTAATTAAAAGCTACAGAAAGGGTGGAAAAGATGTAAGTCTTCACTACCCTCCTGTGTCAGTGTCTGACCTGAAACTAATTAGAAATTTACCTACGCTGCCACCTGATATAGCTCAAGGTCTTGTCCATAAGGTGTGGGTTGATATCCAGCTGTGTTTGGCTTGAAGGGGCAGACAGGGGAATCGAGGGATGTCCTGTTCTTTTTTTTTTTTTTGTAAAGTCAGATGAAGATGGGATTGTATAAGTTGTACTGCCATGGAATTGTAAACCAAGCATTATAAGTTCCAAATGATCCAAAAATGGAAAATCTCTGGGGTTTGGTACCTGCAAATCCAAGGACCCAGCATACACAGGAATAATCTTTCCAACTGTTTCTAAATGCAA
Organism: Dascyllus trimaculatus; assembly: GCA_024666655.1. NCBI lineage: Eukaryota > Metazoa > Chordata > Actinopteri > Pomacentridae > Dascyllus > Dascyllus trimaculatus. The sequence goes on along the minus strand of CM045461.1, from coordinate 23,418,411 downwards.
AGGGTTTTATTTACATCGGCTCAGGCCATAGTAGGGGCATGACAACTGCTATGCATGGAGCAGGAGCTAGAGCTAGGTCAAAGATATGAGCTCATTAGTATACAAATTAATATTTAAATGTATAGGCATTTGTGCGTGATAAATACCTTCTGTTAAACATTCTTTTACACCATCTATATTTTTGAAGTAGAGGGCTTGTCACACGCTATATGTAACACTGTCAGTGGAAAAGAACAATCCGGTGCCTCTGTAATACTTGCTGAGAGAGCTGACAAATTATTTCTGTGACCAGATGTCTCTACAAAAGTAGCCTCAGGAGTTACTGGGCCTCATCTGTCCTGGAAAGAGGAGCAAGGACCAATATTTTGTCATCTCAAATTGGTCTAAACATTTTCTTTCCTCTTTGTTTTCCTCTACACTCTGGTGAGATATAACATAAGTTTTGATTTCCCCTATGGCTTGTCAATATCTATCTTATCGTAAATGGAAATATTTGTTTCAAACTGAGTGTATTTGTAAATGTTATAGGATCTGCGTATCTTTCTGTTTTCTTTGATCAATATTTGTTTTTAATTTGTGTGAATAGTAGCTAATCATTCCTGTCAGAAGACCAATGCTAGTGAATATACAGTTGTCAGTCTCCCATACACTTGACAGTGACATAACTTAATTGTTGATAATGCCTTAATGTCCTTTTGGAAGGTTGAAACTACATTTCTCATTATTTTTTTGTCATTTTAATCCCACACAGCTTATTATTATGAATAATAGTGGTACCTAAATTATTGCCTCATTATCTCAAATATTTTTTTTGTATTCTTTGTGTTATAAACCCAACCTGGGCCAAATAATCATGCAAATTACTTTGCTTTTTTTTACCTTGTATCAGCTGGTAAATACAAAGGATTTCAAGAGACTACGGACTAGATTCCATGATTTTTAACAAAACACGCAATAAATATGTGTTCTGTAAATAACACTGCTCTTAATTTTATGATGGCAATTTATTAACAAGTGGCCATGGAATAAGTGGAATTATACACTCCTAAGTGATTTGTCCAATGATAAGCAGCAGCCATAGCTACTGAGCCTTATACCTCCTTCTGCACAATCACAAAAACAAGTCACTCAAGGCTTAATACAAGGGAAAAAAAAACTTGACTCATTGAATTTGCCTGAAAATTTTGTTTCATTTTTTTTTTAATGTGAGAAACAACCTTATTGTCTCCGCAACTTGTGTGTCTGGCTCTTGAAGATGCCAGACAGCCCTTTTCAGTGTTTCATCAGTCTCACCTCCTCTTCAAAGTCAAGTTTTTTTCCTCTGTTCTTTGGCCAGAGAAAAGGGTAACTGTCGACTGTCAAAGAGATGCAGGCACAAAGGACACACACTTTGTGCTAGAGATGCACTTGTACTAGCAAATGGACAGCAGTAATTGCACTGGTCTCTTTTCACCATATCTTCTTGCCCTTGTCCTTGCTCATCCTCTGTTTGAGTTCACTTCATTATCCCATTCAACTTTATTTGAACATTCGTAACATTAACAACTTGGCAGCTATGAGTCACCCAGGTAGAGTACCGCAGAGAGATGGATGTTTAAGGCCTTAAGAACAACCTCTTGAGAAAAACAGGTGCTTTGAGGCAGTAATTGCAGTACTGCCTCCAGGCATTCTACAATTCATTATATGTACTTCTGAATTCTTCTTCGCTTTTAACCTTTATGTCAGTCAGAAATATTTTTACCTCTCTGGCGGTGACATTTATGGCCAGAGGCATGCTTTTAGGTTGTCTGTCCATCCCATTCTTATGAACGTCACATCTCAGGAACGCCTGAAGGGAATTTCTTCAATATGGATAAATATTTACCAGGATTCAAGGATGAATTGATTAGAATGGGGTGATCAAAGAGCAAAGTGATTTTACAAACCACAGTTTTGGCCACAAGTGAATAATTCATACACTGACAATGACAAAACTTCACTCAAATGTGTGACAGGATAACACGATGAAGTAATGATAGCCTATATCCCAAAGGACAAAGGTCAACTTTACTTTGGCATCATAGTGTTCTGTAAAAACAACTTGTCTGGTGATTATTCAATGCAATTTCAGCTCAGGAACAGATGTGGAGATTCTGACCATATTTCACATTTCACTTGGTCAGATACTGAACTGGTGATTACTAATCTTTGATGCCTACTGTGAAACTGTGGTCATTGTATGGATTTTCTGTGCTGCTGGTTTGAAGGTGTGTGTGTGAGGTGTCATCTTTTAGAATTTGGTGCTTATTTGCAGCTGCATCCATATTTGATTAATTGTTTACCATCATGACTACGACAGAATTGCACATGAACACATACAGGGAATTGGACTCTAATTTGTTTTGTTTCCTCTAAATGAAGTTAAAACACTTCAAATTCTTCTTCACATCTATAAGTCATGGACAGACATCGATATAAACTGCAACTTGACTTGTTGGTGGAGGCATAATAACCCTGAGGCGATAGTTTTAGTTCATCTTTAATTTGCATTGATTTATTGCTTTTATATTCACCATACTCCACTTTATTTGACTGTACATGATCCCTAATGGAAACACAAGAGCTTTATGAAAAATATTGTTTTGAGTGAAAATAATAATGTTAATTTCTTACTTTTTTAAAAAATTCTTTACCCCAGATAACTTTAAATGAATACTTCCCTTGGAAGTATACTTGAGGTGCTCCTTGTTGGACTTCAATAAATGTTTAGTTTCAAACTGTTTCTTTATCATGCAAAATGTCTTTGATTTTCAGGTTTGTGACAGTTTATTTCTTCACATCTAAATCAATTATTACCTGAGATTTGATAAATTAGAGCCCTTTAAGAAATGACAGCGCTACCATTTATAACCGCTAATGTTATACATTATCTCATATAACAGTATGAACAACCTATCAGTCATCACATTAGTCACAATCTCAGGCTTTCAACGTTGCCATCTTCTTCTATTTATCTAGCAGTTACTATTTTTTAGCAGTTACGTCTTTTTCACTACCTCTGCTGACACCACTGAGCTCAGTTTGAAACTCAGTGCTGTCTTGCTTCACACTGGGACCTTGGCCAATGTGCAGGTGTTGCACTGATTGGACCCTGCAGACCTCTGACCCCTGTCAGCCAGCCATGGTTATCTGAGTCTGCCAAGTTTAGTTGACTGCCTCTGACACTTAAACTTCCACAGCTTTGCACCCAGTGACGTGATTTAACGAAGCACCACCAAGGATGTGCACTAGGATAACATGTATGTGATAATGTTAAATGCGTCAAGGTCTGTGCTACTTGAGTTGATGTACGAAATGTGAGGGCAGCACAAATGTCAAGCACTTTTGATGCTCCAAAAACAAAAGGCTTAGGCAGCTGTTACATCCTATTAAATTCCACTCATCAGCCTTTTTATCTTTAAATTTGTTTTGTAAAGACACAGTTGCAACTCATCACCAGAGGAGGGAAAATAAGCACCCCCCCCCCGCTCCAAAAAAATAAAAAATGAGTTCTTAACAATTAGGTTTAAGAGGAGACATTGCAGGTGAATAAGGTAAAATTTTTAAATAATGAATTTCGCCGCAAAACTCCCCAGTTGATTACTTGCAATAAGACAATGATTGTTTTGCATTAATAGTTTTCTGTCTGAATATGCAAATGAGATATAATTAATCTAAAATGCTCTCATTTGTATGAATTTCAGGAACAGAAGTCTGAACTTTGGGTAACACATGGGTTAAGGCCAGTTTGTTTCACTTTGATGACAAATTAGAGTCAAATGTTGAGGGGATTTGTGATACCTTATTTTTACCTCTCTATGAATCTGAATATACTGTCAATAGTCAGAAAACATCATTTTCCACAATGTCTTATAGGAATAAAATGCTTTATCAATTAATCTATGGATGATATATGAACAAACCCCTCACTAATGACCTTTTATAAACAGGAATAAAACTGGGAAGTTTGGTCTAAGTAAGTGCTACTGAAGTGACTTCTGGCTTAGAGTATGAGAAAAAAGTGAGTTTGATAATACTGACTTCCCTGTAACTGAAATGTACACATACAAAGTGCGTGTATAAACACATCCAATATAGGCATTTTGGATGTGTCTTTCCATTAGTCTCAAAGAACCTGCTTTAGAAGGAAAGTCCATGACCATTTGCACATGTTTGCCTGTAGTGTAATATAGTGTTTATTTGATCGACTTGTCATATTTTTGTAGTCAACATGTTGGTTAAGACAATGAAATGTGCGACTGAGGACCTACCATTTTTTATATGCATGTTTATGTGTATGTACACTTTCCTTAAACAGAATACTTTCAGAATAATCAGTTTAGTTTAGATTTCAACCTGCTGAATGTTTTTTCTCCCTCTGTCTTTACCCCTTAGTGTCTCAGATGGGTGTAGCACAGGGACACAACATGTGCCCAGATCCAGGGATTCCAGATCGAGGAAAAAGAAAAGGCTCTGACTTCAGGTAAAGACAAGACAAGAGAAGACTTAATTTACTAGCAACTGCAACTGAATAGGTTAGGAGCCAATAATATGATCAATAATAGGCTGATTGACAAATAAAGCTCATCTGGTTGTCTTGCCTTCCTTTGTTGACCCAGTTTGCTATTATAATTTATATAACTTAAATATACTGGCTTGTGCTATATAGTATACATTCATGGGGCTTCTTTTAGTTCTTCAAATAAGTAACTTCAATCTTCAACACAGGTCCTTTTCCAATTTAATTGTCAGGGCCCAATTATCTTGTGAAAGAGGTATGACAGTATTCTGTGACAGTTCAATGTTGAAATTCTACTGTAATAATTTGTGGTCAGGTCAGTTGTCTTGTGATAAAATGTGAGTCTTAATTAATCTTTTCTACTTCCAGTGTCTCTTGGAAGTCGTAGTTCCCTTTTTTCTGTTTCGTTTTTCAGTAAAATTAAATGTAATGGAATGATAATGGAACAACCTACTTTAATTGATGAATGGCGCAATATCAGGATTGCCACAAAATGGGAATTGTGCTTTTTTTAAGAAAAAAAATCCATCCCAAATGTATTCTGATCTCCTAGTTTACTGCAGCAGGATTTTAACTTCACACAGTTTTAAAAAGTTTTAATCAACAATGAGCTGTTGTGGGCGCTCTCGAGTGTTGTCACCACATCAGGGAATGCATTTTGAGAAGTGCATGTTTAAATTACCCAGTGTCATGCCCCATAAAGCCCCTGCAAGCAAACCAGATGGAGAAATTTGTGCACCAAAAGAAATACCTTGCTATATGAGCCACTGCACACTAATAGGCTGCCTCAGTGAGATAGTGATATCACCGGTGGGATTATGGAGTTTTGTTCCTGTCAGAGCCATTGTCTCTATCAGTGGTCAGCTGTAACACAGACAAATGGGTAACATCCATTTCATGCATGTCTCCCACAGTGCAGCATTTTTGGAAATCGCAGCCAGGAAGGCAAAGAAAACATATCTTTTTTTTTGTCCCAGTCAACATTTTTATTGTTACTCTAAACTCATCTGCAACCCATTGTTAAATAGTCACTTTTACAGGAAAGAATTGTGTGCTGATGTGTTTCCCCTGTATGCAATCTCACTGCAGGCGAGGAGCTACAGTGCATTTCTCCTGCGATGAGGGCTATGAACTGCAGGGCTCAAAGAGCATCAGTTGTCTCAGAGTAACAGACAGCTACGTAGGCTGGAGTGATGATCGGCCCATCTGCAGAGGTAAGGACTAGCAAGTCTTGTCCAGCTATACATGTGTGATATGCATGCGTCACATGTACAGCGGGGAAAATAAGTATTGAACACGTCAACATTTCTCTCAAAAAACATATTTCTAATCGAGCTATTGACATGAAATTTTCACCAGATGTCGGCATCAACCCAAGTAATGCACACATACAAAGAATCCAAACATTTATGTTCATAAATTAAGTTATGTGTAATAAAGTGAAATGGCACAGGGAATAAGTATTGAACACATGAAGAAAAGGAGGGGTAAAAAGGTCTGGAAAGCCAAGAAAGCAGCTGGAGTTTGTCAGTATTTAGAAGGTTAACCTGTCCCCTATTAGTGCAAAGTAATATCAGCTGGTTTAGTCCTGATTAATGCCTTTTAAAAAGGTTTCTCACCAGCAAGGTGTTAGACAAGAAGCATTGCATGATGGGTAAAAGCAAAGAGCTGTCCAAAGACCTACGCAGCCTTATTGTTGCAAAACACACTGAAGGCATTGGTTACAGGCGCATTTCTAAACTTCTGAAAGTTCCAGTGAGTACCATTGGGGCCATCATCCGGAAGTGGAAAGAACACGGCATTACCATAAACCAGCCACGGCCAGGTGCTCCTCGCAAGATTTCAGACAGAGGAGTCAAAACAATCATCAGAAGGGTTCTCCAACAGCCCAGGACCACTCGTGGAGAGCTTCAGAAAGACCTGGAATCAGCAGGTACCGTTGTTTCAAAGAAAACAATAAGTAATGCACTCAACCGCCATGGCCTCCATGCACGCACACCACGCAAGACTCCATTTTTGAAGAGGAAGCATGTTGAAGCTCGTTTGGAGTTTGCGACACAACATTTGGATAAACCCATGACATTCTGGGAGAACATACTCTGGTCAGATGAGACCAAAATTGAACTCTTCGGATGTCATAAGACACAACATGTTTGGAGGAAAAATGGCACTGCACATCACCCCCAAAACACCATACCAACAGTCAAGTTTGGAGGTGGGAGCATCATGGCGTGGGGCTGTTTTTCAGCATGTGGTACTGGTAGACTTCATATCATTGAAGGAATAATGACTGGAGAAAAGTATCGAGACATTCTTGATCAGAATCTGCTGTCATCTGCCAGGCTGCTGAAGATGAAAAGAGGGTGGATCTTTCAGCAAGACAACGATCCCAAGCACACAGCCAAGGTAACACTCAACTGGTTGAAGAAAAAGAAAATAAAGCTGCTAGAATGGCCCAGTCAATCACCAGACTTGAATCCAATTGAAAATCTTTGGAAAGAACTGAAGATCCGGGTTCACAGAAGAGACCCCCGGAACCTTGAAGATTTGAAGGCAGTTTGTGTGGATGAATGGGCCAAAATCACACCTGAGCAATGTATTCGACTGGTTTCTCCATACAGGAGGCGTCTTGAGGCTGTAATCACCAACAAAGGTTTTTGCACTAAGTATTAAATAAATTTCAGTACGCGTGTTCAATACTTATTCCCTGTGCCATTTCACTTTATTACACATAACTTAATTTATGGACATAAATGTTTGGATTTCTTTGTATGTGTGCATTACTTGGGTTGATGCCGACATCTGGTGAAAATTTCATGTCAATAGCTCGATTAGAAATATGTTTTTTGAGAGAAATGTTGACGTGTTCAATACTTATTTTCCCCGCTGTAGTATTCCCATATTCAAGTGCTAAACTCTCAAGATTTTGTATTGGCGCTCAGTCCAGTTTTTCTTTTCTCCATGTTTTCATTCAGTATTTCACCATTGTGTTGTGACTGACCTGACTTTGACCTTTGGCCTTTTCTTTTGCTTCCTGTTGTTAAGCCATGCTGGCACAGTGCTGCCCATCAATCATATCTTCATCAGTTGTGACCATTTTTCTGACAGGCAAGAAAAGCAATCAGGCTCCCTATGAAGTTGCACTAATGTGATATTCAGTTTTCAATTTCAATAGTAAGCCTCACTAAACTAAATAAATCAACATAGATTAGAATTTTAGCTTTATTGGCATTATATCTGCTTTAAATGATGGACATCCATTTCTTGAAACAGCACATATATGCTGTTTTTACATAGGGAAATAAGTAGTCATCATGATGAACATCATGATTTCAAAAACACAGTTTCAGACAGCTTCAAGCGTAACAAATCTAAGGAGCCATTCTCGTCTGCTTCTTCAGAATTGGTTTACAGTTCAAACGTGTATGGCAAAATTACTACAATATTACAACTTTACATTCTGTAGTGCAGAATAGTTTTACATTTTGAGCAGAGTCATAGGTAATATTCTTGGTCTACCGCAAGCATGAAGGTGTGGGTGCAGAAAGGGGCAGGGTTTTCAAAGATTCACATATCCACACATTCTAGAGTAAGCAATGGTATAGTTACAGCTAAGCCTTTTTAATGCACAAAGGCATTATTTTCATGGAAAGAAAAAAACTTCTGATTATATAACTTGATACATGGAGATATGTTTTAACTGGTTTAATCAATGGCCAGGAAAGGACTCTATTATGTTCTGTTATCCTGTTGGTAGTGTTCATTTAGGGCTTAAATACAATCCTATTCTAAATACCCCAAAATTTAATATTTTAAAAAAAGTTCAGCATACTGGTCTTGATTTTGGGATTTTAGTTTATTGGGCTAACTACTGACAACTACAAAATATAAAGTGAGCTGCATTAGGCAATGCTTCTTGGTTGTGATGCTATTGGGTTTCAATTCATCAGAGTTCTGAATGTCAGTACCAATCTGAAAGCAAACTATGAAGAGAAGTATCTTTTTTGATCAATACAAGACCATTCTAATCCTTCAGTTTTGACAGTTGCACATTTTTTGTAAGTCAGACTCTGTGCTTCAGCACTTTCTATTTGAAATAAAGTAATGGGTACTACATTAAAGTGCAAAGTCTCAGCTTTAATTTGAGTAGCTTTATGTCAGTAATGAAAGAACAGCTCGCATGATGCAGCCCTTTTAACACATACTGCGCAAATTGCAAGGGTTCAAAAGTAATTTGACAATTGGTTCCTAAATGTGCAGCCGTGTGTCGTTTCAGTGGTTGGTGATGCAAAAGCTCACATGTGGCTCAAAGAGGATTGAAAGTAGAGAGTTGCCATTTAGTTTGAGGTATCGGTGTTAAAGGATAACTAACTGGCAACTACAAATGAAGAAGAAAATAATAAGACTCACAAAAGGAAAAATCTATCAGTGTGACGTCAAAGCACTTGGTTCACCAAAAGACATACAAAGCAGTTGGATACATTCTAAGAAACCAAGTGTGTACAAGACAACTAAAGAATGGAAAATGGCCTGGTAGACGGAGGAGCACATGTCTTGTGGATGAGCAGAAAAAAATTGCATTCATGGTGAAGAAAAGCCCCACAGCAAATCTAGAATGCTTTCTGTGATGTAGGCGTATGCCTTTCCTTGTCAACAATCAAGAGAATTCTTGACATGACCATAACTCAGAGGAGGATATGAACCCAGAAAGGCCAGGCTGCAACAACAGCTCTATGGAGTGATGGAACAAAAATCAATCTCACCGAATGCACACTACCGTTTCTGTCAAACAAGATGGGAGTTTTACTTGGAGTTGGGCATTGGGAACGGAGCTGGCACATTGATGTTTATCAATGATGTCACTGCTGACAGACTTAGCAGGATGGAGGCAGAGGTTTACAGGAGCATTCTGTGTGCTCAGATTCTAAACTATCAAGCTCTGAGAAGGATTGTAATGAGTAGGAGGTTCAGTTGTGCTTTTTATCATCCAAGCTATTGTTAGTTACCTGGATGTAAGTGAATAATTGTGGTGTTTTGCGACATCAAACAGTGTTGAAGACAATACTGACACTTTTGTCTGTTCTTCAAACCAAAACAATAAAGATGAAAAAGTGACTGAGCATTTTTTGAGTGTAGGCCAGAGTTTTCTGTTTTGTATAAAGAGACAATTCGATTGATGTAATATCTACGAATTTGCCCTTTAAGAATATCCCATTCCATCATCCTCATTTAACCTTTGGCCATGTGCCTTTGTTGTGCTTCATAGTGGTTAAATAAAGATTAAACATTTTCTAGGAATAGTTGAAAATCTGTATCCTAAATTAGCATTAGTCGTCATTAAACTGCACAGCCCTATCATTAGCACAGGTATAAAAAAAAATCTCTGGCTGCAAACTTATTATCTTGATTTAAAAGGTTCCCTTTTCATTCATACCTTTTTTTTGCCTCTTTACACCAATTCTTCTTTTCCACGGACTGGATTGCAGGTTCGCCCGCTGTGCTTTTATGTCTGTCACTGAATACATAGGGTAGAGTGTTTCAGATCCCTTGGATTAGAAAAAAAATAAAAAATAAAAATAAGAAGGGATACAACAGGTTCAGTGGGCTTCCTTTTTGCTGTGTTATTTTCGTTGAGGTCACCCTCACTGTCAGCACAACTCATACTAATTTCTTTATTCCCCTCTTTACTTCACCAAAGTTCTTTTAAAAATTTAATAAGGGTGATTTGGAAGGTAAGGGGTGGAGTGTGTAGCCACTGAGTGGGGCTTAAACACCCAAAGGACCACTCCTAGACCTAATTCATTAAAATTAGGGTAGCTGGTTCAGGCCTTTTCAAATACTTTCCTTTCACATATGTACACACATACACACTCTATGTCCTTAAAGTAATCATTAGAAATTCTGCTTTAATTTGAAAGGGTGTTTAACAGTTCTGCCATGCAGACACCCTCAGGCCTCGATAAGAAAAGTCACCTTGTCCTTTTAAGCTTGGATTGCTACCTGCTCACCAACTCTTTTCAGTGAAAATATCTAAGCGTGCTACTTGATTTGTAATTAGCTGTTTGTATTTTTCCTATGACAGTGTTTTCTCTATTTATGAAGTACTCGCCCAGGTGTATTTTGACCTATTTGAGCAAAAGCAGAGAACAGTTTGAAATCATCTAGTTTGTTTTCTTGTCATTATAAATGACAATAATGACAATATTTACAATAAGATCCTCTCTCCAGAAAACTTTAGACCTGCGGTAAAAACTGGGATTTATGGGTTTTATTGGATCTTTCATCAGTCTGTTTTTCATGCTGCCAAACTAAATCAGCAAGTCAAGTATTTAGAAGGAGCACTGCAGTTTGTTGAGATGGCTCTTTGGTTTATAATTGGATGTTTTTAAAAAAAGCCAAGTTATCATTACCAGCCACTTGCCAAACAGCTTCATCTTCCGAAAGCAATGCTTGCTTATTGTCTATGCAAGAAATTAGCAGTGTGTTACCAGAGCAGCAGCAGCAGCAGCATCTTCAGTGCTTCATCTTTGTCTACGCAGGATACATTTAGGCACAGTATCAAAAAATAGGTCACCCGTATTTAACTGTGCTCAGAGCCCAACATCCAATCACTGTAGTTTTGCACGCATAACAGGAAATATGCTATAATTGTAAAAATACACTCATGCTATACTGTACACATGCAAGCCAAGCCATTACATGGCCTGTGTAGGTAGCTGTATTGATTAAAATAGAAGCCTATCAGCTCTGTCTTACATCATGAGATGAACTAAAAACTAGGGCTGAAACATCTCAGTACAGTCGAGAACACGTAGGGAACCATAAGTTAAAGAATGGGCTTTTAATTGTCTGACTGCAACTATTGACTATTTTGATATTCAAGTAATGTATTTATTATTTGAAATTAATACACTGCTAAATAAATTGATAGAAAATTGCTAACTAAATTAGGCACCGTCAACCAGAAACCGTGATAAGAGTATTTACTCGGTGGAGCTGTGAATGTCGGATGCTGCTGGTGAGCTTTCCTTTCCTGCAGTTTAAAAGACTTCCTTCTCTATGCTTAGGCCCAGTGGGGGACAGCTTAGACCCAGCAGGCTTGCGATCCTCTAGCGAGAGCCATGGTTATATTTTTGGTTTTTGGTATCCTCACATTTCTCTTGTGCTGAGATCAGCAATGAACTTGATCCATATGGCCCCAGACTGTGAAAAAGTGGTCCATGTTATAATTCAATGCATACTACGCATTTTGTAATGTAGAAATAACTAAATGTGTTTAAACTGTTATTAACTTATCATTTGACTTTTTCTGTGCATTGTCTTGTAGCCCCAATGTGCGGAGGCCAGCTGAGAGGACCCAGTGGTGTCATCACATCTCCAAACTACCCAGTTCAGTATGACAACAATGCAAACTGCACTTGGGTCATCACAGCGACAGACACATCTAAGGTAAAAGCCATTACACTGAAGCAATAGTGCAGAGTGTTAATTTAACTTTGTTATTGTAATCACCAGTTTGCAGTGGCATGTTAAGTGGTATCTTTAGCTGGCAGCAAACTGAAAAGCAACTGACTAGTGTGTTTGCACCTGTTAGGGAGGAACTCCAGAGGAAGCACTTCTCTGACACGCATGACTCATTTTATGCTTTTGATAATTGCTACAGGACACTTTGGGGGCTGTTCAACACACCATGTGACAGAAGCTTTCTCATTGAAAAATGTGAGAGATAAGGAAAATGAAAGGGGGAAAAGAACACTGGAAAGAAGCCAACTAAAGACAAAGCGAGTTGTTAGAGACACCAGCGGTGAGGGAGGGAAGAAGAGACTAAAATGGACAGGAGAGTAATGGAGAGGTTTTGAGAGCATGCTTGGACGATATCATGAAAGTGTCATAGCCATTTTGCTCAGACCATTGACTTTGGAGTTGTGTTCAAGGCCACCCAGCTGCTTCTGTGCCAAATATCCTTCTGTGAACTCAAACAAAATGATTTTACAAATCTGTTTCCCCATTGCACTGTGCCGAGTGAAGGAGAGGCTCTGTGAGGTGTGCGACAAGGCGGGAAGGGTCGCCAGAAACAATGCGCAACCACCTAACCCCACCTTTTGCTTGCATGTGTACAAACACAAACACACACAGACACCCTTGGGTATACCCAGCGGGCAGCCTGCTGAAACAGACACCGGCACTTTAGGCTGTCTCTCGCTCTATGCCTGGTTCAGATGAAGATGGAACGAGGCTGTTCTTTCTGTTTAGAGTTGTAATGGGCTTCTATTCCTGCCCGTTCGCATAGACCCAGCCAGAGGAGATGTTAGGTCAGGCAGGAGACTGAGGCGGAACTGCAAAGGGAGCTGGGTGGGAGATGACAAAGCTCTTCTAGACCTAAATCCAACCTCATGACATTATGACTAATGGGTTTTTGTCAAGTGTTGCTGCTTCATAATGTCCCGAAGATACTGAATGCAGCTGTTTTTGGTTGACAATCTTTCAAGTGTTTATCCATCAGCGTCAGGGAAACTGGGGTCTTTGTTCCGAGACAACAAAATGTCAGACATGCCGCCAGAGATCGCAAACAATATAAAGTATACAATACGAGCAAAAGTTGAAGTCACTTGTTTTTCCATCACACAACACCACCGGGGAGGTGCCTGATTGGCCCTAGATTTATTCTGCTGCATGATAATGACCCCAAACTTACAGTCAGATATTATACATTATAGTTATTCAGAACTACCTTCTGGCCCCTACGGAATTCTGATCTCAACATCATCAAGTCTGTTTAGGATTGCAAAGAAAAGAAGCGAATGAGACAGCCTAAATCTACAAAACTACTATGGGAAGTTCCCTGAGATGCTTGAAGCCACGTAGCTGTCAATTACTTTGAAAAACTGTGCGTGAACAATGTTTAAAGTGTATCTAGAAGTCAAAGGGTACACACACTACATGTTGGTTTGAATAGTAAGTTTGAAGTTAGTTGATTAATGAAAATTATCCATGGACGTATCTTTATTTTCATATTAGTTCGTAAAGCCTATGAACCATACTATTTGTGTCAGGTTTATAGTGGAAACAAGACCAAAAAGCATGCTAGCCAGCAGCACTGGGATGTATGGAGTAGTAAAATGAAGATTCATACCCTGGCAGATATTCAGAGTTTTCTTTACTGAAGCCATAGCAACTATTGTAAAACACAACAGTTTAAACCCTGCGTCAGATGTGGTGCATATCATATACTCTAAATTGCAGCCTTTGCGATGTGCTAATTGCATTGTTCAAAATTGCAATATTCAATTTGAAATTGTTTTTCAGCCCTACTTTAAAGTGGTTTACAATACAGGCAATGGAACAGCTGAAATATTGCACCCAGCTCACGAACTTACCTCTAAACACAGTGTTCAGTTTAACCGCGCTGTTTTCGGTGACAGGTAAATGGGGATTCTTGAAGTATTTACAAAAAGTTAATATGTCATACAAGGCTATTGAATGTTTTGTGGAGATATTACTGGCATGATTAAAACAAACAACAAATCTGAGAATAAACAAAAAACTAAATCAAATGAAACTTAAACCAAATTGGCACTGTCCTTAGTTAAACTTGCTACAACTTGAAGCTGGGTGAATGGTTGGAAGTTGGTGGCCACATTCTTACTTTTATGCTACTATAGCAACACTGCCTATCACCAACCAGAAGTGGAGAAGAAAAGATATAAAAAACGAACAAAATAGCCCAAATATCCAAAAATGGCTTTAAAAAGTCATGAGCGCTCAGGTTTTATGATTCGCTACAGCAATAATGGACAGTCAGATTGAAACACATTGCTTCAAATGTTCAGTGAGGAGCATTTCTCTTAACTCTCCCCTCATTATGGTTGCTGAGCTTTTTCCCTTTTTTTTCTTTCTCTCTGCCTACTACCTCACCTGTTGGCAGGCAGATGGGAGATGAGTTTGTGGTATGAAACTCTATTTATCGAGCGATCTGACCTATTTTGCCTACACACCATCAATCTTTTCTCTCCACCTTGGCAATTTTCATTAGGCACGAGGTTTAACATAGGACAGAATGCAATTTGCATTTATATAAGCTTTTTCATTAGGCCTTGCTCTCTCAGCCCTCTGAAAACATTAAGAATTTGGCGGAAATCAGTGGCAGCCAATTTAAACTAGGAGACAAAGACAGTCCTAGCTTTGCTTTTTTATTTATTTATATTTCAGTCTCCCAAATTGCTCTGTTTTTGTCTTTGTTTATCTGTTTGTGCATCATAAAAATTAAAACTTATTTGTCTGTCTGTCTGTCTTTATTGGAATTGACTCTTACTTCCTTTGGCTGGAAGACAATTATTGTGTTAGTACCTTGTTCCACTTTTTGTCCCACCTGAAGAGCAGAAATGACATTAAATTAATTGGTTTGTTTTATTCTTCACAATATAAAAAATAAATCTTTCAAAAACTTTTATTTCACCTTTCAGATAGATGTACTCACCTTGTGAACAGCTTCAAGTCTTCTGTCACACCTCCTGATGTGCTTTAAGCCCTTGTGCGTTTGGCAAAGTAGCCCACAAAGATGTCTGTGACCTGCTGACTTGATGAGCAAAGAGCAGGGGTCATGCAGACTGTCTGGCAGACAATCAGATGTTTTGATTAGTGGGAGGAAGTTAATAATCAACAGACTGAGGGTCAGATATAACAAAACATAAACACACAGTCATGCATGCATCATATACTGTGGAGCTATACTAAACAGTTAACATACATAAACAGAATGTAAAAGGTATTTGAGTACTTACTGCAAAAGAAAGAAGTTGATCATATTCAAAGATGTTTTAAATACAGTATACATAGCTGATAGATGCTATAAGTGTGAATTAAAATGTGCCCTGCAAATATGTAAATGAGCCTGCTGAATGATATATTGAGGGACAGAGGGTTGCAAAGTCACAGATGGGAAGAGGTCTCTTCTCTGCACCTGGTTTCAGTAGTATTCAAGCATCTGTCGTTTACGGTTGTCTTGGTGATGTCCCCGCTGTTGTCCAGGTGATCAAGCTGACATTTGAGGATTTTGACCTGGAGCGAGGGTATGACACTCTGACGGTGGGAGATGGCGAGGTGGTGGGAGACCAGAAGACCATATTTCACGTGTGAGTGACTCCATTGACCTCCATGGTTTTTTGCCTTTAATCTTGCCTCTGTTCTGTAACTTCTTTTGGCCAGCAGTCATTTTCAGTTTTGCTAGTCATGTCCCCTGTAATCATATTCTGTCTTTTGCTTTCTCTTTTCCCTTCACCTTTCTTCTTTGTGGGACACTTGCCTTTTCTCCGCCTCCACTTCCCCTGCACCCGGCAGCACCACTCTCTCTTCCCTTTCCCCTCCAGCCCTTTTTGTCTCGGCTGTACAGTTTCTCTTTCATTTCATCACCACCTGATGCAGTAGGGCATGAAAAATAGATGTCGCACTACATTGTCAATCATCTTTCTTTCCACTGTTAAAAACAAGATCACAGCCATGCGGTGCAGCATTGTACACTGCATATTGATGCCCCCTAATGGAGTTTGCACTACCAGATGCTCCATAACAATTCACAGGATGTTGTTATTAATTGTGCTGAAATTTACCACCTTAATAAAGTTTTTATAGATCAGTTTTTATATGAGGCTGCCTTGCTGGGGTGGGAGGCAGGAGGAGGTTGGAGATAAATGGGAGATATGTTCGCTGATGTGAGAAGATCATCCTCACTTTAATATTTTTGTGTAGCTGCAAATACACTCACGACATGCAAACATTTAACAGAACACAAACACTGAAAATGACTTAATCTGGCAGATTAAGAATTGCCTCTCCCTTTATGGACTTCTTTATGGTAAGAAAGTAGAGTGAGTAATTTGGTTCTTGCACTCCTGCACACAAACAAACTAGAACAATTTAGGAGCAGAGAATATACTGCTGCTATCAGCACTATTAAACTCAGGACTATATTTTTGTGAATCGGTAGTGCAGGCAAGCGTGTGTGAGGTGTAGGGAATTATTTTTTGTAACTTTAAGGTCAGGGGCGCTTAACCTTACGACAGCACAGTCATAAATATGGTGGGTAATAGGCGATGAGACGCAATGAATCAAATTCCCTCTTTGTGTTCACTTGAAAGACAATGTGCTTGGTCAGTTAGTGTGTAAATATACCACAACTGTTTATTTCCTACAAGGATAATGATGTCCTTATGTGGGAGCAACGTAGGTGTCATAAGCATAAATACTTGATTAAATTGGCCATGCCTGGCTTGATGTTAGATGACAGTCATCCATAACACAGACCTGTTAGATATATAAGTAATAAGAAAGAAAGTTAACAGAAAAATACTTTCAGTTTCTTGTAATTAAAACATCAAAAGGGGATGTAAGTGTATCCTAAAACCAGCGTTCTTCCTTGGTGCTTCCTCAGATACAATACATATTTTATCTTTCCTCCCACATGTGCGTAGAAGTTCACAGAAACTCAGCAATTTACCTCAAGACTGCAGGAAAGGACAAAAACATGAGCCCAACTTATCCAGACACCACTACTACTCCCACTATTCTCCATGTTCCATCACTAAAATTAGAACCCTTAATCACTTAGTCTGCAGCTATACACTTCCTAATTAGAGTTGGGTGGAATTACTATTCAAATAGGATTAAATTACTTCTGTGGCATTGACTGATCTTGCCTTCATTTTCCACTTTCGTGTCCCCAGCTGTTGAATTAAGGGGTTAGGATTTCAAAAAAATAAGTTTCTCGGGCTAGAACTACTTACAACAGTTTCAAAGTACTTTTCTATGATGAGCAAGTCAGATTGTTTAATAAATAACTTCAGATATTGTTTTCAGTACTTGAAGATGCATTTAATTTGTTTTGTGATGCAGTAGAAACTGTTTTTTTTGCAAATAAACTGATGCTAAGTTCACTGCAGTATGTGCTGATGCTGCATAGAATAACTCAAGCAACTGACGTGAGTTTCACATTTGACGTGCTCTGCTGCTGGCATACTATATATAGATCATACACACACCATTCAAGAGAAACTTGAAATGTTATTTTTTTAAGAAATCTGACAACTTGTCTCGTTTTGTAGCCTGTCTGGTACCACCACTCCAGACCTTGTGGTGAGCACCAGTCACCAGATGTGGCTCAACTTCAAAACCGATGACACCAGTGGCTCCCTGGGCTTCAAGGTCTCCTATGAAGGTAAGGATGCTCCTCACATGTAGGTTATCAGTCAGTAGAATGTGTTGGCTTGATAGCTGCGTTATACACTCAAGTAGCATCAAAAGAGGTAAAGTTATCAACACCTTATCCATCATATCATGTGAAATTACTTTTTGAGAGTTTTTTTTTTCTCAAATTACTGTTCTCTACCTCATTGTTGTGCAGAGACACTAAAACAGTCAACTAGAAAATGACAACATGGTCTAGGTGTCTTGCAGTTAGAATTCAAATTTATACAATACATAACTCCTTTGACAATCCTAAATAGAATTACATGTTTGTTGTTGTTGTTGTTGTTATTTACCCTTTTGCATTGCTGCTCACATCTTGTGCTTGAACCAGTTCTAACCAACCCTGTCTCCCAAAAAATACAATTCTATATGACTAAACTGTAAATTCTCAATTACTTTATGAGGGAAAATATTTTTTGCTGGATTACTTTTGTGACATATGGGTTTACTGTCACTCTTTTTCAGCCAACCAATCATATATTAGATAGCATGGTACTCGACACTCTGCTAATCCAGAAAATGGAAAAGAAGCCTCAAGAGAGTTGTATTGTCACCAAAAGTGTGATATTTCTCTAAACCCAACCAAACCGTGAGTGAAAACTGAAGTGAAAATGAAGTCTAAGACCCAGTCCCTTGGGTGAAAGTCCTGTTGCAGACTTATGGCTCTATCCTCCCCTCATAATTCCTTATGCAACCTTTGAAGCTTTATCAAGCTGGAAACTTTCCCTGCTTCACCACAGGCTTACCTTTCAGTGAGAAAATGTGTTTCTTTCAAAATGAGAATGCACTTTAGGTGTATAGGAATGTAATTTTTGGGACAAGGCCGTAACAGTACACATTTTGCTTCATTTGACTGTAACACTGGTGTAGTTTCCAACGTTAATCTTCCAGGGTTAATTTTCAAAGCACATAGATTACAGACATTGCATCTGCCTCATTTAAGACCTCTGTGATGAATTTATTAGCATTATAGCATAGCAGGCACTGTGCTTAAGGCTGTGCGACCTCCATCTGCCACATGGCATGTTACAGTGACAAAAACAGATTACAAAGACTTTCAATGCAAAACAGGCCTAAGTGATCTCTTAAAAAAAAGCCACACTGGATCACTTCGGGTAAGTAGTTTTGTACAGTGTATGACGCTGAGAACTGAAGAAGTACTTGTGAATGGAATCACAAATTGCTGGTTCCATTACAGCTATGCAAAAATTATGCTTTTAGATTCAATATTTGTGTTATGTTTTTGCATTGAACCCTAATGAGTCAGGACAATGAAGGCACTTATTTTGGTAAATAAACTGGTGAAACGCAGTCAGTGAGACATTGATTCATTGATAGTTGATACATTTATCCTGCTGCCAAGTACTGATGTGACTCTGTGTTTGTAATTATATGTCTCTGCGTTTAAGTGCCCAAGTGTGAGAGCTTCAACAAATCAAGTCATGTGTATGTGTTTGTATCCGTGTGTGAAGATGAGATACAACTAGGAGCGGCAGTGTGCGTTTCTGTGTGTGTTCCGTTTCCCGGTGTGTATGCATGTGAGTGCGGGGCGTTTGCCAGGGTTCTTCTTCTAGTTAAGTCTGCTGTTTGCCTCTCAGAAGCACAGCAAGTCTTCTCCCTAGCCCACAGATGCTTATTTTTCATCAGCAAAAATAACAGAGAAAGTGGAGCAGCAGGCTGAACCAAAGTGTAATTAAAACAATGAGTTCTACTTAATGAAGGGGAAGAAACGCTTTGAACCACTTCACCTCCCAGATTGGAGCACCCAAAATCTAATTTGCATTCTCAATTACTTGTATTTTAAGCCTGATCATCAAGTGTAATTGCAAACACAGTCATACCAGTACACACACTCCCACCTTACCCATACATCTGACTGTGGGTTGCACACACTGTGCAGGGGCCTCAGTCTTGCATACTTGCAAACTAAATCAGTATTAATGCAAATGAGCAGGTCTAAACCCAACCACTGCAGTACTGTATACTGACACTGATGGTGTTTGATTTGAAACATTGTGATTTGTTTACATTCTGAAAATGATTCGCCAGAACTGTAGCTAACATTAAGGGCACAGCAGTTTGCCTTTTCGTCTTAAGTGAAGGTTTTAGAGACATTTCAGAAGGTAGAGCATAAAGAATTGATGATTGAAAATTGAATATTTTGTGTCACATATGACCATCTGTTAATTAAACAGAGCTTGGACAGCTACCTATTAATAGGATGTGATGGTACTACTGATGTTTGCTTTAGCACACGGTGACTATAAGGTTATGTACTTTCAAATAAGGTCCACATGTTGTATATACTTTAAGTATTTTTGATTTAGCAGGGCAACAGTGCGTTTGTAAAGCCCTATGAGACATTGTATGCAATACTGGGTTATACCAATAAACTTGATTAATAAAGTCCTTTTGTCATCCTGGGCCTTTGGAGATTGCAGTGCAGTTGTTGGCAATAATTTGAGTCCATTACAGTGCTTGGATTATTTTGGAGCGTCAAACAGAGAAGGACAATAAATATGCCCTGACATCTATTCCCCTAATCATTGGGATCCACTGCTGTTTTATTCACTTCTGCCTCTGTACATGTTGTGTATAAGAAATTGCCTTATTCACAACATACACACAAATCCACAAACACATGTATAACAAGGGACACAATCAATAAAACACGTGTACACACTCATGTACATGCACACTTCAAAGGGCTCTTATTTATTACCTTCATTTTCCCTGAAGTTCTTATTGTGGGGACCCATGAGGCAGAGTAGTCTTATCTGAGCAGCACTGTAGTGCTTGATCGTGTGTGTGATTTTATGCATTTGCATTAGTATGTGCGTATTCTTGTTTCCGTTTTATAGCTGGATTGTTCTTTCAGATCTGGTTTCTGTTGGATGCTACTCATTTTCTTGGTTCATTTTCCCCTTGATTCTCTCTCGGTCTCTCCTCAAAACTCGCTTTCAGCATCCCCCCTTTTAAAGGTGACTTCCACGTAAGATCAATGAGTTGTCTTGTGAATGAGGCTGCCTCAGGACAGCCATACATCCAAACAGCAGTGAGCTCTAAATATGTGTTCTAAATGATGATCATCATTAGGGCTGAGTATGGATTTATACCCAGCATCACCCCTGGTGCGATTTAAAATCGTATTAGGCCCTGCCATCATTTCCTGGATGGATGAGCTTATTCGCTCTCTGTGTTCCCCCGTCCAGATGCCTCAATAGGATGCCTCAGCATTCCCATCTGCAATCTTCACCCTCCGAAAAGTAGAGAGAAGAATGAGTGAATGAAAAAGAGATGCATAAATCTTGCAATAATGAATTTGGCACGTGTGGTTTTAAGGAAGAAGGGTAGTCACGGAGGTGTGTTTGAGTGTGAGACAGGAAGTGCTCGCGTCAGCTTCCAACACAAGTGAGGACATCTGTCAAACTGAGAGGAGGGGTGTATTTGCAGTAGGACACGGGGAGAGAGAAACAAATGAGATATTGGCAAGTTTAGCAAGCAACATTTTGGGAGGATAACGAGTGTAGAATATATAGTGGCAACAAAACAATGGCAAAATTCAATGTGTGATGATTTTGGAAAACAATGCTGATTTCAATGTTTTGACATGTAAAAGATCATTTTCAAACCAAGAAGAACTTTTCACTGAGTCATTTTTATAATATCAATTCTATTATATCCATTCCCTCTTAGCTGAAGATGGAGATGCAGAGAATTTCTTTGACAAACCCAGGAGATAATCAATTAATGGCCAGACCAGGAAGTCCAGAACACTGTGGACTGTACTGTTTTTATTGGTTTCTATCTTCTAATAAAGATGTTACAGATCAGTCCAAGTGCACATTAGTAGCTGACTCACTGCTCAATAGGGGTGCAGTCATTCAGATTGTATCTATTGAAAAAAACAAAGGTCAATGGCTTTTTATCTTCTCTGAAACTATGCATCATGATTTAGAGCATTATTCCTTGTTGAGGCAGTGGTACGCTTTCAGCACCATTTGTTTGTTTATCTGTCTGTAAGCAGGATTACACAAAAACTACAAACTACAAAGATCACGATCTCAAAAAATGGGCACTGGCCTTGGTGGACGGCTCTTGTCTCCAAGTGCCCTTTTTGTTACTTCATAAAGTAGCAGCAGCAGTAAAATTGCATTTCTCACTATGATGGTATCAAACTGTGCAATTAATTTACAATTCACATGCATGAACTCTGGAAAGTTAAGCTTCCCCTAATAATACTTCCATCTAGAATCTCCATTATTCTAGATGGAGATAATGTAGAGTGCATCTTGTTCTTCTCACAATGTGCCCTTCAATGTGTCCCAGAGGTTCAAAATTTATCTTTCTATGGAAGTGGGCTGGGATTCAGCTATTTACATGTTTCAATTGAGAGTTGGCTTCAAGTCTGCATTGCATTAAATGATTAAGGAGTTATTTTTTCCTGTTTATATTCATGCAATAGAATGCTTCATTCTTGTAGGCTTCTTCAGTCAGCAAAAATGAAATATATATATATATTAAAAATAAGCCAAGTTTTGAAGATGTGCTTGAGAGGGCTTTTTATGTTACCTAGCTATACTTACTTTGGTCTGAAACAAATGAGAGTTGTTTGGTTTAAGATTTAATATGAGATTTTTCATCTTCATATAACTTATTTATTCGTAGCTGTATTGTGTATTACCTATATTCATGTTTCTCTGCTTGACATAATAATTTGTTATCATAAATCTTTTGCTTACTTTGTATTTTATCAAATGTGTTTTCTTTTTACCCACACAGAAATTGACCAAGGCAGCTGTGGAGATCCTGGAATCCCAGCTTATGGCAAACGGGAAGGGACAGGTTTTCGTCATGGAGACAGACTGTACTTTGAGTGTCTGCCTGCTTTTGAGCTGGTGGGGAAGAAGAACATCACCTGTCAGAAGAACAACCAGTGGTCGGCTAAGAAGCCCAGCTGTGTCTGTAAGCTCTCAGAAGGCTTATGCTGTTTAGATTTGACATACTCCATCTGCACACATGCATGAGTATGACAGAAGTCACATGGGTGTATGAATATGTATGTTTGTGCTAATACGCGTGGGTGGAGGGGGCTGCATAATAAATGGTCAGATTATCCTTACAGTTTGCCTTGCAAAGGCTGCGGATTTTATAACAATAGGAGGGATTATTAACTAATTAACGCCATGAAAGACAAATACAGAAAGCTAGAGAGTTAGAGGGTGAAGGGGGAAGGGAAAGAGAGCTGACCATGCAGATAATGCCCGCTGTTCTATTATTGATAAGACAATAGGGTGGACAAAAAGCTGCAGTATCTAGATAAACATCACTGGGCTGAATAACAGAGTGCTTGCTGGCACAAAAGTCATTTTGGCTACATAATATAGGGAAACAATGTTTATTTGGTTACCATTTAACAAACTGTTTTAGTCACGTAGAGATAATGCACTACGCTTGTCTTTGGTACCAGAGCCAACAATACAAGTAAGATGACCTGCTTTCCTAAATGTACAGTTTTCCAATGCCCAAATCTCTGTTAGCTGGTCTCGTAGATAATGCATGTATTTATAGCCCTTGTGCATCCAAGTAAGTGCCATGTCTGTGCCTTTTTCCAAATTAGATACCTTGAGAACCACTGATGTGTTTCAGAATTGGGAGAAAATCCCCTATGATAGCCCAGGAGTAGTCACATTGTCCCATCAGATGGAGATGTCTCATGAAGGAAAGCTCTGCCAGTACCATTTTCAAAGGGCTTCTTTTCCAGGCATATGCCTATTTAGCTTTCCCAGACCACAAAGAAAACAGTAGAAACTGTAGGATACATCTGAATATCTGAATACACGGCAGAGTGCTGTTGCCTATTAGGACATCCACTGGAGCAATAGGGGCCAAGTGAGAATCTTCATAGTAGTTAGTGAAGGACAGGATTTTCTTAAATATATATATTTAATAAAAGAAATATATTGTTTTATTTATTTCTTTTCTCCATTGCCACCATTTCTTTTGACTAGATATTGATTGAACACAATGACTTCTCTTGTTACATGTTTTGAATTTTTTACACTTCTTTCATTCATTCGTTATGACTTGCTTTAATGAGATATGCTGTTTTTAGTTGGATCCTCCTGTCACTTCAGGTGATATGTATAACTAGTGCCTCTGTCAGTAAATCACTCCTTTCTTATTCAGCCTAATCTAGAATACCTCGACTGGCAAGCTGAGAAATTGATGGGTCTCTTTTTTCTTTTCTTTTCCTACAAGCCCCTTGTGTGCCTTAGGTTGCTGTCATTGTTTATGTGCTTATGCTACAAGACAACAAATTGATGGTTATAGTGGTGTCTTTTGAAATACGATTTCCTCTCTGATCTGTTAGATGTCAGTACGTGGTTCTTGAGGTGGATTTCTACAGATTCAATAAAATGAATCAAATCGTATTGTCTTGTAGTCAGCAAAAGTAAATGGAATTTGCCCCATGTTTTCAGCCTCCTAAACAATACTCATTTTTATGTTACCTTCTTCTCTCTCACCGCCTTTGTCTGGTTTCTCTTTATCACTCCTATAGTTTCCTGTTTCTTCAATTTTACCACTCCATCCGGGGTGCTACTATCTCCCAACTACCCTCAGGAGTATGGAAACAACATGCACTGTGTGTGGCTCATCATCACCAATCCCGAGAGCAGAATCAATCTGGCCTTCAACGACCTCAGCATGGAGAAACAGTTTGACTTCCTTTCAATCAAGGATGGGGGAAAGGTTGTGTATAATTATAAGACATTGTCCTCAGTTATAACCTATCAGTCATTTTTCCTGTCAGTAGGAAAATCAGCCTGTATAATTAAGTGTAGAAGCTAAACAACCTTTCTGCCACCATCATTGGACTTGCTAGGCATTTTATCTACTTCACTGTAACAGTTTTTTCGCCTTTTTTAGCTCCTATATTTGGTCTCATAAGAAAATCTCTATCTGTCTTTGTCAGGCTGAATCTCCTATCCTGGGGACTTTCTCTGGTGATGTCCTGCCTCCTCCCATAACAACAAGTGCTCATGTGGCCCGCTTGGAGTTCCTGACTGACCACACCTACACAGACAGAGGCTTTAACATCACATTTACAAGTACGTATGAATGTTACTTCACAGTAGATAAAGAGAAGTCTTTACAGCTTATCACAGAAGCCCGTGCATGCGTACGGAAAATGTGTGAGTTTGTGTCTGTGCATACAATTGGCCTCATGAATCATCTGCCATATCTTTGTGCCTGTCTCCCACAGACTGCATAAATTGTTCCACACATCAGCAACACATTGCTTGCACACTCACATGGAAAAAAATGACAAAAACCCCTGTCTTTATTGTCTAAATAGAGACTTGACATCTAAATAAAACCCAAACAAAGATGTAGCATCCTTACCTGACAGATACATTGCGGCAGTGCTCATTATATTCTATTCTGGGTAGCTGCTGACTTCTAAGGAAATTCCACATGGGTTTTATACTCTGATGCAGTGCACATTGGCTGCATAGTGGTAAACCTATTTCATGGATATACAGTACCATGAGGGTTTGGTAGCAGGATTATTGCATTCATTGCATATGCCCCATTGTGTAATGAGCCTAGTTTTTGCATTCTTTCACATCCCAAAATAAACATCTCTGCACTCTGAGTATCTCACCCTTAGGTGTTGTTGGGAGACTCACTTTAATGCAGACAATAAAATGTTATTTTTGCAATTCATAATATTATATAGGAATATTTAATAGGAAGACTTGCATTAATTTCCTTTGGAGCATACCAGTAGTATTTGTTGAAGAAGTTAGCACAGCACCAATTATTACACCAAAAACTCTGTAACAATGGTGAAACACTTGTCAGATAGGAGGATAACTTCTTACAAATAACTTTAAAATGCTAAATTATGCTTTTTTTCTGTGCAGAACTTTAAGAATACAATCTGCCACAACAAAGTGAGCTGAGGCTGAAGAACTGAATATTTTACCTAACTAATCTTGGGATGCTGATGCAAAATTGTTGCAGTTTCAGATTTTCCATGAGCTACTGTTCAGAGATATTCATGAAGATTATTTTGCATTTATGTCATGTTCAAAGATGCCCATCCCATAGTAGAAGGCATAATTGTGGTTGTGATGTTAGTATTACTGTAACTGTAGTAGTTGTGCCTGATTCTACACTAGACTATTTAGACAAAATCCCTGACGTAGTGGTACTATTTCTCTATTTTTTGCTCATTAAATCCAGTATGCTGTGATAGCGGGTTACAGTATGCACTAAAGACTACTCCTATATGCTGCTCCAAATGCTTTACTTCTCCTGTAGCTGAAATAAAAATCTACCCAGAATGCCATTGGGCTCAGGCTCGAGCTTGTTTGTAGACATGTCATCAACCAAGCCCAGGTGCCTTTGTTAAGCCACAATGTGGGCAACACACGGTGGTTAATGCATTAATTAGCAAGTTTGATGAATAAATAAATAACCAATGCAGCGTGGTGAATGCATGCCAAAAGCAGTTAATTGAAGATGACGGTTAGTTCCTGAGAACAGTGTCATCTAACTGCAGGACAGTTTTTAGGAGGTTGTGGGGCTGAGCGCACAAGTTCCATTATTCATGTTAATTAAGGACATGCCAAACTGTATTGAAGCGATTTCTGGCACGTTAATAAATAAGATATTTGTGATGGATGATGTGTAGCTGGCACCCTGTTTGGGTCCAGTGGATACAGAAGAGGGATTCATCAACACCTACATGTGTCACCTACCTGCTTGTGTGTACAAGAGTGAGAGCAAGAGAGTAAGTGAGAGAGATAGTGGCGCAGGTGATGTATTTGTTTACATGCCTTGTTCCAGGGTTATGACTCTTCTTGCGTGACTGCATTTCTTCGTCGTCTTTCTAACTGGTTCCTACTTGAAATTTCATTGAGGGGCCTGACTGATAAAGTTCCGAGAATGTATGAAAACAGTTTTCGGTGTTTGTTTACTTCACGAATCATTTCAGCAATGTCATCTGGCACTGATGATCTGCATACGCTGTGGCTGCCCACCCTCTAGAATTACTGCAGCAGAGTGAATCAATGTG
Organism: Dascyllus trimaculatus; assembly: GCA_024666655.1. Classification (NCBI taxonomy): domain Eukaryota; kingdom Metazoa; phylum Chordata; class Actinopteri; family Pomacentridae; genus Dascyllus; species Dascyllus trimaculatus. The sequence goes on along the minus strand of CM045461.1, from coordinate 23,391,544 downwards.
ACTAAGTGAAACAAATTTCTTCTCTTTGCATGCTGGCATTGCTAAATGCTGACAGTAGAGAGAAAAAAAAGTTTTGTTTTTGAAACTTGGACAATTATTTGAGAATCTCCATGGAAATTAGCATCCTTGCACAAAAAAATTGAATATGTGACTGTGATTAATAATAAAAGAATTAAAGGCTTCTGTTCTTGTTTTAGTGTGTCTTAATTTCTTTAAAAACATTTCATCATGAAAAGAATACTGTTTTAGGAATCATGAAAGAAATTTTCTTACGTTTGTAATGTTACATTATGTGAAAGATCATAGAAAGCTGTTGTTTTTTTGTTTTTTGTTTGTTCTTAAACTGACGAGTGAATTGAATTCAGCTTTGATTTAGTTTTTAATTCTACCACCTCACGCCTTTATCTTGTCCTCCACACTTACCTCATCTCCTCTCTGCATTTCCAAAAGCATTTCGCCACAATGAGTGCCCAGACCCTGGTGTGCCGGTTAATGGGAAGCGCTTCGGTGAGAGCCTTCAACTCGGCAGTTCCATCTCATTCCTGTGCGAGGAAGGCTTTGTTAAGACCCATGGCTCCCAGACCATCTCCTGCATCCTCAAGGATGGCAATGTGGTGTGGGACAATGCTGTACCTCGCTGTGAAGGTGGGTCAGGGAGGGGTTACCATTTGTGACAGCCATTGCAACAGAAGTCTGATGATAATAGGAGAACATTAAAGAAAATTTAAGTTGTTGCTAAAGAAGAGAAACAACAATGTTGCCCTGCGGTGACTAATTGTGGGGGAAACAAACGAAAACCTCCCTTACAGACAACAACATACAGTTGCAAGGACAGCATAAGGACTTTCTTTAATAACCTGGTAACCATATTAGGGAAAGAGCTAGTATATGAAATGTGATTGGTAAGGGAAATGTGAGCCTCAGGGCGTAGACCCCCAACCCCAATATATTTTTTGTGCCTGTGTAAGATCAGATAAATCCATGATCTATCTTTTGATATGGAAACAAATTGCTTCCCTGCCTCTGACTCTTGCATGTTTCGGAAGGATAGAACCTAAAAGTCGGTTTTTATCTATCAGATAATCAGAATGACACAGCATTTTAGCTTCAGGTGGCATGAGGCAAAGCCATAGTGCTGGTCACACTTATCCTTACATTTAGTGACACAGTTTTTAATATTAACTGTAAACAACAACAGATTGAGTTGAATTTCTTCCCTATTTTTTCTCTCTTACCCAGCAGTTGTATATAATGTTATGTTTTTGCTGAAGTCATCATATACTGTGTAGCTCAGAAAAATTCAGATACCAGAGAATTTATGTACATATTTTTTCTCCTAAACACACTAGATCTGGGTTCTAGAACTCCATTACTTTATCGTTTCCAGCATATCTATTGCTAAGTGTTAAGTATATTTGTTTTAATGTTCTAACTAGCTTAAAATGCAAAATTACTCCATCTCAGGATTGCCAAGAGATTTTTTTAACAGCGCAGATGGTGTTGATTGAGAAGTTGCTCTTGAAATTAATCTGAAAATTGATTTACAACTGATGCAAACATAATTAATTAATAATTAGCTATTTTGTGTCAATGGCAACAATTTAGGCTGGTGATGAGCCAGAAGCTTGGTTCTTCACAGAATCTGATGTTGCTGAACAATCAATTTACCCCTCTGTGACTCAATATTCAATAAACTATTTCCAGAGGTTGCCATTAACCAGTTAAGGTTTTTGGACATCAGCAGCGAAGCACACTAAGTACAGGCATGGCTAGAGCTCTATGGGGCCTAATCAGGTTCGCTATCCATGATACACAAGGGGGGAACCATTATTAAAACATGTCACTCCCCCCTGTGTGCTACCGCAGCTTTGTATTCCTCTGAGACCATCTATCATACCCCTGCGTTTGTAGTGTAATGCGTTTTATAGATGTCCTTCAGTATGCTGAGTTGGCTGATTAAATCATTCCACTTCAAAGGGAGCGAGAAGCTGGCACTGTAACGAAGCCCTCCACTGTGCCTGTGTGTTCTGGTTAAGGATAGGCAGTTAAAGAGATGCACGGCAAAGTGATCTGTAACAGAGATGAGGGTACAGGAGAGAGGTCGATGTGCTCAAGTGTCTTTTGTGCTAGCGATCAAAGACGTTCCGTTTTCTCTTTTTGATATGGGTTTGACAGCAGCATCTTTGTTTGAGGGGTTTGATGATACATTTAAAACAACGATACGGCACAGAGGAAGAATAATATGCATACACATGGATACATAATGTATGGTCTTGTGCACACAGATACACTTACAGTGACAAGCATGTTCCTAGGAGAAATGGTTAACCTTGAAGTGAGCTGTCACCGGTTTACATTAGATAGACCCTGGCAGTAAAAGAAATGGGATGAGCCCCAGCTGATGCATGGGATCATATATGAGCGTTGTCATACATCAGCTAGGAAAGACATGCATAATTCAATCTCTATCTGTTCCTTCTCTTACCATCTCTTCTCTCTCTCTGGTAGCCCCATGTGGAGGGGATCTGAAGGCTCCCAGTGGGATCATCCTCTCCCCTGGCTGGCCAGAACTATATAAGGAGGCCCTTAACTGTGAATGGATCATTGAGGCTCCTCCAGGCTACCCCATCAAGATTATCTTCGATAAGTGAGTATGGCAGATAGCAATGGCTGTCAAGGCAACCTTTTTTGATTTGTTTCATTTTCTCAGAAAATGCTTGAATTTTTCTTCCTTTTACCGTCTCACAGTTTCAACATATTGTCATATCTTCATGTCTGTATTACTCTCACTTTCTTTCATCTCTTCCACTGAGCTTCTTTTCTGAAGGTAATGCAGTAGATCTAATGCACATTAGCATGTACCCCAACTAAGATAACACAATGTTTTATTTATTAGGTTCTTTAGGAAGGGCTTGATCTATTCATTTGATACCCACCTCCCTAATTATCCACAGATATCCTTACAGTTTGCACACACACAAAGAAAGTGCAGTAGATCTGCCAGTATGTAAATACACATTTGTATGTAAGTGGAGATGGTCTGTCAAGTGGGACTGTAGAGATGGGAAAGGAGGTAATTTGTCTTGATGTTTGAGAGAGAGAGACAGATAGTTGTAGGATCAAACGCTACATTAGTGTTTCACTAAGGCTCATCCTTGCAAAGCCATCTCATCCCCGTCCCTGCCACGATAGCACGCCATGCAAAATGAATACAACATAAATGTTTGTTGCTCTTTAATTTTTATGTAACATCAATAAAATATCACAAACCGCTTCATTTAGATGACATGGTTTTGAAACTAAGCAATTTATTCATGGCTTTGAAGATGAAATGGCTCTGGCAACAAAGACAGAAGCACACACACACACACACACATACATGCTACGCATATATACACTCACCAAAGCCAAATGTCTCAGGATCGCGCAAATCTCAGGCATCAATCTCTTTTCTTTAATTTGCATAGAATGCGGTTGTTATGTCTCTAATGGATGCCAGATGTCAATAATATATTAATGTGTTTTGTGGGAATCTTTAAATTTGCTGATTGTTGGTTCTCTACATGGTTAAGGAATAGATTTTTTTTATTTTCAAGTAATTTTAAATTACGCTGAATTTAACCCAGTTACCCAAAAGCTGATTAACCCACTTGGTGTCTCCAGTGCAGAAAGGAGCTGTTGACCACTATTGACCCCTTTTTATGATAATTTCGTTAAGCACAAATGTATTTTTGGAATATGGCAGTTTTTTTTAATTTTTCATTTAATAATGCAGTCTACTCTGTACAACAGGCAATAACAAGACACTTGCCTTAAGACCCTCATCATTTCATTTAATATTCTTCTTTAGTGCTGTTTAACTTCTAACAAATGAGCAGAACACAGGGTGAATATGAAACTATTACTTGACGGTCTGGACAGTTGCCTGCTGTCCAGCATCTGCCATGTTGTAAACCTGACACAACACTGAATATGATGAGAATTTCCTTTAAACTTAAATGCTCAAACAAGCTAGAGACAGCTACAAGTCAGACATGGTAACTCTGTTTAAAGGACTTGTTTTTATATGTGGATTATGTTATCACATTTATTTAAAGCTTATTCATTCAGTCATTTGATCATGTAGGCTTGAATATTGCAAATTGATTTCACAAAAACACATCCTCATATGTTGTTTTCAGGTTTCGCACTGAAGTCAACTATGACGTCCTTGAGGTGCGCGACGGACGTTTTCCTTCTTCACCTCTCATTGGTAGTTACCAGGGCACCCAGGTTCCTCAGTTCCTCATCAGCACCTCCAACTTCCTCTTCCTCCTCTTCTCCACTGACAAGAGCCACTCTGACATTGGATTCCGTATACGTTACGAAAGTAAGGGTTTGGAGCTTGAAAACTTGATGACGCAAAAGAGAACCGTGCATCCTGAGACACAGGACATGATTCATTCAGCCATTCTTCACAGACTCTAAAAGAAATGAATCCATTACATACAAGCAGGCGGAATCAGAGACAAACCATAACTGTTGCTCATTGTGCATTGTGTTTGTGAAAGCTATTCAGACTTGGCTGTAAATAGAATCTCAGCATGCTGTCAATTTCACAATGAAGTTGTACTTATTAGATCACTTATAATTAGGAGGTAAATGGGTCAAGATTATACTGTCAGATACTCCTGCCTTGACACATATTACCAAGCTACAAATTATATTTACCCTGTCACACTGTGCCTACACACTTTTTCCATAAAGCAGTCTTCACTCGTGTAATTCAGTGCTCAGTCACTTCTACCTCTGCAGTTCACACTGGTAACCTTTTGTACCTTCTCTGTTGGTAAATCTCTACAAAGCTTAAATAATTCACTATGAGTACTATTTCACCAGAAACTATACAAGGTAGAGTGGAAAAGGGCTCTGAAACTTCTTATTTGTTCATTCCTGTTGAAAAACGGTGAATTATTTATCATGATTGCCTTATGAAAACAAGCTGCCTCTTACATTTCCTGACTCTCGCTTGACCTGTTCAAAACAAAGTGATGTAAACCTAATTACACGGCAAGCAGATGGATTTTTGAGGTTTTGTGTCTCCATCTTTGGTCGTACGCTGTTGATCCTTTATTTTTCTCTCTGTTGTCCTCTTCCTCTCCAGCCCTGCAGCTACAGTCAGATCACTGCGTGGATCCTGGTATACCTGTCAATGGGCAGCGACACGGCAATGACTTCTATGTGGGGGCTTTGGTGACATTCAGCTGTGAAGCAGGGTACACACTTAGTGACACAGAGCCTTTAGAATGTGAACCCAATTTTCAATGGAGTCGCCCCCTGCCTAGCTGTGATGGTATGTTCCATAATATTGACCTAGAAATGAATAGTCGCCTGCCAGATTTCTCCTACTCATAAATGGGATTAAAGCTAAATTCATTGTTATGTGTTGTTACAGATGAAACATGAGAAATCATTTTGGGCACTTTGCTTCATATTGCATCACATTTAAATTGCTATGTATTTCTGAGTTATCATAAAATCCATATAAGATGATCCTTTCAGTGACTCTTGTTTTAGACTTTAAAAGTTTCTGCTTCATTTCATCAGAAAATGTTATATGTATGGCAGTAAGTTTACCCTTTGATGTTTCCCTTATTCCTCATCTGTAAATGCTTTTATATTTAAGGACTCTATTGATTTCTGCCCACCCTGTAATGGTATTGATAATACTACTCTCTCCTTTTTATGCTATCTTGAAGGGCACCTCTTGTAAAATGCATGTCACCACATTGTAAATGCACAGACAAGTTTTGCAATTTTTTCAGGAAATTTTATTTCTGTCTTCAAGCGCTCTCTGATTTTACCCTTCTGCTCTTCCCTCATTTCTCTCCTTTCATCCATCTTCCACTGTGTCCATTCGTCCTGTCTCGCCAGCATTGTGTGGAGGTTATATCCAGGGCAACGTCGGCACCATTTTGTCTCCTGGCTTTCCAGACTTTTATCCGCATAACCTGAATTGCACATGGATAATCGAGACCTCCCATGGCAAAGGTTAGCAGAGAAATTCCGTGTCAACACATGCAGCAGTCAAATTCAATTTCCCTTACAATGTCATTTCCCTCTACTGAGTGGCCTTTTTATATTGCCGAACAAGCTATCTTTGTAAGACTGGACTGCTGAGAGGCTGGCCTAGGGCTACAGCGCCATGGGATGACTCTCCAGTTATGTCACCTTTGGTCGATGGCTCACATCAAATTGACACAGCCGTATTTGCAGATGCTCACTCTGTAAGGATGTGTTTGATAAGTAGTAGGACAGGAAGACAGGGAATTGATGCGTTATGAACCTATTTGAACACTGTGTTTCACACGAATCCAAAGACTCCAGTGAATATAAAATTTAGTCATGAAATCATTATTTCGTGCTTAATTACAAATTCTAACTAGCAAGAATGTGTTATTTGAATATACACTGCATATTAATGACCACAGAGACTTTCAGTTATCTTATGCAAAGTTAAAACTTTTTTTTAAAGTACAAAAAAGATATTTCAAGACTGCATCTTTGTTTTTCTCTGTTGCAGGTGTCCAATTCACCTTCCACACCTTTCATCTTGAGAGCCCACACGACCATTTGTTGGTGACAGAGAATGGCAGCTTCTCTCAGCCACTATGGAGGCTGACAGGCTCCACATTGCCTCCACCTCTCAGCGCAGGCCTGTTTGGAAACTACACAGCTCAGATCCGTTTTCTGTCTGACTTTTCTGTTTCTTACGAGGGATTCAACATCACTTTCTCTGGTGAGAATAAACTTGTGCATTCACAACACTGAGAGAGAGAGACAGAAACGGTGGGTCTCAGCGCTGAGCCATACCAGTCATTTAGAAGAAACTCAGACCAAGAGCTAGAATTAAAAAGTTAAGAGCATGAAGCAATTAAGATTCAAGTTGAGAGTGGAAAATTATGGAGCCTTTTAATAACCTGAGTCTCTTTCAAAAAGTTATTGACACAAGCAGCCGTGCACATTTAAGTAGTAAAGGAGGACACTGTGGAAAAAGAGTTAAGTATGTCTTATGGAAATATTTAATTACTTGCACTTAAGACTAAATAATAGAATGGACAGCATCAAGAGATCTTATTCATTTGAAATGAACAGAGACCAAAGAGGATGTTTGACCTGTTGAGGGTCTCATTTTCCTCCAGTGATTTAACAGACATCAACTACTAAGAACAGAACAGAACAGAAGAAAAATAAATATCAACTAAATCTAAAAAACTGTTATTGACAGTCTGAAATACTAAGTCTCACCTATCTCAGCAGTGACTGAGTGGATGCAAGATTGAATCTTTGAAATAGTTTCATACCTTGCAAAGCCCCCTAGAAGCCTCTGCTTTTATAGTTTTAATCAACATTTGGTTCTTTGATGCTTCAATGTGAACTTGAATTTAGAAGTGATTTGTCATATTTAGACAGGTTTACCCTACTTTTTATCTGCTGAAGCATTTTCTTTACCTTTCAAAGCTTGAATGAGGTCTAATTTGGTTCATTTTACATTTTCACACATCTACTCATCACAGGCAGTTTAACAACAACAATGTGACATCTTGTGTATAATAAAATGCTAGTACAGTGCAGTTACACCTTTTCTTTTTATTCTCTCTGTGTTTTTTCAGAGTATGATTTGGAGCCATGCGAGGATCCAGGAATCCCACCCTACAGTACCAGAAAGGGACTGCAGTATGGAGTGGGCGATGCCCTTATTTTTTCCTGTTTCCCAGGTTACCGACTGGAGGGTCCAGCGAGGGTTGTGTGCTTGGGGGGCAGGAGGCGGGTGTGGAGCTCCCCTCTGCCAAGGTGTGTTGGTAGGTGGTCACATGCTTTATTTTGGCTTTTGTCACCTCCCCTCTAATCCTCTCCCAATTTCATGCCAGCACACAAGCCCCTTCACATAAATCCACAAATTAGGAAATGTACAAAACTGTCAGTCATGTTGGAAGATGAGGCTTTTCCCTTTCAATTCTCCTCATTATCATCCACCGTCCATACGCCCACATTTTGTCTCTTTATTGGATAGCTTCCCAGAAACAGCCATGTTTGACTTTGTCCAAATTATATGGTGCAGCACTTCTAATGAGGATGACATTGTAAAGCTGAAATGTGTTAATCATTGATGTTGCTTGTTAATGCATAGTAAACATGAGAAGTCAAAGATTTGGATCAGCGTGCTGATTCTGTGGTGCAAAAAAACCTTAAGAGCTACCTTTAAGAGTTGATATGAAAATAAATTGTGTCCTAATGACAGGCAAATCACAGACCATGGCAATCACTGACCTACTTGTGTTTGTCCTTCGCATGGCTCTTTTTAATGGACTAAAAACACCATTAAAATGTAACTGCATATGGATTATGGAAAGAAACTAAATGGATTATACTGAGGATACTTTTACCACTTGCACGTTTATTTTTGTTTCAAAACTTAGAAAGTAATTTGTAGATCATTATGATTTTACACTCGATTGGAAACAAGCATATGCACTTAAATATATACAATTTTAATTGGGGGGCAACATTTAGTTTCTTTAACTACACAGATAGTAGTAACTGATTTGTTTCCAAATGTTTGTTTCGAGTGTTTAGGTATGTGTAAAGTAGGTCAATCAATCTCCTGACAAAAAACTTATTATTTTCCTGCCTCTCTTGCTCATGTTTAGTTGTCTGTAGCTTTAAGCTGCTAGTTTGTAGTTTCTTGGTCTTTTTGCCTCTAGATAAGTCCCGGTTTTTGAAGCATGACAGTGAAGACATAGCTTGAAATTTTCACACTTCTGCTATATTCTGCCGCATTTTAGAGACTTCTCCATATGCCTCTATGACAGCCCTATCTCCTCACCTTATCTTACCTCACTGCATTCACAAATTTAAAAGTTGGGGTACATTTGTGGTCATTTAAATTCTGACAGCTATTTTTCAACAGAAAACTTTGTTCCCCTTTTTTCACTTTTTCCCTGATGTGATTCAGAAAAAGGCAATTTTCAAATAGAGCTGAAATTACTGTTAATCATATTCAGATTGCAGTGTGATTATGGTGATGTGCCACTCAACATTCAGGTATAGTCAGTGACCATATTCCTCTCCCCATCACCTCTCCCATCTTCCTTTGCATGACAGCATGAATAAATACACTCTGAGTTTCAAGCATATAGCGATTGACATGTCCTCTGCTCTCTCCAACACCACCACCTTTTCCCTCTCTCCTTCTCTCTCTCTCTCTCTCTGTCTGTATCTCTGCTCCCTCTCTTTTTTCTAGCTGAATGTGGCTCATCCGTGACTGGCATGCAAGGGGTGCTGCTCTCACCCAACTACCCCGGTTACTACGGCAACAACCACGAATGCATCTACTCCATCCAGACGCAGCCTGGCAAAGGCATTCAGCTACGAGCACGGGACTTCAGGCTGGAGGAGGATGACATACTCAAGGTGAGGGGGTGGTAGGAGTTGTATCCTCCCCATGTGTGTACGCAGCCTTGTTAGCATATCCGTGCGCGCAACACCTGATCATCTTAATTCAGATTCTTCCTCCCACTCTCTATCTGTTCTCTCCCTTCCAGGTCTTTGATGGCAGCAGTAATAAGGCTCGTTTGCTGGGGGTGTTTACAGGCAATGAGCTGCTAGACACAACTCTGAACTCCACCTCCAGCGCCATGTGGCTTGAGTTCATCAGCAATGCAGATAACACCAGTAAAGGTTTTGAACTGCACTTTACTAGTGAGTAGCACTCCCTCTCTTGCGTACAAACCTTCATTTACTTTATTTAATTCTAACATTTCATGACAGTTTGTGTATGCTATATCCAGTTTCCAGCTCTCTTTGTTTCCTTTGCAGCATGAAAACCACACTGATTCTTTCCTATTTAATACCGTCCTAATTCTTGTTCCATCCACCTTTTCCTTTCACTCTCCCTTCAAGGTTTTGAGCTGGTGAAATGTGAGGATCCAGGTGTTCCCCAGTTCGGCTACAAACGAGAGGACAAGGGTCATTTTGCAGGGAGCACTGTGTCATATAACTGTGACCCAGGCTACACCCTGAAAGGCCCTGAGGTGCTTACCTGCCTAAGAGGGGAAAGGAGGGCATGGGACAGCCCCCTCCCACTGTGTGTTGGTGAGTTGCACGCTCCTTAATATGGCTGTCACGTTCATGCTAGTGACAGAAGTGTTGGTATGTTTGCCATTATCATTCCGATTTTCTGTTAAAGATGTCTCGTCTTGCAAGTTTGTTTTTACCTTTTTTACATCATAATGTGTTTTGTCCAGTGGCAGATCCTTTTAAGTCTGAAGTAAAGCCATTATACCTCTGTGTAAACATACCCTTTTCCAAGTTGAAATGCAGAAATACTGTGAGACCACATGTAATTGAAATATGAACAGTAAAAAGAAATTTTATAAAAGTGAAGTGCTTTCTTATCAAATACCTTTAATGGTATTAGGTTATTGTTATGATGCATCAACACTGTAAAGTCGTAAAGTGTAACTACAGAGTAAAATCAAAGTACTTTCAGGTCAAGTGCATCAAACCTGTGTTTAGTTGCAGTGTGTAACAACAGATAATGTCAGCTACCTTATGTGTGTGTTGTTAGGTTACCTAGTGTGATGTAAGTTTATGTTATTCTGCGCTATTTGTGTGTTATTACCTTTTCCTTGCATTGCTACATGTTGCATCTTACAATGTTAAAAAAGGCAAATATTCAGGTTACATAAAGTTGCATTATGTTGTGTCATAACGCATCACAGTATTTATTTGTGTTGGTTTTTTTCCCTTTTGGCACACTGCTAATCCAAACCGGCTTTATTTTTTTTAGCTGATGTCTGACCTAGTTCCTCATCCTAATAACAATGTGAATGTACCAGTGCACGTTTAGAAAAGCTCTGTGGTTTGTTTTAGCTCTGCTATTTTGGGGCATCCATTTGGTTGCTTTCCCAGCACCTTATTCAGTGCATTATCTCATCGAAAATGACTGTGCTCTATTTAGCTTTTCACATGCGTATTGCATCATGATTGCAAATTCCCCCTTTCACATTTTTTTTTTTAACTCAAATAAGACTCACTATATCAGCAGCACCTCTGTGCATATGGAGGCATGTTTTTAAACTGTTTCTGTCTGGGATTTGAAGACTTTCAAAACACTGTGATGAAGATAATTTCTCCAAGCAAGATTAGCAGAAGATGTACCCATCTGACCATTTTATTTGCAGAATTCATCTACAATCACCTATCACTTGTTGCAGGTCGACACAAACATTGTATGCATATTTTTTCAAAACGATTAAACTGACATTTATGCACACACACACACGCTCGCCACGCTAATGCACCAGAGCAATTTTTTTAGACCTTCCCCCAAATGATATTTTGACAGTCTCTCAGAAACCAGCCAGAAACTCACTAAGAAAAACAGGCAGACAGGTGTTCTTTGACATCACCCGATGTGATTAGAATAGTGTAGCTCAGCTCCCTTTTCAACGCAGACTGACAGGCAATTTCATGTCTGGGTATAAACAACATTCAGCAAACTGTATATACCTGTCCTCCCCATGCTCCTTAAACTGTAGATGATATTGTACAGCCAAAGTGAATTTAGGAGCAGATGAGGAACTGTTTCTGTTTGTAATGGTGGAATTTTTTCTGGCAGTGAGGACACACTGAACACAGATGAGAAAGGCCTGGCCAACACAGGGAGGAAGGAGAATGAAATAGAGTTGAAAACTGTGGGGAGAGTTTGTGTCCTGAAAGTCACAGAGGAGAAAAGTTGCAAGGTTGAATCCCAGAGTAGCTCTGTGTTGGGCACATGGTTATTAACAGGGCTGGATTTTAGTTGCAGTCATTATTACAATGTATTCCCAATCTGTAACCCAATCAGCCACAACCCTAAAACCACCTGCGTTGTATTGTTTTGATCCTCTCTTGTGCCACCAAAACAGCTCTGACTTATTAGAAACACGGGACCTCTGGGGGTGTCCTGTGGTGTCTGGCAGCAGACCTTTGGCAGCAGACCTTTTGTAGTCCTGTGGGTTGTGGAGTATGGGCCCTGTGGATCAGGCTTGTTTCAGTGCATACCAAGGATACTCAATCAAATTGGGATCTCTGGGATTTGGAGGCCAGGTCAACGCCTTGGGCTCTTTGTTGTGTCCCCTGAGCTGTTCCTACATTGTCTGGCTGTCAAGGAGCTTTAGTGCTATGCATGTATATGAATGTCAAGACCTGAGGTTTCCCAGCAAATCACTGCATTATAATAAGGTGGTCACCTTGTTACCTTGTTTTAATGTTGCAGCTGATTAAAATTTGTATCTGTTGCACATCACACTATTCTAAATACCAATGTCCAACTGACAAAACAGTTTGTGTATGTCGTTTATTATAACTGTTTGTAGAACATATTTTCCTTTCCCCATAATCTTCCATGCACATGATAATCTTTTGCAGAGAGCAACATTGAAACTTATTTGAGTAGAGGGTGAGACAAGGAAAGGCAACCAAAGTTGATTTTAGAAAGAAGTATCTGAAGTCATAGATTGAAGGAGTAGAGTAGCTGAAGGAGTTGCACTGCCAAAGCAGCATTGAGCAGTAGTTTCTGAGGTCATAAGGCAAGAGGAAAGAGATGGCTTTGTCTTACTGTGATGGATCACCATCTTCTCTTTTCACTCCACAAAGCAGCAAGTTTTCTTCAACAGAAAAGGCATAAGAGTGGGGAAAGCTTCAAAAGAGATTTAAACCTCAGGAGTGTAAAGAAATCACTCTTTCACTTTTTTTGCTTTTTACCTCTTCCTTCAATCTTCTCATGCCTTTTCTGCTTTTCTTAGAGAATGTAAGCTTAAATGACAGTGAGATATTTAACATATTTAGTAGTGTCTTTACTATATGTGTATATGTGTGTGAGTATTGTTTTGTGTGTTTATGCGTCAACAGCACACCTGATCAGAGGTGATCTCTGGTGATTACTGGTGTGTAATGCACTGGTGTGAAAGTGGTGTTTAATGCATGAGGGAAATGGAAAGAGTAGAAGAGATGGAAACGAAGCAGCCACAATATTATTAATAAAATAGTATCTTTGTCAAATGGAAAGTAGCAACATGTTTATGTCACTACAGCTTTTCCCTATCTGATGGTGTGTTTCCATCTGTGTGAATCACTGCTGTATCATGAGAGTTTTGGTAGTTTTTTAGTTGGTTACTTGTTCATTCCCCTTCTGTGTTAGTCTGTTTATATCTCTGTGTGTCTGCCATCGTTTTAGCATTTTAGTACAAACTCTGCTTTTCACAGATGGATTTTACAACCATCGCCATCATCATCATCATCATCAGTATGATGCCCAGACCTCCATTTTCCTTCTGTTTAAAGGAGCTATTTTTCTCCCAGAGGGAAGGAAATGAAACAAGAACACTTATACCATCCTCTTGTCAGTTAAGATGGCCTCAAAAATGTGAACAAAAACACTTAAAATCTGATGTTGTTGGGGAGCATTTCTTTCTGTTTTTTTTCCATTCAGAGTAGGAGGTGGTAATTGAAGGAGGGCTGAAAATTGCTTTTCAGTCACAGAGCAGTTCTGATAGCAATTCATTACTTGAGGGTAGAAAAAAAAAACTCAATTCTTTTCACGGTTCTTGACAAAATGTTTTGGCCTGTGATTTTGCTTTGTAGTTTCATAGAGGTGTATTTGTGTTGTCAGTTTTCTGGAGACAGAGCTTATGTTGGGTGTGTTTTGTGTGGGCTTGTTGAACCTTCTTATGAAAGTAGATAGAATCATACTGACTGCAACCACTGTTACTTCACACACCCATAAGCTTGCTTACTCAATGACACTCTTCTGATGAACAAGCGATTCGTGGCAAGTCTTTCTTGGTGCGATCACTGATACTTTAATATCACATTCATACATCTGTTATGAACACACGTGCTGTGCATACTTTATTCCTCAATGATACCCAAAAATATGACGCACATTTTTACCACATCAGTCAAAGCATCTTCTGTAAAAGTTGCTCTGAACTTGAGCTTGATAAATTAAATGTTGTGTTGTTCACTCAACAAGTCCATCAGCTTTCAAAGGCAACAAGATGAGATCATGGTTGAGATGGTGAATTGCTTTTGCTGAGCCAAGGAGACACATAGAGTATATTGAGTTGGCTGCTCTCCCTCTTATCATTCAAATTGGAAACAAGATGATGGAGTACATCACATTTGAGTATTTGACTGCTATGTCAATAATTAATAATGATGAGAGGAAACTGATGAGATGCACTTTACTGGAAGCGGGATGGTGCTGTTTCTGTTTTGTTAAGTATATTAACCTTGCTGTATCATTTATTAATATATCTTTTATGCCCTCTCATTCTCCCACTCCTTTATCTCACTATCCCTCTGCTTTTACTCCTCTTTTTTAGCGGAGTGTGGGGGCACCATCAAGGATGAGCCTTCCGGTCGCATCCTGTCTCCGGGCTACCCAGCTCCATATGAGCACAACCTGCACTGTATGTGGACGATCGAGGCTGCCCCAGGAAGCACTATTAGGTCTGAGCAACACCCTTGGTTTTCCTTTTTGTGTACTTTCTAGTTTTTCTGATTACATTGTTCTTTTACAGACTTTCTTTCAATCTACCACCTTTCAATATACTTCCAATTTAGCCCCTTCCTTTTGCAGTGGTATTCATCACTTTCACAGGCTGCTGTGTAATCAATCTTCAGTGAGCTGCTGTTGACCAATAGCTGAGTTACAACTGGGTGAGAAGAAATGCCACCTCAGAGCTTTTAGGTTTCATACTACGCAAAAGAAAGTCAAGTGTTTCAAGTTCATGAATTTGATCAAACTTAAGCAAGAAAAATCCTGCAGTATGTATTGATTTGTCTGGATGCTTCTTTTGACACATTGAACATCTTAAAGTTATGCTTTAGTACTTTTTTAAGTGATGTATATTGAATTTGTATTGTATTGATATGTGTATTAGGTTGCTTAAAATCAGACGCTTAATGAAGCAAGCTGTTTTCTTTTAACTCACTTACGGGTGAGCGATCTGACAGTCTCATATTTAGCATATGGTGTGCTTTTCGGAGGAATTGCAGAGATTGTGTCACTAAACCAGCAAGCACCAGTCCATCCCCTCTCCTTTTTCCAAACCAGATCAAGGCAGATCAGGTCAGATAGATGTTGTTGTGGTCCTCGATATCATTAAGTTGAATCTCCTGTGAGTCTCTCACCCTGCCACAGATGGCCACTAGCTTCACTTTTTGCTGCAGCTGGAGATGGTAGTCCTTGTTCTGTCTTGTGGGAGACCTATTATGAGCTGGAGGACCACTCCAACTAGAACTTGCAGCAGGTGGATAACTGATTCATCTGCCGCTACACACATTGAGACTGCAGAGCAGGACATGAACGCCATAAATTGCACCCATGATTAGATAGTTGACTAGTCTAATTAGCTACAGTCAAAGACAGTGGGAACTGTGTGCATCCACAGAACGAGAGACAGCTCAATGACATCGAAGACCACAGCAACCTGGAAGCTTACTATTTAAACACATGGTGGGAAAGAAAAGTGGCGAGTGACATCCAGCAACGATATGAATCCCCTACAATAAGATTAAAATTAGGATGCAGAATTTTGTGATTTGAACCTTTAGCCTTGAGTGAATGTAACAGGCTTTGTGTCCAGGTAACCATATGCACAACTAATTATGTAATCCTATGAATTTAACTAAATCTGTGGGGGAGAATTGTGACTTAAATTGAGGATAGTTAAATATCTCACCCATAATCTCATCTCTTCCCACTCAGATTCACTCCAATAATTCAAACCTTAGGCAATAGCCCTGTCCTTGAAGAACAGAAAAAAACACCTCCTTGCTTCTGAGTGTAATCAAGGCTTTGCTGAATTCGTTAAACTAAAATGCAGTATCACACATGTTCACTGCATGTTTTTTAAAGTGATGATGTCCTTGGGAGCATGGAAGCCTTGACGCTGTTAGCATGAGCTTTTATCGTGTATCTATTAAGGTACTTAGAACTTCAGACCAGTGGCACTTACATACTGTATCACCATGCTTATAACTGAAATGAGTGGCGATTAAGCTACAAGCATGGACTAAGCAAAGTGTGTTGGATGTATCCACTATAACAACTGTGTTTATGCACTGTCATGAAGCAGAAATGTAAACTAATACAGTAATCTTGTAAGCCAAGACACTTGAAGGAACAGTGCTTCGGGCACAGTGCTCTTCAAGGAGAAAACTGTTAAATCCATAAATACATGTGTATGTGAAGGGACATGTGGAAGAGGCAGGGAATACAATAGATGATTTAAGTGGGAGAGCTATAATCTCTCTTCTCATAAATTGGATTAACTTTTCCAAGACGATCACATGCTCGTCATAATACAACATTGTATCTTTGTGACGTATACATTTTTGCATATATATAGCACATCGTCCTTTGTTGTGTGGCTTTGTCTTTCAGCACATTGAACATAAAAATAAGGTTAAGAAGCTGACTCTGACACTGTGAATTTCAAGGTGTTTACATTCGCATCAAATGAATTGTGCAGGAATCATGGTGCTTTTTACATTCTCTGCACGTAATTCCCCAATTTTAGGCAACAGAAAGTGGTTGCAAATACAGACAATAACTATGACCCGCAGACACCAGTAGAGGTTTAACAGCAGTATTTAGCCTGGTAATGCTCTGGCTTTTAATGCAGCCATTTTTAGTTCTTGCTTGTCTCAGGGGCTTCTTTTTTTTTTTTTTTTTTTGCTTGAGTTCGGTCACTGTTTTATTCAGATCCACTGTAGCTGGAGTCGAGCCAAAACAAAGAAAACATGTCCTACTAATTTCAAACTGCACTGTATGTAGTTGTTTGTTCACTGTAGCCTATCAGTCTGCATAATATTTTACAGCTCTGTGTGTCGTCTGCATGGATTTATTTGCGTGTGCATGCTGCCCCATAGCTTGCACATCTGACATTCCTAAGTCCCTCGTGATTGCTAGTTTGGGTTCATTAGTGCCTTCACTACCTCTGGGTCCCTGGCATTCCTCTGCAAGGTATGCTCCACATCTATGCCTTTGATCCTACGCTTGCAATTCATTATTGAGAAGAATTTGCAATGCATTAGCCCAGGGATTCCTTGTATATCAAGTGGTGTTGCCGGAGGTAGCACACTAATCAAACCGTACTGAATTTGTGTGAGACCAGAACTTGTGCTTGTGTGACAGCAGACATCTAAAAAGCCCACGGACTGGTTTGCGAAGAGTTATTGATGGGAAGTGAATATAGGTAGGCGGCACAGAGTGGAATACAGGCATAAAGAGATAATAACAAGATCAAATGAATAGCAATGATAAGGGAGGCAATGAGCCATTTCACCGATGTAACATCCAGTTGTTACTGCTGCAGAGATCAAATGAGGGATCTAGGACACACAGTAAACTGAACAATGAAGCAGCAAGTGTTCATCTAAAATTTGGCATTTAGTTTTTAGTGAGAAGCATGCATTTAATTTGAGCAGTACACATTAAAATAAGGTGTGCAGTTTGAGTTTTAAAGCTCTATTTTGTTTTTAATGCTCACAAGGTATGTGAAGATCAGAGAGGCGACTGTAATTAAGCACAGAATTGAACTTTCTTTCCCTTTTACACACTGACATTGCACAGTAAATCAGTGTATGTGTTGATAATATTTTGACCCTCAGTTGGCTGGTAATTTGAAGTTATAGTGACCTTTCTTGATGTATTGTATATAGCAGGTAAAAGTCAACTCTATGACAAAGTCTGTGTGCTAATTCAGTGAATTTGGACTAATGGCTTCTCTGTTGTAATGAGAAGTGCAGAAATTTTAGTTTTTTAATGAATCTGTTTACTATTCGTATGTAAATGAGAAATGTAGAACAAAATGATTTTGATGAAATATCCAGATTTTAAGATGATATTTGGCTGGACCGCCGTATAGCTTGCCGAGTTAGGGCGTTACCATGTAGGCGCAGGTCGCCAGCAGTGGTTGTGAGTTCGAGTCCGGCTCACGACCCTCTGCTGCGTGTCTCTCTCTTTCTCCTTTCTCTACCCCTTTTTAACATGTCTCTCCCCCTGTCGTTACAATGGAAAAAAAACTCCTCAATTTTTTTTTTAAAAGATTAGATTTGGTTGTTTGTTTCCAGATTAAACTGAAAGTCACACAAGATTAGATGATTAGAAAGTTGAAAATCTGATGATTCTTCCTGTTTGTTACAATTTGTTGCTGTGATAAACAGTGCATTTTGGGTGAGTTTTAGGGGTTCAGAGGGTTAAATATCAGTTGTGATTTTTATTTATTTCATTTTTGATAACATACTGTATGTACCTTTTGTATGGGTGTATTTCCCTATGAAGCAGCCATACCACTTTTTCATTGCAGTGCATCCCTCGTTTGCCATGGTGCCCTCTGTCTTAAATTAAGATCCACATATGTCACTGTGTGTAGTTATTTTTTCTCGTGTTATTGGGCCATAGATGTGTCATGTTGTGGGGACCCACCTCTCCTTTAGTCCAGTAGTATAAATCATTAAACTTCAAGGTGAGGATTTGGGTTAATATGAGTGTGAGATTTAGTTAAGACTAAGATTAAAGTGAAAGCTAGGATTAGGCAAAGGGTGGTATGGTTCCTTAAGTCTCCAGGAAATAAATGTACTGTAATGTTCCTCTGAAAAGGTGGAAACAGTGTCTATGTATGAATGCATGGCTGCGTCTCTATGTTCCTGAAAACCAGTCTGAGTTCTGGACCATTCAAAATAACTATTAATTTTGAAACAATGGGGCTACTTTGGCTTGACTTCACTTTTTAGGAACATATTTGAGGAATCTAGAGTTGCGTTCTGGTGGTTTTAAATTAGTATTTGGTTCAAGTTCTGCATGTGTGTATTCTTTGACCTCTGCTTTTATCTTGCCGATTCATTTCCCAATGTCACACTTTCTCCTATCTCAAAATAATTGTGAACCTTCTTTTATCTGTATAATAATACTGCTTACATAGTATTACATCATGTGCCTCACAGTAACTGAACTGGACAAAGATTGCAATGACCACAACTTGGTTCAGATGTCAAGGCGACCCAGATGTGTCGTTCGTACTGTCTAGTTTATTCGGTATCTTTTAAAGCCTATTGTATGGATGTGTCTCCATCCTGATGAATGATCCCACAGGGACAGTCCCACAGAGGCCACATCCACACATACTGATGAGGTTAGCTCTCGCTGTGACATTGCAGTTACACACACTATCTCAATTAGTTTTAAGAAAGCAGGCAGTTGGAAGAGTATGTTTGCTCTACATCTCTCTTCTTCCTCATTCCCACATACCACACACATCCATACACACCCCCACATACTTACTTATTTATCATCTTCATGCACACATACACCTTCTCTGAAGACTCCCCACAGGACTCGTGATTGCAGCTAGACTGTTTTGTATTCATATGAGAGAGCCTCAGCTCTCTCTATTTCTCTCTCTATTTCTCTCATATGAATACAAAACAGTTAAGGCAGAATCAAAAGAGACCTGAGAAATCTCTTCCATCCTTCTCTTCTCCATCTCATCTCCTCACGGCGATTCCTCTGACACTTGATTAAACTATTTTATCTTGTTAAGAGGGGACCAAGTATAAAGGAGAGCCCTCAGCCGTAAACTTCAAAACATGGTTTCCTATGATTCCACAAAATGTTAACTGCACACAGAGACCCAAATTTCCTTTTCCTTAGTGAGACATACAGTAACTCTCTGCACTTCTCTCAATCTGTCATTTCATTCATCTCTCCTTCCCCGACTCCATTCCACCTCACCCCAAAAGCATCTGCGCTAAGTGGAGAAGCTGTCTCTAAATGGACTTTCCCTACTGGAAACTAACTTTTCACTTTCCGGTTCCTCTGAAACTTCAGATGACTAACTATGAAGAATTTAACAAGCATGAACCTTCACGCACAGCAAAAAAGCAAGGAAAATAGGGAGTGTCCATAAGGAAAATTTCAAGAAGACAACAAAGAGTAGAAAAGTGCAAAGTGCAGTCTCATGGCCCTACCTGTGTTCTACGGAGACCTCAGAGTAAATGAAAGAAAAAGAGAGGGATGTTTTCACATGGCAGTATCAACATTCTTTCTTACTACCCTCCTGCAGCACTCTTATCCTTTTGCCATCTTCTCTTTTTCTGTATCTCCTCATCCCACCCTACAGCCTTCGTTCTGTGAGTGACAAGGAGAGATACGCTATTTAGATGCTGTATAAAAGGAACCAATTATCCTAACATGCAACCCACGTCCATCCTATCCATCCGACCGCTCAGCACAAATCCTTACATCCTTCAGAGCTCCCTCTGCTCTCCATCAACCTCTTATCCTGCTGCCATCATCCTCTTCCTCCAGCAACCCAGCAATGATTAACGTTGGTCTTGTTTTTGTTCCCTCCCTCACCCTCTGATTTACCTCAACATACCTCTCTCTTTCCACCCACCTTTTCATCTGCCTCTTAACACATAAATCTGCAAACAGAACGTGACACCGTTCGATGCCTGACAGTCCTGAAAGTTGCATTAGAGCATGAGATGCATCAACACATGGGCATGGATCCAACACGTGACTGGTGCTTGATTCCGACATTGCTCATGCAAATCACCAGGACCATCTTTTACATTTTATACTTCCATCATCAGTACAGTCTAAGTACACACACATACTGTAAATGTGCAAATTAACTGTCTGTACATGCAGGCACACACAGAGTTACATATATTAGGAAACATGCTATTTTTATTTTGTTCATGCTGGGAAATTCAGTGAAACATCTCCGTGTCTCCTATCTAGAGTATGGGGAGGTGGAGCATAAAAGGATCATAGTACCTGAGGGTTTCATAACAGCATTTGCATAACAAGCATCTGACTGCTTGAGGCACTTACATGACAGGGATGAAGACCTTTGAACACAACCTTTGGTTGCTTGAGGTGGAAAAAAATAATCAGGATGGTAGTGAGAGATTAGTAGGTCACCGCTGTAACTATTACTGGGGTTTCATTATGTTTAAAATATAATGCTACAATAAACTGAGACTGTCAGTCATACAAGAAATTGTGCACATCCATCATTCATCTTTGAATAATGATAATGATAATGAAGACTATGAAATATCACACATATTTTATTAGTTTTTAAATGAAGTGAAATGGCCAACAAAAATCCTACCTGAATTTTGAAATACACAGTTTTTATCTTGCAGCTCTTCCTTCTTCCTTTTCTGTTCTTATCCCCTCCCACCACACAGGCATGCACTTCAAATGTGGAAAGGTAATCAAGCAAAAAGTCAATATTCATTTGTGGCTTCATCTGGGATTCAAACCCCACTCTCCCAAGTTAAAGTTCTCTGTCTAAACCATTATGCCACCTCATCCTGCTCTCTTTGTGGACTTCTGCTCTTGTCTCAGAAAAGGTAGTATAAAAAGACCTGTAATTGGCTAAAATCACCCATCATGGGTTACATTTTCAAAAGCCTGAAAACGGAGCAAAAGGGGGAGCTGCAGCAGTTTAGTTTCCTCTTAGAAATCTCACCAGAATAAGAATATACTGAAAGGTTAGTATGGATTTCTTGTCCAATGATGCCAAAAATTTCTTGCCAGTCCCAGCTTTTGTGGTTCTATATGTCTAATACCATCTTTGCAATTAAAAATAAATTGTATATATTTCATATATATTGATGTAGTTCTGCAGAGTACCAAAACAGACAAAAACAGCAATTGTTAGTTGTGCAAAAGGTTCATCTTGCAAGTGAGAGCTGTCAAGAAGACCAGCCATCTGCTACTTGTGCATTTCAGGGTCGGTTGTCATCCTTAAGTGCTTGGTACAATTACAGGTTTACCACATCTGTGTGTCCGCAAGGGTCTGCATGATGTAACATTTGTCATCTGCCCAAGTCTGTGAGTGTCCGTGCTGACTCCTCTGTGCACACCCATGTGCAGTCCAAAATTTGTGACAGTGTGCACTAAATGCACTGCAAGTGCCAACTGTACATGCCAGGAAAACAAATGGTACGGAAAACAAATGCTTGATTTGGACTTTTTGGAGATTCTGTGCGAAGAGATTCAACATTATCCACACTGTTATAATTCATCATTGAAAGAGTTGTAATGAAAGTAGTCGCTGCCAGATATGTTAGGTGCTTTGATTTGTACATGCTATGAATCAACAGTGCCAAGACAAGAAAGAACCTAAGTCTGGTACTGACATAGTGCAGTCCAATCCATTACTTGCTGCTGTATCCTGTAGAAATGCAAAGACCACAGTTAGTCTTTCATAAGCAGTCACCAGAGCCCCATGTCTTGTTCTGTGTTCAATGTTAGATCAATGTGTCTGTGACTGTGTAGCAGACAAACACATACCGTTCAATGGAGGCACGTACATGTCCACTGTCTGTGTTCAAAGTCTGCATTGGTTAGCACACAGGGATGTGGAAACTGTTACTTGGCCTTCACCAGCAGTTGATAAAAAAAAGCATTACTTTTACACCTACAGTTTTGTATTCAAACCACTGAGTTGTCTAACATTTATTTCATCATTCTCTAGGATGATGCCACAAGAAACATATGTCTTCTCTAACTCATTGTGTATTATTAACTTTAGGGTTCAGTTGTCTGTGTCACAAAGTAAACACAGATGTGAGCTCTCTAACTTAAGTTTGCCGACAAATCAAAATCAATCCTTTATGAGGCCCAAAGACTAAGGTTTGCTTTCTCTTCTGTCTGCTCCACCAGCTTATATATACAGTATTAGTATTGTGTTACTGTTTTTATTTACAATATTAATATTTTCTTTAAGCTATGAATGGTGAGTGTACTGTATATCACAGGGTGTTATCTATGCTTCACTGAATATTTGCAGGAGAAGTGTAAGCAGAGGAGTGAGTACAATGACTAGAATTACTATTCATGCTAGATGATGAAAGCTGGAAATGTTATGTGCTGCTTTTCGCAGATACGGTTAATCTGTGAACCGTATGAATACATATCTCTATTTCTGCATCTGTTTCCCAGGTAAAGGTACATATGTATTGGCATGTAATGCAATGTACCATACCCTTTACAAATACCTAACAGTACACATTTATGTGAATATTTACTGGTGCGCCTGTCTGCATCTGTTTGTTTTATGTGCACTTCTTTCACAAGCATTGCGACAGGACTTGTCAAGTAGGTTATGTACAGTATCCACACACAACACATTGTTGAGTAGCCTCTGGCTGCTGCTCACACATCAGACAGTATGGGAATCGGAGTCTGACACCAATTATGCAGAAACGGTGGGAACTTGTTGCTAAACCCGACATATCAGTGCATTGCTCTTTCTCCTCTGCATCATCTATAGCTCAAGGCTTTGTGTGTGTATGTGTGTAGAGGGATAAGGATACTAAAAGCACATAAAGTGCCATGATTTCCTCTGGATGACTGGGGCGGAGATTACCATTCCGCTCATTGAATTTAAAAAGATATTTTGAGAAAGATGAGTACTGGACAGATCTTAAGCTTCTAGACAAAATAGTAGAATAAATACAGCTCCACAAAAGAAAATGCACTCTAGGTGCTCTGTAAATCTTCTATTAAAGTAATTGTGGATTGAGAATGCTGCTGTTTGCTTTGCATTATTGAAACATGAGGAACTTGCTTTGTGCAAAATGCTTTTTTTTTTTTTTTAGAAATATTCATTATGAAATCATTCCTATAATGGATTTTCGTATTAACTCACTGGTGTCATTTACAGAATTTTTCTCAGAAGCACTACATTCAATATCCAAAAGATTTGAATACTTGTGTACACATCCAACACATGTTGTTTCGCTCCACTACCAGAATGTTGGTCCCAGCGAGCCCCTATTTAACCAGCACGTTGAAGTATCTCTGTGAAAGCTCTTCAAGATGTTTCATCATCTTAGTAAAGCACTTGAAGCAGCATTAGAGATGCTGTTTTCTTTCGCTGTACCACATTTGTAGAAACATTGTTTGATAAATGCTTTTACTTTGTGTCAAGTTCAGCTCAACACATTTTAAACAAGAGTTTTATTTTGAACCCACCCTTATCTCACTGCATTCCAATGGATTCTGCTGTTTTGAAGGCATGTAAGACAGCAGTGTGCTTAAGAAAATTAAACAAGCCCTATTTTTAGAACTTTTTGAAGCTTTTGCCACAGTTTGTCTTAGAATAAGTAATTTATATAGAGCAACTGTTTTCCTCTCATTTGCTCACTTTGAGTACCGCTTTCTATCCTTTTAGTCCTGCTGAGCCTGTCCAGAACACATACTTAAACATGCTCATGCACAGAACTCCAAGCAATATATCATTATAAATCCACTGCATTGAGGCCAGTGCACTTACAGAAACACACACGTACACAGCTACAGTGCATTTCACATCCGTCGGACCACCAGCAGGCTGACAGCTGTCTAAGCTAAAGTGAGGAGTAGATATTTTGACAGCATCATCTTTCTGATGTCTAGACTGAAACTATTAAATGCCGTGGCAGACATATCTGCTTGACTGACATTGTGGAACATCCATTGAAAGCTCTGAATTTGGCGTCTGTGATTCACTTTAAAATGCTATTTGTTTTTCTCCTTTGCACTTGGCCTTAACTGTGTTTTTGTCTTTTCTTTGTTCTTATTGTCTCCCTTAATCACATTATTACCTGTGTGTGCATTGATTCTTTTAAATAGTCTGTTTGATTTAATCCATTTATGTCCTCATTGTCTCTGACTCATCATTTATTGCATTTTAGAACCTGTGACTTATACTGCTAAAAGCCTAGATTTGTCCCTTTTTACTTTCCTGCTGTATTATCATGGTGATTATTTTTAATCTCCATATGAAACAAACAAAATACTGAAACTTGATCACAACCTTGTGGAAGGGTAGCAAATGCAGAGGACTTTTATAATCCCCCACTCTATGTACCACCCACATCATGAGACAAAAAAAAACAGCAGCCTTGATTTTTCTATTGGCAAAAGCTGTTAATTGACAAAACAGCATGATAGGGACTTCTGCATCAGTTACCTTCCATCAAAAGAACCTGAGGTTTGTTTTAACAAGATGTAGTACAAAAATGAGGTGGGCATAGTCAGAGTCAACTTTTAATTTTTCAGTGAGGAACAACTTTTGTCTCCCTGAGGTTGCTTTCTGTAAAGCTTAATTTTATGTCGCTTTATATTGGGATTGAAGTCTAAATTCCCCACAGAGAGTGTCATCTATCAACTGACAGGTCCTCTAAAGTATCTTGTCTTGGCCTTTAACAGTCTGCATTTCCTGGTGTTCCACACGGAAGAGGTCCATGACGTGCTTCGGATCTGGGATGGGCCCCAGGATGGAGGGGTCCTGCTGAGGGAGCTGAGCGGTTCAGTGCTGCCCCCAGATGCCCACAGCACCTTCAACACTGTCAGTCTGCAGTTCACCACAGACTTCTTCACCAGCAAGCAGGGCTTCGCTCTGCAGTTCTCTAGTAAGAAGGAAGGATTATAGGGAGGTGGTGGGAGATGATGGAAATGTTTGATGAACATGACAGACCAGATTTATCTTTCACAGGTTTAACTATTTGCAAGGACAAAATAATCCTATTTCCAAGCCATTTGATTGACTAAGCCTTCCCTTCCTCCTGCAGTCTCTACTGCAACCTCCTGCAATGACCCAGGCATGCCTACAAACGGCACCCGTGGTGGCGACAGCAGGGAGCCTGGGGACCATGTAGTTTTCCAGTGTGATCCCGGCTACATCCTGCAGGGGGCCAACAGGATCACCTGCACCGAGATCAACGGTCGCTTCTTTTGGCAGCCAGACCCTCCCACATGCACAGGTACTCCGTAAACATAGCATGCAATCATTAATTCTGCCTAAATCTTCAATTGATTATCATCAAAACTAATGAGTGTCGTCATATATCCATTACTGCTGCTGCACAATGACACTTAAGGCAGCTTCCCAAAAGGTTATATTTTCTACACACTTCCTACCCTCAAAAAATATGCTGATTGATATAGTTTTTCGAAACGTTGATGCATGACTCCATTCAGCAAACAAAATAACTTATTTTTTAAGCTAACAAGAGCACTTCTGCTTCTGTCTCAGTGGCTTCCTGTGGCGGTAGCATTTTTGTCAAGAAATGCACAGGCTTGCATAGCCAGATCACAGTACTGTGTCAGCAGCTGCATCCATTATTATTTTGCTATAGGGGAGAAACCAATCACAATTATCTTATGTGCACCTGCAAAAAAGTGTGGGAGGAATGTTTTGGTGGAATATTTGTACTCAGGGAAGCGAGCATTGTCATCAAAATGGCAAATTTGAAAGAACCATGCACCATCGAAATCTCTGTTAAAACTTGCCATTTTTAGCCTGTAGGTTAAGTTTTGAAAGAAATATCAAAGTTATACCTTTAGCCTGTATTTGGTGATTCCAGGAAATACACAATGGACTATATTTATTAAAATTTTAATCTAAACCCTATGGTAACTGAATTTTAAAGGGCAGTCAGTAGAAACTAAAAAGAACAATATGAACATAAAAAGTGTCCTATAAGATATATCATGTCTTATACCCATCCTAAGACCATCCACTGTATTCCTACTTTTACTGGTTCAACTTTCGTGCAACAGGTAGACAATACAGGTTTGTAACTCGATTACTTAACAGACTCCTTAAGTGAATCTTAAGTGGCAAACCAGATTGCCATGTTCCCTAGACATTTACTGAAGTCACTGCAGCAGACAGGGAGATTTGATTATCCTGCTCCACCATAACACAAACCTCTCAGCCAGATCTATACTGTTTGTGCAGTCATTCTTTATATATATATATATATATATATATATATATATATTTTTTTTTTTTTTTTTATTATTTTTTTTTTTTTACAGGGGTAATTGAGACTTTGTAATTAAGTGCTTGTTTAATTAGAGCTCAGTTTAATTAGGTGATTTGCAGGTGAGGGGTTATATACTTACAGGTGAGAGTAGGATAAGTCAGCATCAGTAGACACTCCTCACTATGTTTCAGTTATCTCAAACAGCTGTTGCAACAACTCGGTTCAGGGAAGCTGTACGCTACATACAGTAGTAGATTATAAATTCCAGTTATCCAGTTACAGCCTTGAATGGAATACTTTGAGAGTTTTTACCTTTACAAATATTTTGTAGCTATTGTAGCAACTGTTGTTACTGGTTATTACTTATGTCTGGTAATACTGTTTTGTATATATTTACAATTAACAAAATTATGAAATGAGGCAGAATTTTAAAAAATAAATTTTGTACATATCGAAAAGGCTATTTAAATTGGAAATGATGATGATGATTAGATTGTCTTAAGATGAAACTTTCATAAATCAGCTAGGTTGTTCAGTAGCTGTTGTAATTCCATTAATGTTTAGAGTTTGATTCACTGCAGTGAATTAAAATGAATTTCTCTCTTCTCATAGCTCCATGTGGCGGGAACCTGACAGGTCCGAATGGGTTGATTCTGTCCCCAGACTATCCTGAACCGTACCCCCATGGGAGGGAGTGTGACTGGACAGTAACTGTCACACTAGACTATGTCATTTCTCTGAGCTTCAACCAGTAAGCTTGCCTAAAATAAAAGATACACGTGTTTTAACTATTCAACTGAACATAGCTGTAATTGCAATGTTATTCTTTAATAACATATTATATATATATAAAATATGTATAAAATTATTACCTTTATTTTTCTTACTTTACTTGCAGCTCCTATGAGCAGCACATTCCGATTATTTTTAATGTCAATGTCTGTAACCAGGTTCAGCTTGGAGCCCAGTTATGACTTCCTACATATCTACGATGGGCCAGACTCCCTCAGCCCCTTGTTGGGTAGCTTCTATGGCACAGATGTGCCAGATCGTATTGAGAGCAGCTCCAACACGCTCTTCTTGGCTTTCCGCAGTGATGCTTCCCTCAGCAGCAATGGATTTGTGCTGCAGTACACAGGTATGCTCTTCAGGTTAAAGCAATGACTTTGAAAACTATGAAGCTGGTGGAAACTGACATTTTGTCTCTATATATCTCCATGAGACTTTCATCATTAGTTTTTCCATCTCTAGTGTCTTACGATTAAGAACAACACTGTTAATTTTAAGTAGTATGTATGACTTTATCCCCCAAACAATATGTTTAAAATTCTTCCTCTGACAGGTGAGAATGGATTTAACCTCTGCTGCTTATCGACCTTGCAGATTGTTTCTTTTTAACTCCCTTTTGTGTCTAGTCCAAAGCAACAGATTACTGGTGGGAAAAATGTTCCAGTAAAAGGATGGGATTTCTGTGCTGCTGCATTCTGATCACCACCCTCCAATTTGAGCAATGGTCTGCTTGGGTGTCGTTATTGATGTGTCCCTCCTGTGGTAGCCAACTAACACAAAGAATTATGAAAATAAAATGCTGACAGCATGTGTGCTTAAGTTCTTTTTGATCATTGCAGCTGCACAAAAGGCTGGTGATAAATTAGAGCAAACACCGTTTGTTGTCTCCTGTCTAAGCTTGGCTGACCGCAGCAAATTGTTTGGGGTACCCAAATTATTTGTTCACATGAGGCACTCCGTGCTGCACACATGGTGCAGAATCTTCACAGACGTCCTTGAAAGAGAGCCAGTTGGTTTGAGGATAACATAACACATCTGTGTTTTCTGCATTTGTGTTTCAGCCTCAGAGGGGAACACCTCAGTGCCTGCATGTTAAAGCCTTCTAACAAATATACAGACGCTGAACAAGCTCTAAATTAGACAGGGCATCTTTGTTAAGGGCTTTGCTTGAGAGAACAGTGTTAAATCTTCCTAAATCTCCCAGCCTCAATTAGAGCTGTTTAAGGTATCAGACATTTAACCAATTCCAGATCGACCCTGAGCTCCCCGTTTCTTGGCTGGTGTTCTGCTGGGATTTGATCTATATAAGCAATTCAACTGATTTTCGAACGCTGTCTGTTTATGCAATAAAGCTCTGCAATTCATTTGCAAACTGTACGTAAATGGAGTGAAACACTGTCTTTTGGTAAGGCAGCGTTACAGAGCCTACCCCTTAACTCACTCCCAGCAATATTTACTGCAGTGTGTGATACAGTGTGTGATATTGTATGGCCAATCTGGTGGAGCAGATGGACTCAGTGTGTGGCTCAGAAAAACTCCCTCACCCCACTTCCAATTCTCCACACTAATGAACCATAACCAAATAATACATAAATTACCTCCTCAGTTTCAGACAAACAACATGGCACAAAAGCATGTTTGGCTGTGAGTTTGGGTCTGTTTGGTGAGGAAGCAGCAAGTTGACAAGTTGGCCCAGCTAGTATTTGGTCAGCCCGCTACTGAAAATTGCATTACAGAATCTGCCTGAGGTGCTGTCAACCTCTTTACCAAGCAGTCTTTATGTCTTTCTGTTTCCATGTCTCTGGCCATGTTTGATTGGGCTCTCCAGGGAAATATATGAGCTAAAAACTTTCCATGCCTGAGCCACATTTGAATAACACACACAGACATGAACAAGGACATTTATACTCAGAAAACACACATACAAGCACCCTCACACTCACATCTGTCTAATCCAATACCTTCACAAGTCCTCGGCTCAATTTCACTTCACATCACATCACCTAAACTCTTTTGAGTATTTTTCAAAACAGATGATGCCTCTCTCCCATTTTTCACACCTGCAAATGTCCTAAGGCGAGGCTTGTTAAATCGACCATCCTCATTGCGGAGACCGAACTTCTCTCAACTAGCTTGTGTCCAGGGCCAGTCCATACCTAATGCCTGTAACATTGATCACACCCACCTCCACTGTCTCCCTTCAGGTGTGCTTGTTTAATTGGAAAGGCTGTGACGGAAGGCTTAGGTCTAAATTAGCCCATAAAAGAGCTCAAACGATCTGGAACAAGTGCCCTGAGTGACACACCACATACATGACCAAAGCACTCTGTTCAGCTCTGAAAGGAAGCCTTCTGTTTGCTTAGCAGTTTCCCAACTTTCTGCTTAGAAACTAGCCATTTATCAAATATGCTTGTGCTTCTATCATTAATAAATTAGAATCAGAATTTTAATTTTTTTATGGTTAATGTTAACTTAGAAGAATACACCGGAAGTATTCTGGTTTAAAGTCTACAGGTTATTTGCTTTATGGCACACACAAGAGGAGTTAGTTGTAAATATTGAGAATAGGTCTTTCTTTCAGTCGTAGATAGTAGTACAAGGTAAAAAAGAAAAAAAAATACATCAAATCAGATCTTTTCATTAAAGTTTGCCAGCAAATACACACAGAAATGCCATGTGAACTTCCAGGGAAGTTAACACCATCAGCTCTGAGACACATTATTATATGGCTTTTGTAAATACCATTGGCCTGAGAACGATGCAAAAAGAAAACTTATTGAAGCCATCCC